>CM047811.1:86789905-87537447 GCA_026214975.1 Gentiana macrophylla
TTGTTTAACTAATATATAATGTTTTCACGATACAATTTAGATTATGAATGCTGCATTTTATAAGATTAGCCTCCGTCAAAAAGCTTATCCGAGTATTTTGCCAAGATGCTCGCGTCAGTAGACTTTTATATTTTGCCATCTTGATAAAGCAGATGCATGCAGGCATGAATAAAGGGTGACATTAAGGAATTTAAGTTTTGATAACAAGGTGTTGAAGTATGAGAGGCGAAAATCGGTGGGAGGGCAGCCCTAGTCGATTTGTAGATCTATATATACCGGTGTCCGAGCTTGATCCTTTGGACGGTTTCTCTTGAAAGTTGATCTACAAAACAAGGATGATCTATGTTTATGACGTTTGAAAGACCATATTAGAGTGAAAATTCTTCAATCACGGCTTATGCCTCAGAATGGCTTATACCTTTAGTGAGTGAAGCATGTGGATGATTTCCAAAATTATCCTTTAAAGAATTTTGGTTTGGAGAGAGTGAAGTGTCCCTTCAGAGAGAGCGGGTATGTTTCTTACTATTTATGCAAAGCATACCTTAGTATATATTAGTCTTTTTAATACAGTTGTGAAGTTGTTTGATGTGTTGAGTAACTTGTATGATGTATAGATTCGATTGTAGGATTTACACAATAAAATTCTTGGAGTTCTTGCTTGGAAATATGAATGTGGCGTAATGATTGACAAATATGGGCATATGACAATGTGGAGGAAGAAGTTGGTGGGTGAGTTGCTAGCATCGCATGGTCGAGTATAGAAATTGAAAATGATGGATGAGTTTCTTGGACAACAATTGAGAGTGTTTTATAATGGATTTCGATTATGGAAACTAGGTTTGTTGGACAATTATGATGTATGAAACAATGTTGTTTATGTTTTTGTTGAACTTGTTTTAACTTGTTGGAACAATGGTGTTTATGTTTTGTTGTTTTAACTTGTTGGAACAATGAGTGTTATGATAAATATTTATTATGTATTATGCCCTTATTTGTAATCATGGACCATATGCTATATTCTAGCACATATTACGCATATGAGTGTGTAAAAATCGACATCCACAACGACTGCGAGAGGCACAAACCCGTGCCTTGCACGGAGTATGATCACTAGTATATATATATAACGTCTCGTATTTTGATTCAGAGTTTTTATCGAAGCAAGGCGTTAGGTATGTATAACATTAAATGCATTTAACATTATCATAAGTCTTACATCATCGTGCAAAAATAAAAGCAACGCGGAGGCTAAAAACTCGGGATCACAAAAGTCAAGATCGAAAAGGCGTAACATTGTCATCAAACTAAAGAAATCGTAATTATTTACAACTCAGAAATCCAAACTTATATCAAAGGAAAGATATCTTACAAGTTACAACCCGAACTTATAGTTTATTTTTTGGGAATATAACTAGATGAGTCGAGTAAAACCTATTCTTAGTTAGGACGGCCCGGGATGATTTTTACGAGCGACCTCCATGTCTTTCAACAACTTTCCTCCTTTCTTCGAGTTTTTTCTTCCAATAAAAGCACTCGATAGCATACCATCGCCGAAAACTTCTTCAATGACACTAAGGAAGCATAGACATGGCTTGTAAGAGCATTCCTCGATCAAAGGATGAAGTTTGAGATAAATGATTTCATCTCGGTGCCACTTTTGCATCTTTGATGGTGGCATGCGAAGCATTGATCGTTCATCAATGAGGATGTTTTCCCATTCATTGCTTTGGCGTACTTTTTTCTTTGCCCTACCACATGAGATTTATCATAGAACAATGAGAAAGACAAATGACAACTCATCAAATATACTCGAATTTAATTTAATCATGATTAAATAACACCTTATTCTCAAAACAAACATGAAATAACTTGTTGGCTTGTAAAAACAAGTTTAAGCTTGTTACATACATCATTAATAAAATTGATGATGTTTGTGAAAAAAATTATTAATAGAGTTTTAATATTATATAAAAGGGTTTTAAATGAGATAATAATTTACATAAATACAAATTAGATAATAATTAAATGAGATAATAATTAAAATAAATACAAAGGCTTTTAAATGAGATAATAATTTAAATTACAAAACTAACGGTTGGAGGTTATATGTCATTATAAAGAGGCATGTGTAGAGGTTTTTAAGAGTTGTATTTTAAGGAGGCGGATTAACGAGGCACCTATTCACATGAAGAGGTTTTTAAAAAACGAAAAGGCATGTCAAGAACACCTATTTAAACACCCAAATTTATGATAATGATTTTCAATTGAGAACCACTTTGAAGCGAAAGAAAGAAAAAAAAAACACGCGAAAATGAATCCGAGAGAAATCAAAGAAGAAGGCGTAATTCAAGATTTGAAGAAGGCGTTCGATGCTATCTGACGAAATGGTAGATATGAAGAAGCGAATCGACTACACGAATTCGTGAGGTGAAGGAGCAGGACATGACAATATTACGACTAACTAATGATGTTGAAAGAGAGTGCGAGATATAGATCCTGACATCGAGGTTCAAGTTCTACTTGGATAAGATCAATGAACTTGTCAAACTGGTGAACAAAGTGTACGTTGCAACTGTACATGATCTTCCTGTTGCTGAGATCCCTGATTGGATGGGTTGATTAATTAATTATGACAGTACATGTTTTATGTTTTAATATGTTTAATTATGACATTACTTGTTGTTGTTGTTTTAACTTTACTTGGAACAAAGGTTGTTTATGTTGTTTTAAGTTTGTTTTAACTTATTTGTTGACATTACTTGTTGTTGTTGTTTTAACTTCTTGTTGTTGTTGTTGTTGTTTGTTTATGTTGTTTTAAGTTTTTTTTTGCAATGGGATGGACAATCTAATGTTCTGCTTTGAATGAATTATAAAGTCATTGCCACAATTGAACAAGAGAAGCATTTATTTCCCTACCAAGATGAAAACAAAATAATATACATAGTGATACAACCAAAGCACAGTACTAAAGATCAAAGCCTCACACTGTATAGTATCACACACACACTTCATCCTCCCAGAAATCCTCACATAGAAAACAAAAAGATGTTGAAGTGCTTGCCCGTAAGAAGAAATTAATCGTAGTGTCATTTGCAGGTGAAGAAGAAATTACAGAAACAAGATAGATAAGGACGCCGATTCAAGCCCGATGAATGGGTGGAAGCCAGAAGTGCGCCGCTGAGTCAAGCCCAATGAGAGGCCCTGTTGAGAGGAGAGGAGGCACCGTTCTTTGTTGGGAGTAGACGCAGCGGCGAGTTAATGAACTTAGGGTTAGGGTGGGGATGCTTGCTTGCTTTATATATGAAGGATAATACGATGTAGTATAAGCGTAAATATAGGATGTTAGATAACACATAATAAGATGTTAGATCGAGATTCGATCAAAGGCGATTAATGGATCGGAGTTTGATAACAGATAATAAGATGTTAGATCGAGGTTCGATCAAGGCGATTAATGGGATCGAGTTGATACGCATAATAAGATGTTATATCGAGGTTTGATTGGGGTGATTAATGGGATCGGGGTTGATAACACATAATAAGATGTTAGATCGAGGTTCGATCAAAGCGATTATTGGGATAAGGGTTGATATGAGATAATAAGATGTTAGATCGAGGTTCGATCAAGGCGATTACTATGATTGGTTGATAACACATAATAAGATGTTAGATCGAGGTTCGATCAAGGCGATTACTATGATCGAGGTTCAATCGAGGTGATTAATGGGATCGGGGTTGATAACACATAATAAGATGTTAGATCGAGGGTTCGATCAAGGCGATTACTATGATTAGGGTTGATAACACATAATAAGATGTTAGATCGAGGTTCGATCAGGCGATTACTTTGATCGAGGTTCGATCAAGGCGATTCTTGGGATCGAGTTGATAACGATAATAAGATGTTAGATCGAGGTTCGATCAAGGTGATTAATGGGATCGGGGTTGATAACACATAATAAGATGTTAGATCGAGGTTCGATCAAGCGATTACTATGATTAGTGGGTTGATAACACATAATAAGATGTTAGATCGGGGTTCGATCAAGCGATTACTTTGATCGAGGTTCGATCAAGCGATTACTATGATCGAGGTTCGATCAAGGCGATCTTGGGATCGAGTTGATAACGCATAATAAGATGTTAGATCGAGGTTCGATCGAGGTGATTAATGGGATCAGGGTTGATAACACATAATAAGATGTTAGATCGAGGTTCGATCAAGGCGATTACTATGATTAGGGTTGATAACACATAATAAGATGTTAGATCGAGGTTCGATCAAGGCGATTACTACGATCGAGGTTGATCAAAGCGATTACTATGATCGAGGTTCGATCAAGGCGATTAATGGGATCGAGTTGATAAACACATAATAAGATGTTAGATCGAGGTTCGATCAAGGCGATTAATGGGATTAGGGTTGATAACACATAATAAGATGTTAGATCGAGGTTCGAGGGTTTGATAAATATCAAAAACTTAAAATTATGAGTAATTAATTCATTAATTAAATATAAATCATTTATCTAGTAATATAAAAAATTAGAATTGGTCCCAATTTGGGTTGATTCCCGGATTTCCCGCCAAATTGAATGATTCCCGCTATCTTCTTCCTCCAAAAAATCAAAATTTCATTTCAATTGTTTTGAAAAATTGGGGATTAACTTGGACATCCACGCACATCTCAACCATTCTCACCTGCACATCCACCCATCTCCCGTCTCTCTCATCTCTCTCCCGAAGAACCCCAAATTCCTCCGTTTCCTCTCGAGGAAATTTCCCAATTCATTACCCTAAATTTATTTTCCGATACCTTTTCCACAAAATTTGAATTTTCTTTCAAATTCAAGCGAATTGAAGAAGGGTCTTTGAATAATTAGAGCATAGGAACTCTCTCTCTAGTCCTCCATTCATCCAATTTGCCGCTTCTTCTTATGGGATAATATTGTTTTAAGTGCCCGGTCGTTTCATTTTTATATTTCAGGTGCAATGTCCACCACCAGCAGTGGCGTGGGCGAACCGGAGGAACTCGCGACATTCTCATGAGTGTAGAAAGTGTAACTTTGAAAATCGTTGAAATGAGTAAGCCAAACAAGGAATGTTGTATTTCAAGTGCTCTGTTTGTGACTTTTTGAATGGTGCAACCCGATTGGTAGAGGTGCCTATGATGAAGTTTCCTCGATTGGAAATGGTGGTAGAGATGAAGAAATACAATGACTTTGTTTGGAAAAATTGATACCAAGATTGGGTGGTTGATGGTGTTATTAGTTGTTATTCTTGTGTTGGTTGTGTCAATTCTTGTGTTGAAGTGAGTTGTATTGGTTTTTATTGCTAGTTGAACTTGAATTTTCTAGGTATTGTTATGTTGCTTGCTTATCTATTGTATTCCTCCCAAAATCAAAATTTCATTTGAATTGTTTTGAAAAATTGGGGATTAACTTGGATTGTTGTCTTTTGGGATTTATTCCCCACTATCTTCTTTGGGATTTATTTTGAAAACATTAATGTTGCCTTGTATTCTACAAACCTTCTGTCATGATCAAGTGTGCTTGATGTTTTCCCCAGGTTATTGCTATTCTTCAACTCCATTCATGTGAACATCTCAATAATCAACAAAAACAAGTTTGAACTTGTTATCATGTCAGTCTTGAAAAAAAAACTTAAATCAACAACAAATACTGACTGTTCATGTTACAAAATATTTGAAAGCTCACACATCATACTTAAACATTATGTTTAACTTAGACAACACATCATACTCAAACAAGTTAAAAACACGAACAAAGGAGAATACAATAGTTGTTGTTACAATTAACTCCATTCATTCACATTTTGGGGTGGACTCCATGATCACGCGAACAAGTAGTAATGTTATGGCCATATCACTTGCATTTACAACATTTATGCAGTCCTTCAGGCCCGTCTCTGTAGGTGCTTTTCTCTTTTTTCGCCGACCCACTGGCGCGTCTCGGTGAGGCTTTTCTCTTTTTGATGGACGTCCACTTGTCCCCTATCGCGTGTCGGTGGCAAAACCACTTTGCTCAAGACGTCTTCGGGATATTCACAATCCACCGAGTTCGGCAAAGGATTCACACATTGAGCATAAGCTTTCCTCCAATACTCGGTGCTATAATAAGGAGATGTATACTAAATCGCATGCTTCCCAATGTGCTTTCCCACGATAACGGCATGCACACATGGATACTTGTGTACATCGAAATACTTACAATCACGATTCCGTGCATCCAACCGAACAACGTAACACACTTGGGTTGTCGTATCAAACACCTCGTACTTGCTATTGTCAACAATAGGAAAAACATTATACCGAGTTACCTTCTTGTAGTGTCCTTTAATTATCTTCTCCACCTCGGAGTGGCAGGGCACCCATTTTGTAGAAATTGTATTTCTTGCGACAAACCACTTTTGCATTTCACCCCGGATATGTTCAATTAGCCCAACTATCGAAAATTCCCGAGCACACTTAAACTTACGGTTCCTGAGACTCGGCATGATTTGTTGTCATTATATTGTACCGACAAGCCTTAGAGTGACATCTAGACCAATAAAGGAGCGTTGATTCATTCAAGTATTTCTTTATATCGAATCCAATCCGCATAGTTTTTCGTAGCAAATCTTGAACTCTCCTTCGGTATAAGCCCGGTATGAGATCCCTAAAAAGGCCTTGAGATTTTCAATTTTGGATAACGAGTCCTCAAATTCTTTTGCATGTGATAGGTACAATACCCTTGATGCGCATTCACGTACACATTCTCAAATCCTGCTTTTATAGCATCATGGCGATCAGAAAGTATTGCTACATCATCGGTGTCACCTGTAATCATTTTCAGCCTTTCGAAGAACCATTGCCACGATTCCGTATCCTCAACATCAGCAACACCCCATGCTATTGGAAATAGATTTCTATTTCCATCTTGACACGTTGCCACAAGTAGAACACCTTTGTAACTCCATTTTCAAATCGCCCCGTCCACGTAAAAGCGACCTTACGCATCACATTAAACCCCTCAATGCTTGGACCGAGTGCCATAAAAAATATAAGAACTCATCGTTTGGTTTAGGTTTAATATATGTCAAAGTACCCGGGTTTGCCAACTCCAACCGATGACAATACTTGGGTAATTTTCCATAACTTTTTTTTTGTTGTCCCCGGATGATTGCATCAGCATATGCCCTGGCATCGTGAGCCTTGTCATAATTTATCTCATACCCAAATTTTTCGAAAAAGTCTGCCCTTAAATCCCTCGGTGCATTGGTATCTGTAGCCATCTTTAAACCTCGAGCGAAATATACGCCAACTAGCTTGTATGAAGCATGCATGTGCTCTTTTCTACCAATAATAGGTTGGCAAGTATGCTCAAATTTATACTGTGCAACTTTAAACCGTCTACTATTAGGAGGTTTGGTTGCTCGCAACCGCCATTTGCATCCCTCCGCTTCACACGACCACTACATAAAGGCTTTTGGTGGGCTTTACCACTTTAAAATAAAAATGATGCTTCACAGCCAACCACTCAACCTTATACACCAAAAAAAATTTCGCTTTGAACAATTCGTTGACTTGTATGTCTACCTCTTCTGGAATGCTCACAATATCTAAACCTTCCATGATAAAACCAATGCCTTCTAAACCTCTTTCGGGTTCCGGTGCATTCAAGACACCACCATTCAACGAATCCACATTTCTGGGGCCACCATTCAATGATTCCTCATTCGAGGGCATCGTTAGGGGTCTTGAGGTACTAAAATTGCATCCGCACCCAAGGACAACGAGGAAACTATCTTCACGGTGATGAGCGAACAGTTTCTCTACTCTCAAAATATTCATCGATCCCGATTCCATCAAATCTCTCATTTACGCATCGTTTACACCAACATCCATTTGAACACTTGTTTCTTGGGTTCCAAGATCGAGTTCCTCCATTTGAACACTTGTTTCTCCCTCAAATTGTGTTCCGTTTTCCTTTGCTTTCAAACTTACCAATATCACATCTTTCTTTGGATCACAACCACTTAAGAACGATGCCACAAACTTATCACAATCAATTACCATTGGTGAAGCTTTACTAATAGGAGCCATGACTTTCATTTCAAAATCATTCAACCCTGTATCAATTTTCAAATCTACTTTCACCATCTCATACAATTCGTTATATGGGAATGTTATTTTCAAGCTTACAAGCTTGGTCACTTATTCCTTTTCATCTCCTACATACTTCCAAACCCAATCACCAACGACATTCTTCTCAAACTCAACAGGATAACATACAAATATCGAACTTTGCGTATCCTAACCATGACGAATCAAAAATGTCCTGCAAAAATCCATTCAATACAATCATTACGGGCAAAAACAAACAACAGGAGGATAACAACTTCAAACTTGTTTTTGTATAAACCAACAACAGGGTGTAAGAATAGCAGGGGTGGTGTGGTTGAAGAATAGCAATATAGGAAACAACAAATGTCTAACAAAGTTAGTCAAACTAGGAAGCTTGTACAAGCCAACATCATAATTTTAGCTTCTCAATTACTTTCAATGCATCTTCTTCCCACTTCATTACTTACAATACTAACATCTACTTCAATAATCCTAAAAAAACAAATAAAAAGAAGCCATACCCGTGAAGGATTTTGGAGGGATTCTGGATTCGTTCACCTCTTCAACCGATACACTAACTCAGCTTCAACTTCAACTTCTTATCCAATCGACAATGGAGATTCAACTTCAGCTTCTTATACACGAACTCATCTTCAACTTCAGCTCTAATCCAGTCACGATGGAGGCTGTGAAAATGGGAGGTTCTAACGATATTAATGGAGGCTGTGTGGTCGCCAATCGAAGTTTATTAAAAATGGGGAAATGGGAAATACGGGTCGGGTTTGAGAGGAGGTAAATTGGGGCGATTTGGGCGGGAAAATTGATAGATTAGGTTGGGGGTGGCGGTGGTAGGATTCGGGAGGTAAGAAGTCACCGGTAGCATTTTAATTTGGGTCTGTAAGGGTAAATTGGGTATTCAATGGACCTTATGGTAATATGGGTCATTTTTGTTAAACCTTTGGGACAACAAGTTATCCCAACCATAAACTTTCAATCAACCGTCCTCTTTTGTTAACGCCCCAAAAAATTTGAACCCTGTTAAATTTTTTTCTTACTCTTAAAAACATTTTGGACCCCGACAACGACTATAAATGGCAGAGGAGAGTTGTTTTTTTTTTTAGGGGCATAGGAGAGTATTCGATTAGACTAATTATGGAAGAGGCAAAATAAGGGCAATTTTGTCCAGCCCATTATCATTTTTTCCTTTTCAAAAAAAAATATTTGACTGTGTCCTAAATGCTAATTAGGGTTTGAAAAATGTCCTTTTTCATTATTCACGGGAGAATTCTTCTAAAGGACAATAAATTGTAAAATAATCAAATTTGACAGCAACATAATTTTTTTAGTAACAATGACATTTTATAACTGTCAATTACAAAATTACCCCTAGAATCAAATTCTTTTTAAAGGAAAAAAAAAACCTGCTCCCACGTTTGATCGAACTTTTCAAGGTGTTCAATATTACTGCAAAGAGTATCCGGCCAATTGATTGTAGTCAGTGAGTGGTCGATGTCGTATCCCCGCGAAGATTGTGAGGTTAATTATCAAAAGCTATATTGTTTTGGTCTAAGTTCACAAAAGGCAATAATGTAAATGGTTTTAAAGATCAAGCTACTAAGCTCAATCAACTACAATTAAAGCAGTGATCAAATAATAAAAAGCATAAGCCAAGACAATGCAATGATCACGTATACCTCTACTAGTATCATGGGAATGAACAACTTTCCTACCTTCCAATGGTGTTTACAGTGTGTGTTATCGGTCGCGCCTTTAATCTAGCGATTCCCTCAAACGCAGTGTACATAATTACTCTATGCTTCCTCCTTGGTCTAAGAACCCAGATCTAATGATTCCACATGATGAAGTTCTATGGATGGAATGAATGAACAATAATCCCCGGAGAAGATACGAGTTCCACTTAAGGTCGGTTTTACCTTAGGTCTTGCTATCTCTTTTCCCACACATAGAATCTCCTTTCGGACTCAACTAAATATGTGTGTGCAAGTGTTAGTTAATTACTCCCACACAAACAAGCAATACAATGCAAATAGGAAGAGATACACACAAATGAGTCTTGAATTAATGCACAAACATTTCCATTCAACTAATATATATAAGAAACTATCACAAAGACATTGTCTTGGCTAGTAAGAAGACTAGCCACTCATAGCTATGAAATCCAACATGTCAAGAACGGATTTCATATCTATGACTGTTGAGTATTTTGTATTGATGTATTTCAAAATATATTTATTTTGGGATATACAACATATGTACTCTACAATTAATCATGTCACAATTAATGTCTTTATACTAAGTGACATGTGTTTGAAAAATATCAAGTCACATCAAGCTAAATTTCTATATTTTATATGCGGCTAATTTTTATTATGACTATATACCTACTTGATCAATATCTTGTGAATGCCACACTAAAGCCTTCTATGTGACATAAATTACTTTATAAGTATTGTATTTAAATATGTGCATGTCACATTCAGAGATAAATTTTATAAGTGTGTCAAATGATTTTGATCATGACATCACTTGAATAATTATGTGACATATGACATTATATTAATTTATCTATATCTATTATTTGATTTATTAATTAAAGTAATATCCATATAATCCTGATATTATCTTCTTCTATATAAAGAATATGCATATTTATTATGTGTACATATATTATATATATCTTGAATGTCGGCCCGCACTTTGCTTTGTTGGACCAATAAAACAAATGGCCTTTTCTATCTCCTTAATATCCAAGTCTTTCTTTATTTTTCCAAGTCCAATAGCCCATCTTGTATCACTCGGCCCTTTGGCCCAAAACCTCTACCCTTACATATATCTCCATTATACACTATATCAAAACCCTACCTCACTTTAGGGCACTCCAAGCAGAAGCATCAAATTTTATCCCTAAAATAATATATATCCTTATTTTACAACATCTCAATCCAAAAAACCTCCATGACAAAGATCTCTATCCTTATCCCTATAATATTTCAAATAATATTAAATAATACATATTCTACCTCACAACCCTATTTTTCTGCATTAAATATTTATTATTTACTTCAAAGAAGATCTCTATCCCTATCCCTATAATTTTTAATAATTAAATATGTTTAGGGCGTGAATAGTGCATCCCCATAAGTAGGGATGCACTGTTTATATCTCTAAAAATAAATAGGAATAAAATTTCTGCTTGTGAAGTTTATTTTGGATAAAGCTCTATTTTTATCTTCATTTTAGTGATAGGGACCATATATAGAACCTGCTGGAAGTCCTTGTACACCTGTCGCCCCACTACCCAAAACTTCTAGGTGATTACTACCACTCCACCTCCTCGTAAATCCTCCACCGTCCATACCCCTTCTCGTATAAGAGTAACCCCAATGGTACATTCTTGTACCCCTTAAAAATGGCTTCAAGGATCCTCGATCAACCCCAAGCCCACAGTGGCTGCTTTAATAACACTCTATCCCTAATTTTTGCTAAGCTTCCCTTCATATTTGAAGGGTCTGCTAAATGAATAATCACATTTCTTTATTTATCCACTTATCTCTCTTTTTACCCAATAAATTAATTTCACACATCAAAATCATTTATATAATAATGTGTTATGTATCGAGTAATGATCTGAAAGACAACTTGTGATAATATCATGATGGTGATATACATCATTAAAAAAAAAATATATATATATATATATATATATATATATATATATATATATATATATATATATATATATATACTACTATTTTTCTGTAAAAAAATTAATCTGTCCAAATATTTATTTTTTATTTTGAACTCTCTTTTGTGTACGGATCGACATCTTTTATTTTTTTACCGTTGTGCGGCGTATTCAAATATCATTTTGTAAGATAAAATATTTTTAAAGGGATGTATAGAGGAGTTCTTATTGGAGTGAATTATTTTTAGGTGTTGAAAAATATAAGCATCTTCTAAAAGCGATGTGTTTGAAGGGTATCATTGGGGTCACACTAACTCCGCTACTCCTTTCTCTTTCTCGTGATAAGTCCAGACCCTTAATTGCTCTATGTACATCTCAATATATGTCTACCTGCTAACTTTTTACTGCAATCTTTCCATTTCTATTAATCTCTTTCTCTCTTGAAGAAGCCGATCCGATCTCTCTTCTTGTCCTTCACCCGAAATAGCTTTCTGACTCTTTGTCAAAAAGCTCTGCAAAATGGTAAATAGCTCCACACGATGCCAAAGCTTCTTTCTCTGCAATACTTGTGACTCTAAGTGGATGCTACAGTTGTGCTTATGGTCCGCGAAGGTAAAAAAAAAAGGCCCTTATCTGATGAAATCTGGATTGTTGAGGCCCATGAAGAGCTTTATCTGAGGCCATTGATGTTCTACAGACGCACTCGATACATGAACAAAAATACAGGATACGAAGACGATACTTACTTGTTGAAAGATGAAATATGAAAGAACAGAAGACTTGGTTTAAGCAAATTGCTCCGGTCTTCTAGTTTAAAGCAATGGGAAACAAATGAATGGACAGTTGATAAGATGGGGGTTATAAACCCCAAACACGACTTGAAAACCGTTCCACTTCAAAATGTGTGGGCAACAACAGCTCGAATCCCGGAAAGTTATGACAGTGTCATAACGACAACTCTGTCATCGAGCTATATCTTTGACAGATCTGACATGACCTCAAGAGCTCAGCTAGATCTGAGGGGTTATGACGAGGGTCTAACTGAGTATCGCCACGTGTCATCCTCTCATTAGTCAAACAAATGAAGACAGAGAAAATATAAACATTAAGGGCCATGAGCCATACTTAGGAGTGAGCGTGGTTCGGTTTGGCGGGTTTTTTTACCGTCTATAAAACTAAACCGCCTTATACGTTTCTAAATTTTCAACCCAAACTTTAAAGGTTTTTAGGCTAAAACAATTTGTTCGGTCCGGTGTGGTTTGACTTGGTTCCGGTTTTTCACGGTTTTCATGAACAAATAAAATTATCGATTAAAAATTATTTAAAAAAACATATGGTAATATATACGTTACATCAATACTGCTATGTGATTGTAGCCGAAGATATGATATAAAAATTATCTAAATTGAACTAATTCGTACCAATGCTAAAATTAGTTCCCAAAATCAACCACCTCCTCAACCCTCATCCATCATCCCAATTAACAAATGCGACACCAACTACCGAATTTCCTAACTAGGTTTAATCAAGATAATAAGCGATTATCTTTTCTTCATTTCAATTCACCAATTAAAATTTAACACCGACACATTATTAATATTGAACTAACACCATTCTTGAAAAATCGATCACCTACAACACTGAATAATTAACATAGATAAATAACAACATGCTTAAGACAAAATAGTATTTGAGTGAGATCATAAGGAAAATATGGACATATTATTTTTTGTAAGTGAGTGAGAGAAGTGATAATTTTTGCACATATTAGAAAACCAATGATGAGTTATCTCAAATCTTGGTGTTGAGAAATCAATGAGAATAAAGAGTTAGAGAATGCGAGTCACTAATTGATTTGTGTTGTGTTGTTCTTTTATAATATCGATTTATTGAAGTAAGGTGTGTGGAACTTGAAACAAGTTGAATGTTTAAGATATGAAATTATGATGGATAATTGATATATTGCAAATATTGAATTTAAATGAAATGAGTTGGAGTGAATTAAGCAAACATATAATATAAATCTTTCATAGAAGGTATCCGGTTTGGTCGGTTCAAAGCGATTTTCAATTTTTCAAATTGAGACCAAAGTGTATTAAGCGGTTTGGTTTTTAGTTATAAGAAAACCGACGAAAAACCATGGTTTACGTTTTTGATTTGGTTCAATTTGGTCCGGTCGGTTGGTTTGGTTTTAAATTTTTGTTCACCCCCTCGCCATACTTTACGCCTGAGGGCCGATCTAAACCTCAAGTGGGAGATCGGTCCCGCTCCCCAGACCACCGCAGGACGGTCAGGTTGCAGTGGATCCAGGCTAGTGCAGTACGGGCCGAGATGGCCTAGGGGGCTCGATGCAGGACGGCCAGGGCCTTCCTTATCTGATAATTAGCCCGCGTGCTCATAATAAATGATAATTATGAGAAGATCCTAAGGTTTCTTCTCCGGCTAGGACTCTGATCCTATCATTCAAATGTAACCGTATTTATCTCCTAAAATCAAGGGATTGACACGAAAATAATACCCAAAACTCAGGGGACAAGAAAATTGGACGAAGAGTCCTCTATATAAACAATCCAAAGGAACTACGAGAGACTTGATTCCTGACTCATACACAGGATACGTAGGCAACTTGAGATTCATAATCTCAGGATCAGTCTAAATCATCACAAAACCACCCCCGTTTATACCTTTTTCTAGGGTCTATATCTTGAATCATTGTCATTAAGTTTATTACAGTCCGGATTTATATTCAGACGATATCCAGCATCGTCAACAACATGCATTTGAACCGAATCCATGGTTCAATAAAATCCATTGAATTCATCCCAGAAGGGCCGAGGGAATATTTTCACTAATTATTACCGTTAC
Organism: Gentiana macrophylla; assembly: GCA_026214975.1. Lineage (NCBI taxonomy): Eukaryota > Viridiplantae > Streptophyta > Magnoliopsida > Gentianales > Gentianaceae > Gentiana > Gentiana macrophylla. The sequence goes on from CM047811.1 coordinate 86,804,602, forward strand.
TATTATAAAATTTTAATTTAATTTAATTTAATATTCTTTATATACATCCAATCAATCATAAGCCTTAATTAATTTCCATATATATCTATCCAATCAATTATAAACCTAACCATAAAAGAAATGATTATTAAAAAAAAACTATAATAATAAACACGTTAAAATAATCATCGCGTTAATCAATCAATGAGTGAGATCGGTCACCCTACACGTGGTAACTCACATAGAGTGATAAAAGTCATATCAACATTTGGGCCGACATGGATTAAACTCATATCGGGCCTCGACCCGCAAGGTCCATCTTTAGTACAATGCATACCGCCTTATATCTTCAACCGATAGGATGCATGTCATCCTCTGTCCGATGATGTGTCCAAATGATACCGCCACCTTTGAGTCCCGAAAATAGCCTATCTGAACCACCAAGTCGGATAAAGGCCCCATGGTCATAAGCGTCGGCGACGCCAACCAAGTTGAGGTCGCCGTAGTCGGTCCCCACCCACGAGCTATAGAGCTACAAGGTCGCTACCCGGCTCGAGGGGCGACTGCGACCTTCGACGATAGGTCTATAAGAGGCCGCACAAGACTTAATGGGAAGCAGCAGGGAGCAAGAGTAAGGCAGGACGACGAAGCTACCCATACGATCCTATGAGGCCGCCGCCGAGATATCCAACCCACTTGCCATCTAGATATTTAGTTATCTTAGCTACTAAGTTACTTAATCATTAAGCTATTAGGTAGACCATTCTTTGCGACCAGCAAAGCAATCATGGACTTCGATAATAGGGAGATCACTTTAAGATTGAACAATGATGCCGTATCAATGAAAATCCTAGAGCCCCTAGATAATAGGCCGGAAAGTTGCAAGATGACTTATGGTTCGGGAAAAGTGGAAATCGTGGAGATAGAAAAGGAAGGGCATAGGCAACGAGAGGTTTTAGTGAAACACTGTGAGCAAGAATTCATGAGATTAATGCTTAGAGAACACGAAGAGAAGGGCCACGCTTGGGGCGCTCACGGAAGCTAGCCCTTCCGTATTGCAGTGATGAAAGATTAGTGGGCATAAAGTTTAAATCTCAAGCGAGAGGATGACCTAGCACACGAGCAAAGAGAGAGCGGCGTGCTAGGAGGAGAGCTCGGAATTTGGATGGGCTCGTTCAAATTTAGACGGGTCGTTACAAAATTCAACGATGCTGGTTTTTTTTGGCTGTTTTACATTCCAACGAGGGCTTTATGGACTCCGTTACAATTTGAACGGGCCTGTTGCAATTTCAATAGGGAATTTAAAAAAAAAAAAAAATATCAATCTTGGCCGACCGACGATATGAAATAAAGAGGTGTCTGATGGCGCAAAAATCTGAGTTCTCTCTTGTAAGACCATTCTAAAATTTATGTTAGTAAATTGATGCATTGTCCAACTGACTCCCTCTGCTCAACTTGGACACTTCCAAACACGACTAATATTAGTAGAAGAGAGAGAAGAGGTGTTGTACTTCCAACCGAAGTAAAAAAGGTTTAGTAGTAAACTAAAAAAGATCCATGGACAAATACACCAGCCAAATTACCTAATAATCTTTAATTTACTTTCTTAAGTTACACACCAGCTTCTGCTTTTAAAAGAAGGAAAAGACAAATATCAAAGAGACAAAAGCAAAGCTCGTCTCTTTGGGGAGGAATGTAAGGAGGTCAAAATCCAAAAAATGGTGGGAATTTTCTCTAGATTTTCTGTGTCTAGAGCTAGCCATCGCCGGACTCAAAGTGCACTCGTAAGAATCCCTTTTTTTTGTCTTTCTGATTCCAGCCTTCTTTTATTGTCTCATTTCGTTTTGCTGACAGTAATAGTTTGATATGTGATTTTCTTTGCAATTGTGTTATTTAGGAAAGGGTGTTTCCTTAGCTTTGATTTTGGCTGTCAGAATCCAAACAATTTGCTGTTCATTTATTACTTGGGCTTGTTTCAATTTTAGCTTATATTTGGGGATTGTTGACTATGAGCCTCTGAATCTTCTGAGAAGTGTTTGCTTTCTGAATATTCACTATGAAAAATTCCATCTTGTGCGTGTACTTTTGTTCTTGTTCTCTTTTTATCTATCAGTTTGGGAATTAAGGTATGATCGGAGTGATGATTCCTTCTCCGACAAATACTAGTCAAATTCTTGAATGGACAAAAAGTTCTTACTTGAGTCTGATTTGCTCTTTTTTTTTTTTTTTGGAGTTCAAGCAATGAGTAGATTGAATTGTTGATCTGTGTTATAAGGATTTGATAGTAGATTGGATAATCCCTTGTTTCTTGATAGTTTTTACTATTATCCGTTATCTTGCTCGTTGAATAAATTATCCCTCTTTTTTGTTATCTTCATGAGTTAATGTTCTTTGAACAAAGTATGAATTGTTTTTGAAGTGTGTTGTGAGTGTCCAAGCCGATTATTTGCTACACTGGACTCTACTGCGGATTTCGTGCCCTTAATGACTGTACAAGCAGTGATAGAGATGTAGTTGACTTAATATTCTTTCTTGGTGCAATAACAACACTGATTTAGGTTGTATTGACAGGATGAAAGGGATATTTTGCCTCGTAATTCTGAGGCAACAGGCGCGGTTAGTTTATCGACAGCAACCTCATCTGCAGCTCATGGAATTGAAGTAGCTGTTGAATTTAAGCCAGTTGAACGTCCAGTTGAGCCTCTCGACAATGATCGACCAATTCAATGTCCTTTACCAGAACCTTCTATCCTCAATGTAAGTTTCGTAGTTATTCACCTGAAATCTTAAGCAATTTCTGGGCTGTGTTGATCTATGTGTTAAATGATAAAATAATCTTACATACATCATGTATCCTGTTTAAGCAGTCTTGTCTCGTGTTCCTATACTCTTTGTGTTGTATATTTGTTTATGACCCGTACCCCAAAATTCTTGGAGCCGCTTGTGATATCCAGTTAAGTCTTTGTGTTGTATATTTGTTCATGAGAATTCATATCCTTTCATCAAGCCCAATTATAATCTTGCGGTTTCTGATTTCATTGAATATTGTCTTAGAGCACCAGACGTCCCGTTTCAAGAAGTTCCCAGTTTGTGCCTTACCTTTCTAACATCTGAAATGATTGTGCACTTCAGAACTATGGCTTGTTAACATTTAAATTTTTCAGTCATACAGCTGCAAGTTCCATTTCTTATTAGTAAGCAAGCTTTCTGTTGAGTTACTAATTTTATGAGTAATTGGTTTCTTGTTCTTTTTCCTTTAGACACGTGTTTTGTTAGAGATGTTGAAATGTAACGTGTAAATGATCAGGATGGGAGGATATGGAAGGAACGTGTATCTGGTGGAGCTCAGAGGAGGTCGTCTGACGTGGCAGTTGTGCAAGAAGGCAGTGGTGGTGGTAGTGGTGGTGGTGGTGGTGGTGGTGGTGGTGCTGGGGCGGAACCTGAGGCAACTGGGCCTAGGCCAAGACCCCCTTCTCGTCGTGTTATTTTGCCATCAATTAGTGCTCCTGAGCATAATCTCCTTAAGCTGCTTGAGGAATCTGGAATCTAGAATCATTACATGCATGAGATCACAATAACCTATTTTGCTTTCATTTGTACAGAAGAAACCTTGATGTTTTCTTTGATTTCTGTACTTTTGTCAATTGTTGTTTGTTCTTGTACAATAGTTGTAACATGCTTTTTGTATAATATATAGACTGAATGTTTGAAAAGGTCTTTGTCTGTGATTTTTATGACAACAAATCATACTTGCTTAGAGACCACTTATGAAGGCAAACTCTGAGTTCGTTACCATTATTGAACCACTCAAATTTGTCTCGAGCTTGGTTAAATCATATATGAGCGAGCTTATCACGAGCCGAATGTCAAGCTGCTCGTGAGAGAGGCTTGGATTGTTTACACCCTGATTTGACCCTCACATGAAAACTTCATGTGGGCCCTATAAACCACCAGCTCGCGGCCCAAGTTTGTATAAATTAAATAACATAAACTGAACCAAGTAGGCTTTGAGCAGGGTTAAGTGAGCTTGAGAATCTTAGGGAGGTCGCGGTTTGATTCTCCTCTGGCGCGCCAGTGTTGAAGAGAGCTCTTGGCGAGAACTTACTCTGCGAGTAAAGTCGATTTCTGAGGCGTAGATGACCTGGATAGAGATTTCGAATTAGTCGGATGAGTGGGTTAGGATCTTTGGAAGCTTAAAGAAAAAAATAACATAAACTGAATGCATATGGAGGTGAATAGAAATTATAACAACAAAGATAAGGTTGATTGATGCAAGGTAGAAATCAAGATCTTCCGGTATGATCTCCTCAATGCCATATAGTGAATCCCTAAACACCTTCTTAATCTTTGTTAAGAGAGCCACAAAAAAATCTTATCTTTCTTTTAATATTTTTTTTAGTTTTTGAGTGAGATTTTTTCTTCGAAAACACTACTAATAGTGACATCCCTATTTAGGAATGATTAGGGTTTCCAACATCATTATTTACCCTCATTAGTTAATACTTAATCTAATTAAGCAATTATCTCACTATGAAACTATTTCGTATGTATTGTTCATGCCACTCAATGTCACGTAAAATAAGTAAACTAACTTTAATTTATTTTTTTTATTCAAAAAAGAACTTAAATTTATTTTATCGATTATTTGTCTTATAAATAATCCAAGACACAAGCTCGCACACGAATGATTTTTCCTGTTATTTTATTTATCATATAAATAACTTTTGGTTCAATCAACCAGATGGAAAAATATTTTCCTAATTCATCGAGGAGTGACTTCAACATGTATAGCCAAACCGGAACCATGACCCTATAACCAAAAGTTTCAATGAAACAAGTGACCATTTGAACTCCTCAGTCGAATCGTCGGCTCATTAATCCTCGTGTCACATCACTATAGACCTAATATTGCACTTTAGTGGAATGTGGAAAATCTTACTCTACTATGCATATAGTTACCGAGAGCCTAATGATATAACCTAATTCACCGAAAAGTGACTTCAATGCGTATTGCAGAAAGCCAAACCAGGGACCATGGGCAGGGGCGGCTTTACATTGGGGGTTTCGGGTGCGCCTGAACCCCTATAATAAAAATATTGTGTATAAATAGTAGTTTTTTTTTTATAAACACATATATGTGAAATTGACCCATTTATTTTTATGTATTGACCCTCTTATTTTTATGTATTGACCACATATTTTTATCTATTTCTCCATTATTACATGTATAGAATTGAATATGTAAATATATGCGTGATACGGAAAAAATTGATAAATTTTTTACCCCCATGTCGAAAACCCTACAGCCGCCCCATTCCATGGGCCTAAACCAGAAGCTTCAATGAAACGAGTGACCAACTGAACTTAGTCAAATTGCTCGGCTCATTAATCACCGTGTCACATCACCGTAGACCTAAAATTGCATTCAACCGAAATATAGGACATCTTACTCTACTATGCATATAGTTACCGAGCGCCCAATCATATAACCATTACATATGTATAGCCCTTCACAAACTATTCATAGATGAAGCAAGACATTGTTTGTACATTGTCTTCATAACGTCTTATGCCCGACAACCATTAATTTACTAGTGATCAATATTTATATCATATCATAATTTCGACTGATTGATTAGTGTTAAAATAAGTAATTGAGGAACGGTCTATGAACTTCTTGCAGAAATTAGTGGAAACCATCTTTGTGAGTTATATACCCGGCTACCAATCTGAATGATGTTAATCTGACGGAGTTGAGAAAGTTTCTCAGAGATAATTTTACCACCACATCAAACACCACTCCTGGAAAGACACGAGTCTATAATCACATTGTGATCCAATTATATTATCTTGTCACAGACTTTTTATGAGATATTTATACTGAACCAGTCCAAATCTTATATGATCATATCACATATAAGTGCAACCACTTCGATAATAAATATCAAAATTCTGGATACGGCGGTCACACTCCGAGTATTCTGGGGCACTAATGGTGGTTTGATTACAAGATCCAGAAATTCGGTCATTTTCACCACATACTTAATATTTAAGAAGCATGTCCTTTCGGGGGCATCAGATAAAATTGGAACGATACAAAGAAGATTATCATGGCTCCTGTGCAAAGATGACACACACAAATAGAGAAATAATCCAATATTTGAGAAGTACGTATCATCATAAACTCAACTCAATCGTCATGTACATAACTCTTATGCATTTATGATGTTCATTACATGCATTCTAAGCAAATAAAATGGCTAACAATGAATATTACTTTTACTAATTAAAAACAGTAGAATATTGTATTTATGAAAAAGTCCCTCGTGGGCGGCAGAGGCGGCATCACCCTTTAGAGGGGTTGGGGCGGCCGACCCTTAAAAATGAATTATGTAGTATAAATAGTGCAGATTATGTTTTAATATACATGTGTATATGTCAAAATTGACCCTCTCTTTTAATGTTTTGACCCATTATTTTTATATTTTGACTTATAATTAGATGTAAGAATTTGAACATACACTCATGTTCGAAAGAGAAAAAAAATTGATAAATTTTTGACCCCTGTATTTCAAATCGTAGAGCCGTCCCTGGTAGGCGGTGGAGTAATCTTATCAATAGGTAACACCCCGCGTACTACTTTACTTTGAGGTTTGTAGTTCGCTATACAATCGTCCTCGATGAATACTTAATTAATTAGTCGAATAAATCCAAAAAATGGAAACATGGATGAGTCGCATGTCTAATGACCGCTTTGAGTAGTAACATTTTAGGGTATTCCGCGAACAAACAAGCCCACGTATTTTACCTTATTCACAAACTTTCTCCCCTTAATTATTTATTTCTTATTTCCGTCATGCAAAATGTAAGTCAGTTTGAAATTTTTTGTGATTTAAAAAAATTAGTTCACGATGTTATTAATGATAATGAAAAATGTCTAAAATGACCTTTAACCATAATTAATACAAATTAGTGAAAAGTTGATGAGTATATAATAAATGAAAAAATAAAATGAGAAAAATATAATAAATATTTAATTGGTTTTCTAAAGAAATTTATATTTTGAAACAAAATCAAAATTTTAAATGGATTTATATTGAAATGGATGTAGTATTTTTTTCCTTCATAAAAAAAATAATTGTTTTTTTAATCCACTTTTCGTCCTTGAACTTTTCGGATTCCTTTCTTTAACTACAAGAAAAGACCAAAGGAAAAAGATTATAGAGGGAGTGGAATTGTGGGAGAGGTTTTTTTAAAAATATCAAAATCTCGGCCATAATAAAGTAGCTAAATAAATTTAGCTGCTACAGACAGATTAAACCCCTTTGTTTTGGTCATCCAACGAACTTTCTCTCTCTACATCTGCCTCGGCAGCGGCCATCGACGGCGGTTCAGCGGTGTCAGAAGAAATGGCGGCAGTGCAGTACCTTGATTCTCTCCGGAGCGCTCACCCGGAGCTCTCCGAGTGGTACAACACCCTCGCAGATCTGTACGAACGGAAGCTGTGGCATCAGCTCACGGTTAAACTGGAAAATTTCGTCGCCCTCTCCGTGTTCCAGGTCCGACTTCTATCTATACTACCTGTATAAATGCATAGTATCAGATAGTGTAATTGTAATTGTCGTTTTGTTCACATGGATTGCCGGTGGGTTTCTAGGTCCAAGTAGTTTTGACGAGATAGAGTTAGGGTTCTGAATTTTTTATGAAGATTAGTAGGATTTCTATGGGTAGTTTCAGGAAATAATTGCTTCTTGGGTTGCAGAACTATGAGTTCTAAGGATATGGATAAAATATAGGAGATGTGATTGAGTGGCTTGGGGTTGCGGTGGGAACTGTAAATGCTTTTGCTTCATGCGAGGTTGTGCATTCGACCTAGTTGTCAGGATACAGTGAAATCAAAGGTCAATCTGGAGGGTTTACTTGAGCTCTTTCTGTTTTAACCTGGTTGCAAATTTAGACGTTTGTGAGGGACTTATTGTTGTATGGACCTAGATAGAATTTTTGTCCACATTGTGCTGAGTTGGATTTCTTAAGTCAAATGCTTTGTTGTCAAGTAACATATTTGACATGCAGTGAATTGATCATGTAGGAAACAAATGCAATAACTGTTCGATATGAGATATCTGTCATATGTAGATTACTAGGATAGGACATCTTCTTATGCTTATTTAAATACCAATAATTATTGGTCTTCTTGGATTGTTTTGTTTACGCAAGCCATGTATTTGTATGGATTTACTGGTTTTGGTTTCTCAAAGGCAAGTATTTACTGGTTTTGGTTTCTCATTTCCGGTACTTTTCCAGGGTGGGGATGCTCTTATCCAGTTATATCACACCTTCATTGCTGATTTCGAGACAAAAATCAACCCTCTCAAACTTGCACATTTTGCTGTCATAGTTTCTCGGCAGTATTCAGAGAAAGTTGCTGCAATCAGCTTCCTAGAAGGGGTGATTGAGAAGCTTCGTAATACCAGAGAACTACGGATAGAAGAGCCGATACTTTACATTAAGATGCAGATAGCTTATCTTAAGCTTCAACAAGGAGATCTGAAGGAGTGCAAAAAACTTTTAGAAGAAGGGAAGAGTACGCTGGATAGCATGACTGACATCGATCCTTCTGTGTATGCCACCTATTATTGGGTTTCGTCTCAATACCATAAATCTTGCCAGGAGTTCGCAGAGTTCTACAAAAGTGCCCTTCTTTTTCTTGCTTACACCTCGGTGGAGTCATTATCTGATTCATTTAAGCTGGTATGATTCATATTGATTTGTAGTATTTCATTTAAGCTGGTATGAATTTCATATTGATTTGTTAGTATTTTTTCAATGGGAAGAAGTGATTCAACGTAACTTAATTGGTTTACTTATATAGGTTGAAGTTTCCTAGGCACACTCATATAGGTTGAAGTTTCCTAGGCACTTGAGCTGTTTAGCATAGTTTGCATTTTTATGTTTTTCTTTAGTTTATGATGCACTATTATGTTTTTTTGGTTGAGGAACCCACTTATATTGCTTTGTAGTTTATATATTTCTCAAACATAATTAGTTTAACAAGTCAGCATCCTCTTTCCTTCAAATTATTGTATCCTTTGATTAACGGACGATTATCCTACTTTTAGGATTTGGCATTTGATTTATCTTTATCAGCTCTGCTTGGAGATAACATTTACAACTTCGGGGAGCTACTTGCACATCCTATCGTAAGTAAATAATTTTTTCCCTTCTTTTCTCGTTATCGTAGTTGTGCTGGCAATATGCCAAATTGTGCTGAAGATACACTAAAGTTGGTTGGTTGATAACTATCTTAGTTTCAATTTACATGTTAATTTAAGAAAATGGAAGGTAATTAATATGAGTTCACGTTGAATTCTTTTCCAATCCTGTTCTTATGGGATATTCGGTGAAGGTAACAATTTAGTTGTCCAATGTGGTTATTTCTTCGTTAATATTATTTCAAGGCCCTAAATATATCCCTCCCCCAAGAATATAAAATTGGATTCAATGTTCTCTTGCATAGATTTCTCTTCAACTTATTCTATACATGAGGGTGCGATGGAGGTTTAACTTGTGGTGAGATGCAACATTACTTTTATAATTCATATATTGCACCCTTGCATTGAGGGGTGAAGAACAATTGTTGAATTATAAAATGAAATGGCTGAAACCCTTTTGATGTTTGTAGCAGTAGCACCACCCAAAGACTGTGTGACTCTAAATGTACACATTAACAGATTTCAGAGATGACCTATTTAATATTTTCATAGTTTGGTTCATTGATTGCGTCTTGGTTCCATTTCCTCTAATGAAAGTTGGCACTGAAAGCGGGATTTTTTCACGATGAATGAAAATTGTTATGCCTGTGATTTGATGATATCAATTGGAGGCTCTTGACATGCTTCTTTCCATGAATTGAGGAAAATTATCTTGTTTTACGCTCCTTGATCCTCACTTTTATGTTCATACATGCTCTCTGGGATCATTAAATTTAGATCTCAAATTGTTTTTCACCATTGTATGTCTACATGTCATCATCACTGGTGATTTAAAATGTGTTCTTAAATTGCTTGGATCGCATATTTTTGTCTGTATGTTTGCAAACAGTCTTATTTCTTCTAAATGCAACTGTTCTGGTGAATCAAGTTGGAAAGCAGCCATTTAATGTTTAGCTGGGGAAAATATTTACTGTATTATTATGCGTCTTTCAAACTATTTCTGCTTGTATATTCAGATAAAAAGTCTTCTGGGGACCCAAGTTGAATGGCTCTACTACATTCTGGTAGCATTCAATACCGGTGACTTAGTTCGTTATCAAGAATTATGCAATGTTCATAGAACTGCTTTGAGTTCTCAACCAGCGCTGGTGCAGAATGAGAAAAAACTGCTGGAAAAGATAAACATCCTCTGCTTGATGGAAATTATTTTCAGGTATGTCTCTGGAATTCTACTGCTCCAAGCATTTGGAAGATCAAATTGTATTCAATGCATTATTCTTTATCTGCAGTCGAGCATCAGAGGACAGAACCATTCCGTTGAGCGTCATTGCTAGCCGCACCAAACTGTCCATAGAGGATGTGGAGTATCTCCTAATGAAGAGCCTTTCGGTGAGTAGATCCTCTTTCTCCTTTTGTTTACATGATGGGATTTGTTACTCATCTTGAATGTTGTTATATTCCCCCTTGTACAATGGAATTATTGTGGAATAACTCTTTACTTTTGTATTATTATTTCACTGTAGGTCCATTTGATAGAAGGAATAATTGATCAAGTGGATGGAACAATTCATGTCTCGTGGGTGCAACCGAGAGTGTTGGGCATCCCACAGATCAAGTCTTTGCGTGACCGGCTCACTAACTGGACAGAAAAAGTACACACGGCGTTGGTGTCAGTTGAGGCAGAGACACCTGATTTAGTTGCTTCTTGATTGATTTCCTGTTTTTAAATCCGTCCATGTACACCATAGTGCCAAAATTGATCTTGTCTGCAATATGGCAAATGGAAAAATGACGGGGCTGTCTCTTGTTGCTTAAGCTATTCTCCGCTCTGCCCTTTCTTTACAATTATCTCTTTGCTTCCTTTATATTGTTTTTTTTTTTTTTTTTGTTTTGTTTTGCATAGCGTTATATTCGTAGAAAGAACAGGATCCAATTTATAGACGGCTTTTTTTTCTTATATTCAAGCTTATGATTCATTTAACGTTACACTCGTGAAGCTTATGGCTGCATTTCCTTGTAATGTATCACATTAGTAGATGAACTGGTGGTACATTCATGTGATCTCAACTATTGCTGGCTCATTCAGAACTCTACTTTTGTGCCATGGTTAAAACTTTGTTATGTTGTGAACGATGGCGGAAATGACAATTGTTAAATGATGAGTAGAGATGGCCAAGTTGGGAAATAGATACATAATCCTCAGTAAAACTATAAATCTTAAAGTAGTAGACTAAAGCAGTAAGCTTTTTATTTGATTGGCAATAACCTTCCTCTTTTCTCTATCTACAATTCATGAGACAACAAGACAAGACAACAATTTTTCATTTCATGTCATTCTTGTGGCACAAATGGTGAGGTACTCACATCTGTTGTGCTGTAAAACGAATCCTCCCCCCCTCCACCATTGTAGTTTTCTTCTCTTGTTTCATCCCATTTCACAACCTCCCTTATATACTTGAATGACTCATCAACTGTCAGCCGTTCCCTTGCCCTAGTTTGACACACGAACAGCTTCCGCCCTGTGAGAGACATGTATAAATCTTTGAACTTCATCGCGATGTAGTAGAAAGCGTGGTGAGCCAACGACTGCTGGTTGTGGTGGGTTTTCACCGGACAAAAGTCGGTGAACCACTCACAAGTACTTAGAGGCACCCTGTTGATCTTCTCCTCGAAGAGATCGTATTTGTTCAAGATTAGAACAAAAGGGGTGTCCTTGAAACATGGGTTCCGGATCATTGCTTCGAAATTTTCTTTGCTTTGAATGATCTTGTTCTTGGGATGGCGGTCTTCACCATTTCCACCATCGTTTTGTGCGTACCACATTTGATCATAGTCACTCAATGCGACACAGAACACAACTACACGAGCATCTTCAAACATCTCTACCCATTTGCAGCCTTCATTCATCCCCCTCGGGTCCACTCTGATAAGCTGATATCTGAAAGGTCAAAATATTCAACTACATTAATTAACACTGAAGCAAGACCTAGAATGGAAGTATGTCTAAACGAAGAAAAGGCACCTGGTTTGAGGAGGGGGTGGTGCATCAAGATTGTCGGTGTAGGTTTCAGACATCGAGCCATGATCATCGAGGGAAAACTCCATAAATGCTAAACCATTCCCTTGGGTAACCCCCTCGGCATGAAGTATGTCTCTCTCTGTCGGTTCATATTCATTGCTTGATACTTCAACAGCCTGAGAATACACAGTCATATGACTATAATAAACAGATATGTGGGGAATCAGCATTGAGGAAGAATGTAAAGACGGATCATAAATAAGAAAAAACGAAAGGGGTACCCTGCTTAACAAGTACTCAGCTACATCTGGAAGGAACGGAAGCTCAGCTTTCCTTTTATAAGTCTCCTGTATAGCAGGATCTTTCCAGATCTCTTCAACCAATGGAGCGTATTCACGTGTTGCAGCCGGAAAGAATGCATCTAAATCTCCGGTGGCAATGATATCCAAGAGCCAATCAGAAAAGTGCTTCAACCTTGGGTTCAGAGAATATATACCTCGAGTTTTGCTGCTCGAATCACCATCTTCATCTGGATAATATTGTTCAGATTCAAATTCAGAAAAACAGGGAATAACGAAACAGTACAATTGATTCCGGACCTGTTTCAGGGACTTGTTCTTCAAGACATGATGCTTTTATTCTCGACATGGCCTCTTCCTCCTCAAATTGCTCCCGCCCATCAAGTAGAACACTCAGGTATTTGTATATATTGCTTTGAATCATGAGCTTAATCTCCTCTGATTCCTCGGTAGTGAAGTTGTTCCCATAGAGAAATTTAGCCTGGAAGAAACAGCATAAAAAAGCTTTCAATGAGGAAAAAAAAAGGAGATAATTTGGGAAAAGTAAGCACAAACAGGCAACCTAGTAACTAGAAATGCATAAAACAGTACATCATGTTGAAAGATGGTTCCTATAGTGTTAGATAATATTTCCTATAGTGTTAGGTAATATTTATTTATCTTTTACTAGTGCTAATCCCTATTTTTTAGCTCTAGTTCTCTGTTTTCTGTCTAAGCAAGGATAATGAACAGTAAACTGTTTTTACTGTTCATAGCCGTTGCTTCTTGATTATAGCCGTTGGAGGCTTCCCTTTATATTGTAATAAACTCCTTTCCTACCCGATAAGGAGTTTTAATCAATTGAAAGAGTTTTCTTTTCTTTCTCTCTCTCTTTTCTCTAATTCTACATGGTATCAGAGCCTGTTCTTTCAAAAACTCTTTAATCTCTCCTAAATGACTACTGAGAATTCTTCAGAGGTGAACTCAAGGGAAGAAGCTTCAAATTCTTCTTCCTGGACCTCTGACCCCTCTATGATGTCGTTTTCCACTCAAAAACTCAATGGTGACAATTATCTCCAGTGGTCTAGATCCATCAGGCTTCTCATTACTGGGAAGGACAAGGAAGAATTCCTTACTGGAGAAAGCAAGGCACCAGAAAAAGGCCAACCCAACTACAAGAAGTGGAGGGTTGACAACAGCCAAGTTATGGCAATCCTTTTAGGGTCTATGACCTCTGATACTGCTGAGAACTTCATTCTCATGGACTCTGCTGAGGAGATTTGGAGCGGGCTCTTTGAGTTATATTCAAAAAGTGAGAATATCTCGCAACCTATGAGATTGAAGCTAAAGTGCAAGATATGAAACAAGGTGATCTCAGTGTCACCTGTTTCTACAACATCTTTGTCTAAATCTTGGTAATACTTTGATGTACTGAAAACATTTCTGGCGGTCTGCTTTGAAGATGCAAAGACTTATAAGTCTTTGAAAAATCAAAGAAGAATCTTCAAATTCTTGATGGGACTTAATTCCAACCTTGATGATGTGAGGGGGAGAATTTTAAGCAAAAACCTCTCCTCTATCAAAGAGGTATTTCTTGATGTTAAACATGAAGAGAGTAGGAGGAAGCTCATGTTGAGTAATATTACTCCTCCTACATCTCTGGAAAACAGTGCTCTATTTACTAAGAGTACTCCTCTACCTCAGTCCAATCAAAATCAGAAACAAAAGTACACAAAGCCTGTCTGTGATCATTGTAAAAGGACAGGCCATACAAGGGAGACTTGCTGGAAACTCCATGGCAAGCCTCCTAATTGGAAACCTAAGAATTATGAAAATTCTGCCAAACTTGCTACCATTGAGGAACAAAGGTCTGAATCTGAGTTTAGTAAAGAGCAAATTGAGGCCCTAAAAAGGCTTCTATCTAATCAAACTCCTCAGACCACTGCTCCTCAAGGGACTGCAACAATGGCTAATGCAGGTGTGTGCTTTAATGCTTATACCAGTAATCATGTGATTAAGAATATATGGCTTGTTGATTCAGGGGCCTCAGGTCATATATGACTGAAACCCCGAACTCTTTATCAAAATCACCAAGTGTGAGTCTCCACACCTTTGTTAAAATTCTTGATGGGACTTCTTCCCAAGTCTCGCGCACGAGGGGATGTGGCCATTAGTGAACAAATAACACTAAAAATGTCCTTTATGTTCCTAACTTGCAATGTAATCTATTATGCGTTAGTAAAGCTGGTAAAGGACTCAAAATGTCTTTGTTTTGTTTCACTCTACCATTTTGCCGATTTCAGGATTTTTGCTCCAAGAGGTGATTGGCAAAGTGCTAAGGCTTATTCAGGCTATTTGTTTTCAAGACTCAATTCATCGACAAGTTTTTGAGGAGATTCACAGAGGCCTAGCTAGTTTTAACATTTTGTTTCCAATTGTAATCGATTATGTTACTTCATTATAGACTTGGTCATCCTAATTTTGCTTATATGAAAAATTTGTACCTGATCATTTAATGGAAAGAAAATTTCTGATCTTCATTGTGAAGTTTGTCAACTTGCTAAACATACTAGATCTATCTTTCCTTGTGGAGGTTATACTCCTTCTAAACCTTTTTCCATGATACATAGTGACATTTGGGGTCCTTCTAAGAAGACTACAACATCTGGAAAGAGATGGTTTGTAAGCTTCATAGATGACCACAGCAGGGTCACTTGGCTTTTTCTCTTGAAAGAAAAATCTGAAGTGGGGGGTATCTTCAAGGAATTACGTGCCATGATCGAAATCGTTTGACACGAGTTCAAATTAAAAGCGATAATGGTACAGAATACTTTGAAAGATCCCTCACTCAGTTCTTCTCTGATCAAGGGATTGTTCATCTTAGTACCTGTGTTGATACACCCCAACAAAATGGGGTAGCAGAAAGGAAAAACAGGCACCTGTTAGAAGTGGCCAGAAGCCTTATGTTCACTATGCATGTTCCTAAATATCTATGGGGAGAAGCTGTTCTAACAGCTACTTACTTGATTAACAGGATGCCCTCAAGGGTCCTAAAATTCAAAACTCCAATAGGGGTGCTCAAAGAAAGCTACCCTACTTCTCACCTTTTTGGCAGTCTCCCCATGAAAGTGTTTGGAAGTACATGTTTTGTACATGTCCACTCCCAACACAGGGGTAAACTTGATCCAAGATCACTGAAATGTGTCTTTATTGGGTACTCTTCCACAAAAAGGGGGTACAAGTGCTACTGCCCCACTACAAGAAAAATGTACACCACTATGGATGTTACATTCTCTGAAAATGTGCCTTACTACAACACTTTGATTCAGGGGGAGGGATTTGATGAATATCACAACTCTTGGAACATGGCTGTTCCAGGAGATGGTGATTATCAAAATCCAAACCACTGGAAACCAAGAAGAATGGTACTCACGCCTCGGAGCAGGAACATGGAACAAAGGGACTCTGGTCCTACCAATCACACAAGTGAACCTAATATCATTGTGTATACTAGAAAAAGGAAAGCTGCACACCAGAATCCTGAGATCTCTGAAAGTGATTCTAGATCTGATAATAGTTCACCTAATGAGGAACAAACTGATACTGAATCTATCTCTGAAGGATCCTCAGATACTGACAAGTCTGAGGATTCCACTGAATCTGATAAAAGACCTATAGCACAAAGGAAAGGTATAAGGAAGTGTACTGCTCATCCTTTATACAACTTCATTTCATATGATCAACTTTCACCTCAGTTCCATGGCTTCACTTGCAGCCTGGACAAGATTAACATTCCTAAGAATGTACATGATGCTATGAAAGTCCCTGAATGGAGGGATGCACTTAAAGATGAAATGGATGCTCTCATAAAGAATAAAACCTGGAGCATCACTGATTTACCAAAAGGGAAACATCCAGTGGGTTGTAAGTGGATTTTCACTGTTAAATATAATGCTGATGGATCTCTGAATAGGTATAAAGCTAGGCTAGTGGCCAAGGGTTTCACTCAATCCTATGGGATTGATTATCATGAAACCTTTGCCCCTGTTGCCAAACTAAATACCATCAGAATCCTCATGAGCATTGTAGTTAACCTTGATTGTTCTCTCACCCAACTGGATGTTAAAAATGCTTTCCTTTATGGGGACATTCAAGAGGAAGTCTACATGTCTCTCCCCCCTGGATTTGAGGGCCTAGGGGAGAAAGGGAATGTGTGCAAACTCCAAAGGTCTCTTTATGGACTAAAACAGTCCCCAAGAGCATGGTTTGGCCGGTTCACCACTTTTATGAAGAAGAATGGCTTTAATCAATGCCATTCAGATCATACTTTGTTCTGAAACAGAGAAATTTAGCCTGGAAGAAACAGCATAAAAAAGCTTTCAATGAGAGAAAAAAAAAAGAGATAATTTGGGAAAAGTAAGCTCAAAAAGGCAAACTAAAAACTAGAAATGCAAAAAACAGTACATCACGGCCCAAAATAATTACGAACACAATTCATAAACAGTTTTATGAGCCTTGCATAACATACCTGCTTGAAAATGGTGCTAGTTCCTGATCCATGGAGTCCAATTAAAAGCATCTTGTGAATTCTTTTTAGTTCCATGTAATTTGGAAGTGTAGAAAAATTACTCGGTTCATCTCTCTGCGTATAAGGCCGGCTATGGGGAACAGGCAAGGAGAACAAGGAGCAGACAAACCTTGTTGATGCCTGTCTAACACAGACAAAAGATGTCAAACATGTATTAGGACAATTTCTCTGGAATTTAAAAAAAATAATAAAAAACGATATTTGTCCCACCTTTTCCCATATGTTTCCTCTGATATTATTTTGGCCTTCCTCCTCATAGCGTCCATCATCGTAAACCCAAAAGTGAGTATCACGAGGACACTGTACATTTGCAAGCTGAAACACAAATTCAAGTCACAGTGAGTAATGCACAGGTTGAAAACTAACAATAAAAAGCCAGCCATAGCTATGGGAAAAAAGAAAAAAAAAAAAAAAACCGATTTCAAGTTCAGTTAGGGTTATAACCATCAATTTTAGAATTTGAAAAGTAAATGACAAACCTTCAGGACTCTGAGCTCGAGTTTTGTAATTTCTCTGCCATTGATGTAAACCTCAGTGTTCCCATTGCATGCATGTGGACTAAGCTTTCCTGTGAAACTCATATTTGAACTTATAATTCTATCCGGTTTTCTCCTTCCTGCAAAATATGCACAAGCAAGCTAAATGTCATGAGTATTAGTCTTTCAAAGAACTCGACAGAGGGCGTTATAATAACAAAGACAATATGAAGTTAGTTACCTTCCCCAGAGACCAGACTCCTTGTCGTACCAATACCTACCGGGCTTTAATTTCTGCGGTGGCAAAGGGCATCCAAATAGTTCTGCCATTTCCTCTGGTTTCAAAGGAAATCCATTGACAATCAGCTGCTCGGGACGAAGCTGGTTAGCAGAACATTCTTTCTCTGCTATCATAATATGCTTAGCTTCTAAAGGACTAAGCAAATGCGATAGTACCCTAGCATGCTTTCCTAGTTTGCTTCGTTTAGACTCGTCGATTGGTTCACCAATGCACGTAACGCATTTACGCCCTTCTGGCATTGAACCCATTGCTCTAAGGACACAGTTGCTACAATATTTTGCATCACAGACAAGACATGATTCCTTACGGTCCCATTTACCCTTCCCGCATCTGTTACACACTCGAATCTTCTTTTTCTTCTCCGTTTCCCTTGAAACACTGACATCCTCAGGGAAAACTTGATTCTCAGACTCTGCTACTTTCCTTTTGGATCTATCAATCGAATTAAACGTAACCATTGGGGCTCGGGCACTCCTTCCTTCAGTGACGGGTTGTTTAGGACCAGTACCACTATCTCGAACCGACACGGGAGATGCTGAAGGTGAAGCAGAAGAAGAATCATGGTTCTGCAAAACAGACACCACTGATTCTGAACTACCGGAAAGTCTTGGACTTTGATCGGGTGAATTCGTGGCACTGGCTATATGCAATATAGGCAAAACGATCGGTTCCATTACTGGAGGAATCGATACACTTGGCTCTGAAAAAGATTCTGCAAGAGATGCAGTAGGAATAGCACCTGCATTCATATTAAGGGGTTCTACCCTAGGAGGCTCATATTCCATAGGAGGACCCTTGTACTCTAGGGCTATGGAGTAATCAAGATTGGCTTCCTTTTCAGGAAGTGGAGACCCTGGAAGAAGCATCTTCCTCACCATCTCTCTCCAATCTTTCTTTCCATTGTTTGCCATGTTATTTGCTGCAATTGCTCACACACTAAAGTATCTAATCTATGTGTTCTGATCTGTAACTTGTGTCAGTAAAAGGAACAAAACTATGTAACATCAAGGAAAATGAATCAAAGGGCAGCTTACTTTGGCCATAAACACCATCACATCCACACAAGCTTGAAACTTTTTTCAGTTTCAAATCACAATTACATAACAAAGAAATGAAATTTGGTCCAAGAAGAAGAAACCATGAAAATGAGCAAGGAAACACCACCTTACCTCAAGCCCAGTTTGAAGAAATCCTTAAGATTGGGATGAATTGAAATTCTGATAAAGATTTGCTAACCCACAAAATGGAAAAGTACAAGCACATCGGAGTATAGCTCCAATATGCATCAAGTGCAAGAAAAGACAAGACAAAACAGACAAACTCCTCCCTTTAATCCGCTCTGAACAACAAGTTGCGACCTTGAATTTGGAGAAGAGCCAATCTTGGTTAGTTGAGACTTCATAGTCAAACTTCCACTAAACAAAACCAAAACCAAAACCACAGATCCACTTGGCAAATCCAGCTGCATAAAATAAAGGGGTGCCACTCCCATTTCACATGTATTCATTTATCTAGCTAAAATTGTACTACATCCCTCTCCAAATAAATTTTTTTGAGTTTTTTCACACGGATTAAAATAATTGGTTAAATTAATATATATGTCATTAATTTTAATAAAAAAATCTAAAATAACATTGTAACGTCTCGTTTCCGGATATCGAGTCCTTATCCGGAAGATAACATTCGACGCGTATAGTATTAAATAAATCCAACAGCTCTACGTAGTCATATCAAAATAAAGCAAACGGAAGCCCAAAAGACTCGGGTAAAATCATAAATACAACTAAGAATAGATTACAATCATTCTAAAGATAGAAAGATGTAACTTATAACAACAGATCCTTACAAAAATACGAATTTCCAAAAGTTACAACACTTGCCACAGAAGTTAGATATAAAAGTACAAAGAAATAGGCGATCCCGTCTGCTCCTCAAACTCTGTCTCATCAAAGAGTGCACTCAAATCTATCACACACCCCTCCACATCATTATTTTGTGGTTCATCGGGAGGGTGTGTAATAGATAGAAGTTGCACCTTTTCCATCTCCAAATCCTGCAGCTCATTTTCATCCCAAAACGAGCTATTTTCATCACCAAAGGCTTCTTGCTCAGTCATAACAATGATCGGTTCCACCACACACTCCTCCACAGGTAAAGTTGCGGTAGGTAGAACGTGGAACCTACCATAATCAAATATTGCAATTGGAGGTGGGACTATGAGCAATCCTAACTCACTCTCTGGCTCAGAAATCACATCATAGCAATCTGAATCATCAACCTCATTCTCAACCTGAACTTCTTCAGTGATAACAGTATCATCCCGGACCACCTCTATTGCACATGTCTTTTCCTCTTTCTCATGCCTCATTATTTCAATCAATTGCCCCACCCTCTCTTGAAGATTTCTTATGGTGGAGTCATTACTTCTATCGAACTCTTGCATATCCTTCTTTAGTTGAATCAAATTCTCGTCCAAAAGAGTAATCTACTCCATTTGAATGTCGGCGAGGTCTTCTTGTATGGCGGGGAAAAGCGATCATCCGACTTTGATTCATTGGAGGTGAGTAGTAGGCTTCTTGCCAGGATGAATTCTGATCAACCGACTGAATCTGTGCAAAGTTGTCAACATGCCCAGCGTGAGAACCAAATTCATGATAAGCATAGGGGCTCTGATAACCCTCATACTGTTGTGGCTCATTACTCGAATAACCATAAATCTGGTCCTGGTATGCATTTGGGCAATTATAGGACCAAGAACCCTGATTACTCTGCTGTTGATACTGAGGTTCAGGCATATACTGTTGTTGATAACATTGTTCAGGTGCCTGAGTTTGGTAAGGGTATTGTTGTTCAGGTGAGTAGTATTGATTGAAAAATTCATCCATTTAAGCTCAAACTGCAAGATCTCAGAAAACAACAAGAAAACAATTTTTTTTTTCCAATCCTTACACACACACACACACACACGATATTTTAGACCTCTCAAAAAAAATCCTGGTAGCAGAAGGCCCAAAGCCCCAATTTTAGCTGGACTTACAAGATATCAACCTAATATAACAACCAGTAAAGAGATTGCGTTGAGTACCAAAGTCGTATTCAAACCGAGTTTAGGACAATTTCACTTCAGCATCCATGACTCCTATCGAAATCTAAATAAAACAATAAAATAAAACCTAGGCCCAAGCCTTCGGTTCACTTACAAGATATCACAACATAGCACACAGGTCTCCGGCAACGGCGCCAATTTTCGATGAGCGTAATTTACCCTTCAAAAATACAATTTATAAAAAAAACTCGAAATCTGTGGGTAAACCAACTCTCTAACCAGCAGAGTACCGGGTCGATTGTTAGAATAGCTACAGGAGTACGAGGTCGATCCCAAGGGAAATGTGGTTGTGAGTACCAAAGCGAACGTGTGTCTTAGTCTCAAGCGATCAAAGTTGTGGTGGAGAGTATTATAACTAATGCGAGAAAATAAATATTATTCTAACGGATTTATCTAGGTGATTAAAAGCATAGCCGAATTATGATCCAACAAGTTATTTTCACCCCATAGAAAAGACTTGACAAGGAGTGTGTTTTATCCAATTCGGTTTATATGACATTCACGGGCGCCAACTCTTTATTCTTGCGTTAAGGTCCGAATAACTCTCGCTTAACCCCCATACCAGGCTTATTAACCTTCCTTTAGAAAGCTAACTCGCCCTTAACATGGTTGACCGGAATAAAAAGCGATGAAAACCTCACATATGCATAGTCCTAACTTGTCACTAAGGTTGTCAATCTAACTATTAAGGCTATGTTTAGTGATTCTAATACCTGTTTCCCACATCTCGTAAGAATATGAATCTCACATAGGCATAGTCCTGACCTGTCACTTAGGTTGTCAATCTTACAATCAAGACTATGTTTAGTGATACCTATATCCCACATCTCATGACAAAATGCATCTATAAGCTCGATGTAACGTGAAACAAGGTTGTCAATCTCATTCAAAGCTATTAAAACGATCAAAACAAGTTTTAGAACATGAGTTTATCATACGAATGTTTAATTACGCGCTACACAACTCCCATCTCATCTCCCTTTTGGGGATTTTCACCCGTTTTCACATATTTCGGCTATGTATATATTTAGCTACACATAACAACAAAAAAAGGAAAATATACTATATATATAGGTACATAGATATATATAAGTATATAAGCATATATATATATATATAGTTATATGTATAACAAAAATGAAAGAAACAAGAAAGAACAAAAGGAAAACGATATTATAACGATAACGATTTGAATTACAACTACGATATTATAACTATATATATATATATATATATATATATAGGCCGAAAGTAAAAGAAATAAAAAGAAAAAGGTAGAGAAAAATATATATATAGATGTATATATATATTTTGGGGCCCTTTGATCAAATGGATCTAGTGGAGTATTTATAGGGTAATTGGCCCGGCGCGTGCCGGGATCATTCCGGCGCGTGCCAGTGCTACAGTGCAGATTCCCTTGCCAGACTCCCATGTGCTTGAAATGATGAAGATTCCGGCCCGTGTCGGTTTTTTCCGGTTCGTGCCGAACTGTCAAAATATCAGTTGTTTGGTAAAATGAGTTGTAGACCTCCGATTGATTTGATTCAAATTGCGTTGGAAAGATCATTTGAAGATCTAAAACTTTCATGAAGAAGTCATCCCCATAAAATGCTTCTAAGTTGGGTCAAATGTCCGTCGAAAATAGGTTACGGTATAAGCACGTAGGAAAAATGATCCGTTTGAACTCGTAAGCTTGTGGTATCTTCTTCTATCCCTCTAAATACATATTTTAGGGCTCAAAACGTGTCGTCACTTGGGATCTCGATCAACCTATAATCCTGCAATAAATCACCAAGATACCAAGCGTAAATCCGACACGACACTCCGGTTACTAAACCGGTACAAAACCTGATAAAAACACGATATTTTATAAAATACTTACTACTTACACATTTAGATAAAACTAAGGAATTAATGACTTGAAATGATATAAAGCTGCTCAAAATGATATCAGAAATGGGGTAAAAATTTATGATAATAACAGTGAATTTATCCCTCATAAGGTATTACTAACAATGTATCAATGTCATACGGTTAAAGTAAGGGGCGTTTAAACCCTAATTTGTAAACCCTATTTTGATGATTAATTTGTTTTTTCTTTCTTTTGATTTACACAGTCCATGTGTGAAGTTGGTTGACGCTGATATCAAAGTAGGGATTTTGAAAGGAATTGCGAACGGGCAGAGCTTGCCAAGCAACGTAAGTAGTATATGCTTTAGATTTTACAATAACACAGCAGTTAAGATTGAAATGTATGCTTTTGTTAAGTAGTAGTATTTATATTCAGGTGTTGGATAGTTCATTGTGTGAAATTCGCCGGCGATGCTTAAAGTACCCGAATCTGTTTGACCAAGATGCCCGTGTCCTTGATACTCAATTTGTAACATATGTCAAAAACTTCCACACACTAAGCATGAAACGCTCAAGAGAAGCAGAATTTAATTCAATATTAAGGCATATTATGAACGGGGTAGCTCCAGAATGTAGCACACCATGGGAATGTTGCAAGACATTGTATGTGCCGATGATAGAGAGAGATCATTGGTTTCTTTTGAAAATTGATCTAAGTGCGAGGATAATTTTCGTGTATGACAGTCTTCCGGGGCATATCAGAAAAGTGATTTTTGCAAGGTGTGTCATGCCTGTGCAAGTTGTCATACCGCTTTTAATGCAAAAGCTTGTAAAAGGCTATGAGAAGTATTCTGAGAAAAAGCTAGCGGTGTTGAGCGCAAAGTGTCCCTCTCAAGAGAATGGGTATGTTTGATAATTTATATTTATGCAATATATATAGAGATTATTAAGGTTTTCAATTTTGTGACTAACTTATTATCTTGTAATTCTTGTAATTTGGTAGGACTGATTGTGGCATGTTCGTTCTTAAATTCGTGGAGTTCATGCTGGGAAGAGTGAATATATCATTGATTGGGAAGGAGCATATTCCAGATTGGAGAAAGAAGTTGGTTGGGGGATTACTTTCATGGGACTTTCAGCCATAGATGTTAACCGTCTATGAGGGTTTTGGTTATGAAAACCATAAACTAAGATGTCATTATAAACAATTTAACTCGTTTTTTTAAGAAGAACAATTTGAAGGAGAAGTAAAATGTGTAATTGTTCTTTTGAATAAGGGTGTTTGAAAGGAGAACCATGGTTTGAAGGAGAAGTATAATGTGTAATTGTTCGTTTGAAGAAGTTTGTTTAAAAGGGTGTAATTGTTATATAACTAAAGCACCCTTCCTTTAGTATTATTATATTATGTATTGTATTGGTAATTTTTATTTGGGGTTGAAGAAGAATGTTTTGAAGGAGGACATAGGGTTTCATTACAGGTTTCATTCTTATTATTATGTATTGTAGTTGTAATTGTAATTCTAGGGTTTGATTCAATAGTTTCTTATAACAGTATTCGTTAGAATATTTTTCCGTTGAAATAAAGAAGTAATTCTCTCCATGTTGAGAACTAGGGGTTGATTCATTAGTTTGCTTATAACATCATTAGGGTCGTCAGAATATTTTCCCCTTGAAATGAAGAAGATAATAAGTGAATATGATGATTTGTCATTGACCCTTAACATAATGAATTCATTTCTTAATTTTAACTTTACACAAGTTCAAGATTGTTTCAACACAAGTTTGATTTAACGTTACACAAGTTCAAGATTGCTTCGGTCAATGAGACATGTTTGAGATTGTTTCGGGTAAGAATTGGAATTAACTATTAAAAATAATAATAAAATGGGCCTATAAATAGTAGTATATCGAAGAGATACTGAATGTGAAGGGTCTTATGGTAGTGTAAATCAAAAGAGATACATATACGAATGTGAAGGGTCTTATGGTAGTGTAAATCGAAGAGATACATATACGAATCTGAAGGGTCTCATGGTAGGGTAAATCGAAGAGACGCCACCACCTTTAAAAAAAGATAAAATGGGCCTATAAATAGTAGTATAACCACATGTGTACAATTCATATTACAAATAAAAACAGAAAAGTAAAAGAAGAAAATGGATAAGCATACTAACGAGGTCGCATATTTGAGAAACTAGGTTGAAGAATTGGAAAGAAAATTGGACGCACGAAGACATGAATGTCATTATGAAATTGATCAACTGAAAATATGGATGACACAGAAGAAGGGATTCCATGTATATTGAAGTGGTGTATATCAATGACGACATCAAAACAGTCAAAAAGAAAATCAACGATCTGATACGACTGTGCAATGATGCCTACAAAATTGCAGTGCGATGTGCATGTGCATTCGTGCACTATCGCATGATGCCATGGCCGGGGAACAATAATGTTTTTTTGGCCCCAATTGGAGTTGGGGTTCGACCACAAAGTCTCCCAATAAGAGAGCATGTTATAGAGTGACCATATCATGTGATCAAATCCCACACCCCCCCGCCCCCATCCAAACCCCACTTTATCTACAAATTTGTATTTTCATTAATAATATTATGTTGTAAAATTTTGTTATGAACTTGAAATTATTTATAATATTATCAGTCCGTTTTGATTGCTTGTTTGAATGATATTATGTACATAGTTACTCGTCCCTGAGATGTAGTTGCATGCAAATAGCGGTAATTTATTGGGTTTGCAATTAATTAAAAAAAGTAGAATAACAAACGACTGGATTTGCAATGAATCAAAACCGGAAGAAGAATCGAGTGGTTTGAAATTAATAAAAGGTAGGAGAAAAACGAGGGGGTTTGCAATTCATAACAAAACTGAAGGAAAAACGAGATCATTGCATAACTAATTAATTTTGACCAAAAGGTTCTTCATCAAATTCCTACCGGAAGATGATTAAGGTACAGAAAAATGCACAGAAATTAGTACTGAAAATTTCTCCTGGCCACATAAGTCATTCCCCATCTTAAAAAACAAAGTAAAACATGGTCCATACATTTAACACTTTCGGTGCATTTGTGTGGACAATTCAGTGTATTAATCATTTTCCATTCCTAAAATACCCACATAACAAGGGTAATAAAATAAAAACAAGAAGGAATCTTTTTTCCTATTCAGAAATTTTTCTTATTATAATAATATAGGATTGCCTTTTAGGTTTGCTTTTCTAGCTAGGCCAGGAATCTTCCAGCTGGTAACACGCCAACAAGAATCGTTTATTAACATTTTTCAATATCAAGAGTGGGGACAAGTCACTTCTAAACTTCAAACAAAGCAACGAGGGAGTTTTAATAAAAATCGTCCAGACATCCTTATTGAAGAGAATTAATGCCGAGAATTTTATGGCACATGACCAATCTAAACTCAGATATACGTCTTGTTGGGAGGTGGAGTCTTGTGTGATGTTGGAATATGTACACATGGTGAATGACTGCTTAATAGCCATAGAATGGATGGAGATGATGCAGATATGGAATGTTAGTCTATCGTCAATAAGCCTAAAAGATCTCAAGTTGGAAATCTTGGAAAAAATGATTCATAGTAATTTTTCTTCTTTTGAGAAGATCCCCTCTCCTCACACTAGTATCATGAAGATTCTTATTTGGAATTGTAGAGGTGTTGGCTCTAAAGAATTCAGGAGACACATCAAAGAGCTGCTTGTTAACCACAGACCTGAAGTGGTAGTCCTTTTTGAAACCAAAGTCAAGGCCAAGAAAGCCCTTAAAGTCATTGCCAAGATTGGTTTTACAGGTTGCATACAATCTCCTTCTGGAGATATTTGGATCATTTGGAATTCGGATTTGCTGGATATTAACTGTTATGTAGCATATCCTAATGTTATTCATGCACACATCTCTGAGAAAGACGAACAAGCTGATCTTTGTAATAATCATTCTAGGATTGCTAACTTCAATTCCAATGATTGCAATTGTAGCTTGATAGATTTGGGCTACTCTGGACCTGCCTTTATTTGGAGGATTGGTAGTTTTATGCCTAATGTAGAATGTATACTCATGTTTCATCAATATGAGGTGATTCGTCTCCCTAAAGTCCATTCTGATTAAATTTGAACATTATCTAATTCGCTTAAAGTTGTTGATTTAAATACTGTCTTCTTTAAAATCTATTTTCTTTTGGTTGTTCTTAAGGATATATTGACATTGGTTGTTCTAATAAGTTTTAACTTATTGTGAAGGAGCCTCATTGGATTCCTTGGGAACCTCCTGTTGAGGGTTGGATTAAGGTTAACGTTCATAACAGCTGCATGGAGTTTGACGAGAATGGTGAGGGCAATGTGGCTGTTGGTGGGGTTTACAGAGACAGTATTGGAAGATGGATTAGAGGATTCATGAGCTATATGGGAAGAAAATCCATCTTTCAAGGGGAATTGATGGCTATCAAAGAAGCTTTGTGGATTGCTAAGGACTATGGTGTCTCCCAGGTTGTTGTGGAATCCGACTATTTCTCTGCGAACAGTAGTGTTTCCTTTGACAATAAGTCTATGTTTCTAGGTTTTCTTGGATTTTTCCCTTAAAACATAAGTCCGAAGCCTTGTTTGTCTTTGATCACTTTAAGAAACTAGTTGAAACACAGTATAGTACCACTATTAAATATGTTTAGTCAGACCGGGGAGAGTTTAGAACCTTTGAACAAGTCCTGAAAGATCCTGGCATTACCTTTTAGGCACCCTTTCCCTCATGCTCATGGACAACAAGGTAGAATAGAAAGAAAGCACAGACACATTGTTGAAATGGGGTTAACCTTATTGGCCCAAGCCTCTATGCCTTTGAGATTCTGGCGGGAGAGCTTTCAACAAGTCACCCTAATCATTAATGACCTTCCTACACCAGTTCTCAACAACCTGTCTCCCTTTCAAGTTATATCCAGTATTCCTCCTGACTATACCAAACACAAAGTGTTTGGATGTGCTTATTTTTCTAACCTGAGACCCTACACTCATACCAAATTTGGACATCACTCTATTAAATGTGTCAATCTAGGCCTCATTCATCAACATAAAGGCTATAGATGTCTAGATCCTACTGGGAGAATCTATATCACTAGGGGCATTGTCTTTAATGAAAACCAGTTTCCTTTCCAGGAATGCTTCACAGGGTCCTAACAGATCTGTTCAAACTATCCTTGAGACTCTCACGTGTCTTAGTTTGCCTGATTCTTTCCTGCCTTCCAAAACCAACACAGAGGTCATATCCTAAGTTAACAACTTACCCCTCAAAAATCCTTCTTTTGAAGTCTCACCACAGAGTCCTGCACATGAAAGTCAACTGCGTAACTCTCCTGCTCTCTTCTCTAGCCCTCAGTCTTCTGACTCACCCCTTAGTGAATCCTCACCACCTCACAGTCCCAAAATCAGTCCTGAACCTACACCTGACCCTGTTGAGACTCCTACACCTGAGCCTATTGAAAGCACTCAACCCGTAGGTCATCCTATGCGAACCCGATCTAAAAGTGGTATTTTCAAACCCAAAGTTTATACCACCTCCATAACTCACTCAAGTATCTCTGCTTACCTTTTTGAACCTTCAAGGTATCTGAAGCCTTGTCAGAACCTGAATGGAAAAAGGCTATGAGTGAAGAATTTAAGGCCTTACTGAAAAATAAGGCATAGGCCTTGGTACCACCTATGTCTAGATAGAATCTTGTGAGGAATTGACGGGTCTTCAAAATTAAGGTCAATCCTGATGGGACTATTCTCAAACACAAAGCCAGGCTGGTTGCTAAAGCATTCCATCAAAATTATGGAGTGGAATTTACTGATACCTTCAGTCAAGTTGCAAAAGCATCCATAATAAGGGTGGTACTATCAGTGGCAATCAATTTGAATTGGGGTATAAGGCAAGTTGATATCAACAATGCCTTTCTAAATGGACCTATCAGTGAGAGAATCTACATGCCATAACCAAAAGGTTTTGTGGACTCTAGGAAACCTCAGTATGTGTGCAAGTTAAATAAAGCCATGTATGGCCTTAAACAAGAACCAAGGTCCTGGTTTGCTGCTCTAAGAAATCAAATGCTGGAATGGGGATTTTATCAGTCCAAGGATGATAACTCCCTCTTTGTATGTCAAACTAATACTGACATCCTATATGTCTTGATATATGTTGATGATATTTTGGTTACAGGTAGCAATGCCAGAATTGTGCAACGATTATTAAACAGCTGCACTCTAAGTTTGCCCTGAAAGATCTAGGGCCCGTTGCTTATTTTTTCGGAATACATGCCAAGTGGGACAATGCTGGTTTGCCCCTCACTCGGCAACACTATATAGCACAGCTGCTGAAAAGGCTCAACCTAGCCAAACCCCTATTACTGTGGGATCTCATTTAGCACCTAATCAAGGAAGCCCTATGACCAATCCTACCCTCTACAGGAGTGCCATAGGAGGCCTGCAGTTCCTAACCACAACCATGCCTGACCTCACCTATGCTGTCAACTACTTAAGTCAAATTATGTAGTGTCCTTCAGTTGATCACTGGTTGGCCTTGAAAAAGTTGTTGAGATATCTCAAAGGTACCCACCATTATGCTCTTTATTTTCCTGTTGGGAATGACCTGAATCTGCAAGGCTTTTCTGATGCTGACTAGGCATGTTATCCACCAGACAAAAAATCTGTGACAGGGTATTGTGTGTTTATTGGCTCATGTCTGGTTTCTTGGGCCTAAAAAAAACAACAAATTGTGGCTAGATCCAGTACTAATCAGAATACTGGCAAATTTAGCAGCTGAGATCACATGGCTCACCTAGTTGATGAAAGAAATGAAGATTACGGTGTCTATATCTCCTATAGCCTGGTGTGATAGTCTTGGGGCAGCTCTCTAGCTCAGAATCCAATTTACCATGCTAGAACCAAGCATATTGAATTTGATGTCCACTTTGTTAGAGATAATATTCTGAACAACGAATTGAGAATCAGTTACATTCCCTCAGAATCCCAAATAGCAGATGTCTTCACCAAAGCTCTACCAACTGCTCAGTTTCAGAAATTTAGACACAAACTAAATGTGATTCCCACCACACTTAGTTTGAGGGGGGATGTTACGTAATATTTAATATGCTTGTAATATTCTTTTAATTATAGTCTTGGTATGTGGGACCATGGTTGTTAGTCTGTTAGATTTGTCCCAGCTCTCTAGATTTGTTGTAAGGGTAATATACCCAAAGCTCTTGTATTGTGACTATTATTCTGAAAATACGAGAAAATGCTACTCCATTTTCTCTATCTGACCTTGATACAACACAATAAAAATTTGGAATGACTTGGATCAAACCAATTAGGTTAGATTGAGCAATGCAGTGACAGGTTGATCAAATGCAATAACACTTGCAAGTTCTAGCAAATTTCTGAGATGTAAATGCTTGAATGAGTTAGCTCATACAATGAATCATAAGATAAGGATTCAGATAGACTTTATTATATTTGCAGAATTAGTGAACACAAGTTTTTAGATAGGTATCAACTAGGGATGGCAATTTCGATCCAACCTGGTGGATATCCACCCGACCCTACCCGTTAGGGTAGGGTATTTTTAAGGGTAGGGGAGGGTATGCGTTTGCATTTTCAAAACCCGCCATGGGTAGGGTAGGGTATGGATATATATTCGCTACCCGCCATAATACCCACCCGCCCCGCCATATACTATATTATTTATAATTCAATGTTTGTAATTAACAATCTGAAATATAAATAAAATGACCCGACTATCTATGAAAACGGCTTTCCTAAAACAAGAGAAAAGAAAATCCTAAATAATAAATCTATCTAATTAAGGACCGTACCTAATTCTTCGTATTCACAAAGTTATCAAAATTTCACTTCCTTCATATTCCTTGCAACCCTCGTGATCAAAACAGTTCAAGTGTGGAATGCACGGGTTAGATTTTTCTAATATATATATATATATATATATATATGATTCTTTAACTTATTTGTGAAATAAGATGTATTTGTCGGTTTGTGTCATGGGAGCATCGTCCACAACATTATTGATTACGCAATGTACTAACCTCATAATTGTTCACTTATTAAGAGCCTTAATTCATTACTCGCTAATCAAAGTGAAGATGATTTCAAACACAATAAGTAGTATGATTTATCAAAGCTAAACCATGAAGTGTGGCAACATCTTAAAAGAAAATAATTAATGGGGCATTGAAAATTGTGTGCAATTATATTTACATTAAACTTTCACACTAGAAGTTGTCTATCTATGTCATTGTTTCAATTCATGACGTGACTTTCTTTAATATACGATACTATGATACATAGTTGTAAATAAAAAAATATCCATGGATATTCACGGACCCGTGGATATCCGTATGTGGAGGGTATGTGTTTAAAAATTTCTATCCGCATGGGTAATGGGTAGGGTATGAGTAAAGAATTTTTTTGATGGGTAGGGTATGGATATAGCCAAAACCGTACCCACCCGTACCCATTACCATCCCTAGTTCCAACAAGATACTATAATACATCAAACTCCAGCCAGTCCATTTTGACCTTGGATTTGTGAACCTTCATTTAAGTGAGATTATTTTATTGACCAGATAGAAGTGTTACACTGAGAGTTACAACTCAAAGCAATTGGCAAGCCAAAGCTTGATCTCTAAGAAAGTTCATGAATCCAAGCAAAAAACAGACTAAGTAATCTGATTGAAACTACACACGTACGGTCTTTCAATCCAGAATCGCTTATCTTCAAAATAAGAAGAATTATGCACTTCATATATGATCATAACTATTCTTATCATCTTTATGATCATAAATTCTATTGCAACGGTTTTTTACTTGCCCCAAAAATATATTGTTTTTTAAACAAATTAGCCCAAAAATAATTACCCCACCCCAACCCAACTCATCATCTATCTAGCTAAATTCTAAAATATTCTACTTGTATGTATCAAGTGTACCACAAGGACATGTGCCATGAAGACATATTCTCTTTAATGCTATCCATCATTGATGTCTATAATAGAATGTGATCGATGAGAAAGGGGATAAAACTCCTTGTAAGTCTCAAATTTTGTGTGTCATTGCGTAGGGGCCATGCTAATCTTCTCTGTCTCGTTCTATTTTTATCGAAACACTTCATTACAGAAGTGAATTGCATATATGGCATATGTATAAATAATTAAGCAACCACAAATTCAACGCATAATGTTTAATTTTCTTAGAGAGAATAAATTGTGTATGCCAAAGTGTTCAACACGTGAGCTATTTGTGTGAGAAGCTCTTGGCGGTGGACTGATGGGTCGTTTTGATTTTTTTAAGACTCTAGAGATTCTGAAAGAACATTGCTTTTGGCCTAAAATAAAGTTAATTTGATGCTATGCATGTGTGTTCAACTTGTATTGCTTGTAAACCAACTTTTACCCCAATTCCTATCCCTAATGCCCCATGGTCCGACTTATCTATGAATTTAATTTGTTCTTGGATGATTCAGTGGAAGTGGTTGTTGATGCTAGCTACATAGTTGATTTGTTCTGAAAAGATTTGTGCCTTTGCATGATATCCACGAACTATTGTCAGTGATAGGCCTATTTAAGTCACTTCTGGCGTGTCTTGTGGAGTAAATTGGGCACATAAATTTTATCACCCACATATTGATGGGAAGACTGAAGTAGTAAATCGAGTCTTGTCTCGGTTACTTAGAGCCGTGCTAAGAACTTGAAAACTTGGGTTGAGTCATTGACTTTTGTTGAATTTTCTTATGATAAAACTATACATATTGCTACTAATTATTCAAGTTTCGAGATATTGTATGGTTTTAATCCTTTGAGTCCTTTACATCTATTGCATTTTCCTATGGATGAGTATCCTAGCCTAGATGGCTAGCAAAAGCTGAGCAGGTACGCAAGTTGGATGAATAGGTAAAGCAAAAGATCGAGAAGAGGACTGTGATGTATGAGTGGCAACCCAACAAAGGTAATAAGGCTAATCATTATACTTTACAAAATACAAAATACAGTTGAATTATTATTATCAATTGATGCTTTGTGCATTTCCTATCGATTTTATTGGATTGGACATTCATCCCTTTGGATTTATAAAACTTGTTGGGCAGCGAATTTGTGGGTATATATTTGCTTACCTTAGAAGTCTGATCACATGTTGATTAGGAGTCTGGGAGTACCCCGAGTACGTAGTCTGATCACAAGTTGGTCAAGAGTCGAGGGAGGCTCGTTTTTCATGTCCGTCGTGTCTAGATTATTTTTAACGGTCCAAATTAAGATCATGATCACACTCCAGACCTCTCCGGCTCAAAATGAAGACAAGATGAATTGGAAGAACAAAGCATGGATGTTTAACTTGTATTCGATTCTGTTTTATGGCCATTGAATTCAAATTGAAAGTTCCAAATCAAGATCCATACTGACGATGCTGGATCTCGTCTAGTAATAATCCGGGCCGTTTAATCTAGGGTAATATGAACGAGGGATAGTTTTTTGGGTGATTTTAGACTGAGCTTGAGAGTCTCTCTCAAGTTGCCTACGTATCCTGTTATGTTTCAGGAATCAAGTCTTTCGTAGTTCCTTAGGGTTGTTTATATAGGGGATGATTTTATCCCTTTCCTTGTCCTGCAAAGAATTAGATTATTATTATTATTAATATTTCCCTAAGGATTAATAAATGTAAATCCCTATGATTTAGGGATAATTATTGACATATTTAAATGACAAGATCAATGTCATTATACCAATGGATTCTTTCCGTGTTTATCTGGTATTATTAAGCATGTGTGCCAAATACGAATAAGGAAGGCTCTGGATGACCTGTGTCGAGGCCCCCGGGCCATCTCGACCTGTACTACATTACCCGGCCTCCATTCTTACCGAGCCGACCTGCGGTGGTAAGTAGAGAAAGGCCGAGCTGACCTCCCACGTGGGGTTTAGGTCCGCTTTCTCGGTTAAACTCTAGGGCTCATGGCCTTTATTAGCTATTAATTCTCTGTCTTCCATTAATGGTTAGCCGATATAAAGATGACACGTGGCGAGGGCTAGTCCGACCCTCGCCATAAGCCCCCAGATCTGATCGAACCACTCGTTGTGAGGTCGGATCTCATTAGAGATGTTGTTCGCCACCGCTTCATCATCTAGACTTGTAGAACTTTATAATGGCCTT
The DNA here is from genome assembly GCA_026214975.1 of Gentiana macrophylla. NCBI lineage: Eukaryota > Viridiplantae > Streptophyta > Magnoliopsida > Gentianales > Gentianaceae > Gentiana > Gentiana macrophylla. Next base: position 86,838,621 of record CM047811.1, read on the forward strand.
CTCTCGCCAGGTGGCATAGTTCTAACTATTATATGTATTTGTCATTCGTGCCCACATCTTCCGAAGTGGAGCGGTTTTGAGAACGTGTTTGCAATTCCTTGTTTAGTGCCTCTCGCGGTCGCCGCTTATGCTTCAAGGGCTCCCGCCGAGCTGCCCTAGGTCAATGCTTCTGTGGAGAATCTTACTCATGCTACAGAGTTTGGGCAGAACTCAACCCTTAATGCTTCTTAAGTTTTTGAACTTGCATTTCGTTTATGACTCGTTGTATTTTTACGAGCCCGACCTGCGTAGCTCGGCTCGGGTCCCTTTGGGGACTTAGGAAGTTTACCTCGCAATCTTTGCGAGAGTCCGTCCTGCAGACTAATTTTATGACGAGTCCGACCTGTAAAGCTCGGCTTTGAGTTCGTCTATGAACTAAAGAAGTTTGGTCTACGAAATTTTACGGAGGCTGAGCTAGAGAGCTCATACTTTTGATTGTCGTGCTGACTTGGTGAGTCCGATCTGAGGAGCTCAATCCGATGAGTTTGGCCTGCAAACTTTGTTGAGTCCAACCTGTGGAGTTCTGAAAGTTGATGTCTGTCAAGCAGACTTAAGAAAAATTTTCGGGTCCGGCCTTCGGAGCTGAAGCTTTCGAGTCCGACCTGCGGAGCTCAAACTTTGGAGTCTGTTTTGTAATACTTTGGAGAAATGCTTCCAATTTTTTCATGTACAATGTTTTAATATATGCAAACTTTTGCAAGTTCTCTTGCCTGATTTTATTTTCAGCACTTACCTGAAGTACTTTGATCCGCCGTGGGGTGTCTTGCCCCCCAGTATGCCATGCACTAACATATAGTTTTTTGGATGGCATACTTAGTAGCGTGTGTAGATTTTTGCCTCTGGACTTTACCTGTAGAGCTTTGCAATTCGTTTTCATCTGCAGACTTAGAAAGTTTGATTATTACAAACTTTACGAGTTTATAATGCATCTTAGCTCGATTGTCTCGCATCTGCAGACTTATTGAGTTTGTCCTTAGAAAACTTTTCGAAGTCGACTGCATGATTACTCATTCGTCGATCTTGAGAACTTGTGAAATTTTTGCCGAGTCCGACTGCGGAGCTCATTTTCGTCGATCTTCTTGACTTATGAGATTTTTCTCTGAGTTTTTAAGAATGTTGTTGCAGTTCCTTGGTGCAGACTGAGACTAATCAGGCTCGGAGAGGACCGAACGCGTTGATCTGCAGGCGACCCGATTTGTGGGTACCGTCACGAATTCCTCTTCATTTCGGCATTTATCCGAGCTTCTCGTCGACGATTCTGGGTCACCTCCGTGCGAAGCGGGTTGATCTTATAGAAGTGGATGCGGATGCAGAGAAAGGAGATGAGGAGTGGAGGAAGTTGGCCTTCAAAGAAGAGAGGAGTTATAGCTCGCTGCTACCCTACAAAGAGGTAGATCCAAACAGAGGAGGCATGAGGCTCATCCGGATGGCGATATCGAGGACCGACCGAGGATAGACCTTCCTCGGGTTAGGGCGCCGACCACGACCACGGCAAAGCAGCAGTGGTATCTACTCTTCCTTTTGCTTGACCACCGATTGGGAGAGTTTAAGGAAGGAGAGGACATTGGGGCTAAGCATATTAAACGCCGCCCTGTTTCTCAGAGCACTGAGCCGGCTCCTTCCTCAGCGGAGCAAAATCCTGGTGCCCAGAATTGATTGCCCTTTCTCCTATTGTCAAGACATATTTGTTTTATGAAATTTCTTTTAAAAAAAACTTGTATGCTTTCTAGATGTTTGTAGTGCTCTGCCAACTGTACTTTTATTTTGAAATTTATTTTGAGGTTTGAGTACTTACCTGGTACCCTGTGCACCCCTAGTGTGGCATGCATTACTTATTGTAGTGGATGGCATACTTTGTTTTTGATTTTGAGCTCTGTATACTCTTTACGATTTGGTTTTAGCCTGATTTGCAGACTCGGGAATTTTTTCCATTGTATGCTTTCGAGTCGGCGCCGCAGCTCGATTTTTTACATCCGTCCTGCGGGCTTAATAAATATTGCTAACATATGTTTGCTGAGTCCGACCAGCGGAGCTCGGATGTCAGTTTTAATGATTTGAGCGGAGTCCGTTCTTTGGAGCTCGGCTTGTCTGTCTTGCAGACTTAATTTTTTGGAGTCTGCTCAGGCAGACTTAATTTTTTGGAGTCTATCGGTAGTTGATCGAGGTTGTTCATGATCAAGTAAATGGCAAAAACATACCAAAAACGCAGTCAGATCCGGAGCTAATTGCCAGAGATTGAACCGTTGGAATAAGAATTCCACCGTTCAGATTAGAGAATAAGGAGGGACGAACAAACCCTCCAAATTTTGTGCCGATCGGAGTCCGTTTCAGTACCCGATCGTTGTTACAAAGTTGACGCTGTATCATCAAAACGCAGCAGACAGATCTAAGGCCAGCAGTCCGATCTATGGCCAATTCCCAGAGATTGAACCGTCAAAACAAAATTTCCACCGTTCAGATCTAAGAATAATGAGAGACGAATAAGCTCTCCAAATTTCGTACCGATCGAGTCCGTTTAAAGGCCCGATCGTCGCCATAAATTTCTTTGGTCGCTCTATCACCAAAAACGCAAGCGATCGGACCAGCGGCCAATTCCCAGAGATTGAGCCGTTGAAAAACGATTTCCACTGCTCAGATCGAAGAATAAGGAGGGATGAACAAGCCCTCAAAATTTCGTGTAGATCGGAGTCCGTTTGGATGTCCGATCGACCACCGCGAGGCGGTGTTGTAACACCAAAATAAGCTGCAGGTCACTCTCTAAGGTCCGAGTTCCCGACCTCCCGACCTCCTCAAATCTCCAGGGTCCGAGCCGACCTCCCGAGCTCCTCAAATCTCCATGGTCCGAGCTCCCGAGCTCCCGAGCTCCTCAACTCGCCAAGGTCCGAGCCGACCTCCCGAGCTCCTCAACTCTCCAAGGTCCGAGTTCCCGACCTCCCGATCTCCCGAGCTCCTCAACTCTCCAAGGTCCGAGCCGACCTCCCGAGCTCCTCAACTCTCCAAGGTCCGAGCCGACCTACCGAGCGCCTCAACTCTCCATGGTCCGAGCTCCCGACCTCCCGAGCTCCTCAACTCTCCAAGGTCCGAGCCGACCTCCCGAGCTCCTCAACTCTCCAAGGTCCGAGCCGACCTCCCGAGCTCCTCAACTCTCTATGGTCCGAGCTCCTGACCTCTCGAGCTCCTCAACTCTCCAAGGTCCGAGCCGACCTCCCGAGCTCCTCAACTCTCTATGGTCCGAGCCGACCTCCCGAGCTCCTCAACTCTCCATGGTCCGAGTTCCCGATCTCCCGAGCTCCTCAACTCTCCAAGTTCCGAGCTGACCTCCCGAGCTCCTCAACTCTCCATGGTCTGAGCTCCCGAGCTCCTCAACTCTCCAAGGTCCGAGCCGACCTCCCGAGCTCCTCAACTCTCCAAGGTCATATTTGGAACTCGCCTTCGGGCGAGCCTTTTGTAAGTCCGATTTAGTTCGGCATCATATTTGGAACTCGCCTTCGGGCGAGCCTTCTGTAAGTCCGACTTCAGTCGGCGTCATATTTGGAACTCGCCGTGGCGAGCCTTCTATAAGACCGACTTTGATTCGCATCGACAGATTACACCAATAAAGCAAACGGTACGTTAACTTACTATTATTTTGTTTTCCATTATGCGTGGTCTTTATTGAGTTTGCAGGACAAACACACGATCAACCATATGCGGGAAGTCAATACAAAGTGGCCCATCTCGGTCAAATAAAGTTCGGGAAGTCAGACAAATCTGAACCTGCTCGGCAAAAAAATTATAAGTCAGCAGGATTGACGAACTGAGCTCCGCAAGCCAGGCTCAGCGAAAATTTCATAAGTCAGCAAGACTGACGAGCTGAGGCATGCAGGTCATACTCAGAAAGTTTGCAAAAGACAAACTTCCTCAATCTGCAGGTCAGGCTAGAATTTTAACTGAGTCCTGCTGGTCAGACTCAGATAGCTTGAATACCACAAGCTCCCCGAGTCCTCAGGCCAGGTCGGGGTATTAACTGAGTCAGGTCATACTCAGAAAGTTTGCAAAGGACAAACTTCCTCAGTCTGCAGGTCAGGCTAGAATTTTAACTGAGTTCTGCAGGTCAGACTCAGATAACTTGAATACCACAAGCTCCCCGAGTCCTCAGGTCAGGACGGGGTTTTAACTGAGTCATGCAGGTCAGACTCAAAAAGTTTGTAAAGAACAAACTTCCTAAGTCTGCAGGTCAGGCTAAATTTTTAACTAATTACTGCAGGTCAGACTCAGAAAGTTCGCAAAGGACAAACTTTAAATTTAGTATGCCATCCAAAACTATTAAGTTATTGCGTGGCATCTTGAAAAAAGCTGGAAGAAGCAGATCGGATGAAGCATACCGGAAAATTTGCAAGGAAAACAACCGGTAAGGGCAAGGTAAGTTGCAAAAAAATTAATGTGCTATAATTTTTGAACTTCTACATTTTTGATATGACCAAAAAACTAAGTCAGCAAGTCAGACATCAAAATGTCAAGTCTGCCTGAGCAGAGCCCAAATAATTAAGTCTGCCTGAGCAGACTCCAAAAAATTAAGTCTGCAAGACAGACAAACCGAGCTCCAAAGAACGGACTCCGCTCAAATCATTAAAACTGACATCCGAGCTCCGCTGGTCGGACTCAACAAACATATGTTAGCAATATTTATTAAGCCCGCAGACGGATGTAAAACCGAAATCTGCAGGCGGACTCGTAAAGCATACAATGGAAAAAATTCCGAGTCCGCAAATCAAGGCTAAAACCAAATCGTAAAGAGTATACTGAGCTCAAAATCAAAAACAAAGTATGCCATCCACTACAATAAGTAATGCATGCCACACTAGGGTGCACAGGTACCTGTAAGTACTCAAACCTCAAAATAAATTTCAAAATAAAAGTACAGTAGGCAGAGCACTACAAACATCTAGAAAGCATACAAGTTTTTTTAAAAGAAATTTCATAAAACAAATATGTCTTGACAATAGGAGAAAGGGCAATCAGTGCAGGCACTGTGATTTTGCTCACTGAGGAAGGAGCCGGCTCAGTGCTCTGAGAAACAGGGCGGCGTTTAATATGCTTAGCCCCAATGTCCTCTCCTTCCTTAAACTCTCCCAATCGGTGGTCAAGCAAAAGGAAGAGTAGATACCACTGCTGCCAGGTCATGGTCAGAAAGGCGCCCCTAACCCGAGGAAGGTCTATCCTCGGTCAGGTCCTCGATATCGTCATCCGGATGAGCCTCATGCCTCCTCTGTTTGGATCTACCTCTTTGTAGGGTAGCAGCAGTTATAACCTGCCTCTTCCTTTGAAGGCCAACTTCCTCCACTCCCTCATCTCCTTTCTCTGCATCCGCATCCACTTCTATAAGATCAACCCCTTCGCGCACGGAGGGTGACCCAGGTACGTCGACAGGAAGCTCGGATAAATGCCGAGCTGAAGAGGAATTCAGGACGGTACCCACAAATCGGGTCGCCTGCAGATCAACGCGTTCGGTCCTCTCCGAGCCCTGATTAGTCTCAGTATGCACCAAGGAACTGCAACAACATTCTTAAAAACTCAGAGAAAAATCTCATAAGTCAGCAAGACTGACGAGCTGAGCTCCGCAGGTCGGACTCAGCAAAAATTTCACAAGTTCGCAAGACTGACGAACTGAGTACTGCAGGTCAGACTCGGAAAAGTTTTCTAAGGACAAACTCAATAAGTCTGCAGGACAGACAATCAGAGCTAAGATGCATTATAAACTCAGAAAGTTTGTAATAATCAAACTTTCTAAGTCTGCAGGACAGAAAACGAATTGCAAAGCTCTACAGGTAAAGTCCAGAGGCAAAAATCTACACACGCTACTAAGTATGCCATCCAAAAAACTATATGTTAGTGCATGGCATCTGGGGCAAGCACCCCACGGCGGATCAAAGTACTTCAGGTAAGTCTTTGAAAATAAAATCGAGCAAGAGAACTTGCAAAAGTTTGCATATATTAAAACATTGTACATGAAAAATTGGAAGCATTTCTCCAAAGTATTACAAAGCAGACTCCAAAGTTTGAGCTCCGCAGTCGGACTCAAAGCTTCACTCGAAGGCCGGACCGAAAAGTTTTCTTAAGTCCGCTTGATCGACATCAACTTTCGAGAACTCCACAAAGTTGGACTCAACAAAGTTTGCAGGCCAAACTCATCGGATTGAGCTCCTCAGATCGGACTCACCAAGTCAGCACGACAATCAAAAGTATGAGCTCTCTAGCTCAGCCTCCGTAAAATTTCGTAGACCAAACTTCTTTAGTTCATAGACGAACTCAAAGCCGAGCTTTACAGTCGGACTCGTCATAAAATTAGTCTCATAGACGGACTCTCGCAAAGATTGCGAGGTAAACTTCCTAAGTCCCCAAAGGGACCCGAGCCGAAGCACGCAGGTCGGGCTCGTAAAAATACAACGAGTCATAAACGAAATGCAAGTTCAAAAACTTAAGAAGCATTAGGGTTGAGTTTACGCCAAACTCAGAGCATGAGTAAGATTCTCCACGAAGCATTGACTCAGGCGGCTCGGCGGGAGCCCTGAAGCATAAGCGGCGACCGCAGAAGGCACTAAACAAGGAATTGCAGCAACGTTCTCAAAAACCGTTCCACTTCGGAAGATGTGGGCACGAATGACAGCGTCATAACAGTAACTATGCCACCTGGTTGAGAAATTCAACGCATAAAAAAAAAGGATGAGAAATTCAACGCTTAAAAAAAAAAGGAGGATGAAGGGGCCTAAAGGACAAAAAATGTCAAAAATGAGGATCCAAGGACATCTATCATTTTGGGTGGTTAAAAATGACAAATTAATAATAGATGGACCAAAATACCCATGATGTTTTGTTTTGTTTTGTTTTGTTTTTTTTTTTTTTTTTCAAAATGGAGTAAATGCCATGTAAAAATTGGAGTACCCTGTTGCCAAAAAATACGGAAGTCTGGAATCGGATTTAATGAAGAATTTGAAAAAACAGAAAATCATAAAATCCGCCATAATTTCTGTCCCACTAATTAATGACGCTTGACTAATTAATTGACTCCTTATTGAAAACATAAAATAGGGGAAAAAGAAGAAAAAAACAACTAAAATAAATGATTTGGTTACTCCTTATTGAAAACGTAAAATGGGAAAAAAAAACAATTAAAATAAGGTCCAATTATTTAAAAGGACTGATTTTCAACTTATTAGGGGTAATAGCACATTCCGAAATTTTATTTAGTTATAAGGATATTCTAATTTTACCAAGGAAACTTATTTAATTATAAGGACATTCTAATTTCAAGTGGATAAAGAAGAAGAAGGAAAAAAAAAAGGAAGGAAGGAAGAAAAAAAAAAAAAAAGGAAGCGTTGGATGGCTGATGTTTGTTTTTTTTTTTTTTTTTTTATTTTTTTTTTATTTTTTTATTTTAAATTCACCATATTTCTAAAGGTTATATATTTTGATCTAAAATTCGGATCGTCAAAATTTTTTCACTAAAATTCATATTTTTCCGTCTTCTTTATTCTAAAATCAAATTTGATATTTTTTCCGACTAAATTTCATAAAATCGATTTATTTCTTCATAAATATCGACGTGACATATTGATCACCGTCATGCATTGACCACATACCCCGATGCATTGACCACCGGGATCCATTAACCACCCAAATGCATTGACCGCCGTGATTCATTGACTATCCTGATGTATTGACCGCTTCGATCCATTGTCAACCTTGATCAGTGACATTTCATTGTAACGATTTATGCAATGACGTCTCATTGTAGCCATTTATGCAGTGACTTCTTATTGTACCGATCTATGCAGTGACGTCTTATTGTATCGAACTATGCAGTGTCGTGTTATTGTAACGATTTATGCAGTGACGTGTTATTGTAACAATTTATGCATACCTTTGGTTGTAAAAATATGACTTTAAACCAAAAAAAAACAAAAGAAATACAGTTATTTTACAAAGTTATCGAAAATTTAAACCAACACTAATCAAATAAACCAACATCAATCAAATATTTAAAGATAACAAAGAAATAAAGTTACTTTACAAAGTTATCAAATGTGTGTATCAAGTTGTATATGCGGTGACATCAATATCATTACATCAGTTATCTAATTGTAAATACATTCATCAATGTCACTGCTTCAGACATCAATGTCACTGCATAAGTCATCAATGTCCCTACATCAGACATCAATGTCACAAAGATAAGTCCATCAACGCATAAGTCATCAATGTCATTTGATAAGCCAGACCACCAAGATGATCATAGAGGCACTCTTGTCAATCTCTTGATGATGGTAACTCTTGCACACATAGTAAAACACACTCTGCACTAATAGGCCAGCCAGATTAACCAGCAACCCCACCAAGAATCCACCAACCATAATTCTTGTAAGCACACCATGATTATCCCCACAATTAACCACAACTGATGATAATATAGTGTGAAGTCCACAAATAGCCATATACCCAAAAACAAGGTTGAAAGCTATCATGGTCCTGCCCTTTAACAACTGATAGCTCTTTTTCATAGTTGCAAGCCCATAAACCGGCTCCAATACAGAAACCACGCTAGCCAAATGCCACAAAGCACTTATATCGACCTGCAACCCAAGAAACATGACAAAGACAACCATAAGAGAAAAGAAAAACAACCCAAAACTATGAGCATCCACAACTATTATAAGCAGCATCAGAAACCCAAAAAAGACTTAATTGTAAGCCACCATGGTGAGTGAAACCCATAAGAAGGTAATAAAGAGCCTCCTAGATCGTACTTGTGCTGCGAAAGCAAAATGGACTATATCATCTATTATAAGCACCCAAATACACTGTCAACTAATTAGTAAAACACAATCTATGAATGCTCTGAATGTTTCTCCTAGACGTGTTATTGTGTCACTGCTTCAGACATCAATGTCACTGTATAAGTCATTAGTGTCCTTGCATCATACATCAATGTCACTACATCAGACATCAATGTCACTGCATAAGTCATCAATGTCACTGCATCAGATATCAATGTCACTGCATAAGTCAGCAATGTCACTGCATAAGCCCAGACCACCGAGATGATCATAGAGGGCACTCTTGTCAATCTCTTGATCATGGTAACTCTTGCACACGTTGTATAAGAAGTTGACCTTATTATTATTTAATAAATAATTAAGCATTAATTTTCTCATAAAAGACCAAAATAGAATGAGACTAAATTTACACAAATGGTGCTCCATCATTCAAACTTTGTTTATACAATTATACTTAATTACCTCCTCCATCTGTTAGTAATATAGGTAGCAATAGCAATCGTTGTTCGACTTAGTATAAATAGTTAAGTAACTCAGCTAATTAATGTAACCAAATATTCTCATGTTAACAAGTGATTCGCTGCAGCAAGACATCAATCATGTTCTTTGTAAGCTTAAGAAGTTTCCTTTTTTGGTTTGAATTTCATCAATAAATGCATGATATTTCGCAACAAAACTTGAAGCTTCTTCCCAGATAGGGCCTTAAGCCCTTAACCAAAACAAGTAGAATTGAAAGCTAATGCAAGCAAAACCCAGATACACTAACATCAGAATACACCGTAATTAATGCAGATTCCGGCAATCGATCGCATATAGAGACAGAAAGCAGCAGCAATCATGTAGTAGCAAAATTATAAAGAGGAAAATGAAGCAAATACAGAACAGGCGAAGGGATCGTAAACCGAACCGGAATACCAAGGGAGTGAAGAGAGGCAACGGCGTCGTCAAGGACGCTCTTGCGACGGCCCATGAGGAAAACAGAGGCTCCGTGCTTACCGAACTGAGCAGCGATCTCAAAACCAATACCGGAACCTCCTCCGGTCAAGAGAGCAGCCTTGCCTTTGAGTATGTCCAGCATGAACGGAGAATCCATCTCAAATTAACATCAATGTCACTGCATAAGTCATCAATGTCGCTGCATAAGTCATAAATGTCACTGCATAAGTCATCAATGTCCCTGCATCAGTCATCAATGTCACTGCATAAGTCAGCAATGTCCCTGCATTAGTCATCAATGTCACTCAATCAAGTAGCATGTAAATCAGAAAAATATTTCTTAATTCGGTAGTTCTTGAGCTTACACTTGTTTGTCAAAATGCATATAAACACATGGGAGACCGTAAGTAAATGAGGATCATCTTTTTTTCTTTTAGAAATACATACATATATATATACACATGTATAAACAAGAACTGTACACAAGCACTAATATACATCAAACATATCAAATTTCCAGCAAAGAACCAAATCTGAAGTACTCGGTATCACTTAAAACCAAAGTCATATGATTGTTCTATACTCAAATCAACTACTTCAAACTGTTAATATCATCAAATTTTGACAAAATTCATTCACATTCATGCCCACTTCTCTGTAATTTAGCTTCAAGCAACAATGAAAACAAACATGCAAAGATAAATAAATGATCAAATGAACTATACTTACGTGCTACCGTCTTCGAAAAATGTAGCTAACCCAAGTCAAAAACTCCTCAATCCTATCCAACTCCTCAATTGCAGCCTTAGCACTAGCAACATCATAATTATCATCCGGAATAGCCGGATAATACTTCCGATATGGCACATAAAACGGCTGAATTGGCGGTTCTTCACCTCTTTCAATCATCTCATTAATAACCTCAATCTCTTCATCATCCACATTGTTCGGGTCCCAACCGGGTTTCGTCATTCCAAGTGGAGCATCCGCCCATAGCTCCTCAAATCCTCCTCTTTCCAATTCTCCATATTCTAAACAATTGATAATAATTTAATTCAAAGAAGGAAAAAGTACCAATTTCTTCCAAGAAGCAAGCACAGGAAGTTCCATTGCAGTACTGTCCATTTTCTCAAACTGTGAAACAAAATAACTAAATTAAATCCCCAAAATAGAAATTATAATAGTTAGAAAGGGGAAAAAAAAACAGACACAAATTAATCTTCCGTAAACATACCAAGAGTAATTGATAAGAGGTAAAAGAGGAAAGGGAAACAAGCAGTGAGAAACACCGCCTTAGAAAAGCAAAAGCGCAAATGCACACCTTCCGAGCTACAACCGTCAACAGAACGGCAACAATAGCAACACATGGACTTCCGGTGGTATCTATAACAGATGAATCTTCAAGCAAAGCACTGGGAAATTCTTATGCTCTCCTCCTTCTTGTGTCGTTCTTCCTTCTCGAACTTTTTTTTCGCAATTTTTTCTTTCGAACCTTTTTCTCCGATTAATTAGGTAGTTTAGCCGATAGGTGACCGAAACAGCGATGATGATGTTGAGGAGCAATGCCCTAGAGGCGTCGAGGTTGTTCATCGGAAAATCGGTTTTAAGGTCGGCGTCCATTTCCCAATGTCATAGTACTATCGATTTCTACGGCTTGACCTCCTCGGCGCCACTCACCTCCAGTAATTAAACAGACAATTTTAAAGAAAAATATTAGAACATCCTTATAACCGAATAAGTTTTTTGAGTGTCCTAAATGATCATTAAGTCTCTAGCGACGGCCTTATAACTAATATCCACTTAAAATAATAATATAGTAACATTAAAAATAAATAGTAACAAATCAATAAAATATATATAGTTACGGCAGAAAAATATAGTAACACTGATAAAAAAGATGTAGTTGTAGCTATGAAACGTAATAACACATGATAAGAATATTAACAATCAATGAAATGCATGTAGTTACAGAAAAAAATTGTAGTAACACTTGAAAAAGAAAAAGTAACGGCCAATAAAATAGATATAGTTACAGAAAAAACATAGTAACACTGAAAAAGAAGTAATAACAACCAATAAGATAGTTATATTTACGGCAAAAAATGTAGTAACACTGATATGAAACGACAAATATAGGTGGAGTAATTTTTGCGTAGAAGATTGGAGTAATTTTAGCGTCAAAAATGTAAATGAAGTGAATATTTTCTTTCCCATTAAAATAAAAATTGTGTAGTGATAGTGAATGTTTAAAATCATGGAATTTGTTTTTTTTTCTTAGGGATATCTGGAAAAAAAATTGGGAGTTACAATAAATAATTTTTTTAACGAGAATTAAATTGTATGTGCAGTCAATGGATTAATTCGTTTGTCACAATTGTAGATTAATTGGGTATTTTATCTCTTAAATTCAAAAATATGTAGTGATAATGTTTCCCTAAAATTATGGAAAATGGATAGACAATTACAGTATTAATTGCTTCCTTTAAACAAGGACCGTTCTTTTTTTTTTTTTATAATATTATTATTATATTAAGTATTACAATTGGCTATGAAGAAGTAACATAAGGGTAATTTAGGAAAAAACCAAGCCCTTTGTCCTAATTAAATCTGAATATCCTTTCATCTCTATTTAGTTGATAAGATGTCCTTTTAGCCAAAAATCTAAAAAAAAAAAAAACCCTTTCTTTCGTATCAGCCATGTTTGCTATTTGTATATACCAATGTACATAATATGCGTGTGTAAGATCATATTAGTATTATTAGGAGTTGTGACACATATTTAAGGATGTTTGTCACTCATCCGTTTAAGTCATAATAATTGCTAATTATTTTTTTTTTATGTACTTTTTGTCGGTACATATCTATGCGAAAAGCCTATAATATAAAACAAAGCATGTGTCACATATGAGTGCCTAAATATCAAACTTTTGTGTTTCTTCACATTTTAATGATCGTAAAAGGTCTATGCATAAAATTTTGTGACGTCGAAATGTGATATTAAGTGATTAATTATGTTTATTAGTTTCTCCTATATATTTTTAAGGAACATTATATTTTCCTATGTTGTTACTTATTATGTACTTGTGTTTGTACATATATTTTGTGGAGAGAAACTACACTCACTATTAGGTGTACATGCAATGAGTATAATTCACGTTTTCTTAATGGTTGTGTTGTGACATATGAAGATTAGTCATTTATGGATAAAACGACATAATATCATCAAATTAATGATTATTGGTTCATGTAAAGGTTTTAAACATATCATTAAGTATATGCCTTAAATTAAACTATTGATCATTTGCAACATTGAGAAATATGTCGTATAGTTGTGTCAAATTTAGAGTTTACCTACATGCTACTGCGGCTCAATTTGGACATATAGAGATTAGTCACATTATGTTTAGTGATTAAATCATGACATATTAATGTTGTAATAATTTTAGTGTGGAAGATATGCATACTTGAACCATATTTAAATATTAAATTGCACATGTTTATGTCAACATAAGATCTAGTTGACTTATATATGTAAAGTTGTCAATATTTTGAATGTCAATGTTGTCAAATATTGGTTGTAGCCACAGCAGCCTGACGTGATGACGCATAAAAGTTTTGATCGCATTATGCGAAGTGATTGAAAATTCATCGATATTCAGTTGAATTGACAAATGGTTCAATTAAATGGTGTGTCGGTATAAGAAATACATTTGTATTTACCCTTATTTAGTAACTTTTAAAATATGTCATGTTATAGGGTTGATTTTGAATGTAGCCACAACAACTCAGTGATTGACAAAAGATTTAATCACTTGTTGTTGGTAATTAAAATGAAGACATTGATCGATCATGTTTAGGGATCAGTTTAATGCATATTTTAGCTACAACTAAAGGGTTGATTGACATACATGAGTGAACCATATCTTGTTTGTGCATTTGGTGGAACTTAATAGTTATCTGGTTTGATCAATTAAGGCTGCAGTCTTTCTCTATCGCTATTAATATACATAATTTGATTGTTTCTATTAAATGGAGAGACTATATAAACAAACCGTATGTGTCACACTAAGATATTATTTATCTTGCAACTCTTGGAGTAGCCACGGCATCCGGAATGCATGACAAATAATGCAGTTATTAATCACATAATGTTTAGTGATTACATGAGTGACTCATACATTTCTGACCAATTAGTTCATTTTGATAATGCCCGGCCCCACAGTGAGGCAATTATCTTTATGAGACTAATTGAAATAAGATGGAAATTAGCATAAAGAGGAGGGGATTCATCTTATGCCCATAGGTATAGATGGTCTCACTGTGTACAGTTAATTCTCCGGTCTTATTATTTATGATAGTAAATTCTATGTTGTGCTTACAACCTCTACCCATAGAAAGGCCGTGAATTTATTTTTAAAACAATTAACATTGGTTGATTATGTCTAAGACAACTCATGATTTTGGAATGCATAGGTTAGGATCATGTAATTCGTGTGGGTTCTCCACCATTCCCTATGGAATCACAATTTATCAACTGATGGGTTGATTTATGAGTATTTAGCGACTTAATTGCTTATGTGTAATGCTCTTAAAACAGAAATAAACCGTTTCAGATATGCATATTCATTATGGATAGTTTTTATTTCGACCACCCTACTGTAAGAGTTGTTCTCATGACAAATAATATAATTGTTTAGTGTATCGTTCTCATAATGGAATTGGGTTATTGTTGTTGGTTTTGATCAACTTGGATTACTAATATTATGATGTTCATATGGTCTCGGGTGATTTCTATTTATGATAGTGTAATTAAATACACTTTTCATGTTCAGGGTGTTCATAATTTTATGAACATGGAGAAACATGTGGTCTATAGTGTATTTGATCATTTGTGTTCGGACATGATGTGTGAATTTTGTGAGACATATAAAGAATATCATATTGTCTCATTTTAAGAAATTACACTTGGAGGTAATCTTGTTCCTATTAGTTAAATGTCATCTTAATTTTGGTTAGGGACATTAAAGTATGTTATCTCATTAATTGGTACGGAAATTGCTATGTGTTAGATCTCATATTTAGTTATAAGGTGAAGTGTTTTAGATATTTACTTCACATTGTCAATTGTATGTAGGTAAAATTTTCATCATTAGATGAAAATATGAGGCTATCATATTTTGGATAGTGAATCTCTCGTGCTCAACTTAAGATTTCAAATATTTATTCAGTAGAGCATGATAGCCTGTTAAGTTATGTCTAACCTACATTAGATAGTTGACATCAATGAATATATCATTGTTTCGACATATGAAGTTGCAATATACTTCTTTAAAGTAAACTAAAATTATGGTGGGTTGTATGGCTTAACAACTTTATTTATCACCATGACTCGAGTTTGTGGGGTATGTATAATGTTCATGACAAACCATTAAGGTTAATCATTATGTCGAATTTTCGTTGAGATCATGATATTGAAAGTGTCTTATGTTCAATATTTTGGATGGTTTGAGAATTTATCTCATATTTTGATATCATCCATTATTGCGGCTTCTTATCCTTATAAAAGCTTATATTGTTCACAAAGTTGTTATACTTGAGGATAAGGTATGCTATTTATGATAGTGTAGAATGAAAGACACTTAGGGTGGGAAAATATGTCATTTTTTCCTTAAATATTGCAATCACACATGTATGTTCTATTGTGTGATTGAGTGGGAGAATTCCGTCAAAAATGACATTTGTTGGTATCCTATAAATTTAGAATCTATTTGAACATTGTGTAATATTGTTAGATTCTCTTCAAGGTTGTCATTTTGACCAACATTTTGTTGTGGAAAGAATCATGCTGAAATATTATACATTCGGGTTTGACCTTAGTGTGACTAGAGCTTAAAATTACTGATGTATAATTTTGGTCAAATGAAGTGTTCATATGTGAATAGATATTTTGATTGATTATTTCGAATCACAAAAATTTGATCACATATACTAACATAATGTGAAGTTAGAAACCATAAGGATTTTGGGAAATTCTAATTGAGTGAGAGTGATTATTCTAAGTGATTAATCATAAGGTGAATTGCATCATTCTGCAATTCATTGAAGAAACTTAGTTGATTCTAAATGGAATATGTTGTATTTCATATTAAGAGAGTCAATTATAGATTGATCACATGTTGAGGACAATCACATATGGGATCTACTCGTTTCTAAACTGCTAATTATAAAAATAGTGGGAGTGTATTTCTCAATTATTAAATCTGATTCTATTTTGAGTTGTGTGCATGAATTAGTTCTTTTGAACATTGTGAGCATGAGTTGCATTGTTACATCCTAAGAAATTTCATGTTTATACTAGTAATTTGTTGTTCAGTATAAAGTCCCATATGGATGATTTAATAAATCACTTGGGAGCTTATTATTGTTATTATGAGCAAAATTGTGCAAGATTTGTTGTTGAGAATTTTCTTTAGGAGGCACATAAGATTATCAATTCTTCTATACAGTTACTGAAGAATTTTGTGCCCATTTTGTTGATTGTAGCTCATGATATAAACCACTGAAATGTACACAACATGTGTTGGAGAACAAAAGCACTGACTAATTGTTTTCGGTTAGCAAGTATTTATATGGATTTTGTAAGCTTCTGATTTTGTTATAGTGGTTTACATTGTAATGATGTTTTCGACCAGTGAGAGTATTAACCATATTTTAGAATTGTACACTTGCATTTTTGTTAGAGCTATACTTATGATAAATAGTTTCCTTAAAAGGATAAGTTGTATGATTTGGTGAATCTCATATCGATATAAGAGGTTCAATGAGATCATCTATGTCAGGATCTCGTTAAACTTGCATCAACTACCCTTAGAGGTGAACTTGTGGATTGATTGAAGTAGCTCATTATGGATGACCAAAAATTTTGTGTAGTTAAGTCACAGGTTTTATGAATTTTGGCCTATGGTTGTTGGTCGATATTGCTTCTGGCCAAATTTTTGACTCATCGCATCCTCACTCATATGAGGAATGATTTTGATGAAGAAATTAGCAAATCGACATTTGTGGGACATGTTGTCAGAGGTAAGCTAGCTATAAGACGAGTGTCAAGTAAGTAGAATAATGTGAGAATATAGATTGTGTATTTTGCCTGCTTATGTTATCCCACAATCATATTGTACTCATATTTGACTTATAGACACATAAAGATTCTTTGTCTGAATTCTCTGAAAATTGTCAAAATTTGCATCATAGTGATGTAGCAATTACATGAAAGTGCACCGAGTTCATGTATGAGTGAATCCATTTGGATTCTGGGACTCCGAATGACATTTTGATTAGTTCATTCATAAAATGTTTACTTGGCTGGTTGATATTGCACATTGTAATTTTGGAAGGGAGTGTTTGTTTTTATCGAGTATAACTGCCATAGTTCTTGTGTTATTTATCAGTTGAAGTTGTGTTAATAAATCAGAGAGTAACATTTTGAGCATGCAAATTTTGTTGTCACTTATTAATGTTGTGCCGACTTAACCTTTCAGGCCAAGTGGGAGAATGTAAGAATTAGAATTTAGTTAAAAGATAATTATATTTGGCCCTTAAGTTATTTAAATATTATGTTGGTAAATATATTATTGGTTTATTATTTAACTAAGGGTATTATGGGAAATCCTATGATGGTTAGGTTTTCATTCCGGAATATTCCATAATTCTTTAGGTCCCTAGTCTTGCCTATATATTAACTGCCTATGTATCATCGGTTGGTGATTATACAGAAAATAGGCATAGATCAGAAGCCCTAATAGCACCATATGCCGTCTCCAATTTGCATATGGTGTTTTCTCTTTGTTCTATTCCAGGGTTTAGATCGTTGTGGCAAAACGGAGCAGAAATCGAATAACAATTGATGTAGGAACGATCCTGAAGATTTCTTCCGCTTCCGCTTATTCAGGTAATCTGAATGTATCGTTTTTCTATCAATTTGATCACTTCATAAGAATTGGATTAGATCAAGGTGAATGACTATGGATGTCAAGTCTCAAGAAATGAAGCCAAGGATCAGAAGGTGTTGGATTATTAGATCAAGTTTTTTTTTTTTTTTTTTTTTTTAAAAGAATCATTTTATTTCTATCATTGGTAAAAGAAAGAAAGTACAAAAGGCGATCCAACCCGTCTTATTAAAGTTCATGAAATCTCAGCAACTAACCCCGTCTCGTTAACACCTCTTACTAACAAAGAAATCAAGGTTGTTGTAGTCTTGTATATGAGATAAGATCAGAGAAATCAATTGTTCAAGAGGAGGCAAAATGAACAAAAGTCCAGTTTGTTACTCAAGAAGTTTACCTTGTTTGAGTTGTTAAGTGTTGTTCTATTTGAATCAACATTGTGAGCGTACATATGTTCACTATGAGAAATTCAACACACAAAATTCGTTAGTGAATTTTCAAATTCAATTGGATAGACATAGTTGTGTTCACTATTTTCTATCTTTACTTTGTGCATACTTGTTCGTTGATTTTATTTTCTATCCATGCTTGGTTGAACCTATCCTCGCTATATAATTTAAGGTTTATTCCATGATTTCCATTTCAAATTGTATTCCAAGTAAAAATGGTAAACAACACAATACAATCACAACATATATAAATTGTCACTACACATTGATACCTAGTCTTTTGATCTGGTTAAGTACTCAAACATGTCGTAATTGATATAATTTCTCACACAATTTCATTAACATCTTATCGTCAAGTTTTGATTAAGTTGAACCTGATTGTATTAGCTTTGAAGTTCAACTGAAGCTCACAAGTAAACAGTTCATTTTCTCTACATAAGTGCAGTAACACTAGCCTGAATAGATTTGAATTATGCTCAACTAAATTTGCTTAAGTTTATTGAGTAGTTAGGACTCTCATAACCCAAATTTAAATGTTTATAATTCATGTTAAAGTATAATTCCTTATTTACAACTTTATTATACATTTGATCTTTGTATAGGTTTTTAGTGGTGCAGGAAAATAAAAAAATGGGTAAACTTTGTCTTGTAATTAGTCGAACCCCACTTTTACATATTCACACTCTGATACTCTTGTTGTGACATTTATTGGTTGTATGTCACTGTGTGTTTGGAATAATTCAAAATTGTTTTATGGTGTTATACCTTAAGTGTTAGGAGTCTAACAAACTTGTTTCAATCAATTTGAATAAGTGATTAGGTAAAATTCTTGTTTTATTAAAATCTATACCTTATAGTTTCAAGTTTGACACAAGTGTACTCTTTGATGTGTGTATTGCAAACTGTTATGTATTTGGTAGAATTAATTTATAGACAGATACTTTAGACATTTAGGAAGGTCTCTGTGAAGTTTCATTGCATTTAGAGTTGTTTAAATATCTCATATAATTTTTACAGAACCCTGCTCTACTCTAGTAATAAATATGTTTTTGCATGTTTAGGAGTTTTGGTGTTACATTTTTGTTTAAGTTATTTTTGTTAAAAAAAAAAAAGGCACTTATTTTCACCTCATGTCTCCCCTATAGTAGTACCATACCTTAAGATCTAGCAATCTTTTCCATGAAAAGAACACTGGAAGAATGTGAAATGGATTCTCATACACTTATGTGGTACTTCGGACACATGTTTAGATTTTTGGAGGAATTTAGACACATTGGCTGTTTTCATGGACTCAGACTATGGACTCAGACTACGCTGCTGATAATAACAAAAGAACATACCTCACAAGCTATGTATTTTGTATTGATGGTTCTACTATTACGTAAACAACTACTTCACAACATGTTGTTGCTTTGTCTACTACTGAAGCCGAGTACATGGAATTGACCGATACAATTAAAAAAGTGACGTTGTTGAATAATTTGTGTTAAAAGTTTAGATTATGCATCAAGATGACATTATCATCCAATGTCACAAACATGGTGCAATACACTTGATTAAGGATCAGATGTATCAAGTTAGTATGAAGCATATTGATGTCAGACATCATTTCATTCGAGAGAAAATTACCGAGAGGAAGGTTTATGTTCAGAAAATTAGTACGTACCATAGACAATCATGCATATATTTTTACGAAGGCTCTTCCAATTACGTTCAAGCTGTCTTTGAACTTGATTGGTCTTGTAGGATGACTTGGGAACCCTTGTAGGATGACTTGAGAACTTGTGCAGAAGATTAAACAATGTTACTTTATATGGATGTGGGACATTTGTCACAATGTGGAGATTTGTTAGTGTCATTAATTGGGTCAAATTCCTACTTTTCTACACCGGTTAGTCACTTAGCTGCCATGAAGAAGCCTACAGCCTTTTATTTTAGACGTACCACATAAGTTTAAACTATAGCATATTGTTTTGGCTTTTATTGTTTAGGCTTTAGGAGTCATAATTCGGTATTGTGCAATATAGTATATCGTTTCTATTTGCCCACTGATGTAGGTTGCATTCCATGTAAATTTTGTTTCTATTTTTCCTTTCGTTATTTAATTTACGTTATTGTAATCAATGTGTTATAACGGATCATCATAGATTGATGATGATTTGTGAGAAGAGCATATATTTAAACAATCAAACAAGCACATAAAATAGAACTACTCAGATTTAACGTGTTTCTGACAATGTGTCGACTACTATACGGAAGAACGAGGATATTTTTCACGGAAAGTTACAAAATTGCACACACGTATCTGTAGCAATACATTTGGTATTTATAGGTGTTAAGTAATAGATATAATTATGATTATTTTTTCTTTGTTTTGCCCTTGTAGTGCATGGGCCTGTCTGTGTTATTGGGCTTAGCATCCTTATGGAAATATTTATGTATTGAAAATATTCACTGAATATTGTAATAAGAATTATCCTCTTTTATTAAGTTGGTATCAGAGCCGTACCATGGCTGATGCCACCACTGGAACCGGAACACCACCGGTATCCACCGATCCTCTGATTTCCACCACCGGAGCCCCATCCACTATAGCCTCACAGAGTTTTTCCTATTCAAACCCCTCAACTGGTATTACCTCCATTCCTCCAAATCTCTACTTTCCAATTCGGCACTGGTTTTGCTTCGGAACCCTATATTCCAACCTCTCTCTTCAGCACGACAATGAGGTTTGATTTTGCTGCCTTTTCTAGATCAGGATCTGTCTTACCCGTCTCTCCGGGTAGCTCCACCGGCGGAATAGCACGGTTTGGAGGTCATCTGCCTCAGTCTTGCTCCATCAAGCTCGAACAATTTCCTTCTCTGGAAGTCAACAATTCTTCCTATCGTCCGAGGTCATTGGCTTGATGGCTATATATTGGGTACTTCTTCTCTGCCACCGGAATTTCTGCTTCCCACCACTGTTGGGCCGTATGCCACCATTCCATTCGAAAATCCGGCGTACGAAATCCGGAATACCATTGATTATCTACTCATGGGCTGGCTCATGAGTTTGATGACGGAGCAAGCCCTCACCTAGGTCATTGGATACAATTCGTCGTGTGAAGTTTGGGTGACTCTTGTTTTCAACAGTCAATCTGAAGCTAAGATGTTGGAATTAAAGACTGCCTTAACAAGAACAGAGAAGGGGAATAGAGCAATGATGGATTACTTGGCCCTCATGAAGTCATACTCTGATGGATTAACTACAGTAGGTTACCCTATTACCAAATCTGAACTGATATTAGCTGCATTGGGAGGCCTTGGTAAGGAATACGAATCTGTTATAGTTAATCTGACATCTCATATAGTATCCTATATTGGCAAGAGGTCCAAGCTCAGTTACTCACTCATGAACATCTGGTGGCTCGTTTTAATCCCTCTGCTGGTTCTAATCTTTGTCATTCAGCTCATATTACTACAAATAGAGGCTCAAATTCATGAAGAGGAAACTATCAAAACACCAGGGGTGGCTATCATGATTCAAATAGAGGAAGAGGCAGAGGCAGGGGTGGAAGATCACCCAACTCAAATTCTCCATCACCAGCTTCTAATCCTAATTCTCCTAAGCCCACTTGCCAGATTTGCAGCAAATTTGGACACATTGCTACTAAGTGTTGGTACAGATTTGATTCAAATGTGAATCCTACTGGTGAAGATTCAAATTCAAGGAATGCAGCTTACCTTGCATCTGCAAACACCGTTGGTGATCCAAGCTAGTATGCAGACAGTGAAGCAACCAGTCATATGACTGCTGATCTCAACAACTTACACATCAACTCATCTTATCACTACAAGAAAACTGGGTTTTTACCACGCGCAATGCACGTTGTAAAAAGTGTTTTACAACGTTCGCGTGCACGTTGTAAACTGAAGCGTTGTAAAACCGAAATTTTTTTACTACGTTTCTAAAAGCGCGTTGTAAAGAAATTTTACAACGTTCTAAGACGCGTTGTAAATAGCTTTCCCGCCTAATTCCGCCAAATGGAAAATACCGCTTAAAACTTTACAACGTGCGAGAAAACACGTTGTAAAATGAAAATACCCGCAAGAAATTTTACAACGTGCAAAATAACGTTGTAAATAAATTTCCCGCTTTATACCGCCAAATGGAAAATACCCGCCAAATATTTTACAACGTGCAAAAACACGTTGTAAATTTTTAACGTGCAAAAGCACGTTGTAAATAACCACCAATTTTTTTAAATTTTGAAACCAGATTTCGCTAATAAAAATTCCAATTTAATTCTTAAATTCTTTTCCGGTCTGTAACACACCACGACACATAGAATATAATATTAATAAAGTTTCACTTCAAATCATCACATCATCACAACACATCTGTTTTACCAAGACAAAAAAGACATGAAATGTCATACGTATGACTATTACCAAAAGTGTCAAACAAAATACCTAGTAGCCATGTACACAAAAGAGAGGACACAAAATACATTTTGAATACCGAGTTGCCCTGCAAATCAAGATATATATGTTTCACTTCAAATCATCACTTTTCGCGATGCTCTCCTCTGCAGAAGAGCTCTACGTGATCTCTGCATCGTACATCAATGCGTCCTTCTATAAACCAGCGTAAAACAGCTAGATGCTAGAAGCAGCTACAAAAAAGAAAAGGAAAAACTTAATTTAAGCCCAACGTTCTTTTTCGCAAGAAAGGGGGGGGAGTATACAACAATCAAATTAATAATCATTTACCAAAACAAGCAAATGATTCAGGTCATACAGTCAAAGAAAATCCATTCATGTTGCAAATGGATATCACACACCTGAAAGAGCCAACATTTATATCAACTTACACAAAAATTGCTGAATATATTCCTGACCAGAGGGCTCTTTCTGGGGATTAGGTGAGGAATTTGGTACATTAATCTAATTTAAGTTTGTGAAAACATAATTAAGCAGCAATCAGATTTGATAAGGTCTAGAAAGTTAATGAATTCCAGCATCTCAATGTTTCCATGCAAACATTATCAGTTTATCATCAAGCAATTCAAAATTTGCCTCCCTTGCAGTCAACATGTAACTTAACCACAAAACAAAGCTACATGATTGATTTGGCCAAGAACACCTAAAAGGTTTCATTCACCTCACAAGGCTACTTAGAGAAGCAAACAGACAATCGAAAAACCAGAAAAAAAAGATATATATATTCAGAACCAATTATATAAATAAACACCTTAAAGTAACTTCTCAGGACTAGACACTTTCCGGTTTGAACTTAATCAAACATGAACTAAAGAGTGCAAAATAATAAGGAACAAATACACCTAAGTATTGGGAGGCAATATGGACTTAAGAATGGTTTACCTTAAAATAGTTTAATAGATTTTGAGGCCAAGCTTTGTGCTTCCTTTGGCTTTCGGAGAGGATAGTGAATTCTTCCGTCGGTCGATACACTTCAATATCTTCAATCACTTCCCAAACCCAAACCTTCCAAACACCGGCACCCAAAAGGCGCAATGTACTTTATCTTCCGGATCTTTGGACCTAAGGTCTCCAATAGCAACAATCTTCTCATCGGTACCATACCACCTCAATAAGAGCACATGTTGCATTTGCGGAGCTTGTTTATTGACATCTTCACATACTCTTCCTTGCATTTCACCTTTCGAGATTTTAACTGTTTGGAAGAAAGTGAAATAGGAGAAGCTTCTTTTTCTCTTCTGTGGAAATATTACCTCAATAGGTGACCTCGGCAGGTGCTCTTATGCCTCTATTTGAGTAACATGTTCAGTGATCTCTATTTAAGTGTATTATATTATTTGTACACTTTATGTATTTGTAAAGACATATTAATTGTGATACATATAAACAATTAATATGTCAAACTCTAGTTTACTTTATGTCATAGACATAGCTTTTACTTTTACTTTTTGCATGCTTGCCGCCCCCATCTACATACTCTCAGTGGCGCGCCCAAGCTAGCTAGCTAGTCTCTCTCTCAATTGTATCTATTTATACACCTCTCATATCAATGAATAAACTAAGTTGAAGTTTACTCTTGTGTTTATCACATTCTCAAACTCTCTTCATGGTATCGAGACTACTGAGTTCTAATTTTCCATTTGCAAAACTCAAGATCGTTTTATCAAGAATGTCTTCATCCAAGCATCCTACTCATTAAGTAAATCTCAACAGGTCGAGGTTATCGACTCCACTCCGTATACAAATCCGCAGACTTGATTACAACAATAACATTGGGTCGTCAAGATCTATGAAAAGTATAACTCAGGACAAAGCAAGATGGAAGACTTGTGCGAGTCCAAACACTCTCAAGAGATGGAATCACTTGGTGATAGTGTGGATTCTCGATTAGCTCTCTTCAAAGAGTTTCTCAAATGGCGGAAGACCCGATAACTCTCTCACAGGCATTGCCACTCATACCAAGACATGTATATCTTATTCCCAACTCAATAATGGCACTGGATAGTTGATTCTCGGGCCTCATCTCATATGACAGAAATAAGACACTGTTATATAACCTCAAACCCCGCCGCCAGAGACTCATAAAATTAAAGCTCATTGATGGATCTCTTTCATGTGCTCAAGGTTTTGGAATTGTTAAACTTCTTGATAAAATCTATCTGAATGATGTCTGTTTGTTCCAAAGCTAGATCAGTAATCTTATATCATCCAAGAAACTCACTAAGGACCTAAATTGGATAGTCACTTTTAAAGACAATCGGTGTATTTTCCAAGATACTTATTCACAAGAAGTAATGGAGAGAGCCAATGCCGCTTTCAGATGTTTATTGTCCACCTATTTGAAGATGTAAGATCAAGATCGAATGCGCCCGCTGATCTGCTCCCAAACTTTAGACAACATCATGTTATGGCATTATAGATTAGGACATCCAAGTTTTAGTTATTTAAAGACTTTAACTCCTGAATTATTTAAAGGATGCAATCTTAATGACCTTCAATGTGATATTTGTCAATTTGCCAAACTCACCAAATCTGTGTATGCTAAATTACCTCACTTGCCCTCCTCACCTTTCACCTTAATTCACAGTGATGTATGGGGACCCTCAAGAGTGAAAAGTATAACAGGAAAAAGGTGGTTTGTTACCTTCATAGATGACCACTCCAGAACCACTTGGTTATTTTTAATGAAGGATAAATCTGAAGTTGGATCCATCTTTCAAGAGTTTTACAACATGGTTTCTACTCAATTTGACACTAAGATTAAAATTTTGAAGACTGACAATGCTCTTGAATATTATGAGTCCAATCTCAGTAATTTCTTGGTGAATAAGGGAATTGTTCATATCAGTAGTTGTGTTGAGACACCTCAACCAAAATGGGGTTCTTGAGAGAAAAAACAGCATCTACTAGAAATGGCTAGGTCTATCATGTTTACCTCAAATGTTCCCAAATATATGTGGGGTGAAGCTATTCTGACTGCCACATACTTAATCAACAGACTTCCCAGGTAGAGTGTTAGGTTTCAAAACTCCTATCCAAACCTGTGACCACACACTCCGCCTCATCTTATTGCCCAACCGCCTCCAAAAATCTTTGGGTGCACTGTGTTTTGTTTATATCCATGCCCAACACGAAGCAAACTTGATCCCAAAGCTCACAAGTGCATTTTCCTAGGGTATGCCAAAGACAGAAAAGGGTACAAGTGTTATTCACCTACTGAAAAGAAATTTTACAATTCTATGGATGTAAAATTCTTTGAAAGGACTCCTACTACTACAAGCAAGCCTCTTGAGACAGATCCACAGATGGAAACCTCATTGAAATAGAAGCTTTTCCTTCTTCTCTTGATCCAACTCTTCCTCAGCAGAATCCTGAGAACCATCAGCAGCCTACTCCTCAGCAGACTCATAACCTTCAGCATCCAGATACTCACATTATCGACATTGGCGGTTTGTCGACCCGAGTCATCGATACTCATCACCCCACCGAGCCTCGGCAACCTCATCGAACCAGAGCTGCTTTGAATCGGAACCTCAAAGAACCTCATCGAACCAGAGTCACTGGACCGACCATCGACTCTCGGCAGTCTCTCGAAGTGGATGCGGACCTATTGCTCTAAGGAAAGGAAAAGATCATGCACCGATCATTCTATTCATACTTATTTATCTTATGATCGGTTGTCTCCTGTCTTTGCCATGTTTTACACGGGACTGGACTCTCACTCTATCCTAGAAATATTCGGAGGCCCTTCAAAATGATAAGTGGAAGGCTGCTTTGTTAAAACAGAGAGATGATCGCCTCTCCGGATAACCATACTTGGGATCTCACAACTCTTCCAAAAGGCAAGAAGGCAGTCATTTGCAAATGGTTATTCACTATCAAGTACACCGCTTGATGGCACTATTGACAAGTACAAAGCAGATTGGTAGCCGGGATTCACTCAAACTTATGGCATTGACTATAAAGAAACCTTTGCACCAGTGGCAAAGCTCAACACCTGTCAGGGTACTAATTTCTCTATTTGTCCAACTTGGTGGCCTCTTCATCAATTGGACATCAAAAATGCTTTTCTAAATGGGGACCTTCTTGAGGAGGTTTATATGACTATACCTCCTGGTTTTATCAATCCTCATACTCAAGGCAAGGTGTGCAAACCGAGGAAATCTCTATATGGCTGAAGCAATCACCAAGGGCATGGTTTGGAAAATTAACAAGCTGTGGTCAAAGTGCTGGATATCACCAATGCAATTCGATCACACTATGTTCATCAAGACAACCAACCGGAAGAGGTCTATTCTTATTGTCTATGTGGATGATATCATCCTTCTTTGGAGATGACCTCTCTTTGAGATCCAACATTTGAAAGAACTGCCTTTGGCAAAGGTATTTCGGGTGAAAGACTTGGGTTTACTTAAGTATTTTCTTGGCATGGAAGTAGCTAGAAACATCAAAGGAATCTCAGTCTCCCAAAGGAAATATGTACTGGACTCTTTGAAGGAAGCGGCATCTTTGGGGTGCAAACTCGTCTGTATCCCAGTAGACCCAGTCATACCCTGCTACATGGTGACATTCTTTGTAAGAAAGGAACAATATCAAAAACTTGTAGGAAACTCATCTACCTATCCCATACAAGACCGGATATTGCATATGGTGTCGATCACAGTAGCTTGATTCATGCCGCCCTCTTGAGCAACATTGGGATGTTGTGAATAGGATCTCGAGGTATTTAAAGTCCACTCTGGCCAAGGGTTACACTTCACCAAGTCTGGCGATAGATCCATCAAGGTCTACACTGATCTTGATTGATTTGGATGCCACATAGATAGAAGGTCGACCACACAGACTTTGTTCTATGTATGGGGCAATCTTGTTACTTGGAGGAGCAAGAAACAACCTACGTGTCTAGAAAGCGATCTTTGGCGAACTCAGGGCACTTGTCTTAGGCATTTGTGAAGCTCTTTGGCTCAAAAGAGTACTTCTCGAACTTCAATGAGCCTCTTGACAACCTATCACACTCTGCTGTGATAATAACTCAGCACTATGCATGGCAGAGGATCCAGTCCATCATGACAAAACAAAACATGTGGACATTGACAGACATTTTCTGAAGGAGAAGATTGATGCCAAGATTATTCAACTCCAGTATGTTCCCTCAGCAGATCAGAATGCTGATATCCTTACCAAGGCTATTCCACCTCTTATGTTCAGCAGACTAAGTAGCAAACTTGGCTGCATTAACATATCTGACCGATTTGAGGGGGTGTGGAAATATTACCTCAGCAGGTGCGACCTCGGTGAGGTGCTCTTATGCCTCTCTTTGAGTAACATGTTCAATGATCTCTATTTAGTGTATTATATTATTTGTACACTTTATGTATTTGTAAAAGACATATTAATTGTGATACATATAAACAATTAATATGTCAAACTCTAGTTTACTTTATGTCATAGACATAGCTTTTACTTTTACTTTTTGCATGCTTGCCGCCCACATCTACATACTCAAGTGGCCGCCCAAGCTAGCTAGCTAGTCTCTCTCTCAATTGTATCTATTTATACACCTCTCATATCAATGAATAAACTAAGTTGAAGTTTACTCTTGTGTTTATCACATTCTCAAACTCTCTTCTCTTCAAAGGTGGTACATTAGCATCCATTGGTGGAATTGGCACATTGCTGTTTTCCTGTTTATCAGAACAATATAAAAATGAATAAACTACATGTTGTGAATAAACAAGATAAGAGTAAGATAAGTAAAAATACTCACACTACTACTATCTACTCTGTTAAATCGAGAGTCTGAGATCATTCAATTTCATCTCCAATCCTTGATATTTCTTTTCCATCATCATAAAAGCTTGACGATCTACATAACCTCTTCCACAAATCTGTGAAGGTGTTGCCCCAAAGCCATAGCCCCGCACCCGTCCCCGTCGTTCGGGGCCTAAAACTTGAGAAACCGGATCATCATTAATAGTCCATTGCGATGAATCCGGTTGTTCAGCCATTTTCTCCTTAACTTGTCTCTATAAAAAAGAACACAATAGAAGTAAATAATCTAGAATTGTCAATTCAAGTGCAAGAGCAGAGTTCTAGCATGCAAATATCTCACCACAATTTCTGGATCTTCAACGTCTTCTTCACCATCTTTTTTCTTTCTCGTGTAGCCTTCAACCCACACAACAGGCCTTGTTATTGCCTCAGGATTATCACTTTTTTTTTCTACGAAACAAAAATAGAGTCGATGAAATTGTAAATCAACCGTAAGTAGAAGATGTTTGGACAATTGGAGCCATATATTGCAATACACATATAACTTACTAATCAACTTACAACTTACACTTTCATCCTTATCTTGGCGATTCAACCTTATCTAGTGATTATTTTATTACTATAGGAAGGCAATGCAATCATTTATTTTAGAATGTCTTACCATTTCATACATAAGGCGTGCGAATCCTTTCTTACTTTTGCGGTAGTTTAACACCTTCAACTTCCTAATGCCTTTGTAATATCCACGCCTCTTCTGCACAATTCAATTCATTGTAAAAAGTATTAGGAAAAGTGACATGAACCCTACCAAAAAAGTTGATTACACATGACAAAAGTTACTACCTTATCTCTTTGGAGATAGTACATGCTTGACAAACTTTATCCAATCGTCCAAAGAATGAACGTTTTTCGGTTGAGTATCCCTTGCAACAACTTCCACACTTGCACTTTGAACTTTTTTCTCGACTTTATCTTCAAAGATTTTTGTTGACGCCAAAGCTCAGCCATTTTTTGAAAACATGGTTTTCTATGGCAATCTTCAACAATGTAATGTTTCTACAAAAGAACATAATGAAATTAGTAAGATAAAACAACTACGAAATTTTTACCACATAATGTTATCAAGAAATATTACACAATGACTTAGACTTGCCTTGACATGATTCCATATCACATCTTTGAACTCATTAGTGAGTCTCCTCCAAGTCGGAATCATCAATGGCACAAAGCCTTCGTTTGCATCCGAAAGAAAAGCGGCAAACGGAGGCGCTTTTTACCAACAGATTGACCGAATTCATTGAATTTGACTTCTTTGGGCCGTTGGCCTTGACCTTTCTTGTGACTTTGCTTTTCGGTTTTGAATTTTGACTATTTGGCATTTCACTCATATCACATGCTTCTTACGTGGCTTTACCTTTGCCTTTTGTCGTGAATTTACATCATTCGTTGTCTCAATTGTACGTGGTGCACCTTGAGATCCCATTGGTGGTTAAATCGAACTTTGTCATGTTGTTTTGCAAACTTAAAGCTATAGCAATAGCTCCGGCGGCCATCTCTTGCTTTTTATTCCGCTTTGATCCTTGCTTAGAACTCTGCGATTAATCATGAAAAACTAAAAAAAAATCAATGAAATGTTTGTAACAAATAACAGAAGAAGTACGGACAAAATTAATGCATATTTCCTTACCTCAACCGTCATGGTTTACCGATATGTCAATCACTGTTCTCACTCGCCTCGTCAATCTAAAAAAGGCAAACAATAAAAATCCAGGTCATGTATAAGAAAACATATCAAAATAATTAAATGAAATAAGTGTACTTCATCATGTTACAAATGATTGTCAATCATAAAAAATAAAAAAGAAGAAGACAGTTACGAAGCATAATCACCAAAATCCTCATTAACATAAAAGACAATCTTCACCATCAATAAAGTCCAATTGTGAGATATCCTTTGGACTACATGGCAAGTATTCATTCTCATTGAAGTTCTCATCGGCATAAAACCCTCTCGGAGGTGCTTTTAATACTACATACCAATTCGATGTGGTGCTATCTTTCGAATAAAAGACTTGTTTTGCTTGAGAAGCAAAAATAAATGGATCCATCTCAAATTGATGTTGACCTTCATGCAGATTAACTAATGTAAATCCTTCTTCCATCTTGACACCGTTTGCTATGTTGGCCCAATCACAATGAAACAAAGGCACTTTGAAGTCATGATAGTCTAACAAAATAATGTCCTTTATTATCCCATAATAATTTACTTTATCCAACCTCGCGGCCTTGTCTTTTGAACTAGCCCGACAATATGTGTCCCCTTCAACGAAAACCCCACTTTGTTTTGAGTGCTTTTCTCACTATCTTGTCTATGAAATCTATTCCCATTGATAATGAAACTGAACAACTAACCACTTTACTTACGGGCCCGCAACCTATGAACCTCACAAGATCCGAAATGCCATGTGAAACACCGGTTGTAACCAAGTTCGACAACCAAGAAGCAAAGGAATCCACATGTCTTAGTTCAAGTTGTTGTGCATTTCGTGAAAGGCGTGCATCACGAGCGTTTTAGCTCATCCTTATGCACACTACGAGGAAAGAATGTCGTTATTATATAAAAATGTAATGAAAATATACTTATAGTCTAACTTAAAAATTGTAAGTGGGTCTTACTTTTTCTCGGTGGCTCTAGCTCAATCAAATTCAATAGAACAAAGCGATGAGCAATGCAACATCTTATGACTTAGAATTTTACTCTTCCTACCAAAAGCTCGTCCTTCTAACGGATCATCATTAAGCAGATCCTCATTGCGTTTATTTTGCAAACCAACAGATCGACTTGTTTGTAGTATCCACTACAAAATTTTGTCAACTCGCCAGCTAAATACTTCTCAGCTATGCAACCTTCTGGATTTGACCGGTTCTTTACATAATCGTTCAACGTCTTCATAAACCTAATGTAGTGAATGATCATTTAAATGAATGGTCATCAAAATGAACATCTTGTAAAGTTATTAGCAACATACGGTGTTCAAGTTCTCACCTTTCAGGAGGGTACATCCATCGTAGATGCACGGGGCCGCCAATCCGTGCTTCTTCCACGAGATGTAGGGTTAGATGGACCATAACATCAAAAAATGATGGAGGGAAAAATCGTTCCAACATGCATAAGGTTTCCGGTACCTCTTTTTCTAATTTTTCCAATTCATTTTCATCAAGAACTCTTTGACATAATTGATTGAAGGAAGCACAAAGCCTGAAAATTTCAAGTCTTGGACCTTTTGGTAATAGTCCTCTCAATGCAACCGGTAGAACTTGTTGCATAAGAACATGGCAATCATGTGACTTCAGTCCAAGAATTTTATTTTCTTCTAATACCACTTTTCTTGCAATGTTAGAGCTATATCCATCTGGCATTCTTAAGGATGCTATCCTTTCACAGAAAATCTTACACTCCTTTTTTGATAACACATACTTAGGTGTCGTATGCTTAAAGGTTCTAGGATCATCATTATGTAAGTGCAACTCTTTTCGAATCCTCATCTTCTTCAAGTCCTTGCGAGAATTCGGGTTATCTTTCGTTTTTCCTTTTATATTCAAAAGAGTTCCAAGAAGGCTCTCACAAATATTTTTCTCCACATGCATCATATCCAAGTTGTGACGAATCAGCAGGGCCTACAAAATCCACAATTTTCTTGTCAACAAATAACGTAGTTAATAGGTCAAAAAATGTATAAAAAAAAACCAAAAATGTTAACTTACCTCCC
This sequence comes from Gentiana macrophylla, assembly GCA_026214975.1. Lineage (NCBI taxonomy): Eukaryota > Viridiplantae > Streptophyta > Magnoliopsida > Gentianales > Gentianaceae > Gentiana > Gentiana macrophylla. The sequence goes on from CM047811.1 coordinate 86,870,825, forward strand.
AATATGGCAAATCATAGAATATTGATCGCTTCTTCCATCGTTTGGTAAGTTTGAAGGGATTGTCACCATCGTCATCAGATTCATTATTCATGTCTACTGAAGTCTCGGCTCTCTTTCTTTTGACAGATACCCTCCCTTTCTTCACCTTCTTTCCCCAATCATTCTTTATATTCTTGACAACTTCAAAAATTTGAGAACCGGTTAAATATATGGGCTTGGTTCTACGCTCTACGGTTCCATCAAACCAACCTGCTTTGAAACGGTAAGGATGATCCTCAGGAAGCCACCTGCGATGGCCCATATATGCATGTTTTTCCCGTTTTCCAACCACTTAGAACAAGTTTGAACACCACATACGGGGCAAGCTTTTTTTTCCCTTAGTTGAGTAACCCGACAAATTCCCATACGCGGGAAAATCGTTGATGGTCCACATCAAAATTGCCTTCAGATTAAATGTCGATTCACTACGAGAATCATACACTCTCACCCCTTTGTCCCATAGCTCATTTAAATCATCAATAAGCGGTTGTAGGTATACATCGATATCATTCCCAGGTTGCTTGGGACCCGGGATCAATAACGTCAACATGAGATTCTCCTTAGACATGCACAATGAAGGGGAAAGATTGTATATCACTAAAATCACAGGCCAACAACTATACCGAGAGCTTAAATCACCAAATGGATTGAATCCATCGGCAGCGAGACCAAGTCTCACATTACGCGGCTCAGCTGCAAACTCAGGCCAGCTACTATCAATGTGTTTCCATGCAGGAGAATCAACCGGATGACACATTTTTCCATCTTGGCTTTTGTGCTTATCATGCCACGTCAGTTGTTCAGACTTTTCCACAGACTTAAACATCCTCCTTAGTCTAGGTATAATCGGAAAATACCTAAGCACCTTTGCCGGTATTCCTTTCATAACCTTTTTAGACTTTTTGTCAACCTTCCACCTTGATGTACCACATTTCGGACATGCTTGTGCTTCTTGTAGATCCTTCCTAAACAAGCAACAGTGATTTACACAAGCATGTATCTTTTGGTAACCAAGATCGAACGCTTTCAATACTTTTCTAGTTGCATATAAAGAATCGGAAGAGTATTTCCCTCACAGTAGAATTGTTTTAATGAGTGGAAAAAGTTCATCTATAGCCTTATCAGGTAAATTAAAAGCGAGCCTTGTATTTGAAAATGGAGACAATTGAAGCAATTGTGGTAGTTGGACACCGGAAAAAACCGGCATTCGCCTCCTCTATTATTTTTATTATCTCGTTGTCGTTCATTTCATCCATTGCTTCAATAACAACTTCATCATCACATAATGCATCCTCAACATGTAGTAAGTTTCGGAACATCGGATGTTGTGTACTCGTTGACCCCTGCAGGTGTAGAAGTTGTTTAACCTCAATTTGGATGCATTGCATTCATGCATATATATGTGACAAAAAACCATCTTAGGTTCATGCCATTTCATATTTGCACACGTGCAACATGGGCATCTTATCGTAGGTGGATTTTCTAAATTAGAGCAAAGATTATCAACATATCATTGAGCTCCATCTCGATATGTTTTTGGTGTCCCCTATATCATTGGCCATGTTGTTAGCATCATGATAATGATGAAACTACACTATAACTAAATGGTAAAGGGTGGTGCATATAACCTGGGGTAGTAGATCCACTCTACATCCATCTTCACGTGGTATATGCCTTAACAAATGGCGTCTTCCCTTTACTTCACAAATACTGAGTTGGTTGTAGATTCACTTGAGAAAATGTAAAGAGTGTGCAAGATACATCAAGGTCAAAGCAGTGAATTTTCTAAAAGAACGAAAACCGCAATTTCGGTTCTAGTAACAACGGATCCAAAAGAAAAGTAGGTAGCGATTACCAGCGAGAAAAACACAGGCTCTTAGTTCTAATGCATGCATTTGCGGAACAACGACCGTTAACGACACAAAAAGATAGCAAAACACATCTGCACAAACAACACCAATTCTGACTAAACAAGTCATGAATAGAGGTGCCTTTTCTAGATCGATTTCACCCCTTGTGTTCTTATCACACCACTCACTTCACCAACTTTGTTAAATATGGATGGAGACATATGAAAGAACATTAATAGTATATATTTTGACACCAAGGAATACTTTATTGATTGATGAGAACTGTTAAAAGTATCAATCAATAAACGAACAATTGACTGCTATCACTCTAATTCCAAATCATGACTTCCCCCTCAACTTACAGACTCAAAAAAAAAATCAGAATCATTCCTGCAGAAAAACAGCAATTAAGTAGAGCTCCAAAACACCTATGAAGGCTAAAGATAAATTAACAGTTATAAAACACATAAAAGCAAACTAAGAGAAAAGCAAGTCACTTTAAATGAGAAAATTCAAGTAATTTTCTTTGTAGGTGTCTTTAATGAAGAAATCCTTACATTCAAAACATGAAAAGTGTTATTAAATGCGTTAGAAAGCAGAGCAAAGCAAACAAGTGACAAGACAAACAAACAAACAATAAAATGCCCCGATAAGTCATAAGGAACAACAAATGAGTAATTTAGTGCGGACCAAAAACATTTTCAAGCAGAAGAGTAGAAATCTAATATTCATATACAACTCAATAATGTTCTCAAAGCAAAGAGTTGCTTACCCCAAATTTCTTGTGCAATGCAACATGCCTATTATATTTATTTATTTATTATACCACTTGCAGGACACTTGACTAGTAAAATAATAAAATATAATATACTCCGTATTAGAAGAAAAGGATTACTCATCACCTAAGATGACCATTTAACCTTGTGCATTTGACATGTGGATAGGCCACATATCTTCAACATTTTTCTATACACATACAGTATAACAACACACAACCATTTTGTGAGGTGAGACTCAACACAGATGTAATCTTTTGCTTTGGGCAATTGTAGTTAGAAATGCACGTGTACGTGAAACATCAAGAAAAGAAATCAAATTAAACCTGTTATATGTTTACTTTTATACAACAAAAAATAATGATATTTCTATAGAACCAAAAAAGAAACTACATACAAATTTGACTTCAAATCAACGAACCTACCAGTAGTCACCAATTTGATATTTCTAGGAGAAAAATCTAAGCCCCCGTGAGTGAGTCCTTTGAACCCACCACTTGGCCTTGGCTGTCATTCATGACTATTTCAATTTCAACAACTACCATCAAATTGCACCCCCCCTTTCACCTCCATCCCCTATGCGAGAAACAGAGACACGGACAATTTTTTCCAAAAAAAAAAAAAAAAAAAAAAAGCGAGGAAGAGGGAAGCATTACAATTTACAGAGCAAGTAAAAGCAACAAAAAGAGAGGCAAGAAAAAAAGAAAAACGCAGACCTGGAGGGAGGGGTTGGGTAGCAGAGCGCCGACAAGAAGAGAACAGTTGTTAGGGGTGATTTTATGTGATTTATACCGTTATATTTCGTAACGATTTCTCTCATAATCTGATAAATTGCATAGAAAAGTAAGTGCTTATTAGATTTATTGAGCAAACGAGTTTTAAATGTGTTTAAATGCAAAATCGAGATATTTACGTGATTTTATCGGTGTTTTATGTTTATTCGTATGATGTTACATTTTGCATGTTTCTATCATGTTGTTAGATACGTTTTCATGATGAGTAAGGAGCTTAAACGATGATCACATGAAGATGGAAGAGTTGAAAGATGTTTAAGTGAAGAATCATTGAAGAAACCGGAACCAGGCACTTCATGGGGATTTTGTCCACACTTGTAGGCACTTTCAGGAAAGTTGTCTTGATGAAAGTTGTAGAGGATTGGAATAGCTTTCCAACGCATGTTGAATCACCTCATTCGGAGCCCTAGAAGTGAAGTTATGAGCAAAATACTGGAGCTGAGTAGTGGACGGGCGTCTGTAAAAGTGAACTGGCGTCCAGAATCGTATTTTACATTCAGAGAGTTCAAACGCGTTCTGAACGAGCGTTCACCTAGCGTCCAAGAAATCTGGACGAGCGTCCATTGAAGCAGACGGGCGTCCGTTTTGCCGACTTAGCCAAACCGCCTCAAAACTCTATATAAGCAGCATTTTTCTCAAACCCTAAATAACAATTCGAACCCTAAACCCTAGGGGCGGCCTTTGGCTGCGTTTTTATTCTATTTTCTTCCAGTTTATGCAATTAGATTCATAGATTAGATTAGCTACTTTTCATGTCTTTTTATTCATCAATTTCAAGTCTCACGAAGATGATAAGAGGCTAGACCTCTTTTGAACGAGCGGTGTGAAGCCTATCCGTCAACTATTCAGATTCGAATCGTGATTGTTTTGTGAGTTCTTTAATACAAGTTGTTTCTTTTATCATGTTTACATTGTTTATTGCGAATTATATCGAAAGATGTTTGCTTTTGTGTTTGTTTTATGTGATGAAAATCATGTTAACTTTAGAACACCATGATAAAAGAGTAGATCTTTAATCTATAAAACGAAAGTTAATAGGTTAGATTTCTAGGTTAGAGACGTTAGAGTTTCCACCTTTGTTTTGAAAAGCGTTAATCTTTAAATCGACAGATAAAGATTGATAGGAGAACCATCTAAGAAATTAGAGGTCGTACTTTAGATAAGGCGAATCACAACTTGATTAGAATCACGAAACAATCTGAATAGGATCTGAATGTTGATAGGATAGGTGGATCAACTGTTCGTTTGTTTGTTATAACTTGATTTAAATCTCTTGAAACTTGAGTCGTTTAGCTTTAGTTTTACTTTTCCTGCACTTTAGTTTAGTTTTTATCGCTTTCAGTCTTGCCTAGCATTGGAGCAATCCTCTGTCTAGTTACTTTTTCTGCATATTTGTTTAGGTTAGATGTTCGTTAGGTTAGATTCGTGACAATAGTTAGTTTAAAGCAAAAACTAGGATTCACATTAAATCGATTCCCCGTAAGATCGACCCGGCATTAGCCTCCATACTACGATCCTTGCACTTGAGGTTAACCGGTTTATTACTTGTTGTTTTATATTGATAAAATCCGGGACAAGTTTTTGGCGCCCGTTGCCGGGAACCGGACGGTTGCCTAGTTTTTGTTTTGTTTGTCTTTTTCGTTTCTGTTTTTAGATTTGTTTTTGTTTGCTTTTTTTTTTAGGTTTGTTTTTAGTTTAACCTTGAGGTAGTTAGGTTTTCGGTTTAGATTTTTAGGGTTTGAAGTTTTAAAGTTTTTGTGATTAGTTTCTTCCCTCCTTTTCCGACTCTGTTTTCTTTCTCTTATCCTCTCTGCTTTCGCACGCAATCGTTTCATTACTGTTTCAAATTTTGCATCATCGGGAAGCGTCCATACTTATGAACGCCCGTTCACTGTGAAAATTTCAATCCTGTATCGTTTTTGACCCCTTGAACGAACGTCCATATTTTTGGACGCCCGTTCAGTCCTAAACCCAGGCAGACGCCCGTCCATTATTTGGACGCCCGTCTGTTTTCTTGTTTCAGTGGCTTTTCTTGTTTCTACCTATCTGTTTCTATCTTTTCTCGTTCTTACATTGATTAGGGGACATCTAAGGTTGAATCATCTGACTCCACACCTTTCACGATCAAATTTTAGGATAAAAGGGTCCGTTTAGCACTTGATAGTATTTTGGCCATAACTTTCGGCTCGAGTGTCGGATTGCGCGCGGGACCCCAATTCGGAAAGCTCGTTCCAACACCGACGACGTGGCGGACGGCCAAAGGCCGTCCGACACCGTTTTCGAGTCAAAATCCACTGTTTTCCCTTCCATTTTGGGGTTAGAAGATTTCAACACATGTTTTTCCCTCTTTTTAGTGTTTTTTGTTTTTCTCGTTTTAAATTTTCTTAGGTAGTTTATAGTTTTGGTTATTAGGGTTTTTCGTAGTTAAGTTTCGTAGTCTTTGATTCCTCTAGGTTTAGTTATCCTTTCCTCTGTCTCTTTTCCCATGCTTTCTCTTTGTTTCGATATCGTTTTACATTGCGAAAAATCTTGCCTATGGACGAGCGTCCACTAGTTTGAGCGCTCGTTTCTTCGTAAAATTTTCATTCCGATGGCGTTTTCCGATCCTTGAACGAACGTTCACCACTTTGGGCGCTTTCGTTCGAGTCTATTTTGAGGCGGGCCTTTCGTTCACATAAGTGGGCGCCCGTCAAATCCCCCCTTTCTTTCTTAATCTTTCTCTTTTCTTCTCTTTTCTTTAGGTTTTTTGATCTTAGATTAAGGTTTTTAATCTTTTAGATATCAGGTCTTTAATTTATTAGTTTTTAGGTTTCCTTTCCTTAGATTTAGGTTTTCTCAACTTGATTTTGGGATCGGTTTATGCAAACTCGTAGTCACAAGGGACCATTACTTTGCTCCCCTGACATCGAGCGTACCATAGTCCGACCCAATAGGCAAAGACCGTTTGGCGAAGGAAAAGCCGAAGATCAAGAGTTTGAGCTATCTTTTCAAGGAAATCGAAGAAATTGTAATAATGGCGGCGAAGATAGACGGACATTGGCGACTACGCCATGCCAGTGCGATGAATCGCCAACCCGTATATCGTCTTACCACCATTACCGCACAAACTTTCAAACTCAAACCCGGTCTCATTCGGATGATGCGGCATGCATCAATGTTTCACGGGTTCCCCTTGAAAATCCTCACACACACGCATACACATTCACGGAGATATGTGAGTACGACACGCATTCAAGGTGTGAGTGAGGATGTGATTAAACTTACCTTGTTTCCGTTCTCATTGAAGGAGAAGCTAAAGAGTGTTATAGCTCTATCCCTCCGGAATCCATTACCACTGGCTGCATTGGAGAAAGAATTTCTAAGCCAATACTTTCCACCGGCCAAGGCACCCAGTGTTTGAGGGAAATTTATAATTTCTATCAAGCGAAGCAGAATCTTTCTTTGAGGCATGGAAGAGATTTAAGGCTCTTCTTCGTAAATGCCCCCACTATGGGTTAGACTTGCAGAGGCAAGTCAATACTTTTTCGATGGATTGACCGAGCTCACCAAGGGCATGGTCAATAGTTCATCAGTGGGGCCTTCACGAGGAGAACGCCTCGAGAGGGTGGGCATTGTTGAAGACATTGCCAAATATAATTATGCCCCTCCTTTCAATTTGTTCGAGCACCACCACCTCCTCCTAGGATCGAGGAGGTGAAAATGCGAACGAGATTTCCATGCGCGGCGGCATTTGGCTACGCTTACCACGTCTCCAAATCCGAGTTATCGGACTCTTCATTTTTACTGAACTCTCAAGTTCATGCTGCGAGAATTGTTCCAGACCGCCACATGGTTGGCGGTGTCAATTCATGCCCCAATTCTTATCAAGTCAATCTTTGTCGAGAATCATGGGCCGGTACAACCAAATCGCATGCCAGGTATGTGACGATATAGGGCATCTTGCTCGTTTACGTCCTATGATTGACGAGAAGCTGAAATCAATACCTTCAATGGCCAGCCAAATCAAAGGTTTGGTAATCAATTCATGGCCAAGGCAACTTTCGAAACCAGGGTTTCTACCCAAATCAAAATCTAAATTAATTTCAATCAAAATTTCAATCAAAACTCAATTTCAATGAAACCCTAGTTTTAATCGAACCGAACTTGAATTCTTCCAATCCAAATCAAGGTTAAATCAAAGTTGGCCTAACAATCCAAATCCTGCATTTCAAAGTCGGTCCAAAGTAACCTTTCTCTCAAAACATTCGTAACTCTCAAGGTCCATCTCACGTTGATGATCTGGAAGCTAGATTGGACTCTATCGGAAGGAGTGAAGGAGCGAGAACAATAACTTCCAGAGGAGCAAAATAATAATATCCAGTTGTTGATGAATTCGATCAAGCACCTTGAGAAGCAAATGGTGACCAAGCAAGCTTCAGACCATCGAGCGGATGCCAAACTCCACGGAGAGAAATCCCAAAGGTGGTCATGTAGCTCATCTTGAATTGAATCTTGGCCAATGCACCGACTTGGTTCCTTCACTTCCATACGGTGGAGAGAGAGGCGGTGCAATGAACTTAAGAAGTGGTACTCAAGCGAGTGGTCCCACAACCAGGGAACCACACAGCCCTCTCCTGCCGGTGATAAGGCGGGAGGGAAGTCGAGCACCCATCATCCCCTTGGCTACAGCGGTACTCGGGTGGTGATCCACGAGAGGTGTAGAAGTTGAAAGACATCGGTGGCTGATCCACGATAGGTGAAAGAATTGAGATTCCTCGAGTGGTGATCCCTTGAGGAATGAAGAATCAATTAAGAATCCTCGGTGGCTGATCCACGAGGAGTGATGAATCAAATGATCGTCGGTGGTGATCCACGACTAATAAAAAGAATGATAAGACGGTGAGGTGGAAAGATGTGGAAGACAAAGCGGTTAGTTAGTCCTCGAAGAAAGTATTTTCCGAGGATGATTTGAAAAAGCTTCCATTTCCACCGAGAAAGAGCAACATCCCATTGCATGAAGATAAAAGTAATACGGAAAGGTGCTTAATCTGTTTGAAAAATACTCAGTTAATCTTCCACTCTCGAAGTTTTGGTTGAAATGCCTAAGTATACTAAATTCATCAAGGATGTTGTTTCTTGAAGAAGAAGTTAGCGAGAAATGGATCGAGGCAATTGGTGAGGATTGTTCAATGATCAATTATCCGGACTTACCAATCAAAAGAGGTGACCCGGAAAATTGCGTGCTCACATTGCGGATGGGAGGCTTAGTCTTTCCAAATTCTTTATGTGACTTGGGTGCATCCATCACTGATGCCATTATGCGTGTGTGAGCAATTTGGGTTTACAAAGTCTTCTAGAACCCACTTCCATGAACCTTGATTCGCGATAGATCTTCTAAGAAAGCTTCAGGATTCTCGAAAGACATTTTAGTCAGATCGATAGATTTACCTTTCTGTTGATTGGTACGTCTTAGATATGGGAAAAGATGAGAAAGTCCCTCGATTCTTGGGAGACCTTTCCTATCCACAGCTAGGGCCCTCATCGATTGTGATGGTGGGCAAGTAACTATTCGAGTTGGTGACCAAGAGGTGAGCTATAGTGTCTCTAAATCCATTCAAGTACCCTCACGGTTCTCCAACCGGCTTTTCTATTGAGAGTCATTTAATGACTTCAATGATTTGTATGGATGAGCAAGTCAAGGTTTGTGAAGCGAGAATATGAAGCGATTGATCGATAATCTGAATAATCATGGTGTGGTCAATCTAGACCGGTTAGCGGTGATGATTTTGAGGATGGGCTAAGAGAAGAAGCTTTGGCGGTGGGGCCACTAAGTAAGCTCGCGATGTTGAGTTGAAGAGTGGTGATCTTAAATCAAGTCTAGAGGAACCCACTGTAGACTTGGTTTCAAGCCATTGCCTAAACATCTTAAGTATGTATTTACGAGAGAAGGTGACAAGCTTGGCTTTGATCATCTCTGCCAAGCTGTCTCGAATAGAAGAGCTTAAAGCGCTAAGCGTCTTGCGCAAAAATGAGAAAGCCTTTGGATGGCAGGTGGGAGATATCCGAGGGATATCTCCCGACATCTGTATGCACAAGATCAAGACTGAGGAGGGTGCAAAACGAGTTAGACAGCCTCAGAGAAGGCTCAACCCTCACATGCAAGAGGTAGTCAAGAAGGAGATCATTAAACTTCTAGATATGGGTATCATTTACGCCATTGCTGACAGTGAATGGGTTTCTCCGACTCAGGTAGTCCCCAAAAAAGGGGGAATTACTATTGAGAAGAATGAGAAGGGAGAAGAGATAGCATTGAGGCTCGTTACTGGATACAGAGTATGTATCGATTATCGAAAGCTCAATGAGGTCACACTGAAAGATCATTTTCCCCTTCCATTCATTGACCAGATGCTTGAGCGTCTGGCGGGGCATGCATTCTACTGCTTCCTGGATGGATATTCAGGATACTTCCAGATACCCATCGATCCTGTTGACCAAGAGAAGACCACTTTCACCTGCCCCTATGGTACATTCGCTCACAGCGGATGCCATTTAGTCTCTGTAATGCCAGACCACCTTTCAAAGGTGTATGATGGAAATCTTTGACGGGCTAGTTGAAAAGTGCATGGAGATTTTTATGGATGACTTCTCGGTCTTTGGTCACTCCTTCGATGATTGCCTCGATAATCTTGATCGGGTGTTGTCAAGATGTGTGGAAAAGGACTTAGTGCTTAATTGGGAAAAATGCCATTTCATGGTAGATGAAGGTATAGTCCTTGGCCACAAAGTGTCCGCCAAAGGTATAAGTAGATAGGGCCAAGGTAGAAGCTATTGAGAAGATGAGTTATCCTAAGAATGTTCGGGAAGTCCGAGGTTTTCTCGGACATGTCGGTTTCTATAGGAGGTTCATCCAGGACTTTTCAAGGATCGCCAAGCCCCTGTCTACCTTACTAAAAGAAGGCGTTACTTTTGATTTTGATGATAGTTGCAAGCGCGCGTTTGAGGAGCTCAAAATCGCCTCGATCTCTGCTCCAATTCTTATTTCACCGATTGGAACTTGCCCTTTGAGCTTATGTGCGATGCATCCAACTATCTTTGTTAGTGCGAGTCTTAGACGGCGAATCGAAGGAAAGTTCGGCCTATCTATTACGCCGACCACACGTTGAATCCTTCGCAAGTTAACTATACGACTACCGAAAAGGAATTATTGGCGTAGTGTTTGCTATGGACAAGTTCCGTAGTTACTTGTTAGGTGCTCAAGTGATCGTGTGGGTGATCACGCCGCTGCGTATGTCGATGACTAAAAGGATTCTAAACCGCGCTCTGCGTTGGATATCACGACCTACAAGAGTTTGACGTTCAAATCAAAGACAAGAAGAGGCGGTGAGAATGTAGTAGCGGATCATTTGTCTAGGATGTTAAATGAGGAAAAGAATGAACCGGATGATATAGATCTTTACTTTCCTCTACAGAAAACATCATGTTGATCGATGGCCGTTCTCACGATGTTCCTTGGTACTCCTCCATTGTGAACTACCTTCATGCCAAATACCTTGATCTGAAATGTCTTATCAAAGAGAAGAAAAGTTCTTCTACGATATGAAATATTTCGTTTGGGATGAACCTTACCTTTTCAAGATTTGCAAAGATGGTTTCTTTGAGGAGGTGTGTTCCCGAATCGAGCAACGCGATATAATCGAGCAATGCCATAGTGGACCCACATGGTGGTCACTTTGGTCCTTGGAAAACGATTGCGAAGATCTTTCAATCCGGTTTTTATTGGCCAACGATCTTTCTGAGACACGAAGCTTTCTGTAAAGCTTGTGATCGTTGTCAAAGAACCGAGCTTTGACAAAGCGATTTGACATGCCTTTGAAACCCATCCTTGAATGCGAAGTCTTTGATGTTTGGGGCATCGATTTTATGGGACCATTCCCATCATCTTGTGGCAACAAATACATCTTAGTCTGCGTTGACTATGTTTGAAATGGGTGGAGGCAATAGCCACTCCTCACAATGATCATAAAGCGGTCATGAAATTCCTTAAGAAGAATATCTTTGTGAGGTTTGGATGTCCACGTGCCTTGATAAGTGATGAAAGGACACACTTTTGTAACCGACCCTTGGAGAAAGTCCTCGAGAAGTATGGTGTTCACCATAAAATCGGCACACCATATCATCCGATGACTAGTGGTCGAGTTGGCGAAGCAACGAGTCTTGAAGAAAATCTGGAGAAGGCGGTGAATAGTCATAGAAAAGGCTGAGTTCGAAGTTGGACGATGTACTTTGGGCATATAGGATTGCCTATAAGACCCCTATGGGTACATCGCCATATCAAATGGTCACGGAAACCATGTCATCTGCACTCGTCGAGCTAGAGCACAGGCGTCTTTGGCTACTGAAGTTTCTTAACCCGATTCCCAATCTGTGGCAAACACCGCCTGCGTGAGATTGCATGAGTGGATGAATTCGGACTCCAAGCTTACGTAAAGCGCCAGGATTAGTAAGGAGAAGATGAAACTCCTCCACGATGCCAAGATAAAGAAGAGAGAATTCAAGGTCGGTGAGCAAGTGTTACTCTACAATTCCAGGTTGCATTTGTTTCTGGCAAGTTGAGGACACGTTGGTCCGGTCCTTTCGAGATTCTCCAAATCATTTCTGGAGGTGTGCTAGAATTACGAGGTTATGGTGATCAACCGTTCGAGTTAATGGTCGAGAGGTGCAAGCACTATATAGGTGAACATAAAGAAAAGCCTTTGATTGTTAAATTCCTCGAAATCCTCGGGTGTGGGACTTCGAAGTCAACCACTTTGACGAAGTTTTCACCGATTTGTTTTACGAGGATGACGGTTGTGTTAAATCTGAAGATGTTCTAGCGAGGTAGTCTTTGATATGGAAGAGTTTGAAAGGGGCGACAACTTAAAGCGTCATCGGAGGAACCGGAGAAGAAAGAATGCAACCGTGGGGAAACTTAAAAGGTATGGAGAGCTTTCAAAGATTTAACCCCATGTGTTATTTCTTTGTTTCTAGCGGCCACACCTCTCGATTCGAGCTTACACGAGGTAGTGGTGGCGAGAAGGTTAAATGGCCTGATCCAGGTGAGCTTCAAATGTGTCGAGCTAACGACAATAAATAAAAAAGCGCCACTAGGAGGCATCCTAGATATCCCTTATTATATTAGAACTCTCTATTATGTTATTTCTTTTCTTTGATTTATTTGTTTTGTTTAAGTCTAATTCGGGTAATTGTGGATTTTGCCTTGTCGGTTGATTCAATTTCACCTTATCCTTCTCTTTATCTCTATTTTGCCATGTTATATTCCCCCTTTGTCCCCCGAGATCTTGTCTTGTTTTCAAGTGTGCAGGATATTTGTGATAGCAATTGCGAGCTTTTAGATGAAGCCAGTTTTCCGGTAGATGGTCCACAGTCTACTGATTCCCTCAAGCATTTCTGGATTGGACGACGCCACCTACCCAAAGATTGCCCCATTCGAACTACAATCGGCTAAGTTTTCTTTTTCTTTTCATTCGCACAACATGAGGACATGTTGATTTTTAAGTGTGGGGAGGAATGATCGCTATGTATCTACCATTTGCTTAATATATGATGGTCTTTGTGCAAAAAATAAGCTTAATTTTTGAAAAATTTCGACACTTTTGTTTTTGTTTTGTCGAGTAGGCAATTCGATCACGATGTTCGTTATTTTCGATAGTCATCTATGCTTTATATCATATGTTTGGTAAGTTAGTTGTTTCACCTGACACTATTTTTCACGTGCCATAGTGAATGATGAGCTATATTTATGAGTTATACCCCTTTTGGATTAGTGGTTTTTGATTATCTTATAAGTCATGTGCTTAGTGCTACGTGCATATCGTGAGATTTATGATAGTTTGTATTTAGTTCCGAAGTATGAGATACTGTGAATATCTAGAGGTTTGAATGTGATAAGTAACACGTAACTAATGTCAAATGGGAAGTTGAAAAATTTAAATGAATACAATGTGTGTGTCGGAAGCTAGTCGATGATTTGAGTGAGGTAGGGTATACTACGTATGTCCTATTCCACTATGATGACCAAAAGCTCACGACAGGTTAGGAAGAGGCGCCTTATGATTGGAGTAAGGTAGGGTGTTATCTCGAAATGTCCTATTCGCTATGAGGGCAATAGCTTGTTCTAATGTGTGTTTAAAGTGAAATGGCTAAATCAACTAAGATATTGTTACGAAATTGAATATAAGGCTTAGTTTTGTTAATCTTATCCCAGTATAATAAAGCGATGGATATGTTGTAGGGATTGTCCTCTCGAGTATTTGAGAAAGGCCCTAGATTCATTCGATCATTCTTTTCGGGATATGTCACGTTTGTGTGGTGCATCTTATGAGTGTCATTTATTACTAGTCCACGAGGGGTATTAGCTAGTTTTGCTTTGAGTTCCTCAAGTTTGGATTTAGTGGAAGTTTTCTATGGCTATGCACACACACGATGGTGAACTTCTAAGTTATTGAATATATGTTATATTTGTTGAGATGTCTATACTATCTCGAGCTTGATTTTGTTTTGTTTTGCTGGGGACGAGCAAGGTTTAAGTGTGGGGAGTTGTTAGGGGTGATTTTATGTGATTTATACCGTTATATTTAAGTACTTGATTTCTCTCATATGTCGATAAATTGCATAGAAAAGTAAGTGCTTATTAGATTTATTGAGCAAACGAGTTTTAAATGTGTTTAAATGCAAAATCGAGATATTTACGTGATTTTATCGGTGTTTTATGTTTATTCGTATGATGTTACATTTTGCATGTTTCTATCATGTTGTTAGATACGTTTTCATGATGAGTAAGGAGCTTAAGCGATGATCACATGAAGATGGAAGAGTTGAAAGATGTTTAAGTGAAGAATCATTGAAGAAACCGGAACCAGGCACTTCATGGGGATTTTGTCCACACTTGTAGGCACTTTCAGGGAAAGTTGTCTTGATGAAAGTTGTAGAGGATTGGAATAGCTTTCAACGCATGTTGAATCACCTCATTCGGAGCCCTAGAAGTGAAGTTATGAGCAAAATACTGGAGCTGAGTAGTGGACGGGCGTCGTAAAAGTGAACTGGCGTCGAATCGTATTTTACATTCGAGAGAGTTCAAGCGCGTTACGAGCAGCGTTCACCTAGCGTCCAAGAAATCGGGACGGCGTCCATTGAAGTAGACGGGCGTCCGTTTGCCGACTTAGCCAAACCGCCTCAAAACTCTATATAAGCGGCGTTTTCTCAAACCCTAAATAACAATTGAACCCTAAACCACAAGGCGGCCTTTGGCTGCGTTTTTATTCTATTTTCTTCCAGTTTATGCAATTAGATTCATAGATTAGATTAGCTACTTTTCATGTCTTTTTATTCATCAATTTCAAGTCTCACGAAGATGATAAGAGGCTAGACCTCTTTTGAACGAGCGGTGTGAAGCCTATCCGTCAACTATTCAGATTCGAATCGTGATTGTTTTGTGAGTTCTTTAATACAAGTTGTTTCTTTTATCATGTTTACATTGTTTATTGCGAATTATATCGAAAGATGTTTGCTTTTGTGTTTGTTTTATGTGATGAAAATCATGTTAACTTTAGAACACCATGATAAAAGAGTAGATCTTTAATCTATAAAAGCGAAAGTTAATAGGTTAGATTTCTAGGTTAGAGACGTTAGAGTTTCCACCTTTGTTTTGAAAAGCGTTAATCTTTAAATCGACAGGATAAAGATTGATAGGAGAACCATCTAAGAAATTAGAGGTCGTACTTTTAGATAAGGCGAATCACAACTTGATTAGAATCACGAAACAATCTGAATAGGATCTCGAATGTTGATAGGATAGGTGGATCAACTGTTCGTTTGTTTGTTATAACTTGATTTAAATCTCTTGAAACTTGAGTCGTTTAGCTTTAGTTTTACTTTTCCTGCACTTTAGTTTAGTTTTTATCGCTTTCAGTCTTGCCTAGCATTGGAGCAATCCTCTGTCTAGTTACTTTTTCTGCATATTTGTTTAGGTTAGATGTTCGTTAGGTTAGATTCGTGACAATAGTTAGTTTAAAGCAAAAACTAGGATTCACATTCGTCGCCTCGTAAGATCGACCCGGCATTAGCCTCCATACTACGATCCTTGCACTTGAGGTTAACGGTTTATTACTTGTTGTTTTATATTGATAAAATCCGGGACAACGACAAATTTGGATTTCGAAATGGTGGTTCCCTACTGCGAGTTGAAGTTGGGGGCGATGGTGGCGAAATTCGAGTTCTTGTTGGTCCGATGAAGATGGAAGTGGCTGGTGTTTCTCGATGAATTAGGGTAGCAGAATGACGAGGAGAGAAGTTTGAAAAGGATAAGGTTTTTTTTATCTATATATTATGTTTATAATAAGAAACACACACTTACACACCGAGTGTGTGGAAGTTTAAAATTAGTCAAATTACAACGTGCATATAAAGCGCGTTGTAAATCACTATATATTTTACAACGTGTATCCAAATTCACGTGGTATATTACCTTTGTTTACAGAAAATAACAACGAACTTTTGTTTATACGCCATAAAATTACAAATTACAACGTGCACTCATTGCTCGTTGTAAAATACACGTTGTAAAATTAGAGTTTTCTTGTAGTGTATGAAGGATCAGATGCCCTTACTATAGGGAATGGTGAGCATTTGCCTATTGTCAACACTGGTCACACTATTTTTAACACACCACACTCACAGATAAGACTTAGAAATATTCTCCATGTTCCTCAAATTACAAGAATCTTATCTCTGTTTCCAAACTTACTCATGATAACATGTGTTTTGTTGAGTTTCATTCTTGTTCCTGTTTTGTCAAGGACAAAGCCACAGGGAAGGTTCTTCTGGAAGACAAACTTAGGAATGGTCTCTATCATCTATCTCTTCCTTCCGCCAAGTCTTAATGTTCAGGATCCCAGACCAAGCCATTTCATCAGTCTCTCACAGCCATCCATCAATCATCTAAAGTCTTGAGTCAGTTCAATAAGAAGATTAAGTGTCTACAGTTTGACTGAGGATGTGAGTTTATAACTTTTGAACCATATCTTAAAGATCTTGGGATCATTTTTAGACACCCTTGTCCTCATGCTCACAGCCAAAATGGTAGGGTAGAGAGAAAGCATTGGCACATCACTGAAATGGGACTGACTCTTCTGGTTCAAGCCTCCTTACCTCTCAAGTTCTGGTGGCATGCTTTTCAGTATTCCACACATCTGATCAATATCCTTCCCACTCCAGTCCTAGACCAGAAGTCTCCTTTTGAGGTCCTGCTCCAAAAACAACCCGATTATAATACCTTGAAAGTCTTTGGGTGTTCTTGTTTTCCCTATCTGAGACCCTTTCAAACTCAAAAATTTCAATTTCACACCAGCCCCAATCATAAAGGATTCATGTGTTTTGATCCCATAACTCACATAATGTGTATGTCCCTAGAGATGTTAAGTTCAATGAGCTGGATTTTCCTTCTCTCAAAAAGGACAGTACCACAGATTCCTTACCTACCATCCACAGTCTTCCCACTACAGTCTATCTAACAGTCTTTCCTAACACACGTACTCATTCTACACCTGCCAGAATAGTTCAACAAACCACAACTGTCCCACCTAAAAAGACACATAGTCTCACTCCTAATAGTCCTCTTCCTAGTCCCACATCTTTTCCAAGTCCACCAAGTCCCTCTCACTCTCCCACACACTCTCAAACCACTGTGTCCACTCTTACACCATCCAGCCAGCCTTCAGACACTGTTATTCCCACTGATTAATCCTCTTCCACCATTTTTACTCCATATAAGTCACCTCAGAATGTTCATCCTATGAGAACTAGAGCAAAGGATGGAATTCACAAATCAAAACAAATCTATTCCTATGTTGCACATAGAAAATGCTCAACTTATCCTATAGAGCGTACAAAGGCATCTGATGCTCTAAAAGACCCCACATGGAAAAAAGGCAATGGATTAAGAAATTAAGCCTGAACAAGACCTGGGAACTTGTTCCACCTTCCCCAGGACAGAAGTTGGTTGGAAATAAATGGGTGTTTAAGGTGAAGTTAAATACTGATGGCACAGTGGCCAAGCACAAAGCCATACTTGTAGCCAAAGGCTTTAGTCAAACATATGGTCTATACTACATTGAGACTTTTAACCCTGTTGCTAAGGCACCCACTATTAGAGTTGTTCTTGTTGTGGCAGTGTCTTTACATTGGCTTATTCATCAAATTGACATAAATAACACTTTCCTAAATGGAAACCTGACAGAAAAGGTATTTATGCCTCAACTAGAAGGGTATGAAGATCCAGCTAGACCACATTATGTGTGTAGTCTAAAGAAAGCTCTCGATGGTCTCAAACAAGCCCCCAGATCTTGGTTTGATGCTCTCAAAAATCAACTTTTGCAATGGAAGTTCTGTCAGTCCAAGGCAGATCCCTCAATGTTTGTGTTCCATCATCAGTCCAAAACATTATATGTCCTTATTTATGTAGATGACATCTTGATCATAGGTAATGACAGCAAAGTAATCAAGAGATTCACAAACTTACTTCACTCCAAGCTAGCTCTAAAGGATCTTGGTCAGATAAGCCATTTCCTAGGTTTGGAGTCGTATAGAGATGATTCTGGTTTATTTCTTCACCAAAGTATGTATGCTGCTCAGCTACCGGACAAGCTCAATCTAGGTAATATAAAGGCTTGTCCCACTCCTCTAGCCACCACTGCTAAGTTATACTCTGAAGACAGTCCCTTCATGCACAATCCCTTTCTGTATAGGAGTTTTTTGGGAGGCCTTCAATACCTTACTCTCATAAGACCAGACTTAACGTTTGTTGTAAATGTCTTGAGCCAATTTATGCTGGCACCCAGGGAAGTCCACTGGCAATGTGTCAAAAGAACAGTCAGATATATGAAGGGCACTATTCATCATGGCATACATTTTAGTGCTGCTCCGGCTTTCCACCTCACTGCATATTCTGATGCTGACTGGGCATGTTATCTAATTGATAGAAGATCCACAGCTGGTTATTGTGTCTATCAGTTGCATGGTGTGACAATATTGGAGCTCAAGCTCTTGCCTACAACCCTGTTTTCCATTCCAGAACCAAACATATTGAGCTGGATGTACATTACATTCGGAACCTGGTAGCCAAGAAATCTCTGAGTGTTGCCTACAGTCCTTCAATAGATCAGACTGCTAACTACTTCACCAAGCCTTTATCTCATTCCATGTTTGCAGAATTCAGCGATAAACTCAATGTGGTTGACACCACATTTCATTTGAGGGGGGGATGTTAAGTAATAGATATAATTATGATTATGTTTTCTCTGTTTGCCCCTATAGTTAGTATCTTGAGTGACAAGGCATGGGCATGTCTGTGTTATTGGGCTTAGCATCCTTATGGAAATATTTATGTACTGAAAATATTCATTGAATATTGTAATGAGATTTATCCTCTTTTATTAAGTATAAGCCTAGGAAATCAAGCTCTAACCGCCTTAACAGCCAAACCAGACAATGAATGAAATACCCCAGAAGTAACCCTCAAAACAGACATAATCTAGACTGATGTGTTCCTCAAGTCAGTTGAGAACCAACCCAACTGACCAAATGCAGCAGACGATCACTCTACTGGTTATACTACAAACACCAGACTCAGCTGCAGCACAAAACTCCTCAACTGACCAAAGACTTCCAACACCAGGGGCGGACACAGGATCTCGGGTAAGGGGTATAATAAAAAATTTAAAGGGCAAATAAAAAATTTAAAGGGAGGCAAACTCTATGCATAGTACGAATATTAGTGTATTTTTTTCGGATTAAAGGGGCAGTTGCCCTCTCTGGTTGTATGTAGGTCCACCACTGTCCAATACAGACTCAGTTGTATAGTTTAAGTCACCATTACACAATGAATATAGCTCAGGCTTGTTTTGTAACACACCTAACATGGCTAGTGACATGTCTTTTTTTTATAGCAATAAAATTATGTATTTTAATTTTTTTTTTTAATTATTCCATTAGCTAATGTGTGAAACTAAACCCAAAAGATATTACAAGTGGTCTAATGTACGTTCTCATTTTTATTTTTTTGAGTGGTACGTTCTCATTTCTAACTTAACAAAAATAGTCTTCTAATAATTTGTTTTATTTAACGTAAAAATCTTTATTTTTTTTTTTGAGGAAAAAAAATTTTCTTATGATATTCTTTCTCCTTTCCTAAATAAAGGAAGCGATTGAATCCAAAAATTGAAAAATTAGGTATAAGTCCACATTTCCTTGCTCATTTTAAGCTTTAATCCATACTTTTTTTAAAATTTATTTTAATTGCAATATGGACAAAATAATTCCATTTGGACTAAATTACCTTGATACAACACACTCAAAGCTTCCGACTCTTTCTTTCTCTCTTTATTCCGACTCTTTTCATAAACATTTTTCCTCCATCGCCCCACTCTTTCTTCTTCAGAGTTTTTCATCTTTTCCTTTGCCTCGGTCTACTTCTTCATTGAATTTCCTGTTTTCGTTTTGTTTTTTATAAAATGATTATTGCTGTTTTTTTTTTTTTATAACTGTTAGTCTTGTTTTATGTTTGTCGCATATAGATGTTCACTTTGGGTAATGGCTGAAAAGCCTGAAATCATTTCTTTGGTGATTTACTGTTTCAAGTTTGTACTCTTTTGTTTTGGTTATCTAATAATCTAAATCTTTTAGTATTATTGGCTCTTGGTTTGGGAGCTGATGTGAGGAGTGACGGACCCAGAAATTTTTCTCAGTGGGGGTCGAATTTTCATTAAAATATGGTAGTGAAATTTTTTCTTGAAACATTCACAAATGTTAATAAGAAAAAAGGGAAAACATAAATATCAAACACTAGAAAGGAAAAAAATAAAACATAAATTACAAAGCGTAGGTAAAAAACAAACAAAAAAAGGATAAAAAAAAATATGTAGCAACCAGGATTCGAACATCTGACTGCTTAGTCAATGTTTAAGCAACATGCCAGTTGAGCTACAAGGAGACAATTCTTAGAATGTTCGAAATTATATACATACACATATATTTCATATTATTGGAGGGGTATACCAGTAGTTGATGACGGTCAAATTATACCCATAAAAGTCATCAACATTATCCTTAAATCGGGATTAATAATATGTATTTTATGATAAATCACCTGTTTATATGGATTATTTATTGTTATGTGATTTATATTATATAATTTGGTATTTATCCATTTATAAGATATAATTTGGTATTTATCCGTTTATATTACATATTTTGGTATTTATCCATTTTTATTTAAATATGATTTATTTGGGATAAATATATTTATTTTGCAGAATTTGGATAATTATGGAGGATAAATACAAATAGAAGAATTTAATCTCAAGATAAATTCAAGATCATTGAAGATAAATATCGGATAAAGACAAGAAGAGAGTAAAGAATGACAAAAGCCGGCAAACCAATCAAATGTTGGCGCCGACTTTAGGGGGACGAAATTAGGGGCGCATGACTTTTTTGAGATCGGCCGGGAGTTATCTCTTATTTGTTTGATATTTTGAAGTATATCTCTTAATTAGCGACAACTATAAATAAAGGCATGTAGAACACGCCATTAGTACACCTTAGAAATACATTATTTTCAATACTTTTATCAATATAGTTCGTTGTTTTCTTTATTTTATTTTATGTTCTTTCATTACGGAGTCGTTAGAATCTCCGGTTAGAGAGAAATGTCGAGGAGTGGGAATCACGCTCGTCTTCGAGGGTAATGTCTACTCTATTATGCAATCTTTATTCGTAGATCTAATTTATTTCGTTATGGAGTAGTCTTTTGTGTATTGATTTCGTGATGTAGTTAATTATCGAACCCATGTTTATGTAGATCTGAGGCGTAAAAAGGCGTTTCACGAGCAAATCTGGTTCGAGATCCGAGTTTGTTGGCGCGAGCTATTGTCTCGTTGGTAACAAGATCTCGTGATGTTCTTGATTTGTCGTGAAGCGGCTTCGCTCTACGCCAGGTTCTCGCTTTGTAATTCAAAGCGAGTAATTAAACTTGATCAACTTAATTATTTGTCATCGTAATTTAACATGAGACCCAAAAAGTGATTGTTATTTAGGACAGAGATTGAATCGGTGTCTAAGAAGTACGCCTAATCATAGGAATGTTGCTTAGATGAGGTTACGTTTTATACCGGCATCCCTAGTTTCGTAATCGTGTCAGAAGTTATATGAGATGGAGACTAAAAAATGTGAAGTCACGTAATGGAGACACGATGATCTAGATGGCCTAACAGGAGCTAGATCTACCTTAGGGGATGACTCCCGTAGTCAGAATAATTAATCTTAAATGTCTTGTTTTGTCTCGTCGTCAATCTACATAGCATGGGGGAGTAATTACTACTAGCTTTATCAATACCATTTGTCAATTATTTATAAAACCTATAAAAACAAGTGTCTTAGTGTCGTTGTGTCTTTTGTTGGTTTTGTGTTTCTATTGTGTCAATTTTATTTCTGCATTATTTGTTGGTCGTAGACCGCCTTTAATTTGATTTTTAGTTTAATAAGTCATATTTCGTTTAAGCCGAGTCTCTATGTTATCGACCTCGACTCTATCTAACTATACTACGATTGAACCTAGTTCTCTTGCTAGTGTATTATTTAGGTATCGAGTATTTTTATTACTTGACCCGACATCAAGTTTTTGGCGCCGTTGCCGGGGACTCGTGTCATTAAATTAAATATAGCTTATTTTATTAAAAGTAAATTCGTTAATATTGTGAATAGAGTCTGTTTTAGTTTCGTTTTTATTATTTAGTCTAGTCAAAGGCCTAGCCTTTTAAGTCTTTAATTGTTTTATTGTTTTTTGTTATTTTATAGTACGCTACTCGGAAATCGAAGGAACCGCGTGAGCCATATAATCCTGAAATAGAGATATTTGCAAGGCAAAATAGAAAGTTAGCTAGAAGGCGGCTAAGCAAGGAGAAGAGGATCCAAATATTGAGGAAAGCGAACACGAATCGAGAAAAAGGACATACAACCGATCATTACGAGCATTCGAATCAAAGCAGAAATGGAAGGCATTCCGGTCAATCCGAACCGGTACTTAATCTGAAGTTATTAATAATGCCAATAATGTTAATAATGCGAACAATCTTAATGCTAATAATGGAAACCAAGTGCTGAGGCGCACCTTACAAAGTTATGCAACACCTACTATTGAGCAATTCATTCCCGCTTATCGTAGCCTTTGCAAGATCTTTGCGGAAGTCTATCACCCTAGGCCTAATGTAATTCAAATGGTGACCAACTATTCCACTTTTCATGGAGTCCAAAGCGAGGATCCTGGTGTTCACGTGACAAATTTCTTGGAAATCGTTAGCACTTTGTGAAGCCGAATTAATCCCGGAGGAACATTAAATCTTAAGCTTTTCCCTTTCACTTTGAAAGATAAAGCTAAGCAATGGCTTCTTTCTCTACAGAGAATTTGGATCTATCACTACTTGGGAGCAATTGTTGCAAAAATTCATGAATAAGTATTTTCCCTTAGGAAAAACTTTTAAGTTACGCCAGGATATCTTAGGATTTAAGCAACAACCTGGGGAGAGTTTTGATCAAGCTTGGGAACGTTTTAAGGAAGCTATGAGAAAGTGTCCGCATCATGATATCTCTCTTTGGCTTTTAATGCAAACTTTTTACCATGGATTGAGAGAGGCGAGAAAATTAGAGTAGACGCCTCTAGCAATGGAGCGTTTGTTTTTATCTCCGAGGAGGCACAAGGAAAGATGGAGCAAATAGCGATGAATAGTCAATGGGGAGGCAATGACATAGCTACTGTGAAGATGGTTGTGTTAGGTGTGATGCCCGAAAGACAATTTTGTAATTGTTTTATTTAATAAATGAAATGATATTGTTATTCATATTTATTATTCTCATATTCACCGATGTGACAATAGTATTTACTTCTGAAAACCCTAAAGTATATCGTTTATGTAATCACTTAACTCAGTGTATGGTATATACACGGGAGGATTGAGTTAGTGAAGATGTACTTAAAATACAATTAGCCCGTAGTGAAGTAAATTGAGAGTATCGGGTCTCTCATTTAACGTGCTATTAATGCGCCCAGAACACAATAGGTGTGATTGTCTTATCCGGACTTTCGGTTAAGAGAACCTAATGGGGCATTTATATATGATAGATATATCATATGAAATTTGGACCGATTTCATTAGAGTTCACGATATAATTCCGTAATCGAAAATTCTTGTCGAATCAATTGATGATCATATTTATGGATATATCTTAATCACGAGGTGATCACGATCAAGCTGCTTGAATCGGTATGAAGTTTGACTTGACGGTTAAGGATTACACCGAGTCTGCGTGGTCCGAATTACCCCATCTTGGCATTGTTTGGATTGAGTGAGTAGTCGTATGTTATCACAGATACGGAATCCATTCCTTCCATTTCTGGAAGTAGATAGACAGTTCCCTTATTTGTTAATCCTAGTGTCACGGATTTTATTAATACAAAATAAACAAGTAATAAAACCGGTTAACCTCAAGTGCAAGGATCGTAGTACAGAGGCTATGCCGGGTCGATCTTACGGGGAACTAGGCGAATGTTAACCCTAGCTTTTGTTTTTAACTAATTATTGTCACGATTACTAACCTAACGAATAACTAACTAAACACATATGCGAAAATAACTAGGCAGAGGAGATTAATCCAATGCTAGGAGAGATTTGAAAGCGATAAAATAAACTAAAAGTGCAGGAAAATAGATTAACTAATCTAAACTAAGCTATGAGGATTGTAAATCAAGTTTATAAAAGACAAGCGAGGATTGATCCACCTATCAACATGCATTGGTCTCTATCTCGATTTTACGTGGTATTTAATTAGGTTGTGATTTACCTTACCTGAACATGAACTCCTAATTCCTTGGGCAATTCATCTATTAACCTAGTATCTTCCAATACTAAATTAACACGTTAAAGAGATCAAAGGTGCCAACTTTTACGTTAACGATCTAGTTTTTAGACTTACTAACTTCCGTTAATGTAAATCTAATGAACTATTCTTATCTATGGTGATCTATGCTATTCAAGATTTCCATCAAACAATAACATATCAAGCACACAACATATCTTCCAATATAATTGCGTTAAAACAAGAATATGCATAGATAAGAAACAACCGTAATAAATACTCACAGTAAAAGTCGAAATAAAGAGATCAAGTCAATGCTGACGGCTTCACAATTCTCGTTTGAAGGAGGTTCTAGCCTCTGAGCATCCTCAGCAACCCAGAAAAGCAGAAAAATAACATAGAACTAGCCTACTTTGATTGAATTTAAAGTTGCATAAAACTGGAAATAAAAAGTGTAAAATCGCAGCCAAAGCCGCCCCTAGGGTTTAGGGTTTTAAGATTGTAAAAACTCGTGTCTCAATGTGTGAAAATAGGCAGGTATTTATAGAGATTTGAGGCGGTTTCACTAAGTCGGCGGACGGACGCCCGTCTGCTTCAATGGACGCTCGTCCAGATTTCTGAACTCCCCTCAGCCGCTCGTTCAAACTCCGTTCAGACTCTCTGTATCAAGATTGTTTCCATGGACGCTCGTTCGATATTTTCGCGCTTTCGTCCAATATGGATATTGCATGGACGAACGTTCATAATGACTTGAATGCGATTTTTGCATCTTTATCTCTTTTCTTCTCTCCACTCGATCATTATCTCTTCCTTAAACCTTTGTAGCTCGAAATTTATCTCTTTTGATCATCATTTGAGCACAATAATCATACCTATAACACATGGTAAACATCGCAAACTGTAATAAAGTCCAATTAATTATAATTCATGATGAAAACACATAATTTATTCAATATTGCGAATAAGTCCTTAAAAACCTAGTATGCTCAATATTTCCATATGAGGGCTATTTATCATGCAATCAATCCAATTAAGAGGGAAAATATCGTAAAATATATCATAATAAAACATAGATTTTCACCCTTAACAACTCCCCCACACTTAAACTTTGCTCGTCAGAGCAAAACAAAACAAAATTAGGCTCGAGAAAGGAAAGCATGCATCTAAACAAATATAACATACATCCAATAACTTAGATGTCCACCGGTGTGTGAGTGCATAGCCATAGGGAACTTCCACTAGATCCAAACTTGAACAACTCAAGCAAAACTAGCTATTACCCCCTCGCAGAATAGTAATAAATGACACTCATAAGGTGCACCCTACAAACGTGACATATCCCGAAAAGGATGATCGAATATATCTAGGGCCTTTCTGAAATACTCAGAGGATAATCCCTACATCATATCCATCGGTTTATACTGGGATAAGATTAACGAGAACTAGGCCTTATTCATTTCGTAACCATTTCTTAGTTGATTTAACTATTTCACTTTAAACACACATTAGAAGAAGCTATTGCCCCTCATAGCGAGAATAGGACATTTCGAGATAATCCCTACCTTACTCCAATCATAAGGCAGCTTTTTTCCTAAATCTGTAAGTGAGCTTTTAGTCATCATAGTGGTATAGGACATACGTGGTATACCCTACCTCACTCAAATCATCATCGACTAGCTTCCGACACACCCATATTAACCAACTATTAACTTGTCTTTTTAATTGACATTAGTCCCGTGTTACTTATCACATTCAAGCGTCTAGATATTCACGATTATAATTACTACGGAACTAAATACAAACTATCATAAATCTCACGATATGCACGTAGCACTAAGCACATGACTTAAAAGATAATCAAAATTCTTGATCCACAACGGGTATAACTTAATAAAATAGCTCATCATTCACTATGGCTCGTGAAATGTAAATCTTGGTGAAACAACTAACTTATCAAACATATGAAATATCGCATAGATGATTGCAAAAACAACGAACTTCACGTTGAATTGCCTACTCGGGACAAAACAAAAACACAAGTATAGGAAAATTTTTTGAAAATTGAGCATATTTTTGCATAATAAACAAACTAACGTAGTAATTAAGCGTATATGCATTGAACTATCCTCCCCACACTTAAAAACTCAACATGTCCTCACGTTGTGCGAGAAAGAAAAATGAGAAGAAACTTATTTGTATTTGCGTAGAAAAATCGTGATGTTGGTCGGTGGAGCATGAACAGCCAGCGCTTCGCAAAAAGCGTGGAAAAAAGCGCCCAAGCGTAACTCAGCGAGTACTCGACAAAAACCACTCTCGCAACACGCGAGAAAACAGAAAACTCGAGGAAGCGGGGTATAACATGGCGGTAGAGATAATAATTCAAGCGGATGAAAAAGATAGGATCATCAAATAAATATGTCAACACAAGTCAAAGAACGAAACCGGAAAGTACAAGAACCATGAAAAGTAACCAAAAGTAAGGTAACACAATGTATAGAGTACAGCCAAATCGAATGAAATGTATCAAAAAGTGCAACAACGAGAAAGAGGTGAAGCAAATAAAAACTCAAGGTAGCCCGGAGTCGTCTCAAAGAACAGCGGGGAACATCAACATGAAGAGGATCCAGGTAGGTGCAAACAGCAGTGGGCGGCGCCGGTGTAGGCTCAGGCTGCGTAGTAGATGCGATGCTTGAGCTCTACCGGGGCTCATCCTCCTCATCGACTCGGGCTTCTCCTCCATCTTGACCACCTCGGCTATCACCCTCTCTATCCGCTCCGAGAAGACATAATCCATAGTACTCGCATTGAATACCCTCCGATCTCTCGGTTGCCTTCCATCAACTAGACACTCCAAAACCGATAAGATATTATCTGGCCATCCCGGATATCACTCAACATCGCCCTCAAACTATGAGCCATACTATGCCGAGTAATCTCGGAAGAAGATAATCCGAAAGAATCGAGGCTTGAGGCGGTGCCGATGTGGAACCAGGCTCTAAAGCGGGAGCAGCCTTTCTCTCTACTACGAATGGGGGTAACTCTTAGTCCGTAGTCCGATGTATACTCAAGCAACCCCGACATCTAAACATAACTGATGTATCAAATGAGGCACTATCAAACTCCGGGTAGATACCTTCTGGTTCGCCAAAACATCATCAAACAAAGCTTGCCCAACATCAACATTCAACCCGAAAACCAACGCATACAACATCCCAAGATCACTGATATAGAAATGTGTGAGATTATTCTTAGGAATCAACCGACTCTGGATAAACCGACAGTAGACTCGCCAATCCTCAGTCCAAGTCGTGGTGATTAACTCCTTCCTATCACCATTCGGTCTCAACACCCATGCTACATCCGGACAAACTTTCAATCGCAGCTCCTCCATCGGATCCTTACCCTCCTCATTTTGCCGTCTAGCGATCTCCTCCTTGTAATCCAAGCCACGAAACGCCGGCAACTTATATTTCTGGTTGATCACCTTGGCGGAAAAAGGCACCTTGACACCTCGAACCATCACAAAACCGCCATCCAAATCCGTCTCAGAACAATTCGCATAGAACTCTCTCACTATAGAATCATTGACCGGGTTAGGAGGAATCTTCAGTAACTCATCCCACTTCCGAGCCTTAAGCATCTTCACGAAGGCCGGATCAACTTGTTGTGTCTTGACCTCTCTGTCAAAAATCATACTCCGAGTCACATAATCCTTAGTGTAGGCACTATGAGCTCGGGGATTGACGAATCGACGGGGCATAGCAAGAGGGCAATGATCTTAGCTTTCTTCTTAGGGTGCGCGTGTAGCTCCGGTTTGACCTCCTCCCCAACGACATTCTCGGTACCAACCTCGGCTCACAGAAGATTCACCACCCGAGTGCCTCGAGTCATTCTTACGAGAGGACCTCATCATCGTCCTCCGGTTTCAGAATTTGAAGAGGATTCATCTCTTAACTCGGTCCTAAGTGGCTGAGACGCCCTAGGGGGTTGCTCTCGAAAGACTACTCCTCTGTTAGGGTCCAATTCTGATGGATCAAACTCAGTACGTTGCCGTTTACCTTTCTCCCTGGCCAACCCTTTACCATAACGCTTCACAATTTCCTTCTTACGCACCATTGTCCACTTATAACTAAACTAAACCATTCACACAAATGGTTACCCGTTTATCGTCCAAATCGGGATTTCAATTCAACAATACCACCCCATCCACCACAACCAACATCACCACACCATCACAACACCAAAACAAGAAGAAAACAGCAACAAAATGAGAGAAATTTCAAGAGAACGAGCCGACCCGAAGATCGAACCCACAAAAACGTGAAAGGAGTCAAGAAAAGTTGCTATAGACTTACCAAATGCTATGTAAGGATGATGATCGAATGGATTTGAAGCCCAGAAACACCAAGATTGGCACCCAAAATCGGAAATTTTGTCCAAATGGCCGCACTGAAAAATCTCTGATTCTTCAAATTCCGTTGATTGTTGGAGGGAATGGACTAGATAAATGAAAAGAAGGTGCAAGGAGCGTTCTTTTGCAACAAGAATCGCCAAATTTGGTTTAGAAACGAAGATTTGAGGTTTGGAGGAGGGGAATAGGGGGGTAACTCTTAGTCCTGTGGTCTGATGTATACTCAGCAACCCCAGCATCTAAACATAACTGATGTATCAAATGAGGCACTATCAAACTCCGGGTAGATACCTTCTGGTTCGCCAAAACATCATCAAACAAAGCTTGCCCAACATCAACATTCAACCCGAAAACCAACGCATACAACATCCCAAGATCACTGATATAGAAATGTGTGAGATTATTCTTAGGAATCAACCGACTCTGGATAAACCGACAGTAGACTCGCCAATCCTCAGTCCAAGTCGTGGTGATTAACTCCTTCCTATCACCATTCGGTCTCAACACCCATGCTACATCCGGACAAACTTTCAATCGCAGCTCCTCCATCGGATCCTTACCCTCCTCATTTTGTCGTCTAGCGATCTCCTCCTTGTAATCCAAGCCACGAAACGCCGGCAACTTATATTTCTGGTTGATCACCTTGGCGGAAAAAGGCACCTTGACACCTCGAACCATCACAAAACCGCCATCCAAATCCGTCTCAGAACAATTCGCATAGAACTCTCTCACTATAGAATCATTGACCGGGTTAGGAGGAATCTTCAGTAACTCATCCCACTTCCGAGCCTTAAGCATCTTCACGAAGGCCGGATCAACTTGTTGTGTCTTGACCTCTCTGTCAAAAATCATACTCCGAGTCACATAATCCTTAGTGTAGGCACTATGAGCTCGGGATTGACGAATCGACGGGCATAGCAAGAGGGCAACAATCTTAGCTTTCTTCTTAGGGTGCGGCGTGTAGCTCGGTTTGACCTCCTCCCAACGACATTCTCGGTACCAACCTCACTCTAGAAGATTCACCACCCGAGTGCCTCGAGTCATTCTTACGAGAGGACCTCATCATCGTCCTCGGTTTGAGAATTTGAAGAGGATTCATCTCTTAACTCGGTCCTAAGTGGTTTGAGAGATACTGAGGGGTTGCTCTCGAAAGACTACTCCTCTGTTAGGGTCCAATTCGATGGATCAAACTCGATGACGTTGCCGTTTACCTTTCTCCTGGCCAACCCTTTACCATAACGCTTCACAATTTCCTTCTTACGCACCATTGTCCACTTATAACTAAACTAAACCATTCACACAAATGGTTACCCGTTTATCGCCCAAATCGGGATTTCAATTCAACAATACCACCCCATCCACCACAACCAACATCACCACACCATCACAACACCAAAACAAGAAAACGACAACAAAATGAGAGAAATTTCAAGAGAACGAGCCGACCAAGATCGAACCCACAAAAGCGTGAAAGGAGTCAAGAAAAGTTGCTATAGACTTACCAAATGCTATGTAAGGATGATGATCGAATGGATTTGAAGCCCGAAACACCAAGATTGGCACCCAAAATCGGAAATTTTGTCCAAATGGCGCCTGATGAAAAATCTACGATTCTTCAAATTCCGTTGATTGTTGGAGGAATGGACTAGATAAATGAAAAGAAGGTGCAATGAGCGTTCTTTTGCAACAAGAATCGCCAAATTTGGTTTAAACGAAGATTTGAGGTTTGGAGGAGGAAAAGTCGGGTTCTCCTTTTGAAAATCACTGAGAAAATGAGGGTTCACGCCTAGAACAGTATATATAGGCTGGAATGGACGCTCGTCCATCCTACGGACGGGCGTTCACTTGTAATCCGCATGAACCGGACGGGCGTCCATAAATTCGGCGCTTCGTCCATGGGGCATTTTTACATTCAGGATAGAAGGGATTTTGCAGACGGGCGTCCACCATTTTGGACGAACGTCCATAAAAACGAGCAAACTGGACGGGCGTCCATTTGTATGAACGGGCGTCCACCAGAGAGAGTGATAAAAATTAAATTTGTTCACACTAAGCTAATTAAAATTGAAGTGCAATTCTTATTAATGTCAAACAAAATTCAAAAATACAATGATGAAATATTAAAGACCTGAAATAGCTTAGAAGTAACTAAAAACATAACTAAAACAGTGGGTTGCCTCCCACCAAGCGCTTGTTTAACGTCGGGGCTCGGCGAAAACCAAACTAACTAAGAACTCACTAGTCTGCGTGAGATTTCGTCCCAATCCACTACGCGAATGAGACGTCGAAGCATGTCGACAGCTGGAGGAAAGTCGTACTCATCTTGCAAACACCAATCCTCACCGGCTACCTCAACACCTCTGAAATGCTCAGCCTGCAGCACTAGTGCCAAATCCGTCAGCATAGGATCATTAAGGATCGTGTAGGGACGCCCTATGGCCTCTGCAACTCCTCGATCGTGAAATCGCCTCCCGAACAAGGTGGAACTATGATAACGCACGTGATGGTCTTAACACGAGTGCTAATGTCAAAATCTACATGAAGGACTATAGTGCCTCCCGGTCCATCATCTACGTAGGCGGCGGGATCCGACTAATGAGGGAACTCCTCGGGAAGAACTCCGTAATCCATACCTAAAAGCACACTAACTGACAGATAACAATAGAACAACTTAGTTAGCTAAAACTTAATCAAACTAAAACTTAAATAAATAAAACACTAATAGCGTGAACAGAACCTAGCTAATATAATAAGGGATATCTAGGATGCCTCCTAGTAGCGCTTTTGGTTAATGTCGTTAGCTCGACACAGTCTAAGCTCAGCCTGGATCAGGCCATTTGACTTTTGCGCGACCATTACCTCGTGTACGCTTTGATCAGCAGTGTGGCTGCAGAAATAACATCGCACACATGGGGGAAAAGTTTTAATAGCCCTCCACATACGCTTGAACCTCCCCATGGGTGACCTCTTCATACTCTGAGTCCTCTGATGACGCTCATTTTGTCGCTCCTTTCAAACTCTTCCATATCAGACTACCAGCTAGAACTTCTTCAGACGGATCACTACCGTCATCCTCGGAGAACAAGTCGGGTGATAACTCGTTAAATTCTTCGACTCGAGTAACACCACATCCGAGAATATCGAGAAATTTAACAATCAAAGATGTCTCTTTAGGTTCACCGATATAGTGTTTGCACCTTTGACCGTTGACTCGAAACGGGTCACCACTATAACCACGAAGTTCTAGAACGCCTCCAGGAATGATTTGGAGAATCTCGAAGGGGCCGGACCAACGAGTCCTCAACTTTCCAGGAAACAAATGTAACCTAGAATTGTAGAGGAGAACTTGTTCGCCGACTCTGAATTCTCGCTTCTTAATTTTCGCATCATGGAGTAGTTTCATCTTATCTTTGCTGATCCTGGCACTTTCATAGGCCTGGAGTCTGAATTCGTCCAGCTCATGTAACTGCTGTAGTCGATGTTTCCCACAAGCTTGGGAATCAAAGTTCAGAAACTTTGTAGCCCAATACGCTCTATGCTCTAACTCGACAGGCAGATGACATGGTTTCCCGTAGACCATTTGATATGGAGATGTACCCATAGGAGTTTTATAGGCGGTCCTATAAGCCCATAAGACATCATCCAACTTCAGACTCCAGTCCTTGCGATGACTGTTCACAGTTTTCTCCAGGATCTTTTTAATGCTTTGGTTGCTTCGCTCAACCTGACCGCTAGTCATCGGATGGTATGGGGTGCCGGTCTTGTGGCGTACACCATACTTTTCGAGAACTTTTTCTAGAGGTCGGTTGCAAAAATGCGTTCCTTCATCACTGATCAAGGCTCGAGGACACCCAAATCTCACAAAGATATTCTTTTTTAGGAACTTCATGACCGTTTTATGATCATTGTGAGGAGTGGCTACCGCCTCCACCCATTTCGAAACATAGTCGGCCTTGAGACTAAGATGTATTTGTTACCGCAGGATGATGGGAAAGGTCCCATAAAATCGATACCCCATACATCAAAGACTTCGCACTCTAGGATGGGTTTCAACGGCATGTCAAAACGCCTTGTCAGAGTTCCGGTTCTTTGACACCTATCGCAAGCTTCTGAAGGCTTCGTGTCCTTAAAGATCGTAGGCCAATAGAAACCGGATTGGAAGATCTTCGCAACCGTTTTCCAAGGACCAAAGTGACCACTGTGGGTCCACTATGGCATTGCTCGATAATCTCTCGTTGCTCGATTCAGAACGCATCTCCTAAGCAAACCATCTTTGCAGATCTTGAACAAATAAGGTTCATCCCAAACGAAATATTTCATATCAGAGAAGAACTTCTTCTTCTCCTGATACGACATCTCGGGGTCAAGGTAGCGGGCATGAAGGTAATTCACAATGGATGAATACCATGGAACATCAGGAGAGCGGCCATCGATCAACATGATGTTTTCCAGAGGAAAGTAAAGATCTATATCTTCAGGATCACCCTTTTCCTCACTTATCATCCTAGAGACATGATCCGCCACTACGTTCTCACTGCCCTTCTTATCTTTGATTTGAACGTCAAATTCTTGGAGGGTCAGTATCCAACGCAGTAAGCGCGGTTTAGCTTCCTTTTTGGTCATGAGATAACGCAAGGCAGCGTGATCAGTCCACACGATCACTTGAGCACCTAGCAAGTAACTACGGAACTTGTCCATAGCAAACACTACGGCCAATAATTCCTTTTCGGTAGTCGTATAGTTAACTTGCGAAGGATTCAACGTGTGGCTGGCGTAGTAGATAGGCTGGAACTTTCCTTCGATCATTTGTTCTAAGATCGCACCAACAAAGATAGTTGGATGCATCGCACATAAGCTCAAAGGGCAAGTTCCAGTCTGGCGATATAAGAATTGGAGCAGAGATCAGCCTACTCTTAAGCTCTTCAAACGCGCGCTTGCAATTCTCATCAAAATCAAAGGTAACGTCTTCTTTGAGTAAAGTAGACAGGGTTTGGCAATCTTTGAAAAGTCTGGATGAACCTCCTATAGAAGCCGACATGTCCGAGAAAACCTCGGACTTCCCGAACATTCTTAGGATAACTCATCTTCTCAATAGCTTCTACCTTGGCCCTATCTACTTCTATACCTTTGGCGGACACTTTGTGGCCAAGGACTATACCTTCATCTACCATGAAATGGCATTTTTCCCAATTAAGCACTAAGTCCTTTTCCACACATCTAGACAACACATGATCAAGATTATCGAGGCAATCATCGAAGGATTGACCAAAGACCGAGAAATCATCCATAAAAATCTCCATACACTTTTCAACTAGCCCGTCAAAGATTGCCATCATACACCTTTGAAAGGTGGTGGGGCATTACAGAGACAAATGGCATCCGCTTTGTAGGCAAATGTACCATAGGGGCAGGTGAAAGTGGTCTTCTCTTGGTCAACAGGATCGATGGGTATCTCGGAAATATCCCGAATATCCATCCAGAAGCGATAGAATCGTGCCCTTGACGCTCAAGCATCCGGTCAATGAATGGAAGGGAAAATGATCTTTCAGTGTGACCTCATTGAGTTTTCTATAGTCAATACTGAGACCGATAGCCTGTGGCGAGCCTCAATGCTATCTCTCTCCCTTCTCATTTTTCTCAATCGTAATTCCACCTTTTTTGGGAACCACTTGAGTTGGGGACACCCACTCACTGTCTGCAATGGCGTATATGATACCCATATCTAGAAGCTTGATAATTTCCTTCTTGACTACCTCTTGCATGTGAGGGTTGAGTCTTCTCTGAGGCTGTCTAACCCGTTTTGCACCCTCCTCAGTCTTGATCTTGTGCATACAGATGTCGGGAGATATCCCACGGATATCTCCCACCTGCCATCCAAAGGCTTTTTCATTTTTGCGCAAGACGTTTAACAGTTTTAGCTCTTCTATACGAGATAGCTTGGCAGAGATGATCAAGGGAAGCTTGTCACCCTCTCTTAAAAACACATACTTAAGATGTTTAGAGTAACGGCTTTGATTACTCAAATGTATGGGAGGATCCTCTAGACTTGATTTGAGATCGCCACTCTTCAACTCAACATCGCTGAGCTTACTCAGTGGCCCTACTGCCAAAGCTTCTTCTCTTAGCTCATCCTCGAAATCAGCTGCTAATTGGTCTAGATTGACCACACCATGATTATTCAGCTTATCAATTAGTCGCTCATATTCTGATTCTACAGCCATGACTTGCTTATCCATGAAGTCGTCGAAATCATCAGAAGTCTCCTCAACGGAAAAGCCGGTTGGAGCTCCAGAAGGTACATTGATAGATTTTGATACACTATAGCTCACCTCCTGGTCACCAACCCGAATGGTCACATGCCCACCATCACAATCGATGAGGGCTCTAGCTGTAGATAGAAAAGGCCTTCCAAGAATTAACGGGACATTTTCACTTTTCTCAATATCTAAGACGTACTACCAACTCGAAAGGTAAACCTATCTATTTGAACTAATACGTCCTTTAAGATCCCTGAGGCTTTCTTAGAAGATCGATCAGCGAACTGCAAGTTCATGGTCGTGGGTTCTAGAAGACTTTGTAAACCCAGCTGCTTGCACACAGACAATGGCATCAAGCTGATAGATGCGCCCAGGTCACATAAGGAATTTGGGAAGACTAGGCCTCCCATCTGCAATGTGAGCACAAATTTCCCTGGGTCGCTTCTCTTGATTGGTAAGCTTTCATTATTGACCAGAGAACATTCCTTACCAACCGCTTGGTCCATTCCTGCTAACTTCTTCTTGGAAGATACAACATCCTTGATGAATTTTGTATACTTAGGCATCTCGACCAAGACCTCGGATAATGGCAGATTTACCTGAGTATTTTTCAGAAGGTTTAGCACCTTCTCGTACTTTTTGTCTTCAACCAATGGAATGTTGCTCTTCCTCGGTGGAAACGGAAGCTTCTTCAGATCACTCTCGGAAAAGACTCTCTTTGAGGATGCGCTGATAGCTTTGTCTTCCAAATCCTTCCACCGAACCGTCTTTTCAGAAGCTTTCGTAGTCAGGGGATCAGCCACCTGACTTTCTTTCCCTTTTTCAGTCCTCAAGGGGTCAGCCACTTGAGGATTTCCAACTTGTTCAGTCCTCAGGGGAACAGCCACCTGAGGATTTGCAACCTTTTCACCTATCAGGGGATCAGCCACCTGAGTACTTGCTTGCGGCCAAGGGATGATGGGTGCTCAACTTCCCTCCCGCCTTATCAATGGCGGGAGGGGCTAGTGGTTTCCCGGTAGCGAGGGGACCACTCATTGTGTGTACCACTTAAACTCATTGTACTTGGCCTCCTCTTGTCCATAATGCGTTGTTGGTACGAGGTCAAGACATTGGTCGCCGCTCAATCGGCCCGAGCAACATGACCACCCTTAGGATTTTCTCGTAAAATCGGGCGGATGCCCAGGGGGTCTTGATGCTAATTGCTCAGCCAGCTGCCCGATCTGTCTCTCAAGATTCTTATTGGTACTCATTAGGAGCTGAATATTCTTGTTTTGCTCTTCTTTGAATGAGTTCCATTCAGCCTTAAGATCATTTGAATTCGAGGGACTTTGAGAGTGCTGGAAGTTTGAAGAGTATGGCTGGCCGGGCCGATTTTGAAAATTGGAATTGGAATTAGAAGGCCAATTCTCGATTGAACCTTTGTGTTTATTTGGAAAAATTAGAGTTTTGGTTTTGAGCGGAACCAGGGTTCTTATTGAAACCTGAATTCGAATTAAAACTCGAATTCGGATTGAAATTAGAAGCTTGATTGAACCCTTGGTTCTGGAATTGATTCTGGCCAGATGGTTGATTAAATCTTTGGGTGTTCTGGCCATAGAACGCATTTACTTCAGCATTCTGCCCATTCATAGGACAGAATCCGGAAGTATGCCCCATATTATCGCGATTTTGGCATTGGACTCTGAGTGTACTTGTCCATCAAGCATGGGACGATGATTGACTTGGTATGAAGAATTGGGGTTTAATTGTCATTGGCCATTTACGTGACGGTCGGACAAACAAGATTCGCAATCTGTAACACGAGGTTTCTGCGGAAACGAAGGAGTCTGATTCATAGGATTCGGAGTTTGAGGATTGGCCATCTGCCTCTGCAGCATGGCAATCAGACTTTGAACATTTACTTCCTCCACTTTAGGAGGAGGAGGAGCTTGAATTGCACGATAGGATGGAGCATAGTTATATTTGGCAATGTCTTGAACAATGCCCATCCTTCGTCTCTGAGTCTTCTTCAAAAATGTCCCGCCAGATGAACTATTGACCATGCCCCTTAGTGAGCTCGGTCAATCCGCTAAAGAAAGTAATGACTAACCTCTCCAAAGGCAAGCCATGATGGGGCACTTTCTAAGAAGAGATTTATACCTCCTCCAGGCCTCGAAAAGCGATTCATTTTCCTTCCGAGAAAATGTGAAAATTTCATTTAAGCAATGGGCCGTCTTAGAGGGTGGAAAATATTGACTCAAAAACTCCTTCTCGAGTCCAAGCCCATGTAGTGATGGATTCGGGGAAGAGAGTGATACCATTCCTTCGCCCCCTTTTAAGGAAAAAGAAAAAGCTTGAGCTTGATAGCATCCTCACTTACACCTTGGATGCGGGTAGTACCGCATATCTCTAAGAGCGTGTGTAAGTGGGTATGCGGATTTTACGATTGGTAGTCAAAAAATTGATGCATCTTTGCATCATCCGGATAAGCCCTGGCTTGAGCTCGAAGGTTTGAGCAAGAATGGCGGGCAAGACTATAGCCGGGTTGGCGATGGATCGCACCAGGCATGGCGTAGTCCGCCAACGCACGCCGATCCTCTCTGGCCGCCATTATTACTATTTCTTCGATTTCTTCTATCAACTTTTGTTCAATTTCTTGGTTGGTTGAGCTTCAGCCGTCCGAAGGATCGGTGAAATGAAGTTTCCGCTGCTGGGTCGACTATGGTCCGCTCGAGGTCGTGTAAAGAGTAATGGCCCTTCGACTTCGAGTTTGCATAAACCGAAACCCAACTCTATTGAACAAAATCGAAAACTACGTAAATTAAAAACTTAAACTACTTAAAAGGAAACCTAAGAATCTATCTAAAAGGTTTGAAATCTAGAACTATTATCAAGACCTAGGAAAAAGAAAGAAAGAGGAAAAGAGCAGACGGACGGGCGCCCAAAAATATGGACGACGGCGTCTGCACGTTTTTCGAACGGACGGGCGTTCAACGTATGAACGCTCGTCGATTTTTTCAATTTTTTTTTGGACGGGCGCCCAAATGTATGAGAACGCTGTGCAGAGGTTAGGAATCGATATGGATTGAAATTTTACGAGTGGACGGGCGTTCATAGGTATGGGACGCTCGTTCATATGCAAAATTTCCCAGAATGTAAACGATTTCGAGCAGACGAAGTAAAGAAAGCAGAGCAGAAAAACAGGGAAAAGAACTAATCACAAAACGAAACTCTAACCCTAATCCAAAACACTAATTTCTAACTACCGAAAGGTTAATCCTCCTAGAAATCGACCTAAAAACAAGGATTAAAACGCAGAAAATAGAAAGAAAAGCCGAACAAAAGCAGGAAAAACAAAACACACACAAAAACAAAAACTAGGCAAACCGTCCGGGCTCCCGGCAATGGCGTAAAAACTTGTCACGGATTTTATTAATACAAAATAAACAAGTAATAAAACCGGTTAACCTCAAGTGCAAGGATCGTAGTACTGAGAGGCTATGCCGGTCGATCTTACGGGAACTAGGCGAATGTTAACCCTAGCTTTTGTTTTTAACTAATTATTGTCACGATTACTAACCTAACGAATAACTAACTAAACACATATGCAGAAAATAACTAGACAGAGGAGATTAATCCAATGCTAGGAGAGATTTGAAAGCGATAAAATAAACTAAAAGTGCAGGAAAATAGATTAACTAATCTAAACTAAGCTATGAGGATTGTAAATCAAGTTTATAAAAGACAAACGAGGATTGATCCACCTATCAACATGCATTGGTCTCCTATCTCGATTTTACGTGGTATTTAATTAGGTTGTGATTTACCTTACCTGAACATGAACTCCTAATTCCTTGGGCAATTCATCTATTAACCTAGTATCTTCCAATACTAAATTAACACGTTAAAGAGATCAAAGGTGCCAACTTTTACGTTAACGATCTAGTTTTTAGACTTACTAACTTCCGTTAATGTAAATCTAATGAACTATTCTTATCTATGGTGATCTATGCTATTCAAGATTTCCATCAAACAATAACATATCAAGCACACAACATATCTTCCAATATAATTGCGTTAAAACAAGAATATGCATAGATAAGAAACAACCGTAATAAATACTCATAGTAAAAGTCGAAATAAAGAGATCAAGTCAATGCTGACGGCTTCACAATTCTCGTTTGAAGGAGGTTCTAGCCCTCGAGCATCCTCAAGAACCCGTAAACGAGAAAAATAACATAGAACTAGCCTACTTTGATTGAATTTAAAGTTGCATAAAGCTGGAAATAAAAAGTGTAAAATCGTGACCAAAGCCGCCCCTAGGGTTTAGGGTTTTAAGATTGTAAAACTCGTGTCTCAATGTGTGAGGCGGTATTTATAGAGATTTGAGGCGGTTTCACTAAGTCGGCGGACGGACGCCCGTCTGCTTCAATGGACGCTCGTCCAGATTTCTGAACTCCCCTCAGCCGCTCGTTCAAACTCCGTTCAGACTCTCTGTATCAAGATTGTTTCCATGGACGCTCGTTCGATATTTGAGGCCTTCGCCAATATGGGATTGCATGGACGAACGTTCATAATGACTTGAATGCGATTTTTGCATCTTTATCTCTTTTCTTCTCTCCACTCGATCATTATCTCTTCCTTAAACCTTTGTAGCTCGAAATTTATCTCTTTTGATCATCATTTGAGCACAATAATCATACCTATAACACATGGTAAACATCGCAAATCGTAATAAAGTCCAATTAATTATAATTCATGATGAAAACACATAATTTATTCAATATTGCGAATAAGTCCTTAAAAACCTAGTATGCTCAATATTTCCATATGAGGGCTATTTATCATGCAATCAATCCAATTAAGAGGGAAAATATCGTAAAATATATCATAATAAAACATAGATTTTCACCCTTAACAACTAGAAACTGATCGATCCATGGAGTTCATATTACACTGATTAGCTACCAGTGAGTTGTATGAATTAATTGATCACTAGGGGGTTAATGGTAAATAAGGATAAGAGGTTCTAGAAAAGGTTAACGGTAACTTCCCGATTTAGAATGAACAGTCTATGGAGGATTAATCCATATGTAATGATTATATCAATGGACGCTTATTATTATTATTCTCGTGAGGAGATAAATATAATCTCATAATCGGAGGAGTGCGATCCACAGGATTATGGTGGCATATTCTCGTGATTGATTTATCGAATATAATTATTCATTCGTAAGATAATTATTTATTTGATTTATCGGAGCCGCTGATTATTAGTCCATGGTCCCCGACGTGCCTCCTAATATAGCATAGCTATTCTCGGACGTCGAATCCTAATAATATTAATTTAGTTCTTGTTGGACTTTATTAAAATGATATGTGAATTAATTGTTTAGTGGACTATTAAATTAGTTGGGCTAAATAATTAAATATGTGGAAAAGACATTTTCCATAATCTTGACCCAATTATTGTGTTATGGCAAAATTAATATTGACTAGGTCAATGTATGTAAATTTCGCCCCATGCTATTTTTTATGGAACAAGAAATTGTTTTCTTGTGTATTAATAAGACATGTGCATAAAATATTTATTGGATAAATATTTATGGAAAGAAATAAAGATAAATATTATTCTAGATTTGTTCTAGAATATTATGGAATTATCTTTATTTAATAGGATTATTATAATTGATTTTGTATTAATTATTAAATCCTTGGAGGCTAAGTTTTACTCTCCTATATAAAGAGAGTTCTCCCAAGCCTTATACACAATTGTAATTTTCGACTTCACCTCTTAGAGAGGGAAGGAATAAAATTCGGCCAAGGGGATTAAAGGGAAAATCTTGGAGATT
Source organism: Gentiana macrophylla (assembly GCA_026214975.1). Taxonomy (NCBI): domain Eukaryota; kingdom Viridiplantae; phylum Streptophyta; class Magnoliopsida; order Gentianales; family Gentianaceae; genus Gentiana; species Gentiana macrophylla. Next base: position 86,911,726 of record CM047811.1, read on the forward strand.
TTTCCGGGTAGCATATCGGAAGGATTCGAGACGAGGATTTCCTTCCACCGGAAGTTGCTTGGATCACACGTACAGAAGATCGTGGTGCTCTTCACACCTTCGTTCGTTCTTTCTATTGCGGTTCTCCAACTTGGATTTTGAGATCCAAGAGGTATGTTCTACAACCCCTTGTAGAGTAGATCTAGTTATTTTATTACGTGTATTTTATAGATCTAGATCCTTAAAATCGCTTCCGGTGCGGATGATATTACTAACAGTGGTATCGGAGACAAGGTGATCTATATTTATACATATAAAATATTAGATCTAGGAGTGGTAAAACATGTAGATTTTTTGTCCCAATTTTTTTTTAAAAGGGGCTGAAATTTTGTTTTATTTTATTTTATGATTATGAATGTCTTGGTTGAAGAGATGGATTGGGGTTGGTACTGTTTACTCGTTAGATCTATTGTAGCTCCTTTGCTTAGTAACAATTGAGCATAGGAATTGTATTTTATTTATGTCAATTTTCGAAATTTATATGTAAAAGTAGCATCTTTTATTGTAATTTTGAATATCCGGGCTGGAAAAGATGAAGATCTTGCTGGAAAATTGAAGATCAAGGCGAAATCCAAGGTATGAACGAGGAGAAACGGATAAAAATTTATTAAAACCAGCTACAGGACTTTCTGCGACGCTGAAAAGCGTCGCTAAAAGTCCTGTTTAATAAAAAGATATGGCTAGGGTTTCAACTTGCATGCGGCTGCATGTTATATTATGGTAAACCTAGATTTTTTTTTCTTTCCATCTTTATTACTGCAATTTGGCAGAAAAGAAAAAAAAAAATTTTGGAAAATATTTTTTTTGGTAAAAGCCGCATAAAATAAAATAAAATAAAATAAAATATAATTATAATAAATTAGATTTATTTAATTAAAAAGACCTTTTCTCCTCTCGGGTGTTCGTGGTTCGTGATCCGGCGGTTCGAGTTCAAGATTGAAGATCAAGACTCAAGACAACAAGATTGTAATTTATTTTTCCTAGGATAGATTAGATACGAAGTACCAACAATCCATCTCGGTGTTTAAATTTTACGCAATTTATTTTTATGTGTTTGATCATAAAATAGATATAAAATCGGAATTGCCATGACATGCATCATATCATAAATCCACTCCATGCATACATGTAGAATTTTTATTTTGGTAATTAAAATAGGCATGTATACAAACTCGTGTAATTAGTTGAAATTTAATTAATACGTGGTAATTAATTAATTTAGTAACTAATTAAAGATCCGAGGACGGGTTATGAAATCGTTAAGCCTTTCGGTGTGTGTTCTCGGTGAACCGCCTTAAAGCCCAAAGCGAGATCACGTTTTCAATTCGTAGTGTCTACGAGATTGAATGATGGTAAAAGAACAATAAATCTTGGATAAAAGCGGTTCGCTTATAGGTTGGGTGGTCAAGCGAGCCGCTCGACCGACTTAACCCTCCTAGTGTGATGTATGCACGGGGTCCGGCAAGACTAAGCTACACCGGAAAGGAGAGGGTGATTCCTTCTTATCTCATAGAATTTGTCTTGACCCGATTTTCGTCCGATCATCACATATGTTCCAACGAATAGGACGGGTAGGCTTGCCTACGTTACCGACACCATTCGAATCCTTGATTTGATGTGCTTTTATGCTAACATCAAAAGAGCGTGGTTAGTTAACCCACCACCACTTCCAAAATATTGAGTGGGAGGCGGGAGGCGACACCAACCCCACGGCCTCTACTATAGATACAAGTAAGTGAGAGAAGGGTGACGCCTCGAGGCGCTTTGATTTCGTCCCCCCTAAGGATGGTGTTCGCCCCTATCAACATTCATGGCTTGGTCTCCGAAAGGATAGGATTTCCGGTACTCGTCGGGTCACTTGACCTATCCTAAGACGACATACTCGGGCGTACTCTAAGAGATCCGATATAGTAGGTCACACTCATCATGGGTATTCTTGATAATATCTAGGCTAAAAAAGGAAGGTAGTCAATGAATAAAGGGATGTTCGATTTCGTGGGATGTTCGATTCTCAAAAGTTATTCATTGATGAGATTGTCTCGGTTTAACCGTCATCTCTTTGACCTACCCTAAGCGGCATTTGAGATGCGAGGTTAAAACCTTGGAATGGTAGAGTAGACTTATTTTTAGTTTACAAATTCCTAAAATAAAATAATATAGTAGTGTTAAACTTGAATTAATTTATGTCATTTTATTTACAGCATTATCCCTTACTAAATTGCTTAAAAATTTATAATTGACTAGTATTGACTTCTTTAAAAAGTGGAAAGTAACTAGGACATTGAACTAGTTAATCGATAATGCAATTAATTTTCGAAAGAGATATTTTCTCTTAAGCCTTTTAAAAACCAGTGACATATAGGTATGTCACTAGTGTCATTCGTGTCAAACGGAAGACAAACTTAGTTTGATCAAAGGTGATTTCGGACTTTGAAATTCTTCTAGTGAATTTTGAGTGTGTAGTCATTACCCAAGAAATTTTCTAATTGAAAAATCGGAAAATCATGAAGTGTTACTAGTTGGACGATATTTGGAATCGATGAACTAGTGGGAGCTTTATTTTTTGTTGTTTTTCTAGAACATTAGAAAAGTGTAACTGACTACACACGTAACCGTTCTAATTGAAAAACCGGAAAGTCATGAACTGTCGCTAGTTGGACGATATTTGGAATCGATGAACTAGTAGAAGTTCTATGATTTATTGTTTTTCTGAAAACATTGGAACTATGTACGAAAGATTTTCTAATCGAAAAAATTGGAAAATCATAAATAAAGCATTGCTCGTTAGACGGTATTTGGAACCGATAAACTAGTGGGAGCTTTAATATGTTTTGTTGTTTTTTTTGGTATATTATAAAATCCGAGAAGTCCCGACGAGTAACACTCGAAATAGACATCCCACGGTTCAAGAGTAGTGTCTACTCAAATGAACCGCTGGTTCAAGACTGTTTCCATTCACGGAAAGTCAAGAATGGGAGAATATGTCTAAAAGTGTTAGTCATCTAAAGTGAGAAAACTTTAAGGCTGAACCGAAAATTAATTAATTGAAAATCATAGGATAAGGACAGTGATTTTGGATCACCAGCCTATGAATCCTTGGCGATTTTCTCGAGCTAGGTTCTTTGGAAGGACAAAGTAGCAGTGCATTTAACGATTAAAAGAGTAAACAACGGGCAGTTAATTTTAGCTAGAATAGTGGGAGTGATATAAGGAAATGAATCTCGGATTCAATCCTTGGATATCGTGGAAAAATTATTTTACATTTAAGATTCGTTGAAGCGAATGGATTTACCTTATATTCGATAATTTGTTTGTCGTATAGAAAGTGAATATACCATTTGTAGTACTGAATCCAAGACTTGGACTTTTGTTTGATAAAGTCAAAACCACTTAGAATCATTGAAATATGTATATAAAACACATCTTAAGAACTATTAAAAGAAATTGGTTTCTATATTTACATAAACGCTTCTTCATACTCCATAGTTAGTGCATAGTCCCTAAAAGACAAGACACCAAGGCGGCTCGAGGTGATTCCTTCTCTCGATCTGGTTATATTGTGTCAAAGGTTCAATGACTAAGTTTCCTTTCAATCGGGAAAGGATAATGGTTATAAAGAAGTAACATAGCTTGTTCATGACGACCTTCGGGGTCTGATGAAAGATATGAGCTAGTAGGAGCTTCCGAGTAGTGACTTCTTGTCTGATAACTATTCAAACACTCCGGTAAGTTTATGCAAAATATTTTGAGGTTTCTCTGTTTTCAACAGAGATAGAGTATTCTATACTCAGAAATGAAACCATCACATAGTCCTAGGGACTGATGCTCGGCCTGCCTCATAGTGAAATGCTTTCACTAAGTGAGAAACCGTTAAATTGCCTTATATAGTTTTTAGATGTGCTACAATACACTGCTTAACTCAATAAAGATATTGGAAGCGAAATAACGGTTTACATTGAAATGTAAGACCGAGAAGTCTACCTAGAATATGCTTTGGTATTTACGGATAAAGTGTGGATTCGGTTCACCCCACTTCCATAAATATAGCACACGGTGCTTGAAGGTAAGACTAGGAATTTCACGCATACGTTCGGTCAATGACCATTCGTGATATATCTTTTAACCTATTGAGTATAAAGGTTAGTTATAAGATTCTTGAAATTGGGAAGGGACAGTGATACTGTTGCATCCTTTCCGATAGAGTCCATGAACAGCAAAACCTTAAACCTTGAAGTACGTTTACTCAAGGTAGTTACTAACTGATTAAAATCAGACCACATCCAACATCGGTTGTTGGTGATGACACTAAATACTTCTAAACTAGATCAGAATTTCGATCCACCCAGAATGTAATGGGAGTATGGTTTATCCATTACCCATTACGCGTTTTGTGGACTTTGTAGTCTGAGGATCGATTGATGACCTATGGCTCTTTTGTGAGCAGTATAGGATTCTGATAATAGAGGTTGGTTTAATAGCCATAACCATGTGAATGGAGTTCGGTACTCCAGTTCTGTTCATACTCTTGTAGAACCACCTGAGTGTCTTAGGCCCAGTGGGAGTAATTGGATCTACACAGAATAGAGTAGAATGCATAGGGAAGTTTATCTTTCAGAGCAAAGCTTGAGTGGTCTAGGGGTAATTCCCTAAGAAGTAGAGAGTTAATCAGACCTTGAACTCTCTTACCACTTAGTATTGCTTGATTTCGTTCAAAAGCAGAAAATAGGGGTGATTCCCTGAGACTTTTCTTGCCAAACAAACGGAGTCTGGATTCATTCGGAACAAAAGGGTATTTCTTATGAACTTATGATGGGATGGTATCAAGGCTTATGTCCTTTGTGGATAAAGAGCAAACCTCTCGGTCATTGGAAGTCATATATTTCTACAATATGTGGATTTGACCGATTATATTGATAAGTCTTTTTTTTGTAGACTGGATATCAATTTTAGTCTGATGAGTGAATATATACATACATATATTAGTGTTTGTGAAGGATAATAACTTTGCACTAGATTGGCAACAAAATGGGTGTGCTATCTGAAGTCAGAATCTGACAATACTACAATTCTCTGCAACAGAGATTTGGACAACATTCTTAAGAGTTTGACTCGGTCGAATTCATTAGAATCAGTCACTGGTTTCCCATCCATCTTATTGGTTAAGATGATGCATCTATGTATGCAACATTCAACGAGGAAGTTCTACCCTATGCCTCAGGAATGATGATGAGCTAAAATTTACCCCTCAAAAATACATTTATAAAGACTCGCAACTGTGGGTAAACTAACTCTCTAACCGGCAGAGTATCAGGTCGATTGCTAGGATAGCTACAGGAGTACGAGGTCGTCCCAAGAGAAATGTGGTTGTGAGTACCAAAGCGAACGTAGAACTTAGTTTAGGCGATCAAAGTTGTGGTGATGTTTGTTATAGCTAAAGCAGAAAATAAATATTATTCTAACGAGTTTAAAAGCATAGCCGAGTTATGATCCAACAAAGTTATCTCCCACAGGAAAAACTTGATTAGGAGTATGTTTTATCGAGTTCGGTTTATATGATATTCACGGGTGTCAACTCCTAATTCGGTGTTAAGATCTCGAACAACTCTCACTAACACCTATGTGAAGTTAATAAATTTTCCTTTAGAAAACCTCGATTAACCTAACATGATTACGCTCTTTGAGTTGCTCGAACAACGATAACAAACCTCTCAGATTGGAAGCGGTCATAACAACTAGGCCGAATCTATGCAGCGATCCCAAAACCCCTTTTCCCACATCTCACCGCAAAATGCATTTATAAGTTCGATGTGTGTGATAAATGGACTAGATGATCGATCTAATTCAAAGGCGTTTAGAATAAGTTTTAGGACATGAATTTATCATACGAACGTTTATTAAGCACAACACAACTTCATCTCGTTTCCCGAGGGTTGATTTCACCCGTTTTCACATAATTCGGCTATGTAACTACTTTAGCTATACATATTAACGGAAATAACAACAAAATATAAATATATATCTAAACACATACATATATATATAAATACTAGTATATAGATATATATGCGTATATATAGATATATATATATATATATATAAAGAAACAAAACGAAAGAAATCAAAACGGAAATAAAATAACTACAGCTATATAGATATACGTATAAATATATAAATAGATATATATATATATATAGTATACGTATATATATATATATTTATACTAAGTGCATAAAATTAAAAGAAAGCAATAAAAAGCGGAAACGAAATTATATTAAAACTATAACTAGTCGGGTTATTACACCGACATTATAACTACATATATATATAATTATAGGCCCCTCAAAACATAAATAAAAGAAGGGAAAAGATGAAAGGAGGATGGGGAAGAAGAGGGGCAAAGATCACTCTGCTAATGCTCTCATATATATAGGCAAATTGATCAAGGCCGGACCGGTCCTGAAAGGGAATCGGACCGGTCCGGTGTAATCATTGCAAATCATTACTCGCATGTGCAAGCATGTGCACGGTTATAATATATATAATTATATATTAAACTTCTAAAATTCATATCTTGAGTTGTAGACCTCAAAAATCATGATTTAAACGTCATTAGAAAGCTCTCGGAAAACTCTACAACTTTCATGAAGGACACTTCTTCAGAAAACGCCTTTTGATGGGCCATTCCCATTACGTGTCGTTTCGGGATTTTCACCGATCTGAATCGATTAGCCACTTGACCACCATTTGAGTTGTAGAAGTCCGATTGAATTGATTCAAAATGCGTTGGAAAGATTATTTGAAGATCTATAACTTTCATTAAGGACACTTCTTCAGAAAATGCCGTTTTGAAGGGCCATTTATTCGTCGAAGATATAAATCGTTAGTGGTACCACTAACCACTGATCCACTTGACCACTTAAGTTAGTGGCACACTCTTTTATCCCTAAAAACACCTCTTTTAGGCCTCAAAACGTGTCGTTACTCGGGATTTTGGTCAACCTATAATTACGCAATAAACCAAAGAAAATACCAAACGTAAATCCGACACGACACTCCGGTCACTAAACCGGTACAAAAACTAATAAAAACACATAAAAACACGATATTTTACATAATAGTTACTACTTATATATTTTTATGAAACTTAGGAATTAAAGACTCGAAATGATACAAAAGTGCTCAAAATGATATCAGAAACGGGGTGAAAAGTTATAAGAATAACTGTGAATTTTTCCGTTATCACAACCCCCCACTTAGCTTTTGGTCGTCCTCGAACAAAATAAGCGATAAAATAAAATGAATGAGGAAAAATTCATGAAGATATAAGATATAAATGACAATCAGATGATGCAACCATTCGAATCATAACTACACGTTAACCTTAATATAAATGTATAACAGAGTGCGTGTGTGACAAGCCTTTTCAATTTCCACTATCCTCTCTTGAATAATTCAAGCAAACGCACAAATATCCATTCAGACAGTCCTAATGATTTTCCTAGGTATAGGCGATGAATGAGCCCACACAACGCCCTCCTATGTACTTATTAGGATAATCCTAAAGCATATCATTCAGTTTATCTTGGGGATAGTGAGAATATAACTAGGTTTTTTTTCATTCATAGACACTAACATATCCGAACTCATTGCCAAAATCGACTATCTTTCAAGCGTCATGAGGTGAGATCGAATACATCAATACCTATCTAACTTTTCACTTAATTTCAAATGTGTAGCATATGCCTCATTCCCAAAGCAATAGGATGTTTCGTGATAACACCCTAGCTGGACTACTATCATCAGGCAGTCGGGAGCTTTTAAACCTCATAGTGATATAGGACGTTTCGTGATAACACCCTACTACACTCAAATCATTGGTAGCTACATCCGGCATATAAATAGCTCACTTATTTTGACATTCTTTCTATCACATTCAAACCTTCAGATATTCACAGTACATGTTCAGAAATTAGGTACTAAGCTACTGCTATTTCTAGGATAAACCACTAGAATACTGAATGGGTACAGTTTAAAATTTTAGCTTCAATATCAAAGTCTTATGTGAAGGAATTCATGCTACCCAAATAAATTTAGGCTAAAATGCACTTACAGTTCAAATTAGTTATACATATCCAAATTGATCATTACATCTTTAAATCCATGAAATAAATGCCTTATTCAGATTATTTTAATCAACTCATTAATGTTTGAAAAATAAAAAACTAAGGGTTTAAACACTTACGCCATTTATAACCAACCATACTCTACCCCCACTTACGATTTTACATTATTCTCAGAGTGTAAATGAGATAGAGAGGAAGACTTAGCTTATAAACCAGCGAGAAAGGTGCTATCAAATCCGTAATGACCATGAGAAAAAGCACGATCCGAATCCCTATATCAAAATCAAAACAAAGCAAACACGGGACATGGTCCTCGTGCAAGACATCGAATAGGGATATGGGAATAATAAGATAATGGCCCTGTTAAATCGTAAAATTCGATAAGCGATATATATATAGCTTTAGATGGAAAAATAACCCACACGGGTAAAGCACAGAACATCTAAGCATATATGTATCACATGAGCATATATCATAGTCAAGTCAGCTATTCCTAAATTCATTTTTTATTACACACAGTTTTATTAAAGCGGGAATACTCACCACTATACTACAACGACCAGAAATTTGAAACAGACTAGATCGTAAAATGAAATGTGTGAAAAGAGTATTGAGTCTTTTATACCCAGATCCTCGAGGTTCAGAGAACCTAAGTCCAAGAAATGATACATTTGAATTCTTTCTTTAATCTCCTCGGGATTTTCGGATAACCACCTAATCGTTCCTTTTAATGACATTCAAACATTCATCCCGAGACTTGGTTGTACTTTGTCCATATTTCCTATTATATTGACTCTGTCCACATATTCTACATTAAGACTAGTCTTATTCAAATTATTATTATTTAACGGGCTGCCGCCCCGGTAGCGCTTTTGTTTAACGTCGTTTGCTCGACAGGTGACTCTATCTGGACTCGATCAACCAAAATCCGAACTCAAGAAGATCAACGACTTTAGAAAAATTAACAATGCGAGAACCATTGAAATTAAATTGTCTAGAACGCGTACCTCGTTTGGCCCTCGATGTTACCTCATCCCAGCCGTCGAACCTTCTTTTATCATCCTGTCGAACCATCTTCTTTTGAAAATTACCATAAAGCTCATCCATCGGAGAGTACACAAACTGGACCGCAGAAAATTCATCCTCACAGAGTGGACGAATGTAGTAATCCGGGACCGATATATTAACTATTACCAACTCTCCCAGTGGCTTTACTAAAGATGGCCAATCAATCTCTCGCTCCTCTAACTCTGTCATCTCCAAATCTTGCACTTTTTCTTCGCGAACTGAATTATCAACCTCATTCTCACCCTGAACTTTTTAAGTGATAACATTTTCATCCCTAACCACCTCTATTGCACTTGTCTCTGCCTCTTTCACATACCTCACTAATTCAATCAATTGCCCCACCTTGTCTTGAAAATTTCTTATAGCGGAGTCAGTACTTACCTTGAACTCCTGCATGTCCAACAATCGCTCTTCCAAGATCTGGTTCAATCGTTCTAGTTGCTCTATTTGACTGTCGGTGAATTCTTCTTTGTGGCATGGGGCGCATCGATCATATTGACTTTGATTCATCGGAGGTGAGTAGTAGTCCTCTTGCCATTCCGCACATCGATCGGATGGTCGAATATGGTTAAAGCTATCAACGTCTTTGAGTATGAACACCGTAATCCTGATAAGCATTAGGGTTCGGGTAACCTCGTAATGTTGTGGCTCATGCTTTCGAATAACCATAATTACGGTCCTGGTATGCACTAGGCAATCGATAATTCCATGAACCTTGGTTATTCTCTTTGTTGATATTGAGGCTCGACATACCGAACCGTTGTTGATAAGGTTGGTAGGGGTAATGTTGTTCAAATTTGAGTAGTTTTGATTGAAAAATCCATCCATTTAAGCTCAATGCAAGATCTCGAAAACAACAATAAAACAATAAAAATTTTCTTTTTTTGTTTTTTCGCTTTTTTTTTCCGTAAACACACGATATTTAGACCCTCAAAAAGTTATGGTTGCCGAAGGCCCTAATCCCCGATTTTATCCGGACTTACAAGATATCACCCTCCGAAGAGGCTAAGTACCAAAGTCGTATTCAAACCGAGTTCGAGACAATATCACTTCAAAGATCCATAGCTCTTTGTCGACATCTAAATAAAACAAGAAAATAAAAACCTAGGCCCAAGCCTTCGGTTCACTTACAAGATATCACAACAATATCACACATTTCCGGCAACGGCGCCAATTTTGATGACCTAAAATTTACCCCTCAAAAATACATTTATAAAGACTCGTAGAATCAGGTAAACTAACTCTCTGGCGGCAGAGTACTGTGTCGATTGCTAGGATAGCTACAGAGTACGAGGTCGTCCCAAGAGAAATGTGGTTGTGAGTACCAAAGCTTAACGTAGAACTTAGTCTAGGCGATCAAAGTTGTGGTGATGTTTGTTATAGCTAAAACAGAAAATAAATATTATTCTAACGAGTTTAAAAAGCATAGCCGAGTTATGATCCAACAAAGTTATCTCCCCACAGAAAAACTTGATTAGGAGTGTGTTTTATCGAGTTGATTTATATGATATTCACGGGTGTCAACTCCTAATTCTGGTGTTAAGATCTGAACAACTCTCACTCAACACCCTATGTGAAGTTAATAAATTTTCCCTTTAGAAAACTGATTAACCTAACATGATTACGCTCTTTGAGTTGCTCGAACAACGATAACAAACCTCTGTATTGGAAACGGTCCTAACAACTAGGCCGAATCTATTTAACGATCCCAAAACCCCTTTTCCCACATCTCACCGCAAAATGCATTTATAAGTTCGATGTGTATGATGAAGGACTAGATGATCAGTCTAATTCAAAGACGTTTAGAATAAGTTTTAGGACATGAATTTATCATACGAACGTTTATTAAGCACAACACAACTTCATCTCGTTTCCCGAGGGTTGATTTCACCCGTTTTCACATAATTCGGCTATGTAACTACTTTAGCTATACATATTAACGGAAATAACAACGAAATATAAATATATATCTAAATACATACATATATATATAAATACTAGTATATAGATATATATGTGTATATATATATATATATATATATATATATATATATATATATATATATATATATATATATAAAGAAACAAAACGAAAGAAATCAAAACGGAAATAAAATAACTACAGCTATATAGATATACGTATAAATATATAAATAGATATATATAGATATAGATATATATATAGTATACGTATATATATATATATATATTTATACTAATTGCATAAAAGTAAAAGAAAGCAATAAAAAGCGGAAACGAAATTATATTAAAACTATAACTAGTCGGGTTATTACACCGACATTATAACTACATATATATATATATAATTATAGGCCCCTCAAAACATAAATAAAAGAAGGGAAAAGATGAAAGGAGGATGGGGAAGAAGAGGGGCAAAGATCACTCTGCTAATGCCCTCATATATATAGGCAAATTGATCAAGGCCGGACCGGTCCTGAAAGGGAATCGGACCGGTCCGGTGTCATCATTGCAAATCATTACTCGCATGTGCAAGCATGTGCACGGTTATAATATATATAATTATATATTAAACTTCTAAAATTCATATCTTGAGTTGTAGACCTCCAAAAATCATGATTTAAACGTCATTAGAAAGCTCTCGAAAAACTCTACAACTTTCATGAAGGACACTTCTTCAGAAAACGCCTTTTTGATGGGCCATTCCCATTACGTGTCGTTTTCGGGATTTTCACTGATACGAATCGATTAGCCACTTGACCACCATTTGAGTTGTAGAAGTCCGATTGACTTGATTCAAAATGCGTTGGAAGGATTATTTGAAGATCTATAACTTTCATTAAGGCCAATTCTTCAGAAAATGCCGTTTTGAAGGACCATTTGTTCGTCGAAGATATAAATCGTTAGTGGTACCACTAACCACTGATCCACTTGACCACTTAAGTTAGTGGAACACTCTTTATCCCTAAAAACACCTCTTTTAGGCCTCAAACGTGTCATTACTCGGGATTTTGGTCAACCTATAATTTGCGCAATAAACCACCAAAATACTAAACGTAAATCCGACACGACACTCCGGTCACTAAACCGGTACAAAAACTAATAAAAACACATAAAAACACGATATTTTACATAATAGTTACTACTTATATATTTTTATGAAACTTAGGAATTAAAGACTCGAAATGATACAAAAGTGCTCAAAATGATATCAGAAACGGGGTGAAAAGTTATAAAAATAACTGTGAATTTTTCCGTTATCAAATGACTCTCTAAATCTTCGGATCAAGAGAAATGGGATAGATTCTCTTTCTAGTAAGAGATGGTCAGGTTATTGAACGTCAACTTTGATCGAATCTTAGATTCGGCGGTTAACAAAGCAAGTTTAGTATGTCCTTTAGTATCTTGAGAGAACGAGGAACAATATGCGGACATATTCATGTATGAACTTGGATATGTGTGATATAATCGATTTTGACTTTAAGTCGATTGAGGATGGTCGTTAAGTCGATCTCAGGCTCGAGTGTTTACTCAAGCATCACATGATTAGATGGACCGTAACGTTTCGATTCTACGGATCGCCCTCGAGCCGACAACTGACTAATCATTAAGACCCATGACATTTAGATGTAGGTGCTCCCAGTCACGGACCTATCCTACGACGGCATACTCGGAGTGTACTTTGGAATCTGAAATGGTTATGATATGCTTAATGGGTACTAGAATACGGGATGGGTCTCTATTGCTTTAGAGCAAGTGAGAGATGTAGTTTGTTGTATTTTAAATAATAGGGTGTGCTCTAAAACAATTAATCACATACTTTCGTGCAAGTGGGAGATTGTTAGGTGTGATGCCTGAAAGACAATTTTGTAATTGTTTTATTTAATAAATGAAATGATATTGTTATTCATATTTATTATTCTCATATTCACCGATGTGACAATAGTATTTACACTACAGAAAACCCTAAAGTATATCGTTTATGTAATCACTTAACTCAGTGTATGGTATATACACGGGATGATTGAGTTAGTGAAGATATACTTAAAATACAATTAGCCCGTAGTGAAGTAAATTGAGAGTATCGGGTCTCTCATTTAACGTGCTATTAATGCGCCCAGAACACAATAGGTGTGATTCTTATCCGGACTTTCGGTTAAGAGAACCTAATGGGGCATTTATATATGATAGATATATCATATGTATTTGGACCGATTTGATTAGAGTTCACGATATAATTCCGTAATCGAGAATTCTTGTCGAATCAATGGATGATCATATTTATGGATATATCTTAATCTCGAGGTGATCACGATCCAACCGCTTGAATCAAGTATGAAGTTTGACTTGACGGTTAAGGATTACACCTGAGTCCGTGGTCCGAATTACCCCATCTTGGCATTGTATTTGGATTGAGTGAGTAGTCGTGTGTTATCACAGATACGGAATCCATTCCTTCCATTTCTCGGAAGTAGATAGACGATTCCTTATTTGTTAATCCTAGAAAGCGATCGATCCATGGAGTTCATATTACACCGATTAGCTACCCGGTGAGTTGTATGAATTAATTGATCACTAGGGGTTCATGGTAAATAAGGATAAGAGGTTCTAGAAAGGGTTAACGGTAACTTCCCGATTTAGAATGAGCGATCATGGAGGATTAATCCATATGTAATGATTATATCAATGGACGCTTATTATTATTCTCGTGAGGAGATAAATATAATCTCATAATCGGAGGAGTGCGATCACAGAGGATTATGGTGGCATATTCTCGTGATTGATTTATCGAATATAATTATTCATTCAGTAAGATAATTATTTATTTGATTTATCGGAGCCACGATTATTAGTCTATGGTCCCCGACGTGCCTCCTAATATAGCATAGCTATTCTCGGACGTCGAATCCTAATAATATTAATTTAGTTCTTGTTGGACTTTATTAAAACGATATGTGAATTAATTGTTTAGTGGACTATTAAATTAGTTGGGCTAAATAATTAAATATGTGGAAAAGACATTTTCCATAATCTTGGCCCAATTATTGTGTTATGGCAAAATTAATATTGACTAGGTCAATATATGTAAATTTTCGCCCATGCTATTTTTTTATGGAACAAGAAATTGTTTTCTTGTGTATTAATAAGACATGTGCATAAAATATTTATTGGATAAATATTTATGAAAATAAATAAAGATAAATATTATTCTAGATTTGTTCTAAAATATTATGGAATTATCTTTTATTTAATAGGATTATTATAATTGATTTTGTATTAATTATTAAATCCTTGGAGGCTAAGTTTTACTCTCCTATATAAAGAGAGTTCTCCCAAGCCTTATACGCAATTGTAATTTTCGACTTCACCTCTTAGAGAGGGAAGGAATAAAATTCGGCCAAGGGGATTAAAGGGAAAATCTTGGAGATTTTTCCGGGTAGCATATCGGAAGGATTCGAGACGAGGATTTCCTTCCACCGGGAGTTGCTTGGATCACACGTACGGAAGATCGTGGTGCTCTTCACACCTTCGTTCGTTCTTTCTATTGCGGTTCTCCAACTTGGATTTTGAGATCCAAGAGGTATGTTCTACAACCCCCTTGTAGAGTAGATCTAGTTATTTTATTACGTGTATTTTATAGATCTAGATCCTTAAAATCGCTTCCGCTGCGGATGATATTACTAACAGGCTGCTGACATATTTGAGGATAGTGCATATACCAAAATCCTAGAACAACTGTCTGTTATCAACAACAGGTAGATGGAATGCAAGAGAGGATGGCAAGAGTAGAGAAAGGGACTGGAATCGAAGTGATTCCTCAAAATGAGAATGCTGGTACTGAAGAAGCCAACTATATTGGGAAACAAGGAAATCAATGGGGAGGATATAAGCCTAACCATAACCATCCTGGATTCCGATATAGTGACCTCAATGCAAGAGAAGGGCCTAAACCGCCTACTACTTATGTACCACAGCAAACTAAAACTTTTGGTTGGGAAGCTGCGATAGAAAGTCTGAGTAATGTCGTTACTGACAATATGGGACAACTTTCGAAATCGATGGCTGATTTAGCCACTAACTTTAGCCAATATTGTCAGAAGACCGATGCTAAGGTGACCAACCAAGAAGCCATAGTCCAGAATCTCACTCACCAAATAGGGCAATTAGTTGAGCAAGTCTCGACTAGACCTCCTGGAGGATTGCCAAGCACCACTGATAAGAATCCTAAGGATTTGAATGCGATCATGACTAGAAGTGGGAAAGAAGTAACTCCACCATCTTTGAAAGAGAAAGAGAAATCCGTAGAGAGCAAGGATGGTGAGCCAAGCAAGGAAGCAAGTACTTCTGGGACATTGCCCGAGCAAGAAACCTATAAGGAACCTGCTGGCCCTAGAGTTGAGCTTTATAACAATAAGTACCCTATTTTCACTGATGTCGATCCTTCAACCTTACCTTATCCTCCACGCAAACCTAAGCATAAGGTTGATGACAAGAGGTATAAGAAGTTCATTGATATCTTTAGAAAGCTACACATCAATATACCTTTAGTTGAAGCACTTGCTGAGATGCCTGAGTACACCAAGTTCTTGAAAGAAGCTGTCTCTACTAAGAGGAAACTCCTAGATTTAGAGACCATTTGCCTAAATGAGGAGTGCTCAGCCATTATTCAACATAAGTTACCTGCTAAGTGCAAGGATCCGGGAAGTTTTCTCATTCCCTACACCATAGGTAACGTATGTTTGAACAAGGCCTTATGTGATCTAGGAGCGAGTGTAAATCTGATGCCCCTATCCATTTTTCAAAAGCTGGGCATGAAAGACCTTAAAAAGACTTCAATTACTTTGCAATTAGCTGATCATTCGGTTAAGGAGCCTTGTGGAGTAGTTGAGGATGTGCTAGTAAGAGTTGAGAAATTTGTGTTCCCTATCGACTTTGTTGTGCTGGATATGGAAGCTAACTACGAAGTGCCCCTAATCTTAGGAAGACCTTTTATGGCCACTAGTAGGACGCTTATCGATGTTTACAAAGGAGAGTTAGTGTTAAGAGTTAATGGGGATGAAATAGCATTCAACGTGCTTGACACTATGAAGACACCTGATGATGAAGAGGATGCATGTTTCATGTTGGATTCTATTGACAAGCTTGTCAATGACTTCCAACAATATGTGGATATTAAGGATTTCCTCGAGGCTACCTTGGAATTAGAAGATGAAGTGCCATATGAAAAGAGCGAGGAAGAAAAAGTGATATGGCCTGGATGTAGTAGAGGAACCACTAGACATATCGAGGAGATGAAGTCTACCGAGGTTGAAAAGTACTACCATAGACCAACATGGCATAAGTTCTTTGAACTTAAGCTAACCGGACAAAAGTTAAAAACCTCGTTAGAAGAACCACCTACCAATCTAACACTGAAGCCTCTGCCTGCACATTTGAAGTATGTATTTCTTCAAGATGAAACCTTGCCGCTTATCATTTCTTCTGCCTTGACTGAAATACAAGAGGAAAATCTGATGAGAGTGTTGAGAGAGTATCGCGGAGCATTTGGATGGACTATAGCTGCCATCAAGGGCATTAGCCCTAGTGTTTGCATGCATAAAATCTCCGTCGATTCTGCAAAGAAAGCGGTTGTACAACCCCAAAGAAGGTTGACTCCACAATTGAAGGACGTGGTTAGGGATGAAATCATTAAGATGTTAGAAATGGGAATCATCTTTCCTATCTCTGATAGTGAATGGGTTAGCCCGATCCACGTAGTTCCGAAGAAGGGAGGTTTGATTGTACAAGCCAATGAGTTAAACGAGTTAATTCCTGTTAGACTCATTACTGGTCATAGAGTGTGCATTGACTTTAGGAAACTGAATGATGACACTCGTAAAGATCACTTCCCTCTTCCCTTCATTGACCAAATGCTCGAAAAACTGAGCGGACATGCATTTTATTGCTTTCTTGACGGTTACTCGGGATATTATCAAATTCATATTTCACCCGAGGATCGTGAAAAGACCACTTTTACATGTCCATATGGAACCTTCGCTTATAATAGAATGCCCTTTGGTTTGTGCAACGCACCAGCAACGTTTCAAAGATGCATGATTTCTCTGTTTGCTGATATGGTTGAAGATTTCCTAGAGATCTTTATGGATGATTTCTCCGTATTTGGAGATGATTTTGATTCATGTCTCACGCATCTAGCAAGAGTGTTGAAGAGATGCGAGGAGATGAATCTGGTGCTTAACTGGGAGAAATGTCATCTTATGGTTACTGAAGGTATAGTACTTGGCCACTGTATCTCAAAGAACGGTATAGAGGTGGATAGAGCGAAAGTAGAGGTGATTGAAAAACTGCCTCCACCAACCAATCTTAAGACATTGCAAGGTTTTCTGGGCCACGCAGGATTCTATCGTCGATTCATGAAGGACTTTTCCATAATCTCTAAACCTCTTACTGAGTTATTGGCCAAGGATGTGCCGTTTGTGTTTACTAGTGAGTGCATGAAAGCTTTCAATAAGTTAAAGAGCATGCTTATTACTGCACCCGTTCTGATTGCGCCTGATTGGAATCTACCTTTTGAGTTGATGTGCGATGCAAGCGATACTGGTATGTAAGTCTTTGCCTTAGGACAAAGGAAAGACAAGATCTTTAGGCCCATCTACTATGCTAGTCGAACTTTAAATCTTTGCTCAAAGGAACTATGCGACTACTGAGAAAGAGCTTATAGCTGTTATCTTTGCTTTCGACAAATTTCGATCTTATCTAGTAGGATCTAAAGTCACCGTTTGGACTGACCATGCGGCCTTGAAGTATCTTTTAGCCAAACAAGATTCCAAACCAAGGTTGTTGAGATGTATTGTATTATTGCAAGAGTTTGATGTCGAAATCCGTGATAAGAAAGGATCTGAGAATTTGGTTGCGGATCATCTTTCCCGTTTACAAATAGAGGACAATGAGCCACTGACCGAGATTGGAGAAACATTTCCTGATGAACAATTATTCTCCATCACGGCCATACATGGAAACGCGATGTAGCTATGACTGCGATATCTTCGCGTATTGAGGTTGTAAAGGAGAAGAAACAACCATGGTTTAAAGACTTTGTGAATTATCTATCCGCAAAATACTTGCCACCAAATCTCAACCCGCAAGAAAGAAAGAAATTCTTTAAGGATCTTAGGCACTATTATTGGGAAGAGCCCTATCTTTTTAAGCTAGGATCCGACAATGTCTTTAGGAGATGTGTGCCGGAAGAGGAAATTTATGATATCCTTAGACATTGCCATGCTTATGAGGCCGGAGGACATTATGGAGGAGACAAGACTGCTGCGAAAGTTCTCCAATGTGGTTTTTACTGGCCTACCTTGTTCAAAGATGCGCATCAGTATGCTAAATCTTGTCATTTCTTGCCAGATGACGGGAAATATCTCGAGAAGGAATGAAATGCCAATGAAGACTATCATAGAGGTGGAACTCTTTGATGTTTGGGGTATTGATTTTGTGGGACCCTTCACTTCGTCTTTATCCAACCGCTACATCTTAGTTGCGGTCGACTACGTGTCCAAATGGGTTGAGGCCATTACTTCACCTACTAACGATGCGAAGGTTGTAGTGAAGTTCTTAAAGAAAAATATTTTTACGCGGTTTGGAACCCCTCGTGCCATTATTAGTGATAATGGAAGCCATTTTTGCAATAGGCCGTTTGAAAAATTAATGATTAAGTACGGGGTTAGACACAAGTTAGCTACTGCTTATCACCCTCAAACAAGTGGACAAGTTGAGGTTACAAATCGAGAAATAAAGCGCATTTTGGAGAAAACTGTTAATACTACTAGAAAGGATTGGTCGTTACGATTAGATGATGCTTTATGGGCTTATAGGACTGCTTATAAGATGACTATTGGTATGTCCCCTTATAAGATTGTTTTTGGTAAAGCGTGTCATCTACCGGTTGAACTTGAACACCGTGCCATGTGGACTACGCGTATGCTGAATTTTGATGAGAGTTTAGCTGGAGAAAGAAGGTTGTTAGAATTGACTCGCCTAGAGGAGTTTCGTCTGGAAGCTTATGAGAATGCAAAAATATTTAAGGAGCGCACGAAGAGATTTCATGATAAGAAGATATTGGACCGCACCTTTAAGGAAGGCGATCTGGTTCTTCTTTACAATTCGTGCTTGAGACTCTTTCCTGGCAAGTTAAAATCACGATGGTATGGCCCTTATAGAGTGAGTAAGGTTTTTCCTTCTGGAGCTGTTGAATTATTGAACCATAAAGACCAATCCACTTTTGTGGTTAATGGACACCTTGTGAAACATTAAATGGGTCTTGGTCAAGGTAAGGAGGAGGAAGTCTTCACTCTTGAAGATCCCACCTATACTTAAACCATCGTTGAGTTGAGTCGAGCGGGCGACTATAAACTCAGAACTATTTCTTAAAAACTATCTTTTATTTTTGTTTTGTTTGAATAAAGTAGCATGAGACTGTTAAGGTTTTTTCATCTCTCCATGTTCCGATTCTAAGTTCGGAATAAATGAGGGTTTTTCCTTGATAGCGACATTTGAGTTTTGTAGTTTTAACTCTTTGGTTTTCCGTGTCATTGGTTGTATGAAATAAAGTGGCTTAAATTGTTTTTGGATATTCTATGTCTAATTACTGCCACATTATTTCATAACTTCCATTGACATGTCATTCACGGTTTCGTGGAGTTTTTGTTTGGATTGCTTAAACAGGTTTTCGATTGCTTCTCCACGACGTGCTTGGTCTACAACTACATTCTGCATCTGCTTGAGAGCCGTTTCCAGAGCTAAGTCTTTTCTTAAAATCTCATTTTTCTTTGTCATTGGGGACAATGCCAAGTTTAAGTGGGGGGTAGGAGACTTAGCCATGATGTGTTATAATTGAAAAAATTGAATGAAACGGTGAAAAATGTGAAAATTTTGAAAAAATTTAAAAAAAAATGCCAAATTTATTATCTCGTACCCTTAGAATTGTGAGTTCCTATGCATAGAATTAATAGGGAAGGAACCAAGTTGCATGATTACGTGATCACTTTATACTTATATGAACGTAAATTTAAGGATATTCATGCCAACTAGTGCAAGTAGTTATTTATTATTTGCTTACTCAATTTGAATCGACGAATTCCGCACAAAGTATAATAGCCGAGGAAGAATTATGTGTACATTGCGTAGATGATTGGTTATCTTGAGACTAGAGTCGATATTTATCTCATTGATGTATTCTTATCTTCTAGCCATCAAAGCGGAGTAATAAGCTTGAGAATTATCTGTGTTTTAACGAAATGTTCAACACTGGGCTTGTAGTAACATTACCAAAGTAGCCCCGCGCTTGTGGTAATATTCATGCTTCCACTAATCCGTGAGAGAGGGATTCTTGCAATGCATACTTTACTTTTAAAGCAAGTTTCTTCTTGAGAGGTGTTAAAGCTTGAAACTACGGAAATGCGAAAAAAAAAAATTCAAATTTTTAAGAGGCTTCGAGTATTTTTCTCGGTCTCCAAGTCCAAAAACCCTATGGATAACGCTTTTGCTTATTGCACCATGTCTTTACCCATTGCGAGGCCTAAGAAGTGGGAATGCTGATGTTGGTAGGTTGGGACTTCGAAGTTAGCATAAACTTTAATCTTGCCACGAATAGGTAAAACTAAATGCATATGCACACGTCACTTCGATTCATGACGAGTAGTGAATAATGGGTACCTTATGAGCATAAGTGGTATGAATTGACTCGAGTTTCTTGTATAAGTATGATTTGACCACAGAAAATGTGTCTAGGGGAATGACTTATTGATTCTTTGTTCGGGACGATCAAAGTCAAAGTGGGGCGTAGTTGATGACGGTCAAATTATACCCGTAAAAGTCATAAACATTATCCTTAAATTGGGATTAATAATATGTATTTTATGATAAATCACCTGTTTATATGGATTATTTATTTTTATGTGATTTATATTATATAATTTGGTATTTATCCATTTATAAGATATAATTTGGTATTTATCCGTTTATATTACATATTTTGGTATTTATCCATTTTTATTTAAATATGATTTATTTTGGGATAAATATATTTATTTTGCAAAATTTGGATAATTATGGAGGATAAATACAAATAGAAGAATTTAATCTCAAGATAAATTCAAGATGCATTGAAGATAAATATCGGATAAGCACAAGAAGAGGAGTAAAGCATGACAAAAGCCGGCAAACCAATCAAATGTTGGCGCCGACTTTAGGGACGAAATTAGGGGGGGCGCATGACACTTTTTTGAGATCGGCCGGGAGTTATCTCTTATTTGTTTGATATTTTGAAGTATATCTCTTAATTAGCTTGAACACCTATAAATAAAGGCATGTAGAACACGCCATTAGTACACCTTAGAAATACATTATTTTCAATACTTTTATCAATATAGTTCGTTGTTTTCTTTATTTTATTTTATGTTCTTTCATTACGGAGTCGTTAGAATCTCCGGTTAGAGATAAATGTCGAGGAGTGGGAATCACGCTCGTCTTCGAGGGTAATGTCTACTCTATTATGCAATCTTTATTCGTAGATCTAATTTATTTCGTTATGGAGTAGTCTTTTTGTGTATTGATTTCGTGATGTAGTTAATTATCGAACCCATGTTTATGTAGATCTGAGACATAAAAGACGTTTCACGAGCAAATCTGGTTCAGATCTGAGTTTGTTGGCAGCGAGCTATTGTCTCGTTGGTAACAAGATCTGTGATGTTCTTGATTTGTCTGTGAACGGCTTCGACTACGTCAGGTTCTCTGCTTTGTAATTCAAACGAGTAATTAATCTTGATCAACTTAATTATTTTTCATCGTAATTTAACATGAGACCCAAAAAGTGATTGTTATTTAGGACAGAGTTTGAATCGGTGTCGAAGAAGTACGCCTAATCATATGAATGTTGCTTAGATGAGGTTACGGTTTATACCGGCATCCCTAGTTTCGTAATTGTGTCAGAAGTTATATGAGATGGAGACTAAAAAATGTGAAGTCACGTAATGGAGACACGATGATCTAGATGGCCTAACCGGAGCTAGATCTACCTTAGGGGATGACTCCCGTAGTCAGAATAATTAATCTTAAATGTCTTGTTTTGTCTCGTCGTCAATCTACATAGCATGGGGGAGTAATTACTACTAGCCTTATCAATACCATTTGTCAATTATTTATAAAACCTATAAAAACAAGTGTCTTAGTGTCGTTGTGTCTTTTGTTGGTTTTGTGTTTCTATTGTGTCAATTTTATTTCTGCATTATTTGTTGGTCGTAGACCGCCTTTAATTTGCTTTTTAGTTTAATAAGTCATATTTCGTTTAAGCTGAGTCTCTGTGGGATCGACTTCGACTCTATCTAACTATACTACGATTGAACCTAGTTCTCTTGCTAGTGTATTATTTAGGTATCGAGTATTTTTATTACTTGACCCGACATCAGTAATTTCACTCCTAAATTTGAGTGGGGGCCATGCACCCCCCTCCTCAATGCTGGGTCCGTCCCTGGATGTGAGATGACACAATCATTGTTTGGAGTAATTTTGCACTAAACAAACAAACTATATTTATAAACCGATACTTACAATGCAACTAACTCCTAACCGACCGAATATCGGGTAGTTGTTAGTCTGATAGGAGTAAGTGGTGTCGATCCACGAGGAGATGGTTTGGCGAGAACGTTTTATGTTTTAGATTTAAAAGCTAGCGATTGCATAGACAGAGAAACGAAGTTGATTCAAAGCTATGGAAGGATTTTTCGGACTGAAAATTAAAAGTGCAAAGAAACTAAAATTAATAAAACAGGAACGTAACTAAAACTTAATCTATGAAATTCGATTAACAAGCAATTTAGAGAAAAGCGGCAACATTGGATCAACAATTTACTTCAAGAATTAAGGATTCTCTTATAATGGATTCCTTTGTGTTTTAAAAGCAGGCGGGTCCATCTACTCAAAAGCAAAACGATCTAATCTCTCAAATCGTTCAATTCAATTAACAAGCAAGGTGTAACTCTTTCGATTTAACGACCTAAACAACAACCGAGCAACTTTCGTTCTAGCTAACAGTCAATTGTTCAATCAAATAGCAAGGAGATCTTAGTTCATAGAATTTTCATTCAATGAAGCAATCATGCAATCACCATCTTTCGATATTAATGAAATTAAACAATAAAACAAGCTAAAGATCTGACCTCAATAGAAGAACACAGTAAATCAGAATAAGAAACCCAAAAATCAATAAGAAAATTGCATCCCCAATATTGCCAAGAGCTGTTTAGCTATCCATGGAGTGATTGATTACAATGCTTGAAGAGAAATCCATAAAATCTAAGCTACAAAGTGAATTGAATCTACTTTTGTGACTGTTTGAGCTCGAGAAATCTCGGACTTTCGATCCAGGAAGAAATGAAATCTAATAATCTGTATGCCCCCTCCATGTGATTACAAATGAGGCCTATTTATAGAAAAAGCAGTATGTCTGCAGACCCGAGCTGGTTTCACCTCCTGAACGCCTGTTCGGTGATGGAGCGCCCGTTTAAAGCCTTGAACGTGCGTTTGAAGCGCTTTTTCTTCATTTGAGCTTCATCTTTGGACTTTGAACGCATGATTTAATTTCGAACGCCCGTTCCATATCTCTGCAACTGAATTCTGTTGAGATGTAACGGCTCTCTCCACTTGTTGATGCACATTTGCTTCTCTCCTCTAACAAACTTGAGCTTATCTACATTCCACCTCATCCCTTTGATATTATCATCATCTATATCATAATTAAGAAAATGCAAAAACATAATATGGCCCAAAATGATATAAAACTTATAATAAAGCTCACTCTTAAGCCCATTTTGCAATTAATTAATTTAAAAGCAACTTTACTCATTATATTAATTATAAAGCCCAAATTCAATGCAAAATATTACTAATGTGGGGAAATTCATAGGAAAAGTATCATAAAATTTCATATAAAATAGCCCTTAACAACTCCCCCACACTTGGCTTTTTGTTCGTCCCGAACAAAACAATACATAAACATCTCTCGAGATACATATGCATCTTAGCAATTATAAAATATATTCAATACTTTAGAGACTCACCCAAGTGTATGTGTGGACTGCCATAGTAAATTTCCACTAATTCCACACTTGAAATCCATTCAAGCAAAACTAGCTAACATCCCAGTTAAATTAGAAATATAAAAACGATTATAACAAGCACTTCACAAAACATACATATTTGAGAAATAGTAACAAGGAGTATTCAAAGATATTTCCGACATACTTAGAGGATGATCCCTTCAACATATCTTCAGTTTTTACTGGGGATAAAGTACATGGTAACTAAGCCCTTAACTTACTCATAATAACATTTTTCGATTTTTATATCACTTTTTCCATTTTTTCTTTTCTTTGTAACACACATCAGATAAGCTTTTGCCCGTCATAGTAGAGTAGGACATTTCGAGATAATCCTATCTACTCAAATCATAAAGCGACTTTTACAAGTATCGTAAGCTCTTGGTCATCATAGTGGAATAGGACATACGAGGTATACCCTACCGCACTCAAATCATAAACCAGCTCCGACACACACAACTAATTTCATTGATCGAGATTTCCTGGTGGCAGTGGTTAACATGCTAAAAGCAATTCAAACCTACTGAGCATAACACCTCAATCAATGATTTATTCATTAATCAATACATAGGACATTAGTTACCATTCACTTATCACTTTCAAACTTACGGATATTCACTGTATGACATACTTTACTTCTGGATACAAACTATTAAAATTTTCCAAACTCGTATGCAAGCAAAGAATCATGCAATAATCATTAAAATTTCTAATTAAATTGGGCATAGCTTATGAGTGTAGCTCTCATTTACTATGGCACGTGATAAAAAAATGGGGTGAAACATCTAAATACACTAAATATATAACATAACGCTTCAATGATATACTCTCAAAACAAAATATGCAGTTGCTTATTCGAGACAAAACAAAAAGTTTAAGCTTAGCTCATTCCGCATGGAATTAAGAAATTATGAGTAAAGATGATATAGATTAAAATTGAATATTCCCCTCCCCCACACTTAATTGACAACGTGTCCTCAAGTTGGCCAAAAGAAAATAGATAAGAGTACTTAGCTCCCTTTTATCGAGATTGGATATCGGTGGCAGGCAAGAGCAGGAAAAACATAACAACAACGTCCATATAGAAAGAAAAACGTAAAGGGTACCTGTAACACTTGAGAAAAGCATGGAGCATCATCGTAGTAAAATAGTGCTATATAAGTTCACATACAAGTATCCAAGATAACGAATGGAAGAAAGAGGTGGAAAAGGTATATATTTCTGTCCTGGAGAAACTGAACGCGCGGTTAGGTAATCAAACGCCCGTCCTGACGACAGAACGCCCGTTCGAGTGCGAGCGTCCGTTCAAAAGCAGAAATTAGAACAGAGACTAAAATCATTGAAAAGAGTAGGCGGGACGCCCGTTTGACACCTAGAACGGGCGTTCAAGCAGCAGAAAAATAGCAGCAGGACAAGAAAAAAACAAAGCAGAGTATGCCCATTATCATCACAAGCCGCCAACAAAAGAAACAACGAGTCAAAAGGCCTTCCAAAACCAGGCCAAAACTGGTTCAACTGAAAAAGAAGCTCAAGTAGTAGAAAAACAAAGGAAACAGAAATAAAGTGTGGAGAAAGTTATTACAACATCAAAATTTGAAAAACAAACAACCAGCACCCTGAGAATAAATTATAAAACTAGTTTTTACCGAACAGGCACCTTGAGAATAACTCAAGTTCAGTCATATTCTCATTAACATCACCACCCCTTTTTGGCTTTTACCGGTGACCAAAGAGCTATCACTAGATCCGTTAACCCCATTTCCTTATCCGGAGAAGTCTGACTTCGTCATTGTCGCTAGAAGGAGGGTCTTCTATTGATAGCTTAAAAAGATTCACCGTTTCAGTCATCATGCCCCCAAACCGGGAAAAAGACGTAGGACGCAGGAACCCACGGTGCCAGATCATTAGCAGAAAAAGAGGTCGGAAACCCCGCTGCTGATGGCGAGAGAGGAATCAGCATGGTGGAACCCCTTCCAGATCCGGCACAACAGGTTCTGGTGGAGACGCTGTCAAATCTTGATCCGGCGGCCTTCAAAACGATTCTGACTATTGCTTTTAAGATCCGGGGGGCTGACACGACGTGGGAAACAAACCCTAAAGAAAAGCCGCTCACAGAGCGTGATAAGGCTCTTGATCCCTCGCGAGAAGAGCATGCAGAAACCCTCTCCACAAACTCCAACCCTAGGAGAGTAGAAATCAGACAACAGGCAAGGGATGCGGCTCGTATAGAACTGGATGTGATCCTAGGTAAGACTCCATTTTCCTTTGAATCGCCTTTTACTAAACAAGTAGAAAGCTATCCCCGACCCCCTGGGTTTAAGATGCCCAAGATGGATCCCTATGATGGAACAAAGGACCCCAGTGATCATATGCATCAATACCTAACACACATGACCTTGTACAACGCGGGCGACCAGATGAAATGCAAAGCATTCCCTGCTCTGCTCACTGGTCGGGCACGAGAGTGTTTCAGGAAGCTACCTCCTAAATCCATCAATGATATCACTACTCTAGCCAGAAAATTTATGCATGCCTTCATTACGGTGCGACCGTTCCAGAGGAACACTACTCAACTACTTACTCTAAAACACAAACCGGATGAAAGTGTGTTGCAATTCCTAAAAAGATTCAATGAGGAATCAAGATAGGTACAAGGGGAGGATGAGCATTTGATAGTCACCTCCTTCATAGCAGGACTACATGAGGGTAGGTTATATGCCAAATTGAACAGTAAACCTCCTCTTACTATGGAAGATTGCTTGGAGACGGTCTTCAAACATTTGCAAAGGAGAGGAAGCCAACAGGCTAAAGAGATAACAGGAAAGAGCCGACCCAAAAAAGGGGAAGGACTGAGCGGCAATCTGACAAAGGTCGGAGACAGGTATGGGATATGATGACTACCCCGATTACTGAAAGGCTCGGTAAGAAGGGTGCTCTTCAAGATTAGGACTTGGTACCGTTAAATAGGTCGCGGGAGCAGGTACTCGCCTTAATGGAAAGGAAAGGAATAGCTCGAACTCCCCTACCTTTGAGAGGCCTCACAGAGAAAAAGGACCAAACAAAGTTTTGTAAATACCATAAGGATGTGGGCCATGATTCAGAAAACTACAGAGAACTAATTAGAGATATCGATGCTGCGGCCTTAGAAGGAAAGATAGATGAGGTGATTGATCGCATATGGAATCCTAATCCATGAGGTAGGAGAGAATACAAAAGGCGGAACTATTATCAAGGAAACGATGACCGAGCGGATCTGAAATGAAGGAGAGATTCGTCTCCTGATCCAGAAGGACACATGGATAATAAGCCTATCAATACCATTAACACAATTGTAGGTGGTCCGGCAGGTTCCAGACCACCCGGGGAAAGCAGCACTGGCAAGGCCCCACAATCTGAATTAGGCAAAAGACATAGGTTATCTGGATGTGGTATACGGACCTCAAGATTCCTTTCCGCTGGTCCCTAACAATGAAGGACTTGTGATTGAGTTGGTGATCAATAAACACACGGTAAAACGAATTTGTGTGGACATAGGGAGTGCCGTAAATGTTCTCTACTCATCGGTATGCCAGACCATGAAAATCCATGATTCCGAGCTGACCTTTGTCTCAGCTCCACTATTCGGGTTCGTAGGACCCCCGAATCACCCAATAGGCATGATCTGATTACCCAGGACTTTTGGGCGAGGAGTGAAGAGCATGACTCTTATGGTTGACTACGTAGTGGTACGGTCAGCCTCAGCATATAATGTTATACTGGGGAGACCAGCTCTTATAGATCTACGAGCAGTCATTTCCCCTACTCACGTGAGCATGAAATTCCCTACGGTGGAAGGGACAACCGAGATTAAAGGAGACATGGAAGTAGCAAGGAGCTGTTACACGGCAACTATTAACCAAAAAAATGAGAGTGCAACAGGTTCTTGTTGAGGAATTAATTCCTGAAGAAGAGGAGAGATGACTGACAGAAGATATAGTTAAACAGGAGAAGTTGTGGGAAGAACACGATGACTTAACGGTCGGAGTCGGGACAAGTATCCCTGAACCCCACAGACAGGATCTGATGGGGTTAATGAAAGAAGTTAAAGATGTTTTTGCATGGAGCACCACAGGCATGCCCGGTCTGTCTCCTGACCTAGCTCTACACCGGTTGAATGTTGACCTTAGTAGAAAACCTGTTCGACAAAAAAAAAGCGCAGCTTTTCCCACGAGAGGGGTGGAGGCTGTTCAAAAGGAAGTATCAAAGCTGTTGCAAATAGGTATAGTTAAGGAGGTGGTATACCCTGAATGGTTATCCAATCCCGTTTTAGTCAAGAAACCTGACGGATCTTGGCGCATGTGTGTGGATTTTACTGATTTAAACAAGGCCTGCCCAAAGGACTGTTATCCGCTTCCAAAGATAGACAGTCTAGTAGACTCCATAGTCGTTTTTGAGGTTTTCGCGTTTCTAGACGCCTATAAGGGGTACCATCAGATAGCTATGGCTCCAGAGGACATGGATAAGACATCATTTGTCACCGAAAGAGGGACGTATTGTTACATAACCATGCCGTTCGGTCTCAAGAACGCAGGTGCTACATACCAGAGGGCGGTCAACTGGATATTTGACAAACAAATCGGGCGATGTATGGAAGTTTTCATTGATGACCTGCTGATTGATGAGCGAAAAATTCACCCACTAAAAATACATTTATAAAGACTCGCAACTGTGGGTAAACTAACTCTCTAACTGGCAGAGTACCAGGTCGATTGCTAGGATAGCTACAGGAGTACGAGGTCGTCCCAAGAGAAATGTGGTTGTGAGTACCAAAATGAACGTCGAACTTAGTCTAGGCGATCAAATTTTAGGTGGAGTGTTTTATACTAATGCAAAAAGTAAAGTTTAACTAACGATTGTAGTTCTAGTGATTAAAAGGTATAGCCGAATTATGATCCAACGAGTTATTTTTACCCCTAAGGGAAGACTTGACATGGGCGTGTTTTAACCAACCTACCTTTCCACGGTATTTTAACGACATCCACGGGTGCCAACTCCTAATTACGGTGTTAAGATCTGAACAACTCTCACTCAACACCCTATGTGAAGTTAATTAATTTTCCTTTAGAAAACCGATTAACCTAACATGATTACGCTCTTAGAGTCGCTCGAACAACGATGAGAAACCTCTGTATTGGAAACGGTCCTAACAACTAGGCCGAATCTACGCGATCATCCAAAACCCCTTTTCCCACATCTCACCGCAAAATACATTTATAGGTTCGATATGTGTGACGATGAACTAAATGATCAGTTTTAATCAAAAAGGCGTTGATTAAGTTTTAGGGCGTGGATTACTCATTAAAACATTATTTTTACGCTACACAACTCCCGTTTAATCCCCTTTAGGGCGTTTTTACTCGTTTTACATAATTCGACTATACGTAGATTTAGCTACTCATGATGATCTTTGAAATGGAAATTAAAGCATATATATATATATATATATACATATATATAGTATATACTATCGTAATTAATATTTATATATATATATATAAGTACTAGATAATTTACATATATATATACATAAGTGCGTAAAAGTAAATATAATATATATATAAGTGCGTAAAAGTAAATGCGTAAGTAAATGCGTAAAAGTAAATGAAAAAAAAATAAATGCGTAAAAGTAAATGTGTTAAGTAAATAAAAGCTCGAAAACAACAAATTATTGATAATTATCCCATTACAACGGTATTTTAGCTAATTTATATAAAAACATATACATAGACATATATATATATATATATATATATATATATACACATATAGATCTACTTATATATAGCCCAAAAGATGAAAAGAAGATGGAAGAAGATGGAAAATGATGGAAAAGAGATCTATATAGTTATATATATCAACAAAACAAAAACAAAACAAGATGAAGATCTTGATGATGATGATCATGGATGAAGATGATGGTTGACGATGAAGAAAAAAAAATTGAAGATGGTGATCATGGAAGTTGAAAGAAAGAGATGGTGAAAAGAGATATATATATATATCTCTCAACAAAAATCAAAACAAAAACAAACAAAAATTGATGATGATGATGATGATCACGATGAAGAGAAAAAGTGGAGAAGATGAAGATGGAGAAGAGAGAAGATGGAGAAGAGAAGAGAGTTATTCCCTCTCCCAACTCAAACTCTCTTTGATGCAATTGAGGGGTATATATAGGAGAATTATATGTATATATAGATATATATATATATCTATATATGTATATATGCATATCTATGGATATCTCCCGTATCTATGAGAAATCTGATGAAGATCTGCTGCAAAATACGGTCCGGATCGATCCTGAAAAGTCCCGGATCGATCCGGTATCTTATTCACTTAATCCGAATTGTCAAAATTCGTCTACACGAGATCGCAGTTCAGTAAAATGGCCATAACTTGAGTTGTAGATATCCGATTGACGTGATTCAAAGTGCGCTGGAAAGCTCTTTCAAAGATCTACAACTTTCATGCAGGACACTTCTTCAGAAAATGCGTTTTTGATGGGCCATTTGTTCGTAGAAGATATAATTCGTTAGTGGCACTACGAACCACTGAGCCACTTGACCTTTTAAGCTTGTGGCACACTCTTATATCCCTAAAAACACCTCTTTAGGCCTCAAAACGTGTCGTTACTCGGGATTTTGGTCAACCTAAAATTCTGCAATAAACCACCAAAATACCAAACGTAAATCCGACACGACACTCCGGTTACTAAACCGGTACAAAAACTAGTAAAAACACATAAAAACACGATATTTTACAAAATAGTCACGACTTATATATTTTTATGAAACTTAGGAATTAAAGACTCGAAATGATACAAAAGTGCTCAAAATGATATCAGAAACGGGGTGAAAAGTTATAAAAAATAACTGTGAATTTTTCCGTTATCACAACCCCCCACTTAGCTTTTGGTCGTCCTCGAACAAAATAAGCGGTAAAATAAAACGAATGAGGAAAAATTCATGAAGATGTAAAATATAAAGGCCAACCAGATGATGTAACCAATCGAATCATAACCACACGTTAACCTTAATATAAATGTATAACAGGGTGTACGTGTGTGATAAGCCTTTTCAATTTCCACTATCCTCTCTTGAATAAATCAAGCAAACGCACTAGTAAAGACTCGCAACTGTGGGTAAACTAACTCTCTAACTGGCAGAGTACCAGGTCGATTGCTAGGATAGCTACAGGAGTACGAGGTCGTCCCAAGAGAAATGTGGTTGTGAGTACCAAAGCGAACGTGATTCTTAGTCTAGGCGATCAAAGTTGT
The DNA here is from genome assembly GCA_026214975.1 of Gentiana macrophylla. Taxonomy (NCBI): domain Eukaryota; kingdom Viridiplantae; phylum Streptophyta; class Magnoliopsida; order Gentianales; family Gentianaceae; genus Gentiana; species Gentiana macrophylla. The sequence continues at coordinate 86,943,408 of CM047811.1, forward strand.
TGGTGGAGTGATTATAACTAATGCAAAAAGTAAAGATTATTCTAACGAGATTAACTAGGTGATTAAAAAGCATAGCCGAGCCATGATCCAACAGTTATCTCCCACGGGAAAAACTTGATAAGGAGTGTGTTTTATCGATTCGGTTCATATGATATTCACGGGAGTCAACTCTTTATTCTTGCGTTAAGATCTGAACTTTCTCTCACTTAACCCCCACACTAGGTTTATTAACCCTCCCTTTAGAGAGCTAACTCGCCTAACATGGTTGACCGGAATAAAAAGCCGTTGAAAAACCTCACTAAAACATAATTTTAACGTATCACTTAGGTTGCCAATCTAACGATTAAGACTATGGTTTAGTGATTTTAAAACATGTTTCGCACATCTCGTAAAAATAAGAATTTCACTTAGGCATAGTCCAGATCTGTCACTTAGATTGTCAATCTAACAATCAGGACTATGATTAGTGATATCCATATCTCACGTCTCACCACAAAATACATTTATAAGCTCGATGTAACCGTGAACAAAGTTGTCAATTTTATTCAAAGTTATTAAAATGATCAAAACAAGTTTAAAACATGAATTTATCATACGAATGTTAAATTAAGCACAACACAACTCCATCTCGTCTCTCGAGGGTCAATTTTACCCGTTTTCACATAATTCGGCTATACAACTACTTTAGCTAATCATAACAACGGAAATACAAAACGAAAGAAAACAAAACGAAAAAGATAACTACAGCTATATAGATATACGTATAGATATATATATATAGATATATATATAGATATAGATATATATAGTATACGTATATATATATATATATATATTTATACTAATTGCATAAAAGTAAAAGAAAGCAATAAAAACGGAAATGAAATTATATTAAAACTATAACTAGTCGGGTTATTACACCGACATTATAACGACATAAATTACTACATATAGGCCCCCAAAACATAAAAATAAAATAGAAGAAAATGAAGGAGAAGAGGAAGAAAGGGGGCAGCCGTTCTCTGTTCTGATCCTCTGTATATATAGGAAAATATCAAGGCCGGATCGATCCGGGTAGGAGCCGGATCGATCCGGTCTCAATGATTACATCTGTTCCTTCTAGAAGCTTATATATTGTAATAAAACTTCTAAAATTCATATCTTGAGTTGTAGGCCTCCAATAATTATGATTCAAACGTCAAAATTAAGCTCTCGGAAAATTCTTCAACTTTCATGAAGGACACTTCTTCAGAAAACGTCGTTTTGATGGGCCATTCCCATTACGTGTCGTTTGCGACATTTTCCTTAATACAAATCAATTAGCCACTTGACCACCATTTGAGTTGTAGAAGTCCGATTGACTTGATTCAAAATCCATTGGAAATCTTTCTTGAAGATATACAACTTTCATGAAGGATTCTTTTTCAGAAAACGCCGTTTTGATGAGCCATTCGTATGTCGTGTCGTTTTCGGGATTTTTACTATTACGAATCGATTAGCCACTTGGTCATAACTCGAGTTGTAGACCTCCAATTAACATGATTCAAAATGCATTGGAAAGCTCTATCAAAGATCTACAACTTTCATTAAGGCCACCTCTTCAGAAAATGCCGTTTTAATGGGCCATTGGTTCGTCGAAGATATAAATCGTTAGTGACACTACGAACCACTGATCCACTTGACCTTTTAAGCTTGTGGCACAGTCTTATATCCCTAAAAACACCTCTTTTAGGCCTCAAAACGTGTCGTTACTCGGAATTTTGGTTAACCTATAATTCTGCAATAAACCACCAAAATACCAAACGTAAATCCGACACGACACACGGTTACTAAACCGGTACAAAACTATAAAACACGCTAAAAATACGATATTTTATATAATAACTACTACTAACATATTTAGATGAAACATAGGAATTAATGACTCGAACTGATATAAAAATACTCAAAATGATATCAGAAACGGGTTGAAAAGTTATAAAAATAACGGTGAATTTTTCCGTTATCACAACCCCCCACTTAGCTTTTGGTCGTCCTCGAACAAAACAAGCGATAAAATAAAATGAATGAGGAAAAATTCATGAAGATGTAAAATATAAAGGCCAACCAGATGATGTAACCAATCGAATCATAACCACACGTTAACCTTAATATAAATGTATATAGCAGTGTGTGTGTGACAAGCCTTTTCAATTTCCACTATCCTCTCTTGAATAAATCAAGCAAACGCACAAATATCCACTCAGACAGTCCTAATGACTTTCCTAGGTATAGGTAGTAACAATTCCACACAACGTCCTCCTGTGTACTTATTAGGATAATCCCTAAAGCATATCATTCAGTTTATACTGGGGATAGTCAGAAGATAACTATGTTTTTTTTTTTTTTTTTTTTTTTTTTTCATAGGACACTAACATATCCGAACTCATTGCCAAAATCGACTATCTTTCAAGCGTCATGAGGTGAGATCGAATACATCAATACTTATCTAACTTTTCACTTAATTTCACATGTGTAGCATATGCCCTCATTCCCAGCAATAGGATGTTTCGTGATAATACCCTATTTGGACTACTATCATCAGCGATCGGGAGCTTTTAAACCTCATAGTGATATAGGGCGTTTCGTGATAACGCCTACCGCACTCAAATCATTGGTAGCTACAACCGACATATATATAACTTATCTTATTTTGATATTCTTCCTATCACATTCAAACCTTGAGATATTCACAAATACACGTTCGTAAATTAGGTACTAAGTTACTACTATTTCTAGGATAAACCACTAGGATACTGAATGGGTACAGTTTAAAATTTCCGTTTCAATATCAAAGGCTTACGTGAACAAGGAATTCATGTTATACAAATAAATTTGGGGTTAAAATGCACTTATGGTTCAAATTAGTTATACATATCCAAATTGATCATTACATCTTTAAATCAATGAAATATATACCTTATACAAATTATTTTAATCAACTAAATAATGTTTGAAAAAGATCAAAAACTAAGGGTTTAAACACTTACTGCCATTTCTAGACCAACCAGACTCTACCCCCCACTTACGATTTTGCATTATTCTCAGATTGTAAATGAGATAGAGAAGAAGACTTAGCTTATAAATCAGGCAGAAAGATGCTATCGAATCCCGTAACAGCCATGAGAAAACACATCCCGAATCCCTGTACCAAAACAACCAAAACAAAGCCAACACAGGACATGGTCCTCGTGCCAAAATATTGAACAGGGATATGGGAATAATGAGATAATGGCCTCATCACGTCGAGAAAATTCGATAGGCAATATAATAGCTTTAGATGGAAAAATAGCCATACTGGTAAAGCACAGAACATCTAAGCATATACGTATCATAGAGAGTATCACATAATCATATATCGTAGTCATGTCAGCTATTCCTAGTTTCATTTTTATTACACACAGTTTTATTAAAGCGGGAATACTTACCACTATACTACAACGACCAGAAATTTGAAACAGACTAGATCATAAAATGAAATGTGTGAAAGAGTATTGAGTCTTTTATACCCAGATCCTCAAGGATTCAATAACCTAAGTCCAAGAAATGATACATTTGAATTTTTATCTTTTTCTCCATCGGGATTTTCGGATAACCACCTAATCATTCCCTCTTAATGAAATTCAAACATTCATCCTGAGACTTGGTTGTGCTTTGTGTTCATCTTTCATACAGATTCTACATTTCATTAAGACTAGGCTTATTCAAATTATTATTTAACGGGCTGCCTCCCGGTAGCGCTTTTGTTTAACGTCGTTGGCTCGACAGGTTGACTCTAAATAGACTCAATCAACCAAAATCTGAACTCAAGAAGATCAATAGCTTAAGAAAAGTGATCAAAGCGAGAACCATCGAAATTAAATTGTCTAGAAACGCGTACCTTGTTTGGTTCTCGATGTTATCTCCTCCCGCCTAGAGAATCTTCTTTTATCACTGTCGAACCATCTTCTTTTGAAAATCACCATAAAGCTCATCCATTGGGAGTATATGAATCGAATCATAGAAAATTCATCCTCACAGAGTGGACGAATATAGTAATCCGGGACCGATATATCGCCTATTACCAACTCTCCCCGGTGGCTTTACTAAAGATGGCCAATCAATCTTTCGCTCCTCTAACTCTGTCATCTCCAAATCTTGCACTTTTTCTTTCGCGAATCGAATTATCAACCTCATTCTCACCCCGAACTTTTTCGGTGATAACATTTTCATCCCTAACCACCTCTATTGCACTTGTCTCGCCTCTTTCACATACCTCACTAATTCAATCAATTGCCCCACCTTGTCTTGAAGATTTCTTATAGCGGAGTCAGATTTACCTTGAACTCCTCGCATGTCCAACAATCGCTCTTCCAGGGCTCTGGTTCAATCGTTCTAGTAGCTCCATTTGACCTATCGGTGAAGTCTTCTTGTGGCATGGGGAAAGCGATCATATTGACTTTGATTCATCGGAGGTGAGTAGTAGTCTTCTTGCCATTCCGCATAATCGATCGGATGGTGAATATGGTTGAAGCTATCAACGTGTTGAGTATGAACACCGTAATCTGATAAGCATTAGGGTTCGGGTAACCTCGTAATATGGTGGCTCATTACTCGAATAACCATAATTCCCGGTCCTGGTATGCATTTGGGCAATTATAGGACCGAGAACCCTGGTTATTCTGCTGTTGATACTGAGGCTCAGACATGAACTGTTGTTGATAAGGTTGGTAGGGGTATTGTTGTTCAGGTGAATAATATTGATTGAAATATTGATCCATTTAAGTTCAAACTGCAAGATTTGAAAACAACACAAAACAATAAAATTCTTCTTTTTTTTTTTCTTTTTTTTTTTCTCTTTTTTTTTTTTTTATTTTTTTTTATGGTAGCCGAAGGCCCTAAGCCTCGATTCTAGCCGGACTTACAAGATATCAACCTAATATAACAACCCCAGTAAAGAGAGTCGGGTTGAGTACCAAAGTCGTATTCAAACCGAGTTCAGGACAATATCACTTCAAAGATCCCAAGACTCTTATCGAAAATAAAATAAAAATAAAAACCTAGGCCCAAGCCTTCGGTTCACTTACAAGATATCACAACAATATCACACATTTCCCGGCATGGCGCCAATTTTTTGATGAGCGAAAAATTCACCCACTAAAAATACATTTATAAAGACTCAGAATCTGTGGGTAAACTAACTCTAAGCTGGCAGAGTACTGTGTCGATTGCTAGGATAGCTACAGAGTACAAGGTCGTCCCAAGAGAAATGTGGTTGTGAGTACCAAAATGAAGCGTCGAACTTAGTCTAAGCGATCAAATTTTAGGTGGAGTGTTTTATACTAATGCAAAAGTAAAGTTTAACTAACGATTGTAGTTCTAGTGATTAAAAGGTATAGCCGAATTATGATCCAACGAGTTATTTTTACCCCTAAAGGAAGACTTGACATGGAGCGTGTTTTAACCAACCTACCTTTCCACAAGATTTTAACGACATCCACGTGTGCCAACTCCTAATTCGGTGTTAAGATCTCGAACAACTCTCACTAACACCTATGTGAAGTTAATTAATTTTCCCTTTAGAAAACCGATTAACCTAACATGATTACGCTCTTAGAGTCGCTCGAACAACGATGAGAAACCTCTGTATTGGAAACGGTCCTAACAACTAGGCGAATCTACATAACGATCCCAAAACCCCTTTTCCCACATCTCACCGCAAAATACATTTATAGGTTCGATATGTGTGATGATGAACTAAATGATCAGTTTAATTCAAAGACGTTGATTAAGTTTTAGGGACGTGGATTACTCATTAAAACATTATTTTACGCGCTACACAACTCCCGTTTAATCCCCTTTTAGGCGTTTTACTCGTTTTACATAATTCGACTATACGTAGATTTAGCTACTCATGATGATACTGAAATGGAAATTAAAGCATATATATATACATATACATATATATAGTATATACTATCGTAATTAATATTTATATATATATATAAGTACTAGATAATTTACATATATATATACATAAGTGCGTAAAAGTAAATATAATATATATATAAGTGCGTAAAAGTAAATGCGTAAGTAAATGCGTAAAAGTAAATGAAAAAAAAAATAAATGCGTAAAAGTAAATGTGTTAAGTAAATAAAAGCTCGAAAACAACAAATTATTGATAATTATCCCATTACAACGGTATTTTAGCTAATTTATATAAAAACATATACATAGACATATATATATATATATATATATATATATATATATATATATATATATATATACATATAGATCTACTTATATATAGCCCAAAAGATGAAAAGAAGATGGAAGAAGATGGAAAATGATGGAAAAGAGATCTATATAGTTATATATATCAACAAAACAAAAACAAAACAAGATGAAGATCTTGATGATGATGATCATGGATGAAGATGATGGTTGTTGATGAAGAAAAAAAAATTGAAGATGGTGATCATGGAAGTTGAAAGAAAGAGATGGTGAAAAGAGATATATATATATATCTCTCAACAAAAATCAAAACAAAAACAAACAAAAATTGATGATGATGATGATGATCACGATGAAGAGAAAAGTGGAGAAGATGAAGATGGAGAAGAAGAGAAGATGGAGAAGAGAAGAGAGTTATTCCCTCTCCCAACTCAAACTCTCTTTGATGCAATTGAGGGGTATATATAGGAGAATTATATGTATATATAGATATATATATATATCTATATATGTATATATGCATATCTATGGATATCTCCCGTATCTATGAGAAATCTGATGAAGATCTGCTGCAAAAATACGGTCCGGATCGATCCTGAAAAGTCCCGGATCGATCCGGTATCTTATTCACTTGATCCGAATTGTCAAAATTCGTCTACACAATGATCGCAGTTCAGTAAAATGGCCATAACTTGAGTTGTAGATATCCGATTGACGTGATTCAAAGTGCGCTGGAAAGCTCTTTCAAAGATCTACAACTTTCATGAAGGACACTTCTTCAGAAAATGCGTTTTTGATGGGCCATTTGTTCGTAGAAGATATAATTCGTTAGTGGCACTCTGAACCACCGAGCCACTTGACCTTTTAAGCTTGTGGCACACTCTTATATCCCTAAAAACACCTCTTTAGGCCTCAAAACGTGTCGTTACTCGGGATTTTGGTCAACCTAAAATTCTGCAATAAACCACCAAAATACCAAACGTAAATCCGACACGACACTCCGGTTACTAAACCGGTACAAAAACTAGTAAAAACACATAAAAACACGATATTTTACAAAATAGTCACGACTTATATATTTTTATGAAACTTAGGAATTAAAGACTCGAAATGATACAAAAGTGCTCAAAATGATATCAGAAACGGGGTGAAAAGTTATAAAAATAACTGTGAATTTTTCCGTTATCACAGATCAAGAGCAGGTCTCTCGGTCAATACGTCAAAGATGTTTGAGAAGTTTTGAGGTACTCCGAAAGACCTGAATGAAGCTCAACCCTAAAAAATGTACATTCGGGGTCAGATCAAGGAAGTTCTTGGGATATATGATATCTAAAGAGGGTATAAAAGCAAACACCGACAAAGTCGAGTCCATACAAAGCATGGCCCCGCCAAAGAACATCAGGGATGTACAGAGATTAACAGGGCGTATGGCAGCTTTAAACCGGTTTTTATCTCGGTCGGCAAAGCGGGCTATGCCGTTTTTCAGAATCTTACGACAAGCGAGCTCCTTCGACTGGAATGAGGAATGTAGGAAGGCATTTGAGGAGTTGAAGACATATCTTACCACATTGCCTATCCTCACCGCTCCAAAAGCAGGAGAAACTTTGTACTTGTACTTATCCGTCTGTCATGAAGCACTGAGCGCTGTCCTGGTCAGTGATCGGGACAATGTTCATAGACCGATTTTTTATGTCAGTAAAGCCCTGAGGGGGCCAGAGGTCAGGTACTCCAATGCAGAAATATTGGCACTAGTACTGATTCATGCTTCAAGGAAACTAAGGCCTTACTTTCGATCACATCCGGTAGTGGTTATGACCGACCAGCCTCTTCGGTAGATATTAAGTCGACCAGAGACATCAGGAAGACTAGCTAAATGGGTGGTCGAGCTAGCCGCCTATGACCTAGAATTATGACCGAGAGTTTCCATTAAAGCTCAAGCTCTAGCTGATTTCATAGCCGAAGGGATAGCAATTACTCTGGAGCAAGAGCGTCCTCAAGAACGATCAGAACAGTGGAAACTGTATGTAGATGGTGCATCTAATAAGGAAGGAGCAGGAGCCGGCCTTCTGCTTTGTAGTCTGAAGGGAGAAGAATTCCCCTACGCTTTACGTTTCAGTTTTAAAGCAACCAACAATGAGGCTGAGTATGAAGTGCTCATTACAGGCCTCAAATTGGCCACAAAACTAAGTGTTAAAAGCTTGCAAGTGTTCAGCGATTCCCAACTAGTGGTGAATCATGTCAAAGGCGAATATGAGGCAAATGAAGAAGCAATGAAGAAATATCTCTCCATAGCTTGAGCATTGATTTCACAGTTTAAAGATGTCCAATTGGGTCAGATTCCCAGATCTAAAAATGCACGTGCCGATGCATTGTCTAAGATGGCATCGAATTTCTTCTTAGATAGGAAGGTTTTAATAGAACAACTTGCAGAGCGAAGCTATGAACAAAAGGAAACACAACCGATCATTCAACAAGAAACCTGGATGGACCCCATAGTATCCTTTCTGAAAAACAATGTTCTTCCGGCAAAAGAGTCCAGGCTCGAAAGATAAGGCTTCAGGCAAGCCGGTATTCGTTATTTAATAATATCTTATACCACAAATATTTTATAGCTCCCTGGTTACGGTGTGCTACAAAGGAATAGGGGAATTACCTCATTCGTGAGATCCACTTGGGAATATATGGAAGCCATATGGGGGCCAGAGCCTTAGCACGGAAATGTAGGTTGTTTGGTTACTACAGCCGACCATGGGGGCAGTCGCTCGCGAATTAGTTAAGACGTGTAAAACATGCCAGGTGCATGACAACATCAAGCACCAGCCTTCACAACAAATGATTCCCCTGGTATCCCCTTGGCTTTTTGACCAATGAGGAGTAGATCTGGTCGGCCCACTACCCCGAGCACTTGGTAACCTAAAATTCTTGGTAGTAGCCATTGACTATTTTACTAAATGGGTAGAAGCAGAACCACTAGCAATGATAACAGGCAGAGCTATTCAAAAGTTTTTATGGAAGAATGTGGTCTGTCGTTATGGAATCCCAAAACACATAATATCGGACAACGGTACACGGTTCGAGGATAGAGCGGTCAGAGAATGGTGCTCAAAACTTGGAATAACTCAACACTTTACATGAATTGGGTACCCGCAGGCAAATGGCCAGGTAGAACAAGCTAACAGACAGATCAATTCGGGTATAAAAAAGAGATTAGAAGAAGAGGTGAGAGCTAGGTGGAACAGTTGCCCAATGTCCTCTGGGCATATAGGACGACACCTAACTCGGCCACCGGAGAAACTCATTTCTTTCTATCATGCGGATGTGAAGCGGTAATCCCAGTAGAAATTGGATTTCCCTCACCCAGAGCAGAGCTCTACGATCAGATCAATCAAGAAACTGAGCTCAGACATTTGAAAGATGAGCTGGAAGAGAATCGTGACATAGCGCTGGTAAGAATGGCCAGGTACAAGCAACAGATTGCACAATACTACAATGCTAGGGTAAAGGACTCGTACTTTAAAGTGGAAGACTTAGTCCTTCGGAGAAATGAAATCAGCAGGCAAGACCCCCAAGGTAAGCTGAGGCCAAATTGGGAGGGTCCTTACAAGGTTATCAAGGTGCACGGAAAGGGTGCCTATCAGTTAGCAAACGCTCAAGGGAAGACCATGCCACGAAGTTGGAACTCAGCCAACTTAAGACGATTCTACGCCTAAGACATGTTCTAGACTATTTACTCTTTCTTAATTATTATCCATAGTATAGAATTTGTAGAATAAGTTGCCTTTGCAACCATTTATTTTTTCAATAAAATTTACATTGTCTTATTCTGTGGCATGTATATACATGAGCATTATATAAGTTAAACTGCAAGAGCAGATCAAGCTCAGAGACTGAGCGCTGCATAAATATAACTGCAAAAAGCAGACTAAGCTCAGAGACTGAGCGCTATGTAAATATAACTGCAAAGAGCAGACTAAGCTCAGAGGCTGAGCGCTACGTACATATAACTGCAAAGAACAGACTACGCACATAGACTGAGCGCTACATAAATATAACTGCCAAGAGCAGATCAAGCTCAGAGACTGAGCGCTACATAAATATAACTTCAAAGAGCAGACTAAGCTTAGAGACTGAGCGCCACGTAAATATTGCAAAGAGCAGACTACGCTCCAAGACTAAGCATTACACAGATAAAAACTGCAAGAGCCGAGTCTTAAAAGATCAACAAGAAAAGGATAATTCTCAAGCATGTTACGTTAGAAACAAACAAACCACGCTTGATGGGGAAATCCACATAAAGACAAGTGAGATAAAGCCAGAAAAAAAAAGTGAGGGTAAGTGCTCCTCCTTTCATAAGTACTCAAAATTTCACAAACTTCAAAAGTTTTTACAATACAAAATAATAGACCGAAGAGCAGGTCATGAAATAAATACCAAAGTCAAACAGACTTAGGCTTGGGAACACCAGCTGAGGCACCTTCTCCTGAAGGCGCAGAGGTTGCTTGAGTGGTAGGTTTAGGTGGGGGAAGAGCAGGGTATTTCTGAACAATATCAACCCCCAATTTGAGCTCTTGAAGACGATCGTTGTAAGTGTGCCCCATGCCCGGCTTATACAAAGTCGCATTCTTCAGCTTTGAAAGGTCGAGACTAGTAAACTGCGCCCGGGCATCGTCGATCCCCATCGAGTACCCATGATTGTGTTGGATGTAATATCACCGGATGGATCATAGATCCACCCGATTACACAGCAGAAAGAATAAGATCTAGATCTCGTCAACCAAAATACATAAAAACAATAAATCTAAACCCACGAGGGGGTTTAGATTACCAACCTTTTTATGGTGCAATAACGCCAAGAACAAAAGATCAATCCAAGCTAGTTGAGAGCCTAGTTGAGAAGCCAAAGTCTTCCAACGTGTGTCTCCAAGCACCACCAGGTGGATGGTGTTTCAAGCCGCTGGACCTCCTCGATATGCTAATCCCGAGGATTATCCCAACTCGAAACCCTAGTGTTGAAGCCGAAAATTCTAAGCTTCCAACACTCATGTATGTCGCATTATATGTGATGTATTGAGGCTTGTGAGAACTCTCTTTATATAGGAGAGTAATCCTTGACCTCCAAGGATTTAATAATTAAGAGATAATTATTAGATTAATCCTTATTTCAAATAAAAGATAAATAAAATAATTATCCAAAACAAATTAGGATAAATATCATTATTATCTAATATTTTATGAATTATCAATTAACAAATAAAAGATAAATCACATGTTAAATAATTATCCAAGAAAACTAATTCCTTAACAATTAAATAACACAAAATGCGCCCAAAAAACCCTAGAAATAAAGGCCACGCATTTTACACACATATTGGGCCGAGTCCACGAAAAATTCTTTTCCGTGTATTTAATTATCTAGTCTAACTAAACAATAAATCCACATATCAATTAAATATTCCAATCCAACTATTTAATTATAATTGAAGTGAAACGGCGAGAAAACGTATATGCTATATTAGGAGGCACGTTGAGGACCATGGACCCATATTCAGTAGCTACAATAATTTAAAAAATATCATCCGTCAGACCGAACAATAATATTCAATCTATTAATTCCGGTATTACACCACCATAAACACGAAACTGAACTCTGCCGAATATAGATATCTTATACTCAACTATGAGTTGCTAAGCGTCCACTGATATAATCATTACATACGGATAAATCCTCCATAGACTGTTCGTTTTGATTCGGGATATCTCTGTAGACCCTTCTCGAAACACCTTATCCTTATTTACCATTAACCCCCTAATCATCAATTAGTTCATAACTAATATAAGATGAACTGGCGCCATCGATCAGTTTCTAGGATTAACAAATAAGGGAACTGTCAGTCTACTTCCTGAGGAAAGGAATGAATTCCATATCTGTGATAGCACAGACTACTCACTCATCCCAGAATAGAGCCAACGGAAGTGTTGGACCACATACTGCGAAGTGATCCTTACTAACACATCAAACTAGACCCTAGTCTAAGCAGTTGTCTGTGATCATCTCAGGATTGAGATTAATCCATATGTGATCATCTTGTGATTCGATAAGACTTTTCGATCACGGAATTATATCGAGAACTCAAATCAAATCGGTCCAGCCCTATATGATTATCATCATATATAAATGCCCCACTAGGTACCCTATTACCGACAGTCCGGATAAGACTGCCACACCGTAAATTGTTCTGGGTGCATTATTAGCAAATTAATATTGAGACCCGTACTCAGATTAATAAACACTACGGACTAAGTTAATTTTATGTACATCTCACTTACTCAATCCTCTTGTGTATAGACATACACAGAGTTATGTGATTACATGAACGAGGTACTTAGGGTTTCCAGCAGTGTCTTAATTATAAGCATATATGCATAGAATAAGATGAATTATTAATTCTGTCATAAATACAATTAGATAATTATCTTTCGGGCACTACACCTAACATATTGACGATAGGGATGAGAAGTGCATAGAGGACCCATCAAAGTGGTCAGTACTATAGTACTCCCGGATGCCTTTGGCCACAAGTGCTGGGATAGAACCCTCTAGTGCACTTCGGGCAGATCGTGACGTGTTCAGACTCTCTTCAATCCTCACCCTCTCCTCCGTCACAGTGGCCCATTGTGCCTCCTAACTCTGCTTCTGTAGCATGTGCCGCTTGTAAAGCCTGTATTTCCAGCTCATGCTTAGTCTTAAGGTCGACCAGACCCTTTTTCTTGGATTCGTACAAGTCTTTGTACTTCTTCTTGGAAGCTTTTAGCTCAGACACGTCCTCTCATGCTCATCAGCGACGGCTTTAGATTTGGCTAAACGGTCAAATACCTCTTGATCGATACGGGCACCCTTACCAAGCACAATCATAAGGTGAATAAGCCATCACAGGGAAAAGTAGTAACAAAAAGTAAGACGTAATAAATCGTACCATCTCAGCCAAGTCTACGGTAGACATAGCCTGGAGCGCAGCTTGGATTATGGAAGCTTCACCCTGCTCGGCTCCGGCAGATCCATCTATGAGTAGGCTGGAATGTCCTCTTTTACGGGTTGGCTCTCTTGCAGTTGAAGGGATCCCCTGGTCCGGTCGACGCAGTGGGGTAAGATCAGAAATCTCCTCCTGGTCAGAGGGAATTTCAGAAACAATCATATCATCTTCCCCATACTGCTGAGGGTTACGCACAACATCATCAGATTGGTCAATTAGAGACTGAACAGTTGCAGAATCGAGTACTGAGCCAGATGCTCAGGTCGGTAAGGGTCAATTAGAGACTGAACAGTTGAAGGATCGACCGGGGCTTCTTCAGGCTGAACGTCGTCGGTTCTGGCTCCCGCTCCAGAAAGTAAATGTGCCAAGTCGGCCACTACACAAGGAAAACAGAAAGTAAGATACATGATAAATACAATTATACAAGTAAAACGAAACCAACAATTACAGCAAGGCTTTCCTACAAGATTTCTCTTCATTCTCTATGAGTGGTGCATAAAGCTCGGGCCCAACATCGTATAAGCGAGCACGATCAATGAGCTCGGAGGTATAGTTCTGGCAGTTCATAGAGATGTCCATCTCCCTGACAACTTGGATCAACTCCCTCAGGTCGGCCGTATCAGGAGTTTCGTCTTTCTCGAGCGACGCGGTATTCCATTTGCCCAGTCGGACATTTCCCTCGTGACGCACGAAGAAGAACCTCTCTACCATCTCTTAAAAGATGTCTTCCCGGCATGTTGGATATGAATATCTAGTAGAGGACCTATCTGGCGAAGAAAGTAATACCTGTAGGATGTAATATCACCGGATGGATCAAGATCCACCCGATTACGCAGCGAAAAGTACAAGATCTAGATCTAGTCAACCAAAATACATAAATACAATAGATCTAAACCTACGAGGAGGTTTAGATTGCTTACCTGTTTATTGCGAATAAACACCAAGAACAATCCGAGATCCAAGATCCAAGTATTGAGATAAGAAGCCACAGTCTTCTACGTGTGTCTCCAAGCAACACCAGGTGGATGGTGTTTCAAGTCACCGGACCTCCTCGATATGCTACCGGAATAATCCCGAGGATTATCCCAACTCGAAACCCTAGAGAGTCGGAGATCGGTCGAAGTGAGTCGAAATCCCTCTCTTTAGAACCCTAGCTAGGCCGAAAATTCTAAGCCCTAGCTTATAATGTATTTCGAAATTATGTTCTCTGTTTAAGGCTTGGGAGAACTCTCTTTATATAGGAGAGTAATCCTTGTCCTCCAAGGATTTAATAATTAAGAGATAATTATTATAATAATCCTTATTTCAAATAAAAGATAAATATATAATATATCCCAAACAAATTAGGATAAATAAATATATTATCTAATATTTCATGATTTATCATTTAACAAATAAATAATTAAATCATATATCAAATAATTATCCAAGAAAACTAATTTCTCTCTAATTATTTTACCTTAATAATTTCGGCCATAACCCTAAATAATTGGGGTTTGACACGCCTAATACACATTGGGCCGAGTTCACGAAAAAAGCCTTTTCCATGTATTTAATTATCTAGTCTAACTAAACAATTAATGCACATATCTATTAAACAGTCCAATCCAACTATTTAATAGTAATTGAGGTGAAACGACGAGAAAATATATGCATGTTAGGAGCCATGTCGGGGACCATGGACCCATATTCAGTAGCTATAATAAATTAAATAATATTATCCGTCGATCGAACAATAATATTCAATCTATTAATTCGGGATTACACCACCATAAACCCAAAATGTAACTCGCCGAATATAGATAACTTATACTCAACTATGAGTTGATAAGCGTCCACTGATATAATTATTACATACGGATAAATCCTCCATAGACTGTTCGTTTCGATTCGGGATATCTCCGTAAAACCCTTCTCGAAACATCTTTTTCCTTATTTACCATTAACTCCTTAGTGATCAATTAGTTCATAACTAATATAATATGAACTGGAGCCATCAGTTTCTAGGATTAACAAATAAGGGAACTGTCTGTCAACTTCCCAAGGGAAGGAATGGATTCCATATCTACGATATCACAGACTACTCACTCATCCCAGAATAGAGCCAACGAGAAGTGTTGGACCACATACTGTGAAGTGATCCTTACTAACTCATCAAACTCTACCCTAGTATAAGCAGTTGTCTGTGATCACCTCAGGGTTGAGATTAATCCATATATGATCTTCTTGTGATTCGATAAGACTTCTCGATCACGGAATTATATCGAGAACTCAAATCAAATCGGTCCAGCCCTATATGATTATCATCATATATAAATGCCCCACTAGGTACCCTATTACCGACAGTCCGGATAAGACTGTCACACCTAAAGTATTCTGGGTGCATTATTAGCAAATTAATCTTGAGACCCGTACTCATATTAATAAACGCTACACTGAGTTATGTATAGCCATACACTGACCTGTACTCATATTAAGTACATCTCACTAACTCAATCCTCTTATGTATAGCCATACACTGAGTTATGTGATTACATAAACGAGGTACTTATGGTTTTCAGCAGTGTCTTAATTATAAGCATATATGCATATAATAAGATGAATTATTAATTCTGTCATAAAAACAATTAGATAATTGTCTTTCGGGCACTACACCTAACAATACCAACCCGGGGAGTTGGGAACTTTGCAGTGCCGGTAGAATGTCCGAAATAACATGACAGAGAACCTGGTCCGTACCAAACGGCACCAGATGGCAAAGCCTACGATGCACCCGTTAGGGGAAAGTTGGGCAATCCCCGATTGATAGTAACGGAGAGTAGCAATAATAGAAGGACAGAGAGGCAACCTCATACCATAGTCAAACTGCTCTTTATAGACTGCACAGTAATCGGTGGGAGGCTCAGAGGCATATCGGCCAACGACCCGTGCATCAGTTTTCGATTGAGGACTAACAGGAATACGGGGAGCAAATCTAGTAGCATCTATGTGATACCGATTACAGAAATAATCAATGGTGTGTTGGGAGATGATGGAATCGATTCCAAAACTACCTATAATAGATTTGGTGGCAGAAACAGCCTTAAGGTGTCTCACAAAGGCAGAATCCCTAGGAGCAGAGGGCACAGTACGTCTAGGAACAAGACCTGATAAGAGATTATACTGGAGAATAATGGCATGAGAAGTGGCCGGATAATACGAAGCAGTAGGGGGCTGGTTAGGGGCCACCTCTTCAGCTTCAAAATCAAAGGATTTCAGGCTTAACTCTCTATCAACGGACGCGTCGGAAGGAGTGGAGGATCTAACCCTCATAAATAGAAATCAAAGAAAAAAATCAGGAATGCCAAGAGAATGATGGTTACATACTTGCAGAAATGGAAGAGGAGAAAGACTTCATTTGCACCAGGCTAGAATTTAAAAACGACAATAATAATGAAGTGACGTTTGAGGAGATGGGTTATAACCCCAATCGGCGCCTCGGATAGTGATCCATTTTATGGCAGAAGATTTGACGCTTCGTGTCCCGTGCTAATTATGACGGTACAGTAAACCCTCGGACACATGTCCCAGCACTGCCTACTCGGTCTCTTTAGTCAGATCCTCTCAACCATGACCAGCATGGGGCGAGGATAGACCGACTTTGCCTAAAGGCACTAGTCGGTCTGGGGGGCTTATGATGATGGTCGGATCGGCAGGGGCCACATGTCATGATCACAACGCCTGTATTTAGATACAAATTCAAGAATCTCGACCGTTGGTAGGGAGGTCCAGCCAATCTTTATGAAAGATCGTGTCAGATGAGTTATCTCCTGATCACCGCAGGTCGGTCTGGTAGAACATGAAGTGCATGACCGCATAGACTCGGTCCAATAGGTCCGAGCACTAAATCAATTACAAGCTTGTTTTCTGCAAGGTAGCACGTGGGGAAATTAATCTAACCTCATAACGGCCTTGATTCAGTACTAATTGCAAGGGAGATATTCTCTCCTAAAGATCAGGGATCCATGCTAATCCTAATGAATTAAAATGTAACCGAATCCTTCAAGGATACGGGGGAGATTAGGGTTAAGACTCCCTATATTAATTCCTGCTAAGAACTACGGCCGGCTTGATTCCAATCAGACTCAATTGGATACGTAGGCAGCTTGAGAATAACTCAAGTTCAGTCATATTATCATTAACATCACCACCCCTTTTTGAATTTTACCGGTGACCAAGGAGCTATCACTAGATCCGTTAAGCCCATTACCTTATCCGGAGAAGTCTGACTTCGTCACTCTGCGTATTTTTTTCCATCGTCTTCTTCCGGTCGTCCTCTTCTTAATTTCTTTTTCCCGCCGGCGTTCCTCTTCCACCGCACAAACACCACCCTTCTCCCACAAAAGCCATCCTCTCCTTCTTTGCTGCTTCTATTCTTGCACATCATAGATGGCCGAATCCCAGCTTTCCGGTCCATCTCAATCTCTGTCCAACCCGCTACCAGCAATGTCTACATCGCCATCTCCTCCGTTGCCGTTGGCTCTTCTGTCTCCGATACGGATCCTTCATGCTGTCTCCTTTCTTTTTCCTATTCTTCTTTCTCACCTCTTCTCTTTCCCTTTTCCGGCTCCGGCGATGAATCTCTCTGTCAATGGCTGTACCCGATATCTTTTTTAAAATAATAAAAAAAAAACATTTTCTTTTATTTTCTTTCTAATAATAATAAAATAAATAAACTACACCTCTTCTTTCACCTCCTCTTTATTCATTTTATTTATGTCGTTGAATTTTTTTTTTTAAATCAAATAAATTGTTCTCTTGTCGTTATTTCCTTTTCACACCGTAGCAATGCGTGGTTCCTTTTTTTTTTTTTTTTCCTTTTAATTTCAAAGAAAAACATGGACGATCTAATCTTCAAAATATTTCTTTTGCTCTCTTCCTTCTACTATAAACTCTTCTCTCCGGCTTCCAATCTCTTTCTTTCTAGTATGACTCCGGCTTCCAATCTCTCTACATTTATTTTCTTATTTATTGCTAGTCATCAAATTACATTATGTCTCTCAATTGACTCTTTTCGTCGGCACCTATCCTTTCACTCCCTTGATTTGCTTTATTTCAATCTATATCTCAATCTATAAATTCTTCGTTCTTTTACTTTTTTTAGGGTATGATATTCCCTCCAAATCTTTCTTCCTCTCTATAATTTATTCTATGACTCTTCCAAAGTTTTTGCGTGTCATCCATTGCAGATTCAAGCATGATCAGGTTGTGAAGGCATTGATGTCAGTTGATATGGAGCAGTTTGTTGCAGACACTATGTGAAGAAGACCAGATTCATTCACATCGAGCCAATCTCCATGTTCATTGCATTGCCATGGGATTGCGGAGGTGTGTTAGAGATAATGACAAGATTGAATATTTAGATAATATAGTTTGAATATTATTATTTATTTTAAATATTATTATTGTCGTATTTATCTTGTACCGACTTATCGACTAAGTCACCGAAAATATCTTTTCACACAAATTTTTATCTTACCACACAGATTTTTTTTTTCCAATTTCGCCCTTATTTTTTTTATTTTACGCGTTCATTCGATTAAAGTTTGGTCAGAATATGACACATTATCCATACTGAAATATGGTCAGAATATACGTGTTGAGAATCCACACCTGGTTGATTTGGACCATATTTTAGGTAGAATGTTTGAAGTTTTCCAAACTCATACATAGTCGAGTATCATTCTGACCAATATTGAGTCCGGAACACTCTACACATTCAGACTAGAATTGGGTCAGGATAACAACAACAATATAAAAGCACCCCTATTGATTCTGACTGATTTTCAGACAGAATATTAAAAGTTTTTTGTACTCAATTTTAGTCAGAATGTCTTTCTGACCGGTATTGAGTATGAAAAACATTCAAAATTCTGACTAGAATAAAATCAGTATAATGATCGTATTCTGACTCAAATTGGGTCAGAATGGCTGCTATGTGAATTGACCAGAATAGTATACATTTTCCGGACTCATTTACGGTCAGAATGGCAGGCGTGTGGAATATCCAAACGAAGCCCACTCTCGGCTCTTGGTAAGTGTAAAACAACATTTGTGTGAAAAGATAGTCCCTATATATATTTGTACTCTCCATTCCGTTGATTCAATACAATTACTTTTATATTTCTCTATTACTCTGTAGATTTTAAATTCGATCATTTTCCGTAACTGGATTTGTTTTTGTTGGAAATTGAGGGTTGATGATCAAATTTATTGAATAATCTTGATACTGATTATTACAAGTGTAATTATTTGCTTGATTTTTATCTGGGCCTATGGGATATGGATTTTCTTTTTTGGGGCAGGTTTTAGTGAAGGAGAAGAGGTCTTCAGGAATCTTAATTTTGAATAGGCCAAAGCAACTCAATGCACTTTCTAACGAAATGGTATGGCTTATGGACTAGTAAGAGTCCAACTATTTGTTAGTATTTCGGTATCCGAGCGTTGTTTTCTTGATTTTTATTATCTCATTGCTTTTTCTTCGGGAAAAGATCTAATCTTTCCATTTATGAAAGCCATCAATGTGCTTTGAGAGAATTTGGTACGGCTTGTGTTGATCTGTTGCACTTTTTGTGATAAAAAGGCTCTTTGATTTGTATCAGCCTACGGTGTTTCGGAAGTTCGAAAGGGCAGAGAGCTTGCATATTGAAACATTGTATAGAACCGTGCCTTAGGAAGATTTGGAGGGATCGTATGATCGAAATAGTTTCTTCTTCTTTACAAGCGTTTCTTATGCTTTCACTTGCTCCAAGATGGCCACATTTGAGTTGTGATTATGGCAGCAAGGTGGCCAACCGGTAATACTGATACTGTGATACTGATAATGTGATACTGATATTTCGATACTGATACTGTGATACTGCGATGGCCAAATCCTAGAGGTCCAATCTAACCGGCAGTGTACCGGGTCGACTATAGTCTAGTTTGGTGAGTCATGGTCGAATCCACGGGGAAGCTCAATTGTGTGGTTACACACTAAAAAGTCTATATTAATACGATATAGGTCGCAAATTGCAAGATGGTTATTAAATGCATATATAAGGTTCTTGTGATAAAAATAAGATGATAAACGATAAAAGAAACTAGCCAAGACAACGTGCAACCTAGCCAGCCTCTTGTAGTATCATGGGAATGATATCCTACCTCCTACCGTTGGTGTTCAAAAGTGTGAAGCGGTGCATTCCTAAGCAAGCAATCTCCCCTCGTACTAGTGCATGAGATTGCTCTCTACCTCCTTCTTGGTCTAAGTGTCCTAACCTAATGACTCGGTATGCTACGCACGTGAATGCTATGACAATGTCAAATATCCCCGGATAAGAGATCGAATGACCCGAAGGGTCGATTTTACCATCCGGTTTTCCTACTCTCTTCTCATGACTAACATCTCCTTTTGGTCTCCGTCAACATGTAAATGCTAACACTAGGCAATTACTCCAATGCAAGCAATCAATGTAACACGAGTAGGAAAAGCTTCACAACAATCAAAACTAGCAACAAAAACTATCATTCGCAATCAACATAAGAGGATAAACTAAAGCTACCACATGATCTTGGATAGAAAATTCTAGCCACTCATGTCTACAAATATCAACATCTCAAGACTAATATTCATAAGCATAAGAACAATTGAATGAAAATAAAGATTAAGGATTACCAAATCAAGAGTACAAATTCGAGTTGATGCTCATCGTCTAACTTCCAAAAGCTTGAATGAACTAACACTAGTGTGTTGAATTCAATCAACTAAAAGAGTTAAACTAGGATCCTTAGCTTTTACAATCAGAATCAATGATTAATTTCTACTAAAATTCGGCTATAAGAGCCTGGGGTGAAGTTTTTCCTTCAAGATGGAAAAGTTGAAGAAGATGAAGTGTGTGTTAATAATCTTGTGAATGGAAGAATAAAAGAGATTAATTCTTTAGTGAATCTGCAATGTTGGCGTAGGTCAACCCAATATGGCGTGCGTCAAGTGTATAATGCATTACTGGCGTCGGTCAAGGCTGATTGTCATGAGTCAAGTCCAGTAAGTGGTAGTTGGCTGAATGACATTCGCATTAAATGCTCAACAGCTTCTTGACGCGGGTCAATGCAACATGGCGCGAGCCATCTGTATCTAAGATCACCATAATCAAAGTTCATTCTTCCACTTGGCTTGGATTGAATCCTATAATGTGTATCGATAATCCTCGTGGGTTGAAATCCTTGCCAAAACTCCAAAATCATCATCAAAAGTCAACGGCCACCTTAAGGTCATAATCCACGCTACCGACCGTGATATCTGTGCTGCAAAATAGACACAAAGATACTACGTGTAAACCTGATAACAAAATCGGGTAATAACTAATAAAATATAACTAGAAATATGGTTTTCCTGAAAATTCTATGTACACAAAAAATGGTTCCAATCATCATAAAATTTGCTCAAGTGATGTCAAAATGTCATTAATTGCATTAGAAAAAAAGGGTAAATTATCGGGAATTATATCATCAGGTTGACTTACATCAACCACTCCACACTTAGCGTTTGCTCGTCCTTGAGCAACTAGAGCGATAAGGTTATTTAGAGTCACAAAAATACGATAATGCAACATCAAGAATTGAGGATCCAATAAGGCGATGCAACCCATCAAAATCACAAGAACATGTTCTTCATGATCTAAGAAAGTAGTGGAGTGTGTGAGTGAATATTCTTGAAGCTTGCTATCAACAAACGATCATCAAATCATGCAAGCCTTACTAAAAGAAATGCAACTATCAGCTTAGGAATGAGATCAATCTCCACTAATGAGGCACTCGGAATCAAGGAACCAGGTCAGGTAGTTGACAAATCGGCTTGTAACGTTCAGGCTAGGGTATTGGCTAACCGAAAGGGAATAAAAGAAAAATCAAAAGAACAAGGCAAGATAGCAAGAATCCACACCTTCTTCTTCAAGATACCATCCTTCCATACTAGTCACTTCCCATCCTAACATCACTGAGGATCTTACAATTCGCTTCAAAATTGCCTTCAATGACTCAAAATTTAACGACTAAGTATTTACAACTCGTATGTTTCTCTTATTGATTTGAGTTTCTGATTTATTAAAAGCTTTTATTCAACCCTTGGAATATGTACAAGATGAAAATTACTTTTTTTTTTCAATGGTTTCCAAACCGAACTTCACAAGATGTCATCTCAACCTGCTAACACACTCATCCAACTCTTAGTTCCTAGCCACCACTTTCACAATCACTAGACTCTTGCTATGCTTGCGGGAGGCCAAAGGAATGTTGACCAAAATTTCGGCTAAGGGTTGGATTATAATGAGTATGAACGGCTAGCTTGAGTGGGGTCTCACCACTCTACATGGCTAAGACGGGGACAAAAAGCAGGTAGGCCATTTGGCTATGGTTGAGTCAAAGTAATGCCAAAAATCGTCCTCCCTATTCCGATTCCAAACACCCGTTATTCGTCTTGAATGAATAACATTCCTAGGTTCAAGTTGCAAGTTAGAGCGTGCATGCACAATTTCACGAAGAGTTGTTTGTTAGCGAAGATATCGGAATATACGTGCACAGTGAATCACACTACTCATACGGATTAGTGAATAACATGTACCTATGTTCCGTCAAAGTTACTCGTTTTATTGAAATGCTCGCTCTATCAATTACAGCTCAAAATTTCTCGAAGACGATCAAGCCTAAGGTTTTTCTTAAGCAATTAAAGGTATTACCCGTTGGTAGACTAACTACACTCTCACCCCCACTTACAAGCTGGCATTGTCTTCAATGCGAAGTGAGTAATGAAAATATAGTTAGGAGAACAACGGGGAATCAGAATGAGCAAAATAAATGAATGAAACAACCACATGCAACTAGGGAAAAATTAGGCCTGAAAAGACCCGTTGGAGTAGGCCAAAGACATAATGGCGCACGCCAGAATACACTATTGTTATTCAGAGAGTTTTTCTGTAAAAACTGGCGCATGCCAAAACATGGATGGCGCACATCATTCCCGAATATACGAGGAATGGCGCGCGCCACAAACATACTGGCGTAAGTCAGTAGTGCAAAAAACTCATCAAAGGAGGGTTTTCATGTAGGGGCAAAATGAAATCTATGTACGGGTGCATGATAATCAAGCAGGAAAATTCAACCAAATAAACAAAGACAAATATTTTACATTATTGGAATGAAATGGAAATTGCAAAAGCATTGTTCAGAGACATCAAAGGGAAATTGCAACAAAGATTCAAAGCAGCCAGCAAAACAGAAAACTAGAAAAACACGCGACCAACCCAACCAACCAACAACCAAACAAACGAACTAATCAGACTTGACATCAACCTCGAAATCGGACTTGTCAGAAGACGGAGGAGCACCAGGCATGTCCCTCAGAGCAAGGCTATGATGCGTAACCGGACTAGGGAAGCACTCACCCTGAGAGTTGGTGGGAACTCGAGCGACATGAGTGCACAGGTGGGAAATCAGCCATGCAAAGGGAATGAAGGGTAAAGTGCACGCAGGCCGAGCATAAGACCATGCAGTTTGATGAATCAACGTACCCCAATTGATGTACACCTCGCGCCTGATGGCGTAGAGCAAAAGCAACTCATTGTCAGTCAGCACCTGGAAATTTTCTGTGGGAAGAATACGGTTGTTGATAAAATGCTTTCATGCCCGCATCTCAGGAGAAAGAGTATCAACCGAGTAGTCTGCACGAGGACCTTCCCGTCCCGGAAAAAGCGCAGTAGTAGCAGTGGAGAGATGAGCTATGAAACTGCCAATGTTGGAGATGTTCCACTTGACCTCATAGTGTTGATGGGGTGCAACGGTGGTGGAAGAGAGGTGAAAAGCATTATTGATATCCATCCAATGAAAGGGCACCTCAATCCCACAAACCATGACCGAATTAGTAGACCGCTCTTCAGGCTCAGTGGACAACATGGCGTAGAACTCATGAACAACAGTCTCGTTGATCCGTCCACGGGGTGGTGCGACCAAAAATTCCATCCTCCCCACTCTATGTAGTACTCATTCAAGTCTTGAAGCTTTCTGGAGTTAACTCCCTATTCTAAAAGGATAGGGCGACGGCTGAACAGGTCGGTGTAATTGTGCTCAACGTCGGCACCAGCCACATCATAGAAAAGCACGGGATGATCAGCTTGAGGAGAAGACATGATAGGGTGAAAAAGGAAGAAAAAGAAGAATATGTGTAGAGATGAGGTCTGAAAGGAGAAAATATGAAGGTGAATGAGGTTTTGAAAGAAGGGGTGGAGTTATAATAATAAAATTAGGGTTTGATGGGAAATTGGTGGCAGAAAACGCGCGACTGACGCGCGCCAAGCCTACATTGGCACGCGTCAAGGGGGACAAAAGCTGAAACTAGGGTTCTGTGGCGGCACGGCGCGACTGATGGTTGTCACGTCAGTTGACCCATGTCAAAATGTTATTGACGCACGCCAAGCTTGTCGTTTGTGTGCAAAGTGTGACAAAGGGCCATGGCGTGCGTCAAGAAGCATTGGTGTGCGTCAATATGCAAAATTGACTGACCCACGCAAAAAATAACCGACTCAGGACAACAACACCTGGAAAGAAGAACTACAGCTTTGAATTAACCATCCCAACCAGCAACATTTATCGCTAAACAAGGAGCTAAGCACAGATAATTTTGACAATACTGGGGACATAAATCTAAAGAGAAACAAGAGCGATCAAGTTCAACACTTAGAAACCTAGTACACTGGTAACACATTGAATACAAAGCAACAATCCCATCGAAAAACAATACTTGCAACATCCAAACAAGACCAAAAGGACAAAATGGTTCAACAAACTGATAACAACTAAAAAACAATACCAAAGCCACATGCGGATAAACAACAAAAACAAACAAAGTCTGGTGAACAAAAGCATTATACAACATCGGTAGTGGATGTAGGGACAAAAGAAGAGGTAGGGGAAGTTCCGCATCGTCATCCACGTCATCAAGAAGCACGTGAGCATCCAGCGGAGTAAGTGAACTAGAAGGAGGGAACGTCGTAGGATGAAAAAGGCTAGTGCCTTGGTAATCAGCAGTATAAATATTTGATAGCATCTGGATAGGGTCTTCAGGAAGGCCAGAAGAAAGCATAGACTGGGAAGACCAACTACCAGCCCCGTCACCAGTGGACATGATCACCGAACCGGACTGACCCTGTCCCGCAAACGCAGTAATACCAGCACTAACAGAACCTGTACCTGCAGAAGGAAAAGAAGAAGCACTACCCGGAGCCATGGGATAAGGTGGGGTTCTAGCAGGAACTGGGAAAGGCTGAATCCAAGTAAGGCTCGGTTAAGCATCTTCCTCACAAGTATCAAAGTTCTCAGCCTGATCCGCAAACTGTGGATGACAGGTCTCATCAAAAGAACGATGACCGCGAGAACCAACTCTCAAATCATTCAGACCCCACAACACACTCTTGAATCCTAACCTAGAATTGGTGTCAGACGCCACCAAGGCTCCACGCATAGCTGCCATCTCTGACTCAAGGAATGGATTCGGTTTTATACATACGTGAGGAAGGTAATCCTAGCTCTCACGTCTGAATCATGAATATAAGGAAGAGGATAAATAGGTGGGCAGGAGGTAGGGACATCAGAAGACTATCGATCACTGACTGAGATAGGGATATCAGGAGAGGGTGCGGGCTGCTTGACAGTTTCTGAAATATTAGGGCCAAATCAAGAGGTTAACAGGAGGGAACAAGGTATCACTGGGTGAACTTGGAACTTGAGCTCGGTCACACAGCTCATGAATCAGCCATGGCATATTGCCATTCGCACGAAGATTCAGAGCAAAGTCCACCCGCCCTGGTACATATAATACCCGGCGCCCACAGGCACTCCAGTGAATATGGAAATGGCTAGGCAAGATTCAGTATAATTGAAGGTATTGATTTTGTGGGATGGCATGATATTGTGACTAGAAATGTTTCTTCTGAAGGATGCAGGTTCTTAGATCTAAACGAATTAGATCTACGCGCAACGGATGGATCACGATTTATATATCAAAACGCATAATTAAAGGACTTAAACTATTACAAGGGGGTTAAGTTTATCTTACCAATAGTGGGAAGAGAAGCCAAGATCTTCCAATGTGTTCTCCAAACGGTGGTTGGTGGACACCGATCCTTGGATTTGAAACCTCCTTGATATGCTTTCAAGAAAAACTCTAAGTTTTTCTTCAACCAAAAAAACCCAAGACAAGAAACAAATTTTTCTCTCTTTATTCAAGTGTGGGGGGCGAAATTTTGCATTCCCTTTTGTCTTGGAAGAACTCTCTTTATATAGGAGAGTAAATCCTTGGCCTCCAAGTTTCTAATTAATTAAATAAATAATTAAAAAGAAATCACAATAAAGGATAATTCCATTTATAAAAGATTGTGATTAATCAATCAATCAATTACAAATCAATTATCTTTTATTAATTAATTATTTAACAAGTAAATAATTAATCACACAAGAAAATCAATTCTTGCCCTTTTAATAGCTAGGAGGCGCCACACACTAGGGTTTAGGCCCACAGAAAATGTCTTTTCTGTGTATTATATTATTCAGCCCAACTAAATAATATTTTGCATATCAATTAATTATTGACCAATTAATTATCAATGAGGCCCAAAACAGGAAAAACATCCGAATTACAGAGCCACATCGGGGACCATGGACCTATAACCGATGAGCTCCAATAATTAATTATTCATCGAATGAATAAGTACATTAATTATTAATTCCGGGATTACGCCACCATAAACCCGAAATTGAACTCTACCGATTATGGATGTATACTTATACTCAACCCATGTAGAGCGAATAAGCGTCCATTGATATAATCACTACATACGGATTAACCCCTCCATAGATCGCCCATTCTCGAGTGGGAAGTCTCCGTGAACCCGACTCAGAATATCTTATCCTTATTTACCATTAACCCACGATGATCAATTAGTATGCATATCGACTAGTAGCTAATTAGTCAAATGCGAAACTCCCGGGATCGATCACTTTCTTAGGGGCTAACAAATAAGAGAGGATGTCTCTCTACTTCCCGCAGGAAGGAATGGATTCCATGTCTGTGAAAATCGAACTACTCACTCATCAGAGATAGTGCCAATGAGAAGTGGCTTGGAACACATATCTAAGTGAACCGTAATTCAACACATCAAACACTACCCCGAGACAAGCAAAGACTCGTGATCACCTCAGATTAAGGTTGATCCATATATGATCATCTAATGATTTAATAAGATTCCTCGATTACGGAATTATACCGAGAAATACAGATTAAATCGGTCCAAATCCTATATGAATGCCATAATATATAAATGCCCCATGTAGGTACCTCTACCGACAATCCGGATAAGACTATCACACCCTAAGGTGTTCAGGTGCATTATTGGTGTTTTAATCAAGAGACCCTAAACTCGATTAAGTTCACCACGGACTAATGATTTAAGTATATCACCACTAACTCAATCCTCACGTGCATGCCATGCAATCGAGTTAAGCGGTTACATATCTTGATATACTTAGGGTTTGCGCAGATGTATTACTTACAAGCACAAAGCAAGTAATAAGGTGAGATAAATTCATCATCC
The DNA here is from genome assembly GCA_026214975.1 of Gentiana macrophylla. Classification (NCBI taxonomy): domain Eukaryota; kingdom Viridiplantae; phylum Streptophyta; class Magnoliopsida; order Gentianales; family Gentianaceae; genus Gentiana; species Gentiana macrophylla. Next base: position 86,971,352 of record CM047811.1, read on the forward strand.
ACTAAAAACAATTACACAAATTGTCTTTCGGCACTACATCTAACAATCTCCCACTTGCACGAAATGACAAGTAACGATTGTTTTAGAGCACACCTTTCTCATCTTATTCACAACACTCTCCCACTTGCTCTAAAAAGCGGATGAGACATATCACTCAATCGCGCCCTCCAAGCACTAGACTTGGTGGACTAATCGATTAGGTTATCGGCTCTAAAAGCGATCTTTAGGATCGAAACGTTGCCGGTCCACCTAATCAGCGGTACTTCTCTCAATATGCTTTTGACCTCTAAAGGATCGAGAAAATCCTTCTAAGCTATCTCTTCACTTTGTTTTCACAATGAAGTGATATCGGCTCACTAGACCTGGAATTACTCCCAGATCAGAAAGGAAATTCCTAAGCCATATCGCCACTCTAGCTGCTACGTAACCGATTAACTAAAATCGAATTGGCGGTTCTGGATTTCTCCAGACTATAGCTTCATCACAATGATTAAACACTGAGCCCGAGATCGTCCCAACGATCATCCTTAATCTGACTATAAGTCAGAATCAGTGTAGTCAACCATATTCAAGTTTGCACCCGAATATACAAGCACATTATTCCTCGTTCTTCAAAAATACTTGAGGACGTACTAAACCGCTATTTTATGCTCGAATCCGAGATTCGACTACTATTGACTTGTGACAACCTGACTTGCCATTATCCAAGAGAGACTCTATCCCATTTTCTCTTTTATCCGGAGATTTAGAGAATCATTCCTGAGACGTAAGGTAGGACTACTCTCGTTGAATGTTGCATACGTATATGCATGATCATCTTAACCAATAAGACGGATGGGATAGCCAATGACTCATTCTTGTGAATTTTACCGAATCAAATTCTTAGAATATAGTCCACTCTCTCATCTAGAGAATCTTGACGTGTCAGTTTCCGACTTCAGATAGCACACACATGTTGTTTCCAACCGTTTTAGTGTTATCATTCATGAACACTAATGCTACTACTTTACCAATGTTGATATCCAGTCTACGAAAAAACTTATCAATATTTTGGTCAAGTCCACATATTTTAAAACATGTGACTTTTAAATGACCGAGAGGTTCTCTTAAATCCACAAAGGATATAAGCCATGGTGGGGCTTCCTACCAATGGTTCTTTTCGAATAAATTAAGATATCGTTAGTCTCGCAAAAAGGTATTAGGAATCACCCCTATCTTCTCGCTTTATAACGAATCCGTTATTCATTCTTAGCTAAAACCCTTCGCTCGAATGAATGAATTCAGATTCCATTGTTCGGCAAGAAAGTCTCTGGGAATCACCCCTATTTTTTGCTTTTTAACGAAATCCAGCAAGATTGAGTGGTGAGAGAGTTCAAGGTCTGGTTAACTCTCTACTTGTCAGGGAATCACCCCTATACCACTCAACTTTGCGCTGAAAGTTTAAACTTTCCTATTCATTCGACTCTTTTCTATGTAGATCCAATTGCTCCCACTGGGCCTGAGACACTCAGGTGGTTCTACAATAGACTGAACAAAACTGGAGTACAAAAACTCCATTTACAGGGTTAAGGCTGTCAAACCAACCTCTATGATCAGAATCCTATACAGCCCACTAAGAGCCATATGTTATCAATCTCCCCAGCAGACCGTAAAGTCCACAAAACCACAATGGGTCAATGGTTAAACCATACTCCCACTGCGTGGTGGATTGACATCCTGATCTAGTAGTATTTATCAGTGTAATCACCAACAACCGATGTTGGACGTGGTCTGATTAAATCAGATAGTAACTACCTTTGGGTAACCGTACTCCAAGGTTTAAGGTCAGCATTTATAGATTCTATCAGAAGGCTTGTGATGATTCAACCGTCTACTTTTCGATCTCAAGAATCTTATAACCAACCTTTACTCGTCTCATTAAGATATTTCACGAACAGTCAAAATCTGAACGTATGCGCAAAATCTCCAGTCCAACCTTCAAGCACTAAGTGCTAAATGCCTACATTTACGGAAGTGGTGTGAACCGAATTCACTCCTTATCCATAAACTCACTAGCATCTTCTAGGTAGACTTCTCGGTTTACATAATAATGTTAACCGTTATTTTGCAACGAATTATCTTAATCGAGTTTAGCAGTGTATTGTAGCATATCAATAACTATATAGGGCAAGTCTATGGTTTCTTCCTCAGTGAGAAACATTCCACTAGGAGGCAGGCCGAGCATCAGTCCCAAGACTATGCGATAGCCTATTTCTGAGCATGGAATACTCTATTCTCTGCTAAAATCAGAGACACCTCCTCGTATTCTTTCGATAAACCAACCAGTGTTTTGAGTAGTTATCAGACAGAATGTCACAACTCAAAATCTCCCACTAGCTTGTATCTCTCACTAGACCCCAAAGGTCATGGTGAACAAGCTATGTTACCCCTTCAAAACTATTACCCTTTCCCGATTGAAAGGAAACTTAGTCATTGTTCCTTTGAGATAGTGTTCCAAGACTGGGAGATAGGAATCACCCTTAGCCGGTCAGCGGAGTCTTGTCTCTAGGATATATGCACTAATTAATAGATATTGAAAGGTCGTTTATCTTAATACGGAAACCTTTTACCTTTAATAGTTTTAGATGTGTTACACATACTTATTCAGCTGTTCTAAGTGGTTCTGACTTTATCAAACAAAAGTCCGAGTCTCGGATTCGTACTACAAATGTCATATTCACTTTCTATGAGGCAACAATATATCGAGTTGAAAGTGAATCCATTTGTTCCAACGAATCAAAACAGAAAAATAAATTTTCTCGTGATATTCAAGGATAAAATCCGAAATTCATTTCCTTATATCACTCCCACTATTCTAGCTGAAATTACTGCCCGTTGTTACTCTATTAATCGTTAATGCAAATCTTCCTTGTTCTTCCAAAGAACTAAGCTACCGAGTCAAGTTACTCGGTTAAGAAAGTCGCTAAGGATTCATTGGTTAGTCATCCAAATCACTTTCCTTATCCTATAATTTCTTTATATAATGTTTGGTTTAGCCTCAAAACTTTAGTTAAGATGATTAACACTTATAGACATTCTTTCCCATTCTTAACTTTCCTTAAAAGGAAATAGTCTTGAACTAGCAGTTCGTTTGAGTAGACACTACTCGCGAACTGTGGGATGTCTAATGAAAGCGTTACCTAGTGGGACTAATTTTCTAATAAATTAGAAAAACATAAGATAAAAGCTCCCACTAGTTTATCGGTTCCAAATACCGTCTAACTAGCGACACTTTAATTTATGATTCTCCAATTTTTCTATTTGAAAATTTCTCGTGTAGACACTACACAATTAAAATTCACTAGAAGAATTTTATCGTCCCAATCATCTTTCAAACTAACTAGGGTTGTCTCTCAGATTTGACGAGTGACAAAGATAGTGACATACTTATTTACGTCACTTAAGTCTTGAAGGCTCAAGAGAAATATCTCTTCCGAAAAATTAATCGCATGTAAGATCAATAAGTACAACGTTCTAGTTACTAACCACTTTTAACGAAGTCATTACTAGTCAATTTTACACTAGCGCCTAGCACCCAGAGAGATGTGTATAACAGTATTTGTAAATAAAATTGACAAAAATAAATCCAAATCATACACTACTAATAAATTTTAGGAACATAAACTAAGTACTTATAGTCTATCCTACTGCTCCAAGGATTTAATCTAATGCCTCAGTGCCGCCTTAGGGTAGGTCAAAGAGGTTTCGATTAATATTGAAGGTCAAATTGAGAATCAAACATCTTATTTGTGATCGTCAATCACCTTTCCTTTTTCAGCCAAGGTACTACCAAAAATACCCTTTATGAGTGTGACTCACTGTCTCTGCATTTTTAGGTAGACCCCGAGTGTGCCGCTTTAGGGTCGGTCAGTGACCCGACGAGTACCCAAAATCCTATCCTTTCGGAGACCAAGCCTAGAATTTTGATAGCGGTGAAGGCCTTCCTTAGGGGGCCGAAATCAAAGACGGCACGAGGCGTCACCATTCTCTCACGTTGCTTGTGTCAACAGTAGAGGCCGTGGGGTCGGCTGTCGCCTCTCCCGCTCCCACTCAATATTTTGAAAAAGTGGTGGGTTTACTGATCACGTTTTTTTGACTTGATGTTACATTAATGAACAATAAATCATAGGCCCAAATGTTGTCGGTAATGTGGGCTAGCCCACCCGACCTATTCGTTAGAACATATGTGGCCGTCGGTTGGGTCAAGGCTAGGAGAGGTCCGTTGAGCCGTAGTGGCTCTTCGGATGGCTCAAGATTGCTGCAGACCCCCGTGCAAACGCCACACGTGGAGGGTGAAGTCGATTGAGCCGTAGCTACTGTTGACCACCCAACCGTGGTTAAACCACTTTCAACCTGTTTGCCCGTGATTATCCAATCCTTAAACATCAAACTTTCACGTAGACACTACGGAACAAAAACGTAATCTCGTCTTAGGTAAGGTGGAATTCACCGAGAATCCAACACCTTAACCACGAGGTTTCGGGATTTTACTCCTTATGCTTTCGCAGAGTGGGATTCACCGAGAATCCATCACCCAACCTCGACGATTGAAAAAACCCGTGTTCCTCGGTTTTTACCTAACTAGTTTCTAATTAATATCAAACAATTAATTAAAACTAATCGTGTGTTTTATACATGCCTAACTAATTCCTCGAATTAATTTCTACATGTATGCATATGGAGTGGAATTCATGATATGATGCATGTCATGGCAATTTTCCGGTTCTACACATACAATCTAAACATGTATACTAGTGCGGAAAATAAACACCGAGATGGACCGTTGGCACCCCCGTATCTAATCTATTAGAAAATAAATAACCAAAACCCTAACTAGGGTTTACTTCTTTCTAACATAATCTGCAGCTGTTAAGAATCGTCGACGATCGGCATATCAAACGAACTTAGATCGGGACGAAACTTTCCAGATCTGATCTTCATTCTTCGGACTTCAAGATGGACGGTCGGATCGGAGCTTTGACTTTTCAATCTTCCTCAGTGAGCCGCCCAACTTGCTGCTGAAACAGACTCTTACAGCAGCGCATCTTTTACTTCCCGAGGCCGATCGGGGATCAAGATGAATCCCGATCGTCCTAAAAATTTTATCTCACGTCCAAAACTCCATGATTTGCGATCTGACCGGTAGGATTGTAATTGGAACGGTGCAATTGTTCCCAGAAAATCGAAGAAGTCAAAGTTAGGGTTTCTGTGAATCCTGCGTTTTTCTGTTACAGCATCCACTTCGCAGCAACGAACGTATACCCAAACGGACTTTGATCGACGCCAAAATTTGTGGGATTGTTCATAAACTTCTAATCTTAATTCTGACCGTAGGGATCTTCGTTTTAACGGCTCAAACAACGGAAAAAACGAAAACACTATACAGCTGCTAAACAGATCTATTTACAGGAAATTAAACTTGCAATAATAAATAAATTATACATAATTTCCTATACTCATATGAACGAATTTTCATCGTTTATATGAGTTTACAATAGATCTAACGGGAAAACGGTGCCAACCCCAATCCATCTCTTCAACCATAGCAATTTAAAAAATTATTAATGCATAATAATAAGTAAAATATCACCTACATGCAATTCCACTCCTTTAAATCGTTTAATTACGATTATGACTATATAAATCGTGGAACCTTGCTCCGATACCACATGAAGGATGCAGGTTCTTAGATCTAAACGAATTAGATCTACGCGCAGCGGATGGATCACGATTTATATATCAAAACGCATAATTAAAGGACTTAAACTACTACAAGGGGGTTAAGTTTATCTTACCAATAGTGGGAAGAGAAGCCAAGATCTTCCAATGTGTTCTCCAAACGGTGGTTGGTGGACACCGATCCTTGGATTTGAAACCTTCTTGATATGCTTCAACCAAAAAAACCCAACACAAGAAACAAATTTTTCTCTCTTTATTCAAGTGTAAAGTAAATTTTGCATTCCCTTTTGTCTTGGAAGAACTCTCTTTATATATAGAGAAGTAAATCATTTGGCCTCCAAGTTTCTAATTAATTAAATAAATAATTAAAAGAAATCACAATAAAGGATAATTCCATTTATAAAAGATTGTGATTAATCAATCAATCAATTACAAATCAATTATCTTTTATTAATTAATTATTTAACAAGTAAATAATTAATCACACAAGAAAATCAATTCTTGCCCTTTTAATAGCTGTGAGGCGCCACACACTAGGGGTTTAGGCCCATGTAAAATCTCTTTTTTGTGTATTATATTATTCAGCCCAACTAAATAATATTTTGCATATCAATTAATTAGCCCAGCCAATTAATTATCACTGAGGCCTAAAAACAGGAAAAACATCCGAATTATAGGAGCCACATCGGGGACCATGGACCTATAACCAGTAGCTCCAATAATTAATTATTCATCGAACAGAATAAGTACATTAATTATTAATTCCGGGATTACGCCACCATAAACCCGAAATTGAACTCTACCGATTACTGAGATGTATACTTATACTCAACCCATGTGAGCGAATAAGCGTCCATTGATATAATCACTACATACGGATTAACCCTCCATAGATCGTCCATTCGTGTGGAAGTCTCCGTGAACCCGACTCGAGAATATCTTATCCTTATTTACCATTAACCCACGATGATCAATTAGTATGCATATCGACTAGTAGCTAATTAGTCAAATGCGAAACTCCCGGATCGATCACTTTCTTAGGGCTAACAAATAAGGGGACGATCTTTCTACTTCCCATGAGGAAGGAATGGATTCCATGTCTGTGAAAATCGTAACTACCTCACTCATCGAGAGATAGTGCCAATGAGAAGTGGCTTGGAACACATATCTAAGTGAACCGTGAACTAACACATCAAACACTACCCCGAGACAAGCAAATACTGTGATCACCTCAGATTAAGGTTGATCCATATATGATCATCTAATGATTTAATAAGATTCCTCGATTACGGAATTATACCGAGAAATACAGATTAAATCGGTCCAAATTCTATATGAATGCCATCATATATAAATGCCCCATGTAGGTACTTCTCACCGACAGTCCGGATAAGACTATCACACCCTAAGGTGTTCGGGCGCATTATTGGTGTTTTAATCAAGAGACCCTAAACTCGATTAAGTTCACCACGGACTATCAGATTTAAGTATATCACCACTAACTCAATCCTCACGTGCATGCCATGCAATTGAGTTAAGCGATTGTTACATACTTGATATACTTAGGGTTTGCAGCAGTGTATTACTTACAAGCACAAAGCAAGTAATAAGGTGAGATAAATTCTGTCATCCATTAAAAACAATTACACAAATTGTCTTTCGGGCACTACATCTAACATCTTCACCCTCACATCCTTAATTGCCTTGCCATACTTAAAACGCTTGCCCACCCAAGTAGCAGATGAACAGAGATAGGTCTTAGCCTCTTAAGCCTTATCAGCAAGATTTTTCTCCTCACTTAACTTCCAAACACTAGAAAAGGTGGTCTCCGCAGGAATCTTGGGAATACCAAAGAAGTCATTGATAACTTTCACCAAAAATGGGACACTCTTGCCACGAACTGGGACTGTACCCTTGGCTGCCTCGACCAGGTCAGCGGCTAGAATAGCATAAAACTCAGCCACAACAGTGCCATTGACCGTAGAAGTACGGTTGGCCGCTAGGATCTCTCACTTACGATCCTTAATGATATTCTGAATCCTAGGGCTGACCGACTTAAACTCTATTCCTTGCTCAAAATGCAACATGCATTGACTGAAGTACGTGACAAAGTGCTTCTTGGCTTTCCTACCAAAGGGAGTTTGGGGAAAAGAGACAACAGACTCGGTTTCACTAGGGGTTGATGTTTTCCACTCTGATCTGCCTGACGATCACTACTACGAGCAGATGATTCAGGCTATGGGTGTACAACAATCCAACGAAACAACAAAAACACAATCAGCCCTTTCTCCGGTTTCAATTAACTCAAAACATTAAACTACTTAAAAGAAATTAACTTGAAAGAGGATAACTAAGCCAAAATACCTTTTTGGATTGGTGAATAACGCAGACAGAAATGGAGGTCGCCAGAAAGAATGGAGTTGGCCAGAAAAGCAGAAACAAAGCCCGAAGACCAAAATGAAGCTTTTGACCTTCACGAACCAACATAGGAAAAGGAATGGAAAATGTGTAGGATGTAGGGAGTGGTAGAAAACTGATGAAAATGGAGAAGAATGAAGTTGTAATTCCATGATAGTGGAAGTTATGGAGGAGAAAGAGAGAAGAAGAACCATTTTTAATTCAAAAACTGCCACTTTGACGCACGCCAAGATCTCTTGACGCAGGTCAAGCCCTAAACACTGCCCTATGATGCACGTCAGTGGCAAATTGACTCGCGCCACAAAAAACACAAAAACTCTCAGTATGTCTACAGTAAACATTGGCGTGAGTCAAGAAGCTCTGACGTGAGTCAAGAAAATTCCAAAGAAATCATTTAACTCCAATTTTACTAAAATTCACCAAACGTATCAAAATAAAGTGAAATTACTACAAATTATCAAGGAACGGGCTGCCTCCTGGGAGCGTTGTTGTTTTATGTCGTTTGCTTGATGAGATTATACGTAGAGAAAATGGAATTATACAGATTGACAAATTGGGACACTACCACAATTACCCACATAAGCACATAGCAGTTCATCACATAAACCAACCAAAATATAATGCTTAAGAAGTGAATTGAATGATAGTACCCGTGGTGTTCTAAATTTTTATAGTCTATAGCTAGATTATGCAATTCTTTAGTCTGATGAGGGGTCTTCGAGGAACAACACCTCCTCCCGAGGTATACCCTCTTCTTCAATGAAATGATTAATGCGATGACCATTTACTATGAATGTTGTTTTCCCATCTGAAAGTTCAACTGCACCGGACGCATACACCTTTGTGACCATGAATGGACTTGCCCACCTAGATCTAAACTTCCCTGGAAACAATCTCAATCGTGAGTTATACAAGAGCACTTTATCATTCACATGGGACTCTCGATCAAAGATCTTCCTGTCATGAAATGACTTGGTTCGTTCTTTGTAAATTTGGACGTTCTCATATGCATCAAGGCGAAACTCATCAAGCTCGGTGAGTTGGAGCAACCTATGGTCACCAATGAGTTCAGGGTCAAAGTTGAGAAACTTAATGGCCCAATAAGCTCGGTGCTCCAATTCAACGGGAAAATGACAAGACTTGCCAAAAACTAATCTGTATGGTGAACATCCAATAGGTGTCTTAAAAGCAATGCGGTAAGCCCAAAGCATCGTCAAGCTTCACCGACCAATTCTTACGTTTAGTGTCCACCATTTTTTAAATCATCCGTTCACCTCACGGTTTGACACTTCAACCTGCCCACTCGTTTGCGGGTGATACGGTGTGCCGACTTTGTGTTTCACACCATAGCTCTCGAGAAGTTTAGTGAATGGCCGATTGCGAAAGTGCCAGCCATGGTCACTAATGATAGCTCGGGGGGTGCCAAATCTAGTGAAAATATTTTTCTTTAAAAATTTCAGCACCACCTTAGAATCATTAGTGGGATAGGCTTGTGCTTCCACCCATTTAGAAACATAATCGACCATCACCAAAATGAATTTATTACCAAATGAGTGTGGGAATGGACCCATGAAGTCGATTCCCCAATCATCAAATATTTCACATTCCAAAATAGGTTGGAGGGGCATTTCATACCTCTTGGTTACGTTTCCCCACTTTTGGCACGCAACGCATGATTGTGCAAAATGATGTGCATCTTTGTAAAGTGTAGGCCAATAGAATCCACATTGTAAAACCTTGTACGCCGTCTTCCACCCTCCATGGTGGCCTCCGGTGTCTTGACCATGGCAAAAGGAGAGTATGCTCAAAATTTCCTTATTGGGAACGTATTTCCTAATGATGCCATCCGAACACCTCCTAAAAAGGTTTGGTCTTTCCCAATAATAAAATTTCAAATCGTGAAGGAATTTCTTCTTCTTTTTCCATGTCCAATTGTGTGGAACATACTCACATGAAAAGTAATTTACAATATTAGCAAACCATGGTGAGTTCTCCTTCGGTTTTGAACCGGCATGAATAAGTTGCATTGTTGGGGGAGCATCCACCATCATAAATTGTTCATCCGGGAAATAATCATGAATCTCTCTTGGTTTCCCTTCTTTTTCAATGAAGTCCAACTGGCTTAAATGGTCCACCACAACGTTCTCACTACCCTTTTTATCTTTAATCTCAATATCGAATTCTTGGAATAGTAGAATCCATCGAAGTAATCTCGGTTTAGCATCTTTCTTGTTCAATAAATACTTAAAGGAAGCATGGTCAGTGTAGAAGATGACCTTGGAACCAACGAGATAAGATCTAAACTTGTCGAGGGCAAACACTATAGCTAGCAATTTCTTCTCGGTTGTTGCATAGTTGACTTGAGTGTTAAGGGTCAATTTGTAGTGTTTTATAAGGATATATTTTATATCAATATTCCCCATATATGGATTTTTTCGTAGAATTCGAGCTTATAATCGATTAATTGAGTAAATGGTGTTTCTAATAGGTTAAATTGCAAAACGTAGCGATTTATGTGTTTAAATCATGATTTTATATTATTTTAGGATTGTGTTACGCTTTGGTATGTTTTTCCTACATTGTAGATACACATTGTTGATGGAAAGGATGATTTTAAAGAGATGAATTCGAGTGGAAAATCCCGAAAACGACTCGTAATACGACGGGCTAATCAAAAAGGCGTTTTCGAAGAAGAGTCCTTAATGAAAGTTGTAGAGTTTTCCGAGAGCTTTTTATGACATTCGGATCATAATTTTTGGAGGTCTACAACTCAAAATATGAATTTTAGAAGTTTCATTCCTAAATCCAAAATTGATACAGAGCCTTCAGCCGACATAATGCAATTTCCTTAATTAAAAGGAATTCTCCCAGCCGCATAATTTACAAAGCAGCCGCCTTACTTCATATATATATATATATATATATATATATATATATATATATATATATATATATATATATATATATATATGTGTGTGTGTGCATATCCAACCCTAATTAATCAAATTCATTCAACATAAATCACAGAGCATAGCGGCAGCTCGAGGGCAATTCAAGGCGGTCACCCGAGCCTTGTGCTCGGGTGATCGAGGGTTAGATTAGGATGTCGTTTTCTTCCGTTTTGATTCATGGATTCAATCATGTACCAAATTACGTGAGTTTATTTATTTAATTTATTCAGTCCTTATTCGCTTTTTTATGATCTTTAATTTATTTTGTATCGTTTTATGATTTTGATGCTATGATGTGAATTAGATCGAGAGATCGTTTGCTATTGATACGTTTACAACATACGGAAGTTGCGTAGACTAGATCACCATAGAAAGATAAGATCTTTAATCATTAATTATGTGACAAATTAATTGGTTAATTATCTAGGTTGTTAGATTCTAAAATACGAGAGTTAACTGAATCTACACCGAGTTTTGTTTGGTAAATCGATCTCAACATTCGGAAGATGAGAGATTCATAAATTGGACTCACTAAGGAATTAGGAATCCATAGCTTGAGATTAAATTCACTAAGGAATTAGGGATTTGTATCTCGTGTAAAGGTGAAACCACAATTTGAATTAAAATCATGAGATGAACTAGGATTGAAATCACTTGGTTTGTGCACTGTTTGATCCCATGTATCTTTAGTTTAGTTTAGGTTGTGTTATTTTATTTCGTAGGTTAGATTTATTTTAATTGCTCTTTCGTTTATTTTATTTGTTCTTTCGTTTATTCGTTCTTCCTAAGTAACAATTGAAAGGAATTAGTGAAATTAGATTCAACATCCCAATTCCCTGTGGATCGACCCCTTACTCACATCGCTCTACTATCAATTACCCGGTATTCGGCCGGTTAGGAGTTAGTTTTGCATGGTAGTTAGGGTTTATAAATTTTCTTTTGTTTAATGATGCAAAATCCCTCCAACAAAAGTGGCGCCGTTGCCGGGGAATAGGTGTCATGTTGAATCTGATCTTGTTATTTCTCGATTTTGTTACGTTTATTTTTCGTTTTAATAAAAGTAGCGTTTACCAAATCGAGAGTTTTTATTTTGCCGTGTTTCGATGACCATAAGGTTAAGAATGTGCAAAAGTTTTTTACTCGATTTGTTTAAACTTGAAGTATGTGTTTATGTGTTTTCTGATCTAACCTCTTTGTGCTTTAATTGAAAGTGGCTGTTGTGATCTGTGTTAATATGTGTTTTAAGTTTTAGGGTTTGTCTCTGCGTTTTCGCTCTCTCTTTGTGTATTCGTTGTATGGACGAGCGTTCAAGTTAGTGAACGCCCGTCCAGTTCTTTAGCTGCAGGTAAACGAGCGTTTGAAAGTATTGGACGCTCGTCCGTTCAAATATTTTCGACTCTGTTCTGGTTTAAAGGACCAGACGAGCGTCTATGCTTTCTGAACGTTCGTCCAGTGCTGTGCTTCAAGGTGAACGTTCGTTTGAGTTAATGAATGCCAGTCCAGGTTCTGATTTTTTTTCTTGATTTTATTTTCAATGCTTTTATTTGATGTGGATTTTTCATTCGAGCTTCTGTGGCTAATTTCTTTTACGTAGATGTTCTGAACTTGCATAGTCACACCTTTCCATCTATGAATCCATGTTAAATAATTGATTAATTTTTTTTATATACATGATTCATCTATGCAAGTTATAGTTCTTGTCGGTTCTCGTATGCTATAAGCGGTCTTCGTGTTAATTAGTAGCTAATGTCGGTTTCGTATGCTACATACACCGTGATGAATCTTGTGAGCTTTGAGACTTATGTGCTTCCTTGTTATTTTTATAACTCATATGGGTAGCTCTCGCGGTTTTTAATGCTACCATTCCAGTCTTATGAGTTATATCATTTAGTATAGCTAATCGTTGGTTTCCATAATGCTATCACCTTTTGATGAGTCTTAAAGCGCGTCACACCTTGCATGTACTTGAAGATTATCGTTTTATCGTAACTTTGTCATTATCTGGTAGACGTTTATTATATACATGTAATGTTGCAAATGAGTGGGCTAGTTTTCTTTCTTTTATTTTCTTTTATTTTTGCATATCATTTAGATGCATATCATTTAGTTGCATGTCATCTAGTTGCATTGTTTTTCTATTTTTCTTTTATTTTTCTTGAGCGTAGTTAACTGTCGGTTTCCGTAATACTACCTCGTTTTCTTTGTTTTTATTTTGTTTCTGCACGGGCCGTAGTAGCTGTAGGGTTTCAGACCGACCTGATCACACTGAGCCTGTCGAAAAATTTTAGGATTTTTCATGTAGTTTGCATTGTATTGCATTTTCATATAGTTGGACCTAGCCTACGAGTTTGTGATATTTTCATGTATATGTGTCCATCTTTATGTGAGCATAATTTGAATATCTCTATAAATTCTTTTCCTTATGTGCTTTATTTGTATAAGTCTAATCTTTTCCCGAAGACTCTTTTTGCACTAATCAAGTCTGCAGGATACTTTCTATAGCTATTGTGCACTTTAAAGATGTATTTGATTGTGTCTGTGATGCTCCACAGTCTCATCGAGCTATGCAAGCAATCTTGGTTCTTGTTGGTTCCTCGCACTGCCAAAGATCCAATCACTAAGTTCTCTAATTTATTATTTCTGTATAACTTGAGGACAAGTTACAATCTAAGTGTGGGGGAAGGAATATATGATTTATGTGTCTACTTTCGTTTGCTCATATTTTTAGTATTTCTATGAAAATTGCTTAATTTTCAAATTTTTTGTTATATCCCGAGTAGACAAAGGCATATCTTTGCTTGAGTTTATATCATTTTTGCTATATTCGTATATTTAGTAATTTTAGTTGTTTCACCCGACACTCTTTTCACATGCCATAGTAAATGATGAGCTAAATGTTGAAAGCCTACCCCATTTTAGTTGGAGATTTTTGATGATTATAGCATGTTTCTTTGCTTATGTACAATTCTTGAAAAGTTTAGTAGTTTGTATTCTAGGATTAAAGTATGACATACTGTGAATATCTGTAAGTTTGAATGTGATAAGTGAAACGTGATTAAGTCTTTGCAATAGTAATAAATTGTTTACTTGAGGTGTTATGCTCAGTGGTCCGTGCTACTAGAAAATAATCTTTTCCATTTGCATGATTTGTAAATCTCTAAGTAAACATAATTGTAATTGTGTGTGTCGTAAGTTGGTTTATGATTTGGGTGAGGTAGGGTGTACCACGATGTCCTATTCCACTATGATGACCAAAGCTCACGACGATCAGTTTTATAGTTGCCTTATGATTGGAGTAAGGTAGGGATTATCTTGAAATGTCATATTCGCTATGAGGCAAAAGCTTATTACGATGTGTGTTAGAAAAGTGTGAAAAAGTGAAAATATTGAAATATATTATTATGAATAAGTAAGGACTTAGTTATCGTTAATCTTATACCCAGTATAAACTGAAGGATATGTTGTAGGGATTATCCTCTGAGTCTGTCAGAAATGTTTTAGATATTCTCTACTATTTTCTTTTTGGGATATGTATGTTTTGTAAAGTGCCTATTATAATTTTTGAATATTTCTAACTTAGATGGGAAACCGGGCTAGTTTTGGTTTGAATAACTTTCAAATTGTGGAACTTAGTGGAAGTTTATTATGGCTATGCACACACTACACGGGTGAACTTCTAAGTTATTAAATATGCTTTATATTTGTATAGATGTTTATTTGTCTCGAGCTTGACTTTGTTTTGTTTTGCTCGGGACGAGCAAAAGATAAGTGTGGAGGAGTTGTTAAGGGTCAATTTGTAGTGTTTTATAAGGATATATTTTATATCAATATTCCCCATATATGGATGTTTTTAAGTAGAATTCGAGCTTATAATCGATTAATTGAGTAAATGGTGTTTCTAATAGGTTAAATTGCAAAACGTAGCGATTTATGTGTTTAAATCATGATTTTATATTATTTTAGGATTGTGTTACGCTTTGGTATGTTTTTCCTACATTGTAGATACACATTGTTGATGGAAAGGATGATTTTAAAGAGATGAATTCGAGTGGAAAATCCCGAAAACGACTCGTAATACGACGGGCTAATCAAAAAGGCGTTTTCTGAAGAAGAGTCCTTAATGAAAGTTGTAGAGTTTTCCGAGAGCTTTTTTATGACATTCGGATCATAATTTTTGGCGGTCTACAACTCAAGATATGAATTTTAGAAGTTTCATTCCTAAATCCAAAATTGATACAGAGCCTTCAGCCGACATAATGCAATTTCCTTAATTAAAAAGGAATTCTCCCAGCCGCATAATTTACAAAGCAGCCGCCTTACTTCATATATATATATATATATATATGTGCATATCCAACCCTAATTAATCAAATTCATTCAACCGCAAATCATAGCAGCAGCGGCAGCTCTGAGGGCAATTCAAGGCCGGTCACCCGAGCCTTGTGCTCGGGTGATCGGGTTAGATTAGGATGTCGTTTTTCTTCCGTTTTCGATTCATGGATTCAATCATGTACCAAATTACGTGAGTTTATTTATTTAATTTATTCAGTCCTTATTCGTTTTTTATGATCTTTAATTTATTTTGTATCGTTTTATGATTTTGATGCTATGATGTGAATTAGATCGAGAGATCAGTTTGCTATTGATACGTTTACAACATACGGAAGTTGCGTAGACTAGATCACCATAGAAAGATAAGATCTTTAATCATTAATTATGTGACAAATTAATTGGTTAATTATCTAGGTTGTTAGATTCTAAAATACGAGAGTTAACCTGAATCTACACCGAGTTTTGTTTGGTAAATCGATCTCAACATTCGGAAGATGAGAGATTCATAAATTGGACTCACTAAGGAATTAGGAATCCATAGCTTGAGATTAAATTCACTAAGGAATTAGGGATTTGTATCTCGTGTAAAGGTGAAACCACAATTTGAATTAAAATCATGAGATGAACTAGGATTGAAATCACTTGGTTTGTGCACTGTTTGATCCCATGTATCTTTAGTTTAGTTTAGGTTGTGTTATTTTATTTCGTAGGTTAGATTTATTTTAATTGCTCTTTCGTTTATTTTATTTGTTCTTTCGTTTATTCGTTCTTCCTAAGTAACAATTGAAAGGAATTAGTGAAATTAGATTCAACATCCTACCAAAACGGGTGCGCTAACCAGTTTGTTCTTCAAAGTCTCAAAAGCCTTGCATTTTTCATCAAAAACAAACGGTACCTCTTTCTCAAGGAGATGACTGAGAGGTTTGGCAATGCAGGAAAAATTAGCAATGAATCTCCTATAGAAACCAGCATGCCCAAGAAATCCTCTCAATGTCTTCAGATTAACTGGTGAGGGCAACTTCTCGATCACTTCAATTTTTGCTTTGTCCACCTCAATACCTTTCTCAGAATTCTGTGGCCTAACACAATACCTTCTGATACCATAAGATGACACTTCTCCCGATTGAGCACTAAATTCATGTCTTCGCATCGCTGTAACACACGCTCCAAATGAGATAGACATTCCTCAAAAGAATCCCCAAATACACTAAAATCATCCATGAATATTTCCAAAAATCTCTATACCATGTCAGAAAAGATAGCTGTCATACACCTCTGAAATGTAGCCGGAGCGTTGCATAATCCGAACGGCATTCGTTTATAGGCAAACGTTCCATATGGACAAGTGAAATTCATCTTCTCTCTGTCGCCTACCGCAATGAATATATGTAGATAGCCCGAATAATCATCAAGAAAACAATAGAACTTATTCCCGCACAACCGTTCCAGCATCTGGACAATATACGGAAGTGGATAATGGTCATTCTTGGTATGGTCATTCAGTCTCTGAAAATCAATACACATTCGGTAACCTGTGACTTCCCTTGTCGGAATCCATTCATGCTTATCATTTTCTTTCACGGTAAATCCGGCCTTCATAGGCACAACTTGAGTAGGACTCACCCATTCACTATCCAATATCGGAAAAATAATACTTATCTCTAATAACTTGACCTCTTTCTTGACAACCTCTTGCATATTGGGATTCAAACGACGTTGTGGTTGAGCGCAAGGCTTGGCATCTTCATTGAGAATGATCTTGTGGACGCAAATCTCAGGACCAATTTCCCGAATATCTGCCACAGTTCATCCAAATGTTCTCTTGTGCTTCTTCAGCATCCTCAATAGAAAATATTCCTGCACATCGTTAGTGATGAAGAAACAATAACAGGAAGAAGATTATCACCTTCAAGAAAAGCATATTTCAAATTAGGGGGTAAAATTTTCAATTCAAGATTCTTTGGTGGTTCCTCCACTGAAGGTTTTAATAGTGGGCCATTATGATGATGTAAGTCAACCTGATGATATAATTCCCGACAATTCACCCCTTTTTCTCATGTAAGTGGTATTTTGACATCAATATGAGCAATTTGTTTGATGATTGGAACCAATTTTTGTGTACATAGTATTCTCCGAAAAGACCATGTTCTAGTTGTATTATATTAGTATTAGCCGATTTGGTTATCAGATTTACACGTGGTATCTGTGTGTCTATTTTGCAGCACGGATATCACGGTTGGGAGCATGGATTCTGACCTTAGGGTGGACGTTGATTCTCTATGATGATTTTGGAGCTATGGCAAGGATTTCTACCCACTAGGATTATCGATACATATTAGAGGGTTCGATCTAAGCCAAGGAGAAGAATGAATTATGATTATGTGATTTCAGATACAATTGACTCGAGCCATGTCATATTGACCTGCGTCAAGGAGTTGATGAGCATTCAATGCGGATGTCATTCAGCAAACCACTACAAATAGGACTTGACCCATGCCAAGTAGCTCTGACCTGCGCCAGTAGTGCAAGTTGGGTTTGACAGGCGCCAGATGGAATTGACCTGAGTCAACATTGCAGAGTAAGCAAGGAATTTATCCTTTTATTCTTCCAAGCACATTTATTATCAATACACTTCATATTCTTTAACTTTTCCATCTTGAAGGCAACCCCTACCCCTGGTTCTTATAGCCGAATTTTAGTAGAAATTAACCGTTGATTGTGATTGTAAAAGCTAAGGATTCTAGTTTAAGTCTTTTAGTTGATTGAATTCAACACACTAGTGTTAGTTCTTTGAAGCTTTTGGGAAATGGATGATGAGCACCAACTTGAATTTGTACTCTTGATATGGTAATCCTTGATCTTTATTGTCATTCAAATGTTCTTATGCTTATGAATACTAATCTTGAGATGTTGATATTTGTAGACATGAGTGACTAGACTTTTCTAGCCAAGATAATGTTATAGCTTTAGTTTATCCTTTTGTGTTGATTGGGAATGATTGTTTATGTTGCTTAGTTCCAATTGTTGTGAAAGCTTTTCCTACTTGTGTTGTATTGATTGCTTGCATTAGAGTAATTACCTAGTGTTAGCATTTACATGTTGACTGGGACCGTAAGGAGATGTCAATCGTGAGAAGAGGGTAGGAGAACCAGAAGGTAAAATTGACCTCTCGGGCATTCGATTTCTTATCCGAGGAATAGATTTTAAGTCGGTCAGCCCTAGAATTCTGGAAATCATTAAGGAATGTAAGTGGGAGACCCTAGCAGCCAACTATACGTCCACGGTCAATGGCACTGTTGTGGCTGAATTTTATGCCAATCTAGCCGCTGACCCTGGTTAAGCAGCCAAAGGTGTAGTCCCGGTTCGTTTTCAGTGAAGGTTATCAATGACTTCTTTGGTATTCCTGAGATTCTGGCTGATACCATATTTTCTAGCGTGTGGAAGTTAAGTGAGGAGGGACATCTTTATGATAAGGCACAGGAGGCCAAGACTTATCTCTGATCGTCTGCTACTTGGGTGGAAAAGCGTTTTAAGTATGGCAATGCAATTAAGGATGTGAGGGTGATGAAGCACTTCATTAGTCATAATCCGTCCCACAAGATCAACACCTTCAACTATACCGAGTCGTTCCTAGCCCTTCACATCTTCACCGATTTACCTGTAGACATCGGGTACTATATGTACCAAGGAGCGGTGGACTTTGCTATGAATCGCCGTTCGAATGGAAACATGCCCCTACCTTGGTTGATTCATGAGCTTTGTCAATGAGCCCAAGTCCCGAGTTTAGCCGATGATCACTTGTTTCCTCCCATTAACCTGATGTTCGGTCCTATTATTCCTGAGAATATTAAGCAGCCTGCATCATCTCCCGATATTCCTGTCTCGGGCGATGTCCCAACTTTTGTTGACATCCCTACCGCCAGCCAGCATGCCCCCTTTCTTCCTCATATTCGTGATTCAGCCGTAAGAGCCAGGATTGAACTCCTTGAGTCTGAGTTGGAAGCTTTTACGGGGAGCGTTAGTGGCGTCTGACACCAACTCTTGGCTAGGATTTGAGAGTGTGCTGCGAGGGTTGAATGATCTGAGAATTGGTTCTCGTGGTCATCGTTCTTTTGATGAGATTTGTCATCCCGACATTACGGATTGAGCCGACGACTTTGATACCCCCAGGGAGAACGACTATCCAATCCCCACTTGGATTCAGCCTTTCCCAGTTCCAGCTAGACCTCCCCCTACTTCCATGGCTCCAGATAGTGCTTTTACGTTTTCTTCTCCAGGTACAGGCTCTGTTAGTGCTGGTTTTGCTGCGTTCGTAGGGCAAGGTTTGTCAGGATTGATGATCACATCCATTGGTGATGGGGCGGGTAGTTCGTCTTTCCAGTCTATGCTCTCTTCTGGTTTCCCGGATTATCTTGTTCAGATGTTGTCCAATCCTTATGCGACTGATTACCATGGTGATGGCTTGCTTCATCCTTCGACGGTCCCTCCTTCCAGTTCACTTACTCCGCTGGACGCTCAGGTGCTGCTCGATGACGATGCGGAGCTTTCCCTTGTTTCTTCCTCGGTTCCCACATCTTCTACCGATGTTGCATAAGTACTTTTGTTCATCAAACTTTGTTTGTTGAGTTGTTATTTAGCCATACGTGGATTTGATGTTTTTACAGTCTGTTGTTTTGTTGAACCATTTTGTCATTTTGATCTTGTTGGATGTTGCAAGTATTGTTTTTCTGTTGGGATTGTTGCTCTGTAGTTTATTTGATTCTAGTATAACTAGATTTTTGTGTGATCGAACTTGCTAGCTCTTGTTTCTATTGGTATTCATGTCCCCAATATTGTCAGTTTATCTGTGCTTAGCTCCTTGTTTAGAGATAATTGTTGCTGGTGGGGACACCACAGAGTTGCAGTTCTTTTTGCTCCAAGTGTTTTGACTTGCGGCAATAGATGTTGGCGGGCGTCAGTAGGTTTGTGCTAGTGACGCATTTCAACCTTGTTTGACCCGCGTCATTGCACCTTAACACACGTTGCACATGAAAGACACTATTGACGTGCGTCAATTCCCTTTTGGCGTGCATCAGAGTGACTTGACAACCATCAATCACTCCTCTGCCGCCACAGAACCCTAGATTCAGCCCTTGTCCCTCTTGACGCTGTTAGGTGTAGTGCCCGAAAGACAATTTGTGTAATTGTTTTTAACAATGAATGAAAGAATTTATCTCACCTTATTACTTGCTTTGTGCTTGTAAAGTAATACACACATGCTGCAAACCCTAAGTATATCTCAGATGTAATTACTTAACTTTCGGTGTATGGATTACACGTGAGGATTGAGTTAGTGGAGATATGCTTAAATGTTAGTCCGTGGTGACCTTAATCGAGTTTAGGGTCTCTTGATTAAAACACCAATAATGCGCCCAGAACACCTTAGGGTGTGATAGTCTTATCCGGACTGTCGGTAGAGGGTACCTACGTGGGGCATTTATATATGATGGCATTCATATAGGACTGGACCGATTTAATCTGAATTTCTCGATATAATTCCGTAATCGAGAAATCTTATTAAATCATTAGATGATCATATATGGATCAACCTTAATCACTGTGGTGCCGCTTGTCCGGGGTAGTGTTTGATGTGTTAGTTACGGTTCACTTAAATATGTGTTCCAAGCCACTTCTCATTGGCACTATCTCCGAGATGAGTGAGTAGTTACGATTTTCACAGACATGGAATCCATTCCTTCTGCGGGAAGTAGAGACGATCCCCTTATTTGTTAGCCCTAAGAAAGTGATCGATCCCGGGAGTTTCGCATTTGACTAATTAGCTACTAGTCAGATATGCATACTAATTGATCATCAGGGGGTTGATGGTAAATAAGGATAAGATATTCTGAGTCGGGTTCACGGAGACTTCCCACTCAGAATGGGACGATCTATGGAGGGTTAATCCAGTATGTAGTGATTATATCGATGGACACTTATTCGCTCACATGGGTTGAGTATAAGTATACATCTATAATCGGTAGAGTTCGGGCCGGGTTTATGGTGGCGTAATCCCGGAATTAATAATTAATGTGCTTATTCATTCGATGAATAATTAATTATTGAGCTACTGGTTATAGGCCCAGTCCGTCCCCGATGCGACACGTAATTCGGACTAATAATCTTGTTACTTGGGCCTCATTGATAATTAATTGGTGGGCTAATTAATTGATATGCATGGATATTATTTAGTTGGGCTAAATAATATAATACACATAAAAGACATTTTATGTGGGCTTAATTAACCTAAAAGTGGCGCCTCCTCCTTTATTAATTATCACAAGAATTATTTTTTGTGATGTGGAAAATAAAAGATATTCTTGTTATATGATTGGTTGGATGACTTGTTATTTGATTTCCTATTGGTCAATACATGTCACAATTAGTCATTAAGGAAAATATCTTTTATTTTGTTTAATTAATTATTTATTTAATTAATTAAAACTTGGAGCTAAGGATTTACTCTCCTATAAAAGGAGAGTTATTCCAAGGGTAATTGATAAGTGTGAATTTAGACTACCACCACTAAAAGGAGAGAAATAATTAGTTTTCTCATCTAGGGTTTTGTAGAAGAAAAACTCTAAGTTTTTTCTTGAGTGTTGCATATCAAGGAGGCTTGAGTATCAAGAAGGGTGTCCACCAACCGCCGTTTGGAGAACACATCGGAAGATCTTGGCTTCTCTTCCTACTATTGGTAACATGATCTTAACCCCCTTGTAGTAGTTTAAGTCCTTTAATTATGTGTTGTGATGTATAAGTCGTGATCCATCCGCTGCGCATAGATCTAACTAGCTTAGATCTAAGAACCTGCATCCTTCATGTGGTATCAGAGACAGGTTCCACGATTTATATAGTCATAATCGTAATTAAACGATTTAAAGGAGTGGAATTGCATGTAGGTGATATTTTACTTATTATTATGCATTAGTAATTTTTAAATTGCTATGGTTGAAGAGATGGATTGGGGTTGGCATCGTTTACCCGTTAGATCTATTGTAAACTCATATGAACGATGAAAATTCGTTCATATGAGTATAAGAGAAATTATGTAATTTATGTATTATTGCAATTTTAATTTCCAGAAAATAGATCTGTACATTAGCTGTTTAGTTTTTCGTTTTTCCCGTTGTTTGAGCCGTTAAAACGAAGATCCCTCCGGTCAGAATCCAGATTGGAAGTTGATGAACAATCCCACAAATTTTGGTGTCGATCAGAGTCCGTTTGGGTTTCCGTTCGTTGCTGCGAAGTGGCTGCTGTAACAGAAAAACGCAGGATTCACAGAAACCCTAACTGTGACTTCTTCGATTTTCTGGGAACACTTGGACCGTTCAAATTAAAATCCGACCGGTCAGATCGATAATCATGGAGTTTTGGACGTGAGATAAAATTTTCAGGACGATCGGGATTCATCTAGATCCCCAATCGGCCTCGGGAAGTATATGATGCGCTGCTGTGAGAGTCTGTTTCAGCAGCAAGTTGGGCGGCTCACTGAGGAAGATTAACAAGTCAAAGCTCCGATCCAACCGTCCATATTGAAGCCCGAGGAGTGAAGAACAGATCTGGAAAGTTACGTCGCGATCCAAGTTCGTTTGCTTTGCCGATCGTTGAAGATTTTGAACAGCTGCAGATTTTGTTAGAAAGTAGTAAACCCTAGTTAGGGTTTCGTTATTTATTTTCTAATAGGTTAGATATTTGCGGGGTGTCGGCGGTCCATCTCGGTGTTTATTTTCCGCACTAGTATACATGTGTAGATTGTATGAGTAGAATTGGAAAATTGCCATGACATGCATCATATCATGAATTCCACTCCATATGCATACATGTAGAAATTAATTCGAGGAATTAGTTAGGCATGTATAAAACACACGATTAGTTTTAATTAATTGTTTGATATTAATTAGAAACTAATTAGGGTAAAAACCGAGGAATACGGGTTTTTTTCAATCGTCGAGGTTGGGTGATGGATTCTCGGTGAATCCCACTCTGCGAAAGCATAAGGAGTAAAATCCCGAAACCTCGTGGTTAAGGTGTTGGATTCTCGGTGAATTCCACCTTACCTAAGACGAGATTACGTTTTTGTTCCGTAGTGTCTACGTGAAAGTTTGATGTTTAAGGATTGGATAATCACGGCAAACAGGTTCGAAAGTGGTTTAACCACGGTTGGGTGGTCAACAGAGCTACGGCTCAATCGACTTCACCCTCCACGTGTGGCGTTTGCACGGGGGTCTGGCAATACTGAGTCATCCGAAGAGCCACTACGGCTCAACGGACCTCTCCTAGCCTTGACCCGTCCGACGGCCACATATGTTCTAACGAATAGGTCGGGTGGGCTAGCCCACATAACCGACAACATTTGGGCCTATGATTTATTGTTCCTTAATGTAACATCAAGTCCAAAAACGTGATCGATAAACCCACCACTTTTTTTCAAAATATTGAGTGGGAGCGGAGAGGCGACGGCCGACCCCATGGCCTCTGTTGTTGACACAAGCAACGTGAGAGAATGGTGACGCCTCGTGCGGCTGGGACCGGCCTCCTAAGGAAGGCCTTCACCGCTATCAAAATTCAAGGCTTGGTCTCCGAAAGGATAGGATTTTGGGTACTCGCCGGGTCACCGACCGACCCTAAGGCGGCACACTCGGGTCTACCTAAAAATCGAGACAGATGAGGTCACACTCATAAAGGGTATTTTTGGTAGTACCTTGTTTGAAAAGGAAAGGTGATTGACGATCACAAATGAGATGTTCGATTCTCAATCTGATCTTCAATATTAATCGAAACCTCTTTGACCTACCCTAAGGCGGCACTGAGGCATTAGATTAAATCCTTGGAACGGTAGGATAGACTATAAGTACTTAGTTTATGTTCCTAAAATTTTAGTAGTGTATGATTTGGATTTATTTTCTGTCAATTTTATTTACAACTATATATCTCTAAGATGCTAGAGACTGCTAGTGTAAAATTGACTAGTAATGACTTCGTTAAAAGTGGTAAGTAACTAGAACGTTGTATTTATTAATCTCACATGCGATTAATTTTTCGGAAGAGATATTTCTCTTGAAGCCTTCAAGACTTAAGTGACGTAAATAAATAAGTATGTCACTACTTTTGTCACTCGTCGTGAGCGAGAGACAACCGTAGTTAGTTTGAAAGATGATTGGGACAACAAAATTCTTCTAGTGAATTTTAATTGTGTAGTGTCTACACGAGAAATTTTCTAATAGAAAAATTGGAGAATCATAAATTTAAGTGTCGCTAGTTAGACGGTATTTGGAACCGATAAACTAGTGGGAGCTTTTATATTATGTTTTTCTAATTTATTAGAAAATCAGTCCCACTGAGTAATGCTTTCACTAGACATCCCACAGTTCACGAGTAGTATCTACTCAAGCGAACCGCTAGTTCAAGACTATTTCTTTTAAGGAAAGTTAAGAATGGGAAAGAATGTCTACAAGTGTTAATCATCTAAACTAAGATTGAGGCTAAACCGAAATATTAATTAAAGAAAGTATAGGATAAGGAAAGTGATTTCGGATCACTAACCAATGAATCCTTGGCAATTTTCTTAACCGAGTAACTCGACTCGGGAGCTAAGTTCTTTGGAAGAACGAGAGAGCTTTGCATTAACGATTAATAGAGTAACAATGGGCAGTTGTTTCAGCTATAATAGTGGGAGTGATATAAGGAAATGAATTTCGGATTCTATCCTTGAATATCACAGAAAAATTTATTATTCTGTTTACAGATTCGTTGAAACAAATGGATTCACTTTCATCTCGATAATACAGTTGTCTTAAACAAAGTGAAGATGACATTTGTAGTATGAATCTGTGACTCGGACTTTTGTTTGATAAAGACAGAACCACTAAGAAAAGCTGAATAGGTATGTGTAACACATCTAAAACTATTAAAGGCAAAAGGTTTCCTTATTAAGATAAACGACCCTTCAATGTCTATTAATTAGTGCATATATCCTAGAGATAAGACCGGATTTGGCTAAGGGTGATTCTATCTCCCAGTCTAGAACACTATCTCAAAGGAACAATGACTAAGTTTCCTTTCAATCGGGAGAGGGTAATAGATTTGAAGAGGTAACATAGCTTGTTCATCATGACCTTCGGGGTCTAGTGAGAGATACAAGCTAGTGGGAGATTTTGAGTGGTGACATTATGTCCGATAACTACTCAAAACACTTGTTGGTTTATCGAAAGAATACGAGGAGGTGTCTCGATTTTAATGAGAGAATAGAGTATTCCATGCTCAGAAATAGGCTATCGCATAGTCTTGGGACTATTGCTCACCGCCTGCCCAGTGGAATGTTTCTCACCGAGGAAGAAACCATAGACTTGCCTCGATATAGTTATTAATGTGCTACAATACCTTTGTTAAACTCGATTAAGATAATTGGTTGCAAAATAACGGTTAACATTATTATGTAAACCGAGAAGTCTACCTAGAAGATGCCGTGAATTTATGGATAATGAGTGAATTCGGTTCACACCACTTCCATAAATGTAGGCATTTAGCATTTAATGCTTGAAGGTAGGATTTGGAGATTTTGCATACGTCAGATTGTATTTGTTAGTGAAATATCTTAATGAGGCGAGTGTAGGTTGATTATAAGATTCTTGAGATCGAAAGTGATGGTTGAACTGTCACAAGCCTTACGATAGAATCTATAAGTAACAACCTTAAACCTTGGAGTACGGTTACCCAAAGGTAGTTACTATCGATTTAATCGGACCACGTCCAACATCGGTTGTTGGTGATTACACTGATAAATACTACTAGATCAGGATGTCAATCCACCACGCAGTGGGAGTATGGTTTAACCATTGACCCATTGTGGTTTTGTGGACTTTACGGTCTACTGGGGTGATTGATAACCTATGGCTCTTAGTGGGCTGTATAAGATTCTGATCATAGAGGTTGGTTTGACAGCCTTAACCCTGTAAATGGAGTTTTTTATACTCCAGTTTTGTTCAGTCTATTGTAGAACCACCTGAGTGTCTCAGGCCCAGTGGGAGCAATTGGATCTACATAGAAAAGAGTCGAATGAATAGGAAAGTTTAAACTTTCGGCGCAAAGTTGAGTGGTATAGGGGTGGTTCACGACAAGCGAGAGAGTTAACTGGACCTTGAACTCTCTCACCACTCAGTCTTGCTAGATTTCGTTTGAAAGCGAGAAAATAGGGGTGATTCCACGAGACTTTCTTGCCGAACAACGGAATCGAATTCATTCGAAAATGAAGGGTTTTAGGCGAGAATGAATAACGGATTCGTTACAAAGCGAGAAGATAGGGTGATTCCTAATACCTTTTGCGAGACTAACGATATCTTAATTTATTCGTAAAGAACCATTGGTAGGAAGCTTTGCCATGGCTTATATCCTTTGTGGATTTAAGAGAACCTCTCGGTCATTTAAAAGTCACATGTTTTAAAATATGTGGACTTGACCAAAATATTGATAAGTTTTTCGTAGACTGGATATCAATATTGGTAATATAGTAGTAGTATTAGTGTTCATAAATGATAACACTAAAACAGTTGGAAACAACATGGGTGTGCTATCCAAGTCGAAAGCGACACGCCAAGATTCTCTGGATGAGAGAATTGGACTATGTTCTATGAATCTGATTCGGTCAAATTCACGAGAATGAGTCATTGGCTATCCCACCGATCTTATTGAATAAGATGATTATGCATACATGGTTGCAGCATTCATCGAGAGTTGTCCTACCCTACCTCTCAGGAATGATTCTCTAAATCTTCGGATAAAGAGAAAATGGGATAGAGTCTCTCTTGGATAACGGCAAGTCAGGTTGTAACAAGTCAATAGTAGTCGAATCTCGGATTCGAGCATTGAATAGCGGTTTAGTACGTCCTCAAGTATCTTAAGAGAACGAGGAATCATATGCTTGTATATTCAGGTGCAAACTTGAATATGGTTGACTTCTACATCGATTCGACTTGTAGTCGATTAAGGATGATCATTAAGTTGATCTCGGCTCGGTGTTTACTCATAGTGCTTAGAATTTCCTTTTTTGGTGCGGGAGTAATTCCAGTCGATAAGCCGATATCACTTCATTGTGAAAACAGTGAAGAGATAGCTTAGAAGGATCTTCTCGGTCACCAGAGGTCAAAAGCATATTGAGAGAGAGTACCGCCTGATTGGAAGGACCGGCAACGTTTCAATCCTAAAGATCGTCTCGAGTCGACAAACTAATCAGTGTACCAAGTCGAGTGCTTGGAGGGTACGGCATTGAGTGATATGTCTCATATGCTTTTAGAGCAAGTGGGAGAGTGTTGTGAATAAGATGAGAAAGGGTGTGCTCTAAAAACAATCGTTGCTTGTCATTTCGTGCAAGTGGGAGATTGTTAGGTGTAGTGCCCGAAAGACAATTTGTGTAATTGTTTTTAACAATGAATGACAGAATTTATCTCACCTTATTACTTGCTTTGTGCTTGTAAAGTAATACTTCTTTGCAAACCCTAAGTATATATCTGTATGTAACCACTTAACTCGGTGTATGGATTACACGTGAGGATTGAGTTAGTGGAGATATGCTTAAATCTGTTAGTCCGTGGTGACCTTAATCGAGTTTAGGGTCTCTTGATTAAAACACCAATAATGCGCCTGAACACCTTAGGGTGTGATAGTCTTATCCGGTTTGCCGCAGAGGGTACCTACGTGGGGCATTTATATATGATGGCATTCATATAGATTTGGACCGATTTAATCTGAATTTCTCGATATAATTCCGTAATCGAGAAATCTTATTAAATCATTAGATGATCATATATGGATCAACCTTAATCACGAGGTGATCACAGTCTTTGCTTGTCCCGGGGTAGTGTTTGATGTGTTAGTTACGGTTCACTTAAATATGTGTTCCAAGCCACTTCTCATTGGCACTATCTCCGGATGAGTGAGTAGTTACGATTTTCACAGACATGGAATCCATTCCTTCCTGCGGGAAGTAGAGAGACGATCCCTTATTTGTTAGCCCTAAGAAAGTGATCGATCCGGGAGTTTCGCATTTGACTAATTAGCTACTAGTCGGATATGCATACTAATTGATCATCGGGGTTGATGGTAAATAAGGATAAGATATTCTCGAAAGTCGGGTTCACGGAGACTTCCCACCGAGAATGGACAGTCTATGGAGGGTTAATCCAGTATGTAGTGATTATATCGATGGACACTTTATTCGCTACATGGGTTGAGTATAAGTATACATCTATAATCGGTAGAGTTCGATTTCGGGTTTATGGTGGCGTAATCCCGGAATTAATAATTAATGTGCTTATTTCATTCGATGAATAATTAATTATTGGAGCTACTGGTTATAGGTCCATGGTCCCCGATGTGGCTTACGTAATTCGGACTAATAATCTTGTTACTTGGGCCTCGGTGATAATTAATTGGTGGGCTAATTAATTGATATGCATGGATATTATTTAGTTGGGCTAAATAATATAATACACATAAAAGACATTTTATGTGGGCTTAATTAACCTAAAAGTGGCGCCTCCTCCTTTATTAATTATCACAAGAATTATTTTTGTGATGTGGAAAATAAAAGATATTCTTGTTATATGATTGGTTGGATGACTTGTTATTTGATTTCTATTGGTCAATACATGTCACAATTAGTCATTAAGGAAAATATCTTTTTATTTTGTTTAATTAATTATTTATTTAATTAATTAAAACTTGGAGGCCAAGGATTTACTCTCCTATAAAAGGAGAGTTATTCCAAGGGTAATTGATAAGTGTGAATTTCGACTACCACCACTAAAAGGAGAGAAATAATTAGTTTTCTCATCTAGGGTTTTGTAGAAGAAAAACTCTAAGTTTTTTCTTGAGTGTTGCATATCAAGGAGGCTTGAGTATCAAGAAGGGTGTCCACCAACCGCCGTTTGGAGAACACATCGGAAGATCTTGGCTTCTCTTCCTACTATTGGTAACATGATCTTAACCCCCTTGTAGTAGTTTAAGTCCTTTAATTATGTGTTGTGATGTATAAGTCGTGATCCATCCGCTGCGCATAGATCTAACTAGCTTAGATCTAAGAACCTGCATCCTTCAGACGCACGCCAATGTAAGCTTGGAGCGCGTCATAACCACGTTTTCAGCCATGCCTATCCATAATTTAATTCTTATAACTCCACCTCCCCCTCTCAGATTCATTCACCTTTATATTTTCTTCTTTTCCAACCTCACCTCTGCACTTGTTCTTTCTTTCACTTCCACCATGTCTTCTCCTCAAGTTGATTGTCCCGTTCTCTTCTATGATATGGCTGGTGCAGATGCTGTGCACAACTACATCGAGCTCTTCAGCCGTTGCCCTGTCCTTTTGGAACGGGGAGTCAACACAAAGAAGCTTACCGACTTATCTGAGTATCGCATCGAGTGGAGCGGTTGGAATCGCTTGGTCGCACCACCCCGTGGACGGATCAACGAGACTGTTGTTCATGAGTTCTACGCCATGCTGTCCATTGAACCTGAGGAACGGTCCACTAATTCGATCATGGTTCGTGGGATAGAGGTGCCCTTCCACTAGATGAATATCAATGAAGCTTTTAATCTCTCCTCCACCACCATTGCACCTCATCAACACTATAAGATCAAGTGGGGCCTTAACAACATTGGCAGTTTCATGGCCCATCTCTCCACTGCTACTGCTGCGCTTTTCTTAGGTCGGAAAGGTCCTCGTGCTGAGTATTCGGCCTCTACTCTTTCTCCTGAGATGCGGGCATGGAAACATTTTGTCAACAACCGCATTCTCCCCACGGACAATTTCCATTTGCTGACGGACAACGAGTTGCTTCTGCTCTACGCTATCAGACGCGAGGTGTACATCAATTTGTTGGATGTAATATCGCCGGACGGTTCTAGATCCGCCCGATTACGCAGCGGAATAAACAAGAGGATCACGATCATATAAAATTAAACTACATAATTTAAGATCAACCTACAAGAAGGTGAGATCTACTTACCAATCAAAAAGGATGAACTCCAAGATTGAGAAGCCGAGATCCGAATAGTTGAGATGCCATGATCTTCCGATGTGTATCTCCAAGCAACAACCGGTGGATGTTGATCCTTGATGCTTGACCTCCTTGATATGCTACCCGGAAAATCCTGAAGATTTTCCCAACTCTAAACCCTAATAGGAAGTCGACTTCTCCCTATTATATTGTGTAAATGGCGTGTTTCACATGTTATGTAGGATTTAGGAGAGCTCTCTTTATATAGGAGAGAAATCCTTTTCCTCCAAGGATTTAATAATTAATACAAAATCAATTATAATAATCCTCATTAAATAAAAGAGACTCCTAGAATAATCTAGAACAATTCTAGAATATTTAAGGATCAATCAAATATTTTTCCAGTTAATTATTTAGCAAATAAACAATTAATCACATGTCATATAATTATCAAAGAAAGCTAATTTCTTGATAATTACTAAGACAAAAACACGCCAACCCTAGTCAAATAAGGCTAGCACACGCCTTTTACACTATTGGGCCGAGTCCACGAAAAATGTCTTTTCCATGTATTTTATTATTTAGTCCAATAAATAATAAATCGCACATCAATTAAATAGTCCAAATACTTAATTATTATTGAGGCCCAACTTCAAGAAACATATGCATGTTGGGAGCCACATTGGGGACCATGAACCTATAACCAGTAGCTATAATAAATTAAATAAAATTATTCATCGAACAGAACAATTCTTATTCAATCTATTAATTCTGGGATTACGCCACCATAAACCTGAAACTGAACACTATCGATTAAGATATATACTTACACTCTAATCATTGAGTAAAAGCATCCATTGATATAATCGTTCCATACGGATAAATCCTCCATAGACTATTCGTTTTGATTCGGGATATTTCCGTAAACCCTTCTCAAAACATCTTATCCTTATTTACCATTAACCCCCTAGTGATCAATTAGTTCATAACTAATATAATATAACTGGGCCCATCGATCAGTTTCTAGGATTAACAAATAAGGGAACTGTCTGTCTACTTCCCGCAGGAAGGAATGGATTCCATATCTTTGAAGTCACAGACTGCTTAGTCATTCCGGAATAGAGCCAACGAGAAGTATTCATATCACATGTATCCAAGTGATCATTAACTAACACATCAAACCCTACTTGAACCAAGCAGTAGACTGTGATCACATCAGGATTGAGATTAATCTATATATGATCATCTTGTGATTCGATAAGATTTCTCGATCATGGAATTATATCGAGAATTCAAATCAAATCGGTCCAGTCCTATATGATAGACATCATATATAAATGCCCCACTAGGTACCCTATACCGATGATCCGGATAAGACGGTCACACCGTTAAGTGTTCTGGGCGCATTATTGGTATATTAATCATGACACCCATACTCTTATTAAATTCATCACGGACTAACTAGTTTTAAGCATGTCATCACTAACTCAATCCTCGTGTGTATGCCATACACTGAGTTATGTGATTACATACCGATATACTTAGGGTTTTTAGCAGTGTATAATATAAGCATAAATGCAAATATTAAGATGAATTATAAATCCTGTCAAAAACAATTACAGAAATTGTCTTTCGGGCACTACACCTAACAATCTCCCACTTGCACGAAAGTCAAGTGATTAATTGTTTTAGAGCACACCCCTTATACACACTATTCTCTCACTTGCTCTAAAAGAAAATGAGATATATCCTTCAATTCTGTACCCGCCAAGTGCATCAAACCATTTAGATGTCAAAATACACCCCGAGTGTGCCACCGAAGGGTCGGTCAGTGACTCGGTGAGTATGCAACATCTAAATGACATGCGACTTAGTATACTGATCCGTTAGGTTGTCAGCTCGAGACGATCTTTAGGATCGAAACGTCGCCGGTCCCTCCAATCAGGTGGTACTCTCCCAATATGCTTTTTTTTACCTCTAGTGACTGTAAAGATCCTTATAAGCTACCTCTCCATTGTTTTCACACTGAAGTGGTATCGGCTTACCAGATCTGGAATTACTCCTAAATATGGAAGGAAATCCTCAACCTGACTTAAAGTCAGAATCACACGAGTAAACACTGAGCCCGAGATCGACTTAACGATCATCCTTAATTTGACTTAAAGTCAGAATCAGTGTAAACATTTATATTCACATTCGCACCCGAATATACCAGCATATTATTCCTCGTTCTCCAAAGATACTTGAGGATGTACTGAACTTTCTATTAATACTCGAATCCAAGATTCAATTAACTTGTAATTACCTGTCTTTCTCTTATCAAAAGAGAGTATATCCCATTTTCTATTCATCCTCAGGTTTAGAGAAGCATTCCGTGAGAGGTAGGGTAGGACTACTTCGTTGAATGTTGCATACCGATATGCAAAATCATCTTAACCATTAGGATAGATGGGTTTGCCAGTCACATATTCTGAGGAATTTGACCGAATCAAATCCTTTAGAATGTAGTCCAATTCTTTCATAAAGAGAATCTTGGCATGTCAGTTTCCGACATCAGATAACACACCCATGTTGTTTCCAACTGTTTCAGTGTTACCATTCATGAACACTAATGTATATACTACTTTACCATTATTGACATCCAGTCTAAGAAAGACTTATCAATATCCTGGTCAAGTCCACATACTTGAAATATGTGACTTCTAAATAACCTAGAGGTTTGCTTTAATCCACAAAGGATATAAGCCTTGGTTACGAATAAATTCAGATTCCGATTGTTCAGCAAAAAAGTCTCAGGGAGTCACCCCTATTTTCTGCTTTCCAATGAATCCTCCATTTGTTCTTAGCTAAAACCCTTCTGTTCCGAATGAATTCAGATTCCGTTTGTTCGGCAAGAAAGTCCTAGGGAATCACCCCTATTTTCTGCATTCTAACGGAATCAAACAAGACCGAGTGGTGAGAGAGTTCATGGTCTGGTTAACTCTGTACTTGTTAGGGAATCTCCCCTAGACCACTCATCTTTGTATCGAAAGTTAAAATTTCTATTCATTCGACTCTTATCATGTAGATCCAATTACTCCCACTGGGCCTGAGACACTCAGCTGTTTCTACTAGAGTGTGAACAGAACTGGAGTAGCAAAACTCCATTCACAGGGTTATGCCTTTTAAACCAACCTCTATTGATCAGAATCCTATACAGCCCGCAAGGAAGCATAGGTTATGAATCACCTCTATAAACTGCAAAGTCTTCAGAAACCCACAATAGGTAATGGTTAAACCATACACCCATTGCGTTCTTGGTGGATTGATATTCTGATCTAGTAGTAATTATCGGTGTTATCACCAACAACCAATGTTGGACGTGGTCTGATCTAATCAGTTAGTAACTACCTTGAGTAACCGTACTCCAAAGTCCAAGGTTGTTATTCATAGACCCTTTCAGAAGCGGTTTTGGCAGTATAACTGTCACTTTCTGATCTTAAGAATCTTATAACCAACCTTTACTCAACGATAAGATATTGCACGAACAGTCATCATCTGAACGTGTACGCAAAATTTCCAGTCCTAACTACAAGCACTAAGTGCTAAATGCCTATATTGACGGAAGTGGGGTGAACCGAATTCACTAGTTATCCACAATTTTGTAAGCATCTTCTAGGTAGACTTCTCAGTTTTACATGATAGTGTAAACCGTTATTTCACAACCAATATCTTAAATGAGTTAAGCAGTGTATTGTAGCACATTAATAACTATATGAGACAAATTTATGGTGTTATTCCTCAGTGGATAAATTCCACTTGGAGGAAGGCCGGGCATCAGTCCCCAAGACTATGCTATGGCCTATTACTGAGCATGTAATACTCTATCTCTGGTGAAATCAGAGATACCTCCAAATATTTTAGATAATCTTACTGACGTTTCGAGTAGTTGTCTGACGAGATGTCACTACTCAGAAGCTCCTTCTAACTTGTATCTTTCACAAGACCCCGAAGGTCATTATGAACAAGCTATGTTACTTCTTTAAATCTATTACCCTTTCCCGATTGAAAGGAAGCTTAGTCATTGTTCCTTTTGAGACAGTGTTCCTTGACTGGGAGATAGGAATCACCCTAAGCCAGTCTTCAGATCTTGTCTTTAGAAAATATGCACTAATTAATAGAGTATGAAGAAGTGTTTATCTACATACAGAAACCTTTTGCCTTTATAGTTTAAGATGTGTTACATATACCTTTTCAACATTTCTTAGTGGTTCTGACTTTATCAAACAAAAGTCCGAGTCTTGGATTCGTGCTACAAATGTCATATTCACAAACAAATTATCGAATTGAAAGTGAATCCATTTGTTCCAACGAATCTGAAAACAGAAA
Organism: Gentiana macrophylla; assembly: GCA_026214975.1. Taxonomy (NCBI): domain Eukaryota; kingdom Viridiplantae; phylum Streptophyta; class Magnoliopsida; order Gentianales; family Gentianaceae; genus Gentiana; species Gentiana macrophylla. The sequence continues at coordinate 87,006,168 of CM047811.1, forward strand.
ATAAATTTTCTGTGATATTCAAGGATTGAATCCGAAATTCATTTCCTTATATCACTCCCACTATTATAGCTGAAATAACTGCCCATTGTCTACTCTATTTATCGTTTAATGCATAGCTACCTTGTTCTTCCAAAGAACTTAGCTTTCGAGGAAATCGTTAAGGATGCATTGATCAGTGATACGAAATCACCTTCCTTATCCTCTGATTTTCTATTTATTAATATTCCGGTTTAGCCTTAAAACTACTTAGTTTAGATGACTAACAATTATAGACATTCTTTCCCATTCTTGACTTTCCTTATATGGAAACAGTCTTGAACTAGCAGTTCATTTGAGTAGACACTACTCGTGAACTGTGGGATGTCTAATGATAGTGTTACTCGTTTGGACTATTTTATTTTTCTAATAAATCAACAAATCATAAGGTTAAAGCTCCCACTAGTTTATCGGTTCCAAATACTATCCAACTAGCAATGCTTTATTTTTTTATTTTTCAGAGATTAGAAAATCACCAGAACTAAGCTCCCACTAGTTTATCGGTTCCAAATGCCGTCTAACTAGTAATGCTTTGCTCATGTTTTTCCAGGAATGGAAAAACTCTTGTGCAGTCTCTTACACATTTCTAATGATTCAGAAAAACAACGAATCATACGAAGAAAGCTCCCACTAGTTTATCGGTTTCAAATATCGTCTAACTAGCAACACTTTATTTATGATTTTCCAATTTTTCAAATAGAAATTTCTTGTGTGATTACTCACACAATTAAAACTCACTAATAGAATGTTATATAGTCCTACATCATCTTTGAACTAAGTGCGTCTCTCGTTCAACACGAGTGACAGCAGTGACATACCTATACTATGTCACATAAGGTTTAAAGGCTCAAGAGGAATATCTCTTCCGAAATTTAATTGCATTCTTCGATGAGTTCAACATTCTTGTTACTTTCCACATTTAACGAAGTAATTACACTAGCAGTTTAGTAACCTAGAGATGATAGTTGTAAATAAAATTGACAGAAAACATTCATACATACACGACTAGATAAATTTTAGGAATTATAAACTGTAAAAGTCTATCCTACCATTCCAAGGATTTAACCTCATATCGTACCCCCGCCTAGGGGGTCGGTATCAGCACGATGATGGTTTTAAACTGAGACAATCTCTCTCGATGATTAAACTTTAAAAATCAAACATCTCATGGGAATCGTACATCCCATACTTTAATCGTCGATTACCTTCCTTTTTCAGCCAAGATATTTCCTAAAATATCCTGATGAGTGTGACCTACTATGTCAGACCTTTAAGTATGCCCCGAGTATGCTACATAGGGCAGGTCAGTGACCCGGCGAGTCCTCAAGATCCTATCCTTTCGGAGACCAAGCCTTGAATTTTGATAGCGGTGAACACCATCCGAAGGGGGCCGAAATCAAAGCGGCACGAGGCGTCACCATTCTCTCACTTGCTTGCATCTATAGTAGAGGCCGTGGGGTAGGTTGTTGCCTTCCCCGCTCCCACTCAATATTTTGAAAAAGTGGTGGGTTTACTGATCGCGGTTTTGAACTTGACAATATTTTAAGAAACAACAAATCATGTACCCAAATGGTGTCGGTGATGTAGGCAAGCCTACCCGTCTTATTCATTGGAACATATGTGACTGTCGGTCGGATCCGGCAAAGAAAAGCCCCGTTTAGCCGTAAAGGCTTGTCGGATATGCTAAGTCTTGCCGAACCCCCGTGCAATCGTCACACGTGGAGGGTGAGTCGATCGAGCCATAGCTCAATTGTACTTACCCAACCATGGTTAGACCCATTCCGAACCCATGTATCATGATTTTCCGATTACTTAAATTGTCAAACTTTCCCGTAGACACTACGGAACAAACCCGCAATCTCGTTCTGGTTTAAGGTGGGGTTCACCGAGAATCCATCACCGAAAACTTAATGATTGACAAAACCCGGTTCCTCGGTTCTTTAATTAGTTTCTAATAATTAATTTCCACAACAATTAATTAAAACTTAAACTAATTAATCGAGTTGAATACATGCCTAATTAATTATCCAAAATTAAATAGCTACATGTATGCATAAGGAGTGGAATTTATGATATGATGGATGTCATGACAATTTTCCGGTTAAACACATAATCACGATCATACACGCAATATTACGGAAAATAAAACACCGAGATGGATCGTTGGTACCCCCGTATCTAACCTATTAAACAGAAAAATAAAAAATTAACAAACCCTAACTAGGGTTTACTATTTTAAAAAATGCTGCTGATCCGTATTATCGATGATCGGACATCCAAACGAACATTGATCGTCACGAAACTTTATGGACCTGTTCTTCACTGCTCCTACTTGAATATGGACGGTTGGATCCGAGTTTTGGTGGCCCAATTGATCCCAGCAAGCCGCCGATCAAACTGCTGCATCTGTTTATAACTGCGGCGCAGCAGTGTCTTCCCGGAGCCGATCGGGCATCGAGACAAAACCCGATCAACCTAAAATTTTTAGGGCTTGTTCATAACTCCATTCTAGTCAATCTGAACGGTCGAATCTATGTTTCAACTTTCCAAACTCTTCCAGAAATTCGATGAACTCACAGCTAGGGTTTTTACGGCTGCTGTTCTTTTCTGTTACAGCAGTAAATTTAATGCAGTGATCTGATATCGAGACGGAATCCGATCGACACAAAATTTTGAGGGCTTGATCATCAAATTTTATTCTTCATTCTGACCGGAGGGATTGTCGTTTCAACCGTTCAATCTCCAGGAATAAATAAAATAATGAACAGAGACAAAACAGATCTACTTCTAGGAAACTAAAGTTACAAAATTTTCTATACGCATATAAACGAATTTATATGAGTTTACAATAGATCAAACGGTTAAACAGTACCAACCCCAATCCATCTCTTCAACCACAACATATCAAAACATTCATCATCATTATTTTCGAATTTAAAAAAAAAAAAAAAACAATGCAATCTAAACATGCAATTTTCAATCCTAGATCTATCAATTATATACTTTAATTTATAGATCGGAGGCTTTGATACCACTTGTTGGATGTAATATCGCCGAACGGATCTAGATCCGCCCGATTACGCAGCGGAATAAACAAGAGGATCATGATCATATAAAATTAAACTACAAAATTTAAGATCTACCTACAAGAAGGTGAGATCTACTTACCAATCAAAAAGGATGAACTCCAAGATTGAGAAGCCGAGATCCGAATAGAAGAGATGCCACGATCTTCCGATGTGTATCTCCAAACAACAACCGGTGGATGTTGATCCTTGATGCTTGACCTACTTGATATGCTACCCGGAAAATCCCGAAGATTTTCCCAACTCTAAACCCTAATAGGAAGTCGACATCTCCCCATTATAATTGTGTATATGGCGTGTTTCACATGTTATGTAGGATTTAGGAGAGTTCTCTTTATATATGAGAGAAATCCTTGTCCTCCAAAGATTTAATAATTAATACGAAATCAATTGTAATAATCCTCATTAAATAAAAGATACTCCTAGAATAATCTAGAACAAATCTAGAATATTTAAGGATCAATCCAATATTTTTCCAGTTAATTATTTAACAAATAAACAATTAATCACATGTCATATAATTATCCAAGAAATCTAATTTCTTGATAATTACTAAGACAAAAACACGCCAACCCTAGTCAAATAAGGCTAGCACACGCCTTTTACACTATTGGGCCGAGCCCATAAAAAATGTCTTTTCCATGTATTTTATTATTTAGTCCAATAAATAATAAATCACACATTAATTAAATAGCCCAACTACTTAATTATTATTGAGGCCCAACGTCAAGAAACATATGCATATTAGGAGCCACATCGGGGACCATGGACCTATAACCAGTAGCTGCAATAAATTAAATTAAATTATTCACCGAACAGAACAATTCTTATTCAATCTATTAATTCCGGGATTACACCACCATAAACCCGAAACTGAACCCTATCGATTATAGATATATACTTACACTCTAATCATTGAGTAAAAGCGTCCATTGATATAATCGTTACATACGGATAAATCCTCCATAGACTGTTCGTTTTGATTCAGGATATTTCCGTAAACCCTTCTCAAAACATCTTATCCTTATTTATCATTAACCCCTAGTGATCAATTAGTTCATAACTAATATAATAAGAACTGGGCCCATCGATCAGTTTCTAGGATTAACAAATAAGGGAACTGTCTGTCTACTTCCCGTAGGAAGGAATGGATTCCATATCTGTGAAGTCACAGACTACTCACTGATTCCAGAATAGAGCCAACGAGAAGTGTTCGGATCACATGTATCCAAGTGATCCTTAACTAACACATCAAACCCTACTTTGAACCAAGCAGTAGACTGTGATCACATCAGGATTGAGATTAATCCATATATGATCATCTTGTGATTCGATAAGATTTCTCGATCACAGAATTATATCGAAAATTCAAAACAAATCGGTCTAGTCCTATATGATAGACATCCTTATACCGACGGTCCGTATAAGACGGTCACACCGTTAAGTGTTCTGGGCGCATTATTGGTATATTAATCATGAGACCCATACTCTGATTAAATTCACCACGGACTAACTAGTTTTAAGCATATCATCACTAACTCAATCCTCGTGTGTATGCCATACGCTGAGTTATGTGATTACATACTATTATACTTAGGGTTTTCAGCAGTGTATAATATAAGTATAAATGCAACTATTAAGATGAATTATAAATCCTGTCAAAAACAATTACAGAAATTGTCTTTCGGGCACTACACCTAACACAATTGGGGTAAGTTGATCCATCAAGCTGCATGGTCCTATGCTAGACCTAATTGCACTTTCCCCTTCATTCCCTTTGTGTTGCTGATCTCCCATCTGTGCACTCGTGTTGCCCGATTCCCCGCCTACTCTCAGGATGAGTTCTTCCCCAGTCCGGTTGCGTGTCGTGGTCTTGTTCCAAGGGACATGCTTGGTGCTCCTCCGTCTTCTGACGAGTCCGTTGTTGAGGGTGATGTCGAGTCTGATTAGTTTGTTTGTTTGATAGTTGGTTGGCTGGCTTGGTTTGATGTTTATCTGGTTTTCTTTTATGTTGTTTCATTTGAACTCTTGTTGCAATTTCCTTTGACTTCTCTGAACAATTTTTTTGCAATTTCCATTTCGTTTCAATAATGTAAAATATTTTTCTTTGTTTATTTGGTTGATTTTGCTTGCTCAATTTCCATGCAACCGTACATAGTTGTTTATTTTGCCCCCTATGCATAAAAACCCTCCCTTTGATGAGTTTTCTGCACTACTGACCTATGCCAGTATGATTTGGCGCGCGCCATTCCTTCTATTTTCAGGAATGATGTACGTCATACCAATCTTGGCGTACACCAGTTTTTCAGGCCAAACTCTCTGTTTAGCAATAGTGTTTTTGAGCCGCGCCATTTTGTCCTTGGCGTGTGCCAAAGGGTCTTTTCAGGCCCCATTTTGCCCCAATTTTGCTTGTGCTCCTCTCAATCATTTTGCACATGCTGATTCCCCATTGTTTCCCTAACCGTATTCTTATTACTCACTTCACATTGTGGACATTGCAAGCTCCTAAGTAGGGAGTGGGACTACAGTTAGTCTAACAACGGGTAATGTCTCTAATTGCTTGAGAAAAACCTTAGCCTTGATCGTCTTTGATAAATTTTGAGCTGTATAAATTATCTTTTGGCATAAACTACGATGTCGTAATTGATAGAATGAGCACTTCAATAAAACGAGTAACTTTGACGAAACATAGGTACATGTTACTCACTAATATTTGTTAGTAGTGTGATCCTTTGTGCACGTATATTCCGATATTTTTGTTAACTAACAACTATTCATGAAATTGTGCATGCACGCTTTGATTTGCAACTTGAACTTATGAATGTTATTTATTTGAGACGAATAACAGGTATTTGGAATCGGAATAGGGATAACGATTTTTGGCATTACTTTGACTCAACCATAGCCAAATGGCCTACCTGAACATGGATTTCAATTTTTGTCCCAGTCTTAGCCTTATAAAGTGGTGAGACCCCACTCGAGCTAGCCGTTCGTATTCAGCCGCATTATAATCCGACCCTTAGCCAGAATTTTTGGTCTACATTTCCTTGACTTCCCGCGAGCATAGCAAGAGTATAGAAATTGTAAGAGCGGTGGTTGGGAGCTAAGAGTTGGAAGAGAGTGTTAGCAGGTTGAGATGACATGAGATGGCATCTTGTGAAGTTTGGTTGGGAATCCATTTGAAAAAAATAATAATTATCTTTTATTTTGTACATATTCCAAAAGTCGAATAAAGGCTTCTAATAAATCAAAAGTTCATTCAAACGGAAGCATACGAGTTGTAAATACTAAACCATTCAATAATGAGTCATTGAGGGAAATTTTGAAGCAAAGTGCAGGATCTTTTGTGATGTGAAGGTAGGAAGTGAGTATTGTGGAAGTATGGTGTCATGAAGGAAAAGGTGTGGATTCTTGCTATCTTGCCTTATTCTCTTGATTTCCCTTTTATTTCCTTTCGGTTAGCCACTACCTTAGCCTGAACGTTACAAGCCGATTTGTCAACTACCTGACCTAGTTCCTTGATTCCGAGTACCTCATTAGTGGAGACTAATTTCATTCCTAAGCTTTTGGTTGCATGTTTTGAGCAAAGCTTGGTGATTTTATGATCGTTAGTTGTTAGCAAGCTTGAAGAATATTCACTCACATACTCCACTACTTTCTTAGATCGTGAAGAACATGCTCTCATGTTTTCGAAGGGTTACCTTGTCTAATTGAATCCTTAATTCTTGATGCTGCATGATCACATTCCTGTGTCTCAAGATAACTTTATCGCTCTAGTTGCTTGAGGACGAGCAACCGCTAAGTGGGGAGTGGTTGATGTAAGTCAACCTGATGATATAATTCTCGACGATTCACCCATTTTTCTCATGTAATTAGTGGTATTTTGACATCAATATGAGCAATTTGTTTGATGATTGGAACCAATTTTTGTGTACATAGAATTCTCTGAAAAGACCATGTTCTAGTTGTATTATATTGGTATTAGCCGATTTTGTTATCAGATTTACACGTGGTATTTGTGTCTATTTTGCAGCACGGATATCATGGTTGGGAGCGTGGATTTTGTCCTTAGGGTGGCCGTTGATTCTCTGTGATGATTTTGGAGCTATGGGAAGGATTTCTACCCACGAGGATTATCGATACATATTAGAGAGTTCGATCCAAGCCAAGAGGAAGAATGAATTATGATTATGTGATTTCAAATACAATTGACTCGAGCCATGTCACATTGACCTACGTCAAGGAGTTGATGAGCATTCAATGCGGATGTCATTCAACCAACCACTACAAATAGGACTTGACATGCGCCAGTAGTGCAAGTTGGGTTTGAAGCACGACAGATGGAATTGACCTGAGTCAACATTGCAGAGTCAGCAAAGAATTTATCCTTTTATTCTTCCAAGCACATTATTATCAATACACTTCATCATCTTGAACTTTTCCATCTTGAAGGCAACCCTTACCCCCTGGCTCTTATAGCTGAATTTTAGTACAAATTAACCGTTGATTATGATTGTAAAAGCTAAGGATTCTAGTTTAAGTTTTTTAGTTGATTGAATTCAACACACTAGTGTTAGTTCTTTGAAGCTTTTGGGAGTTGGATGATGAGCACCAACTCGAATTTGTACTCTTCATTTGGTAATCCTTGATGTTTATTGTCATTCAATTGTTCTTATGCTTATGAATATTAATCTTGAGATGTTGATATTTGTAGACATGAGTCGCTAGACTTTTCTATCCAAGATAATGTTAGAGCTTTAGTTTATCCTCTTGTGTTGATTGGGAATGATTGTTTATGTTGTTTAGTTCCAATTGTTGTGAAAGCTTTTCCTACTTGTGTTGTATTGATTGCTTGCATTAGAGTAATTACCTAGTGTTAGCATTTACATGTTGACTGAGACCGTAAGGAGATGTCAATCGTGAGAAGAGGATAGGAGAACTGGAAGGTAAAATCGACCTCTCAGGCATTCGATTTATCCGGGGATAGTTGACACGGTCATTGCATTCACGTGCGTAGCGTACCAAGTCATTAGGTCTAGTACACCTAGACCAAGGAGAAGGTAGAGAGAAATTTTGTACACTTGTATGAGGGGGAATTGCTTGCTTAGGAATGCACTGCTTCACGCTTTTGGACACCAATGGTAGGATGGAAGGAGGTCATTCCCATGAGACTACGAGAGGATGGCTAGGTTATACGTTATCTTGGCTTGTTTCTTTTATCGTTTATCATCTTTTTTATCACAGCACTTTATTTATGCATTTAATAACCATCCTGCTAATTTGTGACCTAGATCGAAGTAATATAGACTTTTTAGTGTGTAACCTCATAATTGCGCATTCCCCGTGGAGACGACCTTGACTCACCAAACTAGACTATAGTCGACCCGGTACACTGCCGGTTAGATTGGACCTCTAGGAATTGGCCATCACATGCTCCAATTCTAAATATCGATGCCATGGCGGCTTGTGAAATGTACGACCGACATTCAAATAAGAAATCACTGCTCGCATTTCCTCATCATCACTTTCACTGTCAAAAACGGACAAGGCAAAACATTCCTCAAACTTGTCTTCATAAACCTGTAAGTTAGTATTCTCTATACAAGCGAAAGATAATGCATCAACGAAAGAACACGACTCTCGTGAATTGTACAGATGCTTCATAGCTTTGAAAATATTAAATGTGACCTCATCCTCATTAACCCGTAAAATCAATTCTCCACGTTGAACGTCGATCATAGTTCTTCCCGTGGCTAGGAATGGATGACCTAGAATAAAGGGTGTTGAATACCATTCTTCCATGTCCATGACCACGAAATCGACCGGGAAATAGAACTTATCAACCTTCACTAACACGTCCTAAAGACTCCCTTGGGGCGTTTTTTAGACCTATCCGCTAATTGTAGGGTCATCTCAGTGTTCTTCAACTTTTCTATGCCATTTGATAAAGTCCTCGTAAGACATGAGGTTAATGCTACCGCCGAGGTCACACAACACCCTCTTAAACAGAATGTCTGTTAGGAATATTTTATTATGTTTTGATAAGGTTTACTTTGCCGTGCTCTGAACGGTCGAGTGATCCATCTGACTTTGCCATTTAGATCTTCCTTCATTGTGTTGTCTTCACTCAGTCGAAAGTCAGTTTACTCTGCCGTTTCACTGTTTCCTTCATCACTTCAGTTTAAGGAGAATCTTTGTACTTCACTGATCCTTGATTGGGGTGAGATCAGTGTACACCATATTTAAACATTAAGTTTCATCACTTGAAGCATAACTTAGACTTATCCAAGGTCATCACAGACTTCCTTGGTTATAAGTCAGACCATTAAGTCTTCATTGTTTCTCTGCTGGTGCTTGGCTGGCTTCATTCTGCCGAAAGTCTGTTTTACTTTGCCGTCCTACCAACTAGTATAATACTTGTCTGACTTTAGCTTATATAACATGTCAGACTCTAAGTAAAGACTTATATAGAGAATTCTAACTTATTTCAGGCTTGCTATACAGCTAGTATGGCCATCATCAAAACATAATAAAATATTCCTAACAATTTCCCCCTTTTTGATGATGCCAAAACCCTCATAAGCCTGAACACAAGTAAGTCAAATTTTTCATAATAATTAACAGAATAAAACTCAACAATTTTATTCATCCGTTTAAGGACAGCAAGTTCAAAATTTATTCAAGTATTACAACTACATTTTGCTTAATTTAGCCTTGTACCTTTTGAACTTTGTAGTTTGGACTCCTTCAATGTCTTTCCAGTCAATTTCAGGAAACTTCCACTTCCAGTATGCCATAGCAGTGTATTCAGATACCCCCTTGATTACTTTCTTGGCAAAGAGTCTGTTGAAATCTGGCAAAGTCTCATTTGCCCTAGGTTCTCCAAAATGCTTCTCAAGTCTCTCTCTAGCTTCAGCAATATGTGAGTCAGCAAACTTCAGACTTTTGTAGAGACCTCACTGCTCCTGTTTGTCCATTCTTCCCATTGGATTGAAGAATTTTACCATATAGTTGAAGTCTTCTTGTTGTTCAATTGGCAAGTCTTCTGGTCCTTTTGCAGAAAGTGGTATGGCTGAACTTGGTTTGTTGTTGGTTTTTTTTAGGAGAGCAAACTCTCTCTTAACATCATTGTAGAGTTTGGCCATATCAATTCTCATCCTTTTATCCTGAAAGCTTAGCCAATCAGACCATGCTTCATCTTGTGAAACATGAGGGTAAATTCCTTCTTGTACCCTGAAAAACTCTCTTACATGGTCCAGTACATCTGCTTCATATTCTACTTTACTTTTGTGACCAGTGAACGTTCTGTGCTCACCAGTGTATCTGGAGCTGCTGCTGCCTCTGCTGGTGTTTCCTTTGGTGCTAAGTATGTGTTGACTTGTTGATCCTCTTTGCTGGCTAGATCCAAGTCTTTGTTGTTTGCCAGATCTGTCTCTGTCATCATCTCTTCTCTGCATGGGATGCGGAAATCCAATGCAGGGTTCGTTTAGGGCTTTCTCTCTTTCTTCTCTAGCCCTCCTTTGCTGTTCGTCTGCTTCATTTCTGATCCTGATTTCTTTGTCCCTTGCTCTTAGTTGTTCTTCAGTGAAGCTTGGGGGTCTAATAGTTTATCCTTCAGGCTTATCATGGTTTTCCCTTTTTTTGGCAGCATCATCCCTCTGCTGGAGTAGGATGCTATTTGTGGCCTCTGCCGTTCCAATCAGAGAGTCCAAATTTGATTCAATGGATGTGAATCTATTATCATGACTAGTCAGTTTCTCAGTGACATTGCGGAATCTTGTGCCAAATGCAACTGCCATAGAGTCATTTTCTTGAGAAATGTGTTGCCTGAGACCTACAAGATTGTTTGTGATATTTATGTTGAGTTGTCTCATCAGGTCTCCTTGACGTTGCACAATGATATTCTGTGCCTCAATATATTCAGCAATGGCCTCAAATTTTCTCTCAATGGAGTAGCTTTTGTCATTGAAAGCCGAAGTCATGGATCTGAGGTGCATGGCTTGTTGCTCTAACTCCTCTGCCAGCAGGTCTGCTGCTTTTTCAAAGGTTTCATTTGAGATACCAGTGGCCAGATGAGATTGTTTGTGCCGGATGTCAGCTGGCTCTGTATCTGTTTGCTGTCATCTGTCTTGAACCTGAGTCACAGTTATATTGACATCCAAATCTTCAAGTATTTGGGTAGATGTGTATGCCGTTGTAGCTTGAGCTTCTATTCCCCCTTTCTCTATGCTAGGGATTGCCTTGACTGGAGTGGCAGTAGCTGAGCCAGTGTCCACCATGTTTGGGTTGTCAACTGGAGTTTCAGCAGATAGTGGTTGAGTGGTTGTCTTAGCTGGTGTTGTTGACTTGTTGGATGCATGTGGCAGTAGAAATGTTCTTAGAAGAATGTTGTCATCGATTGCATCCAGTGTAGGAGTAGCATCTTCTTCTTGTTCATCATGATCATCAGCATGTGGATCATCATTAGCATTGTCATCCTAATCATCTCCATCATCTTGATCAGTATTATCATCATCATTTCCACCATCTTCCGAGTCATCACTGTGTATGTCAGAGATCTGAGACAGTTTTGCCTTTGCAATGTCAACCATGTCCCAGAGAGGAGATTCATCAAGTGCACCAACCAGAGTTGTGATTCCCAGAAAGTTAAAGAGCCACGCCTCTTCAGCAAGCATGCGTTTCGAATCTGAAGGCGATTTACGGAATCACCTTCTTTCCATTCAAGATATTCTGCAATTCGATCATCAATATCGTTTGTAGACATTTATGCAGGTTCTTCAGGAGATTCATCATCATCTTCAGTGTCTCCTGTAACTTCCTCATTTGGAGGTTGTTCATCCTTACTGTCATTTTCTTCTTCTTCTTGTTCTCCCTCAACATCAGAATCCTCTTCTTCTTCTTCTTCATTAATTAATTTTCCAAAGGCTGTCTTGTCCAGATTGCGTTGAACATTTTGCTTCTTTCTTTGACCGGAGGGATGAGTTGTGGTTTTCTTTCTCTTCACTCCTCCGGCTTGCTTTTGCTGTTTAACATAGGTAAACATGACCTTGGACTCATGCAGTTTGTGAAGTTGTACAACAGGGACTTTGAGACATTGCAATAGATAGTGTAACTGAATCCCATATGAATTTTTCACCCAGAATTGTCCTTTCTTCGTCTTTCCTTATGTTGATCCTTTTTTGGCTGCATTTACTTCACCTTGGATTTGTTCTTTGAGTCTTAAAAAAATTATTTTGCCCAACTGAACTCCAGATTGTTGTAGATAATTCCCATTAACCTCATTCTGATTTCTGTCATGGCATTATTTGCTCCCAACTTTCCTTCGATGGTTTTGCCAATTAGGGCACTGAATTCACTGAAGGGTTTCTTTAAAGCGGATCTAAGACAATTGATCCTCTTAGACCCTCGGTTTGCCGTTTTGGCGATGGTTACCCAGAAATCATCCAGGTTTTGTGGTACCAAAGTCAGTTTTGCTTGACCTTTATTTGAAATTTTAAGATGTTTTCGAATTACCTTTTCTGTAATCACTATGTCCCTGCCGTTGACAGATGCAACAATCTTATCTTCTTCACATTCGTCACCTTCTTCTGCAAGGAGCACAGAAACGTATTTTGCAGATTTCTAGAAGGAGATTAGATTTTCATAGCAGATTTCGGTTACTGGAGGGTTGAGAAAGGTTGATAATATTAGGCTTTTGCATCCAGCTTCCAGTCGTTTTGCGTCTTCATCATTTCTACAAAGCTTTAAGTAGTGTTGTTCTTGGAAGAATGCTCCAGTGGCAATCGATTTTTCATACCCAGTTTGGGTGTTTGCATAGCAAGCCTGAAATAAGTTAGAATTCTCTGTATAAGTCTTTACTTAGAGTCTGACATGTTATATAAGTTAAAGTCAGTCAAGTATTGTACTAGTTGGTAGGACGGCAAAGTAAAACAGACTTTCGGCAGAGTGAAGCCAGCCAAGCACCAGCAGAGAAACAATGAAGACTTAATGGTCTGACTTATAACCAAGGAAATCTGTGATGACCTTGGATAAGTCTAAGTTATGCTTCAAGTGATGGAACTTAATGTTTAAATATTGTGTACACTGATCTCACCCCAATCAAGGATCAGTGAAGTACAAAGATTCTCTTTAAACTGAAGTGATGAAGGAAACAGTGAAACAACAGAGTAAACTGACTTTCGGCTGAGTGAAGACAAAACAGTGAAGGAAGATCTAAACGGCAAAGTCAGATGGATCACTCGACCGTTCAGAGCACGGCGAAGTAAACCTTATCAAAACAGAATTGTAATATGATGAAGATTCAGAGGATCATGCATTAAATGCACAATCAATAGAGGATCAATCAATGACGGATCTTTCGCTAAGCGCTTGAAGAAAAATCGATAATCGAAATCAAGGAGAATATAATTAGGGGAATCAAGAATAAAATCAAGGATTATTCCCCTCATTAATATAGCCAACGGACAGAATTTCAAATCAAGGGCTATAAATAAAAGGCATTGACAGACAGGTAAAAAGTATGATTTGAAAAGGAAATTAAGCAGAACTCTGTCAATTTGAAAAGCCTTCTCTCTGAACTTACAAGGATTTATCTAGAGATCAACTTAGACATCAGAACTACAATTTTACATTCAACACTGAGATTGATCAAGAAAGGTTGTGAATCTCATTCACATCAAACTGAAGCAACTGAATCAGAATCCATCTGAGAAGGAGTTGTGTTTGTGATAGTCTTGAAGGATTTGATCTCTGAGGAGGCGAAAGAGAGGCGAATCATCAAGCGCTATTGCGAGTCAAGGAGTGATAGTCTTGTAGATTGTGAAGCTTGGGAAGTCAAGGACAATCATACTATTGTATCTGTGAAAACAATAGTGAATTCCTCCAATCATCACAAAAGAAGAGTGGATCAAGGGATTACACCACCCTAAACCACTATAAGCCTTGTGTCAATTTACTTTATGCAATTTACTTTACCGCACTCATTTAATTTCCTACATTATATCTTATATCTGTGATTGACTATACTACTTTGAAACAACATAGTAAGAAGGGACTTATCTGCTGCCTAAAAGCTTTTAAACATAAGAAAAGTTTTTGAAACTCCACTATAGTCATTCACCCCCCCCCCCTCTGACAATAGTTTTACCCTTCTCTGGGACGAACAATTGGTATCGGAGTAGTGTTCCTAGTATCAGAACGTGTTCAGATCTAATTTCTAGTAACAAGGAGATCACATATTTTCAAAGTAGTTTTTAAATCTGTGCTTTCTTTTTTATTCACATATATATCTCTTATTTGTACTTATGGATTCCTCAAACTTTATGTCAAAAGTACCTGTTTTCAATGTTATAATTTTGATGAATATAAAATAAGAATTCTATCTCATCTTGCAGCAACTCATGAGGAGATGCTGGATGTAATAAATGACGGCCTAATCATGATCATGACTGTGGTAACCACATGAGCAGATCAAGGAAAAGAAGTGGACAAACCCAAGAAAGATTGGACCAAGGATGATAGAAGAAGAGAAAATCTAGACTTTGTTGTAAAAGATATGATCTTGAAGACTCTGGATAGCAACATGTTCATGAGAATCAAAGACTGTAAGACAGCAAAGGAGATTTGGGACAAGCTGGCACTGATAAATGAAGGATCTGAAGTAGTTAAATAAAACAAATTGTCTGTTGCAAAACAGAAATTTGAAAACTTCAAAATGAAGGCTAATGAATCAATTGATCAAATGGACAACAGATTCTCAAGCATCATCAGTGAACTGCAACAACTTGGACACACATATCCACAGAAGGAAGTGTGCTTAAAAATCTTGAGAAGCCTACCTGAAAGATGGAAGATCATAACATCAGTAATCAGAGGGACAACAAATCTTGTAAACACTGACACCCTAACACTGATGTTCCAACTAAAGGCTCATGAATTTGAACTGAATGGTGAAGATGGTGCTCCGGCAGAGACACAAAGAACTAGTGCACTGATAGCACCACAGCAAAGTAACTTTGCTGATTGAATCAGCAAAGAGACACAAGAACTCAAAGAACAGGTAGCTTTATTAGTTAAACGTTTTGACGGGTATAGTAAAAAGAAGTCATTCAAAGGAAACACATCATCAAACAAGAAATCAAGCTCAAACAAAGACATGAAGAAAAAGGATGATGAATACAGATGCTTCAACTACAACAAGAAAGGTCACTTCAAGGCTGATTGCCTTGAAGAAAATGACAAAGATGAGGAAAGGAAGAAGTACAAAGCAACTGAAAAGAGAAAAGGCAAGAAGGCACTCAAGGCTGAATCCAACAGTGAAAAGAATGAAGAATTATCTGATAATGACTCAGATGACAGTGATGAAGCTAACAGCTCAGACAATGAGAAAGCATGCCTATGTCTAATGGCCAAAGAATCCGATAAAACTGAGGTAACATCTAGTTCTTACTCTTCACCTAGTGCATC
Organism: Gentiana macrophylla; assembly: GCA_026214975.1. NCBI lineage: Eukaryota > Viridiplantae > Streptophyta > Magnoliopsida > Gentianales > Gentianaceae > Gentiana > Gentiana macrophylla. Next base: position 87,021,755 of record CM047811.1, read on the forward strand.
CACATCTAACACTGCATAATCTTCTATTCTCCCATTAGATCCAGCAGCTCTAGTCCAAAATCTCATGACCAAGTTTGATGAAATTGAAATGAATCATGAAATTCTGGAACAGGAGTGTAAGGATCTAAGAAAGGAAAATAAAAGATTAAAGAAAGAACTGGATAAAGCAAAAGATGAACTAACTAGTAAGGAGATCTACTCAAGTGATCAACAAACAGCAGATGATCACTTATCTGGTGGTGACAAATCAACTGAGAAAATCTCCCTACCAGTTAAAATCACCACTGCGCCACAAAATGCACCAGCTTACAAACCCTCTAAGAGGTTTGGATCCAGATATGGTCTTGGCTACAACAGTCAGTATGAGATTAGAAACACTGGACAACACAATTCTGAATCTAGAACCAACAATGGACCAAAGTTCAGAAAAGGACAGACCATAGTTTCAATCACTCATCCTGTACCGGTGAACTCAAAAGCCAGTGCAGTAAAACAACAGTTTAAACCATCAATCCAATCAACCAAAAACAAAGACTTTATGAAAGGTAAAGGAAGACTTTATCCTTCAGAGGATGATTGGAATGTTGCACCTCTAAAATACAAGAAGAAACCACTTCATGCCATGCATCATGTGTTTAAGAAAAATCAATCTAGGTATGTTCCTAGACACATGAAGCAACATAGGTTTCCCACTGCATATTGGAAAGTGGAGAAGGATGCAAATGCACCAAAAAGTAGAGCAAAGTATCAGAATACCTTGAGTAAAAATATTAGAAGTTATTCTGCCATGCCTTATACATATGAAGTCAATGACTTCAACTATCCAAAAAGAATATCATTTGGATATACACTTGGAGTAAGAGGCATGATCATCGCTATTGTGGTATGGACCCAAAGCAAAGTGTTGGGTATCTAAACTTAATTAATTTGTTTTGTAGGATGTCTGGTACATAGACAGTGGATGTTCCAGACACATGACAGGAAACAAGAGATGGCTCACTGACTTCAAAGCTTTTGATAGACCCAAAGTCACATTTGGAGGCAAAGAAAACCCTGGCAAGATTAAGGGGGAAGGCATAATGTTCAAGAACAATTTGAAGATTCAAAATGTGGCATATGTTAAAGGACTTAATTTCAATCTGCTAAGTATCAGTCAATTCTATGACAAAGGCTACAATGTACACTTCAACAAGAAAGGATGCAAAGTGATTCACAGCCAAACTTCAACTGTGGTTCTTGCAGGTAGAAGAGAAGACAACATGTATGTGGTGGATTGGAAAACAGCTAAGGCAGAAACATGTTTGTTTGTCAAAAACAAACAATCAACTAGCTGGACATGGCATAGAAGATTAAATCACCTTAGTTTCAATACCATCAACAAATTATCAAAGAGCAAGTTAGTTGAAGGCCTACCAGAGATCACATTCAAGAAGGAAAGTCTTTGTGATGCATGTCAGAAAAGGAAACAAATCAAAAGTTCCTTCAAGTCAAAACCCTATCAATCAACAACAAGAATTCTACATCTGTTACACATAGACCTATTTGGACCAGTCACACCAGTAAGTGTGAGTGGTAAGAAATACACTCTAGTAGTGGTGGATGACTTCTCAAAAGCACCTGGACAATCTTCATGAACAAGAAGAAAGAAACACTCAAGAAGCTGCCAGATTTGCTGAGAAGACTCCAAAATGAGAAAGAACTGAAGATTATCAAGATCAGATTAGACAGAGGCATTGAATTTCTAAATGAAATTATCAAGACCTATTGTGAAGAAAATGGAGTACTACATCAATTATCTGCAAGCTCTTTATTTCGTTTATTAATAAAATAAAGTTGCCTAAAAAAATCAATTATCTGCAGCAGGAACTCCACAACAAAATGGTGTAGCAGAAAGATGAAACAGAACTCTCAAAGAAGCAGTCAGAACAATGATTGCAGAAGCATGCTTACCAAAGAGATTTTGGGTCAAGCGACAAACTGAAGATGCCATACACAAAACAGATCAATCATCAATAAACATCATGGAAAGACTCCATATGAAATATGGAATGGTAGAAAACCTAATATCTCGAATTTGCATATGTTTGGATCAAAATGTTTTGTTTTGAACAGGAATCAGCTGCACACCTTTGATGAAAAGGCTGATGAAGCAATCTTTATGGGATACTCAGACACCAGCAAAGCATTTAGAGTACTCAACAAACGAACATTAGTGATTGAAGAATCAATACATGTAGTCTTTGATGAACCAAATACAAATGGTAAAAGTCTTCAAGAACAAGAAGAAGAAGGAGCACAAAGGCAAGTGTATATGAATGCAACAGTACTAGCAACTATTCTGCATCACAACTTTGGAAATCAAGATGAACCACAAGTCATTACAACTGAAGAAGCACCAGAACTTGAAGCTCATGCAGAACCTGAAGTTGCAGAAGCACCAAGTGAAGAACAACTTCTACCAGCCCTAAATTGGCTAAGAGATCATCCTGAAGAACAAGTTATTGGAGACATTCACACAGGATATAGAACCAGAAGACAATGGAGCACATGTTTACTTGCTTTCTATCACAAGTGGAACCTAAGACAATAGATGATGCAATTCAAGATGCAGACTGGATCACAGCCATGCAAGAGGAACTAAATGAATTTGAAAGAAATGAAGTCTGGGAACTTGTTGACAGACCAGACACAGCTAACATCATTGGAACAAAATGGGTATTCAGAAACAAGATGGATGAGCAAGGAACAGTTTTCAGAAACAAAGCAAGGCTAGTTGCAAAAGGCTATTCTCAAGCAGAAGGAATAGACTATGATGAAACATTTCCCCCAGTAGCAAGATTGGAGGCAATCAGACTCTTTCTAGCCTTTGCTGCACATAAAGACTTCAATGTATATCAAATGGATGTCAAAAGTGCATTTCTGAATGGAATTTTAGAAGAATAAGTATATGTAGAACAACCTCCTGGTTTCCAACTCAAAGGAAAAAAAGACAAAGTATACAAACTCAAGAAGGCTCTTTATGGACTCAAACAGGCACCCAGAGCTTGGTATGAAACATTATCACAATTTTTGATCAAGAATGGATTCAACAAGGGAACTATAGATAAGACTCTATTCAAATGAGAGGAAGGAACAAGCACATTACTAGTACAAATCTATGTTGATGACATCATCTTTGGTTCAGAGGATGAAAAGCTGTGTGAGAAATTTGCAAATCTGATGAAGAGCAAATTTCAGATGAGCATGATGGGAGAATTAAATTATTTTCTTGGTCTTCAAGTAAAGCAATTGAAGGATGGTATTTTCATTAACCAAGCCAAATATACAAAATACTTAATACATAAGTATGGTATGGACACAAGTGGCACAGCAGATACACCAATGTGTGCAAGAGTCATTCTTGGAAAAGACGAAACTAGAAAGGATGTTGATCAGAAAATGTATAGAGGAATCATTGGACCCTACTATATTTAACTGCAAGCAGGCCTGATATGGCATTTGCAGTAGGAGTATGTGCAAGATTTCAAGCTCAACCAAAAGAATCACATCTTCTAGCAGCCAAAAGAATAATCAAATACTTGAAAAACACTATTAATGTTGGTATTTGGTATCCAAAAGATGAAGGATTCAAGCTGATATCATATTCAGACTCTGACTATGCTGGATGCAAAATAGATAGAAAAAGCACCTCTGGAACTTGTCAAATACTAGGCGGCAGACTAGTTTCATGGTTTAGCAAAAAGCAAAACTCCATATCTACATCCACATTTGAAGCATAATATATAGCAGCAGGAAGTTGTTGTGCACAAATGCTTTGGATTAGACAACAACTAAGGGATTATGGAGTGGAGGAGAAAACAATTCCAATCATGTGTGATAACGCAAGTGCAATATCTATTACTGAAATCCAGTGTTGCATTCAAGAACAATACAATGATGTGAGACATCATTTTATCAGAGATCATGTTGAAAAAGGAGATGCCATCCTAAGATACATACCCACTGAAGATCAATTAGCTGACATCTTCACTAAACCACTCAGTTATGAAAGATTTAGCATGTTGAGAACTGAGTTAGGAATGATTGAAATCGACTAAGTCCTAAAGAGCAGCTAACTGGAGTAATCGGCTAAGTGACTTCATCAGCTGTTTAAACCTTTGCCGTTACAGGGGATGTAGCAGGTAAGGCACTGGTATCTAGCGAAGTTGCCTTAACTGATTGCTAGGAACAGACAAGTAAAGCAGCTCAGTGAAAGAATCACTACATCGGCTAAGTGACCAGCCAAGGCACTCCACCGAAATAAAGATTGGAGTCATGGTCAAATAACAGTGTGAACGAAATCAACTTTTATACACGTGGAGAATAAGGAAGTTATGGAGGATTATTCTGTGGATGATTATACACGTGGAGATCAATTTATAATTATGGAGGTAATTATATTATTCTTTTCGATTTACAAACGCCTCGATTCCCGGGCTTTATCATTACTCACCACAATCCACTACCCACACTCTACTCGAATATCATGATTTACATACACAAAATCACGCCATTATGTCATAAAATCCTTCCATATTCAAACCACGTTCACACTACCCAAATCATCCTATATAAACGATACTTAGAAATTTTCAGAAATCTTTACACTATTTTGCGAAATTCCAAACCCTACTTTTGATTCTCTCTGAAAACTCGAAGCGTTCCTTTTTCAAGCATCAATCACATATCAATGGCTTCATCATCCTCATTATCCCCCACAGAGCGATTCTTTGAAAAATCTATCATCACTGGATCATTCTTTAGGCCTGAACATTATCTCTCCTTTTGTGATAACGATGCACAAGCTCAACGCTTGGTTGATTGCTGTACAAATATGGGGTTAATGAATTTTCTAAACCCCCCAATAACCGGAATTTGTTATGAAAATTTGATTGCATTCTGGAAAAACGCAAATTTTGTGCCCAGCACAAAGAAGACTGATGCCGACAGCATAAAAAGCTCAATCTTTGGTAGAGAAGTAGTCATTACACCTGGTATACTCAACAGATTCCTACACCTACCCATGATAGGCCCGGCTGATGTAAAGCTTGTGAAGATTGACATCAAGAAATTATGGGCTGAGATAGCAAAAAATCCCAAGAAAAACAGCAAAACATACTATCTCCCTAGATCAGCATTAAAACTTCCGTTTGCTGAATTTGCACCGGTCATAACCAAAAACATCAAAGGAAGAAAAGGGTCGATGAAAAACTTAACCGAGTTAAGGATCAAGCTAATGGCAATCATCTACGAAGGTACTAAATTTGATTGGGCAATATTTGTATTCAATAGGTTGAAAGACCAGATTCGAAAGGAGATTGATATGTCCATTACAGCACCAGGCAAAGGTCTGTAGAAGAAGGGTGATTTCTGGGAGAGGAAATCATATGGGTTCCCTCTTCAACATATGTTTGACACATTGAAAGTGAAACCCACAAATCTGCAGGCTCCACACAGGTCTAAGGTAATGTTTACCTACATCAAGGCATCCATGAAACCCAAACCACCTGTAGGAAGAAAAAGGAAACAACTAGAGAGCAGCAGATCAAAAGTGGGACGAAGAACCAGATCCCCTAAGGCACAAGAAAACATCTCTGTGACTGGTACCAGCAACCTGAATGAACCTATGACAATCAGTGATGATACAGCAACAGAAGAAGACAAACAACAAGAGGAAATCACCTACCTGGAAGAAGGTGAGGAAGGATATAAACTCACTTCATCTGAAGAAGAGGAGATGGATGAGGAAGAAGCTGAGTCAGAATATGAACACTCAGAATGCGGCCATCTTGAAGCCAATCAAGACAACCTGGATATATCTGATGATGATCTGACTATTCAAGAGGCACCTCTCAAGAGTCTCAAACAAAGTTGACAAACGGCCGAGTGAGTCGGTGATCAAATTCACTCATTGAACATCAACTTCCCATTATTGCACAAGGAGAAGCGACTTGGTGTGAAGAAGCCAACACTCCACAAAGAACCTCTTAATGACCCTGAGTCCAATGAGGAAGAACAAAAAAGAGTGGAAGAAAGAGGAGCAGAGGCGGATGGTGAAAATGAAGACGAGAAAGAGGAAGAAGTTGAGGTGGAAAATGAGAAAGAGGAAGATGGAGATGAAGAGGATGTTAATGTGGCACCAGAGGGAATTGACCCATAAAGAGTCTTCAATCTGGACATTCAACCCCTGATTGTAGACATGGAGAAGCAGTATCACAGCAGGCAAAATCTGAAAGCTGCTTTAAGGAGTGACGCAACCTCCTTAAACCATAAGATTGAAGCCCTCATCAGTCACATCAAGATACAAGATGAGGTGATGGAAAAACAGGGAAACTTGCTTTGCAACTTACAGCATCTTATTCCCTACCATGTCCAAACCAACCTTGAGTTTTATGGTGAAACGATTAACAATAATCTCAAACCTTTGGTGGACACTCTAAATGCTCACACTCATCAAATTCGGCATCTGGATGAGATAAAGGAGCACAGGGCAACAACTTAACACCCTTCTCAAAATTGGTGAGGCAACCAACAAGATACTGGAGAAAAGGTATGGTCCTCTCCCTGAGTCTGACGCAGCAACTGCAAATCTTGAAGCACGTTTTGGTGCTGCCAAAAAGGGGGAAGGATGCTCAAAGCCTAAAAGCTCCAATGGAAAGGAGGCAAGACCAACAGAAAAGGGCAAGGGCAGCAAAGGCAAAGGCATCAGGTTTGAAGAAATGAAGAAGTAGACCTTATACTTAATTTGAATTATTTCTATTTGCCTGTGCTTTTGAATAAAAAGATGCAATATCTTATTGCCCTTAAAAGGATGAATAAAATTGTTGAGTTTTATTCTGTTAATTATTATGAAAAAATTGGCTTACTTATGTTCAGGCTTATGAGGATTTTGGCATCATCAAAAAGGGGGAAATTGTTATGAATATTTTATTATGTTTTGATGATGGCCATACTAGCTGTAATAGCAAGCCTGAAATAAGTTAGAATTCTCTGTATAAGTCTTTACTTAGAGTCTGACATGTTATATAAGTTAAAGTCAGACAAGTATTGTACTAGTTGGTAGGACGGCAAAGTAAAACAGACTTTCGGCAGAGTGAAGCCAGCCAAGCACCAACAGAGAAACAAGGAAGACTTAATGGTCTGACTTATAACCAAGGAAGTCTGTGATGACCTTGGATAAGTCTAAGTTATGCTTGAAGTGATGGAACTTAATGTTTAAATATGGTGTACACTGATCTCACACCAATCAAGGATTAGTGATTACAAAGATTCTCCTTAAACTGAAGTGATGAAGGAAACAGTGAAACGGCAGAGTAAACTAACTTTCGGCTGAGTGAAGACAAAACAGTGAAGGAAGATCTAAACGGCAAAGTCAGATGGATCACTCGACCGTTCAGAGCACGGCGAAGTAAACGTTATCAAAATAGAATTGAAATATGATGAAAATTCAGAGGATCATGCATTAAATGCACAATCAATAGAGGATCAATCAAGGACGGATCTTCTGCTAAACGTTTGAAGAAAAATCTGATCACTGAAATCAAGGAGAATATAATTAAGGGGAATCAAGAATAAAATCAAGGATTATTCCCCCCATTAATATAGCGAACAGACAGAATTTCAAATCAAGGTTGTTCAAGGCTATAAATTGAAGTCATTGACAGACAGGTAAAAAGTACGATTTGAAAAGAAAATTAAGAAGAACTCTGTCAATTTGAAAAGCCTTCTCTCTGAACTTACAAGGATTTATCTAGAGATCAACTCAGACATCAAAACTACAATTTTACATTCAACACTGAGATTGATCAAGAAAGGTTGTGAATCTCATTCACATCAAACTGAAGCAACTGAAACAGAATCCATCTGAGAAGGAGTTGTGTTTGTGATAGCTGCTGAAGGATTTGATCTCAAGGAGAAGTGAAAGAGACCGAATTACTGAAGCTGTTGCAGTCAAGGAGAGATAGTCTTGTAGATTGTGAAGCTTGGGAAGTCAAGGACAATCATACTATTGTATCTGTGAAAACAATAGTGAATTCCTCCAATCATCACAGGAGAAGAGTGGATTAAGGGTTTACACCACCCTGAACCACTATAAGCCTTATGTCAATTTACTTTATGCAATTTACTTTACCACACTCATTTAATTGCCTACATTATATCTTATATCTGTGATTGACTAAACTACTTTCAAACAATATAGTAAGAAGGGACTTATCCGCTGCCCAAAAGCTTTTAAACATAAGAAAAGTTTTTAAAACTCCACTATAGTCATTCACCCCCCTGAATATAGTTTTACCCTTCTCTGGGACCAACAAAGCCCCCAATTTCACACGGGATGGTAAAACTCCCAGGGTTTTTGAGCTTAGGAGAAAGCTTATGTTGCAACACGGCGGAGCATTCCTCATTGAGACAAATGTTCTCATATTCCTCTAATCGTTTCTTGTTAGTGATAATGTCTTTCAAAAACTTACCATACATAGGCATGCCAGTGAGTGCTTCTATGAAAGGAATGTTAACATTTAAGTGTCGAAATGTGTCAAGGAAGAGAGCATATTTTTTATCTAGCTTTCTTCTTAATCTCTTCTCTAGGAGGGTAAGGTAATGACTCAATATCAATAATTTTAAGGGTGGAGTTCATACCTTCCTTACCTCTGCCATTCGATGAATCATTGGAAGCTTTTCTCAATGTTTGAGCTGCCGGTGGTCGCCATTCGTCATCGGTTTGGTTCACATTTTCTTTGCCTTTCTTAGAGGCTGGATGTTGGGACTTTGCACGTGCTGAGATGTCATTAGCATGCGTCGGGTCTTCAATTGAATCACCACTGGCGCACGTCGAGATATTCTTGGCGCAGGTCAAAGTTTGCCCAAAACTCTCTGAATGTCTACAGTGATCATTGACCTGAGTCAGATATGTCTTGGCAGGAGTCAATGAGACATGCTCCCTAAAGAGAGTCCTCAAATCGCTTGCTCTCAGATTCTTCAAAATCCTCGGAACTTTCACCCAATCCTCATTTTCTTTTTCCACACGAACATATCCGTCACCCTGCAAAAATTCATCAATAATTTCCTCCTCTTCCTCACTCAACTCCTTCTCTTCTGCGGTATCATGCAAATCAATTTCAACCTCGTTTCCCACTTGGTTCTCATGAAACTCTTGATTTCCACAAACTCTTCCACTTTGGGTTATGATGGCATTCACTCCTCTCGGGTTTCTTTTTGTATTGCTTGGTAGTCCGCCCGGTGGTCTACTGGAATTCCTCTCACCTTCTCTACTCAAGTGTTCTTCCATGTTCCTCAGGGATGCTTCTAAGTTTTTCATTCTCATATCATGACCGCTCATGGATGCTCTCAAAGTACCCATATCCTTGGTCACAGTGCCTATAGAAGACATCATCATTTTCATATTTGCAGCTTGAGTCGAAACAACACCTATAAGATTCTCCATCATCTTTTCCCATCTCTCTTCCTTCTCCGTAGATGAGCTTGAAGCTTGAGTGATTGGAATGCTTTGGGTAGGACATTGTTGGTATGAGGTATGACCTTAGAAATTTGGTATCGGAGTGTTGGTGTTGAAGGAAGTCTTTTATTGAGGAACGAAGGATGATGCTTGTTTGTTCGGGTTAGGAGTCCAACGTTGAGTAGGAAAGTCTCTTTGCAAGTTGTTATATGCATGGAGTAAGCATTATGTAGTGCTCGGTGTTGTTGCATGTAACTCACTTCTTCATTGGAATAATCACTGGACTCTCTCATCTCCAATGGTGCATAATCTTCATTTTGCATTACCCCACTACTCATGTCCGTGGACACACTACCTTCCAAACTCTTATTTCCCTTGATCTCATCAACCTTTTTGCTAAGAGAAGCTAATTGAGCTAACTCTTTGGTTTGAGCGGTGGCTTCTCCCACAAAAGCAACTCTTCTTGTGCTTGACCCAGTTTCCCACATTATGATATTCTGTGCAATCTTCTCAACATCATCGTACACATCTTGAGCCGCACTCATCATCAACGAACAATTGCACGCTTGGTCAACCTTGGCTCGTGATTCCTTCCTATGCTTCTGACAAAAAAACTGAATTTGCATGTCCAACGGATAGCCATGGTGTGGGCAAGCCCTCAATAATCTCTTAAATCGCTCCCATGCAACTCCAAGAGATTAATGTTCACCTTGTTTGAAACTGGAAATATCAACTTTCAACTCTAAATTCCGGCCCGGAGTGAAGTATTTTTTTTAAGAATGCATTTTGAATTTCCTCCAAACTTGTCAAGGAACGGTGAGGAAGTGACATAAACAAATATTTATCTTTCCCATCCAAGGAAAAAGGAAACAACGACATTCTCGTCAACTCTCTATTAGCACCTTGACTCTTAGCCGTATTACACAACTCTTCAAAGTTATACAGATGGTGGTGTGGATCTTCGTCATCACGCCTGTGAAATTGTGCTCTTGTTCCAACCAACCCAAAAATATGAGCTTTAACCTCAAAATTATTTGCTCCCACATTCGGTAAACGAATTGAATTGGGTTTTGGGGGTAATTCCAGTTATTGTGATTCCGGTTTTGGTTGCGGTTTTGTTGGTTATTGTTTGGTGGTGGATGAGGATTGTTATTTGGTGGATTTGGATTGTTGGGATTAGAAGGGTTGAGGATATGGAGGTTTTGGTTTTGTTCTTGGTTTGGGGCGTCTTCATGCCCTTGATCAACTTGTGCATTTGCTGTGTCTCCGTCCATTTCTACACCTTGGGTAGACGATCCTTGGGAGGAATCTCCACTAAGCTCCAAGCCACGATGAGCTTGACCAACCTTGTTCTCGGCTACTCATTCCCGAATAAATGTGTTGATATTTGGAATGAGAGCAGTAAGGGGTGCCTTACCGCATCGAGTCTCGGTCATCCACTACAAGGTAGAAACAACAAAAACACAATAAAATAACATGGCGACTCACCAAAAGGTAAGCACCAAAGAAATAAAATAGAAAGGAGATTTGAAAAGTTTGACCTATTCTCGAAAATTTTAAAACTAGTACAAGTAGCAACCGTTACTAAAACAGCGGTCCCCGACAACGGCGCCAGAAATCTTGATGGCCAAATCCTAGAGGTCCCATCTAACAGGCTGTGTATCGGGTCGACTATAGTCTAGTTTGGTGAGTCAAGGTCGAATCCACGGGGAAGCTCAATTGTGAGGTTACACACTAAAAAGTCTTTATTAATTCGATATAGGTCACAAATTGCAAGATGGTTATTAAATGCATAAATAAGGTATTTGTGATAAAAAATAAGATGATAAACGATAAAAGAAACTAGCCAAGCCAACGTGCAACCAAGTCATCCTCTTGTAGTATCATAGGAATGATATCCTACCTTCTACCATTGGTGTTCAAAAGTGTGAAATGGTGCATTCCTAAGCAAGGAATCTCCCCTCGTACGAGTGCATGAGATTGATCCCTACCGCCTCATTGGTCTAGGTGTCCTAAACTTAATGACTCGGTATGCTACGCACGTGAATGCAATGACAATGTCAACTATCCCCGGATAAGAAATCGAATGCCATGAAGAGCCGATTTTACCTTTCGGTTTTCCTACCCCTTTTCTCATTTCTCCTTTCTGTCTCCGTCAACGTGTAAATGCTAACACTAGGCAATTACTCCAATGCAAGCAATCAATGTAACACGAGTAGGAAAAGCTTCACAACAATCAAAACTAGCAACAAAAATTATCATTCCCAATCAACATAAGAGGATAAACTAAAGCTACCACATGATCTTGGCTAGAAAATTCTAGCCACTCATGTCTACAAATATCAACATCTCAAGATTAATATTCATAAGCATAAGAACAATTGAATGAAAATAAAGATTAAGGATTACCAAATCAAGAGTACAAATTCGAGTTGGTGCTCATCGTGCAACTTCCAAAGCTTCAATGAACTAACACTAGTGTGTTGAATTCAATCAACTAAAAGAGTTAAACTAGGATCCTTAGCTTTTACAATCAGAATCAATGGTTATTTTCTACTAAAATTCGGCTATAAGAGCCTGGGGTGAAGTTTTACCTTCAAGATGGAAAAGTTGAAGAAGATGATGTGTGTGTTAATAATCTTGTGAATGGAAAAATAAAAGAGATTAATTCTTTGATGACTCTGCAATGTTGGCGCAGGTCAACCCAATATGGCTTGTGTCAAGTGCATAATGCATTACTGGCGTATGTCAAGGCTGATTAGCGTGAGTCAAGTCCAATAAGTGGTAGTTGGCTGAATGCATTTGCATTAAATACTCAGCAGCTTCTTGACGCGGGTCAATGCGACATGGCGTGAGCCATCTGTATCTAAGATCACCATAATCAAAGTTCATTCTTCCACTTAGCTTAGATTGAACCCTGTGTATCGATAATCCTCGTGGGTTGAAATCCTCGCCAAAGCTCCAAAATCATCATCAAAAGTCAATGGCCACCTTAAGGTCATAATCCACGCAACCGACCGTGATATCTGTGCTGCAAAATAGACACAAAGATACCACACGTAAACTTGATAACAAAATCGGCTAATAACTAATAAAATATAACTAGAAATATGGTTTTCCTAAAAATTTTGTGTACACAAAAAATGGTTCCAACCATCATAAAATTTTCTCAAGTTGATGTCAAAATGTCATTAATTGCATTAGAAAAATAGGTAAATCATTGGGAATTATATCATCAGATTGACTTACACCATACCGATACTGTGATACTAATAATGCAATTAATGACATTTTGACTTACACCATACCGATCATCGTGATACTAATATTGTGATCACGTCATCGATACTAATATCGTGATGATCGACATCGACATCGATATTGTGATCGTCATTGTGATCCGATCATCGTTATTGTGTTAGTCTTTGAGGTCGACGTATTGAAACCGAAGGCGAAGATCTACGAGCTAATGTTCCAAGAAGAGGCTAATGCTCCTTGGTAATGATCTGTAAATTGAGGCATGGTACAAATGTTAAATCATTTGGTGTAGATGTTGACTTTATTTAGAAAATGTTAAACAATTTGGTGTAGAGTTGGAGAAGAAGATGATGGTAGCAACCGACATTGTCGAGATTTTTAGGTGCTTAGATAATCCCTTCCTTGGTGTAACTTAATTATCATATATGTTGATGTTAAAGTTGTTTATCATATATTTTGTAATTTTGTTCCATTGTGATTGAATGTGTTATTTCATAATACACAAGTTTTTTGGGTGTTAATGTGATTACATTATTGTCCAAATGATTTTTAGTTTATGGTTTGTTTCTGTTTTAATCCGTAAAGGAATATAGGTTGTCGATGTTCTTGTAAAGCTTGCCGAGTCCATGATTTTTGGCTAATCGTATACAATTAATGGTAACGGTAATGGTAATGGTGTCATTGTGTTTGTTAATAAAACGTGTTACTGTGATACTGTTATTGTGATACTGATACTGTGATACTGATATAGTTATTTTTTTTGGAGTAATGATATTGTTATTGTGTTAGTGTAAACGCTGCAATTATTCGGATTTTAAAGACTACTTTGAAAGGGTATCATATGAGATTTCAAAATGAAGAGAAAAAAATGAACTGGTGAAAGAATTTTGATGATCGGTGTTCTAAATCAAAAGTTACAGTCGTTTATAAGAAAAACGATCCGATTAATGCAAATATTTTTTCGTCTTTCAAAATTTATGTCAGAAGGGTATCGTATGAGATCTTAAAATGAAGAGGGAAAAAATATGATTTTTGGTGAAACAATTTTGATTATCGGAGTTCTAAATCAAATATTACGATCGTTAAAAACCAAAAACCAAAAAACAAAAAACAAAACAAAACACACAGCAGCATCATGAACAAGTAGAATATGCAATGATTTGCTGAATGAACGAACGCGCTTATCATATCTAGGGTATTTTTGTCCGTCTAGAATTTTTTTGTTCTTTTTGCAACTAAAAAAATGAGTGTGTCATATTTATTTATTTTGTATCTAAAATGTATTTTAGCCTCCTTCCCTCATTAAAAAAAAAATAGAAAATTGGGTGAAATGACACGTTTTGGTATATTTTTAAGTAGCAAGAAAAATAATGACAACTTCTGTAATTTTATATGGAAAAAAAAAACCAAAAAAAATTTCAATTACACGCTGATATCCATCGACGCCTTCTTCAACTTTTTTTTCCCTCTCTTTTTCTCTCAATTTTCATACAATCATATCTTTTGATCTAGATCTCCAAACGTGAAAATTTTGCTGAATTTTTTATTTTTTCATTCTCTTCGTTTTGAGATTTGTTTCGATATAATTACATCGTTTTTCATGAGATTCACTGTCGAAATTCACTCGATAAATCTCGACAGTGAATCTCGAAAGGCAATGAATTTCGACAGCGGCTTCTCGTAAATTACGTCGGAATATGGTGGACGTGGTCTCGAAAGAAAAATAATGAAAAAACAAAAAAAAAAAATAGTAAAAGAATTTTCAAATTTGTTTTTCAAAAAAAAATTTCAAATTTGGAGTTTAACATTGAAATATTTAAGTGTTTAAAATAGTTTGATGAGTTGCAAAAAAAAAAAAAAAAAAAAAAAAAAGGTAGTTTGATGAGAGAAAAAATGTGTTGATTTTTTTTTTTTTTTTTTTTTTCTCTGAAGTAGGAGGCTACCAGCATTTTTAAAATAATTTTTTTGGTATTTTATATAAAAGTTTTGAAAAATTGTTATATTTCCTCATTGATGAAATATTTTTGTCCATCTCGTTAATTCCTCCCTCAAAAAAAATTTGAGTTAATGAAACGACTTAAAAAACAAAATTAATCCAATCTTACGTTTAGCCCATCACCTAATATTAAATAGAAATAAATGCTTTTTACAGTTGAATTAATTAAATAGTGACAAAAAGACCGAAAGAATTAAAAAAAATTTTGAGAGGTCAAAGTCGTATCATTAATTCAGATCTGTCAAAGTAGCAGAGACAACATCAAAAGGTGGGGGAAAACCCCAAGCAGTCAAAGAGGCCACCGATAGTCCATGTCTAGCAAGTAAATGCGCTAAGACATTCCTCATACGCTTAACAAAAGAAAACTGAAGAGCAGAAAATAATAAAGATCTAGAAAAACAATCAGATGCTAAACAACCAAATGTTGTTAGGTCTGTAGAAGGTTGCCAGAGTCGCTGAACACAAAGAAGGCAATCACTCTCAACAACCAAAGTCATGATCCCCAGCGTTACCACTTCCTGCATCGCCAGATAAATAGCACGCATCTCCAAAAAAGACGTTGTGATGCCCAGATCGAACCGATAGGAAAACGCTGCCAACACTGTCCCGAGATGATCTCGAAAAATAAGTCCAACACCAGAAGAATCTGTTGTGACTGATGCATCCACATTACACTTAATGGTTCCCTCAGGGGGTGGCTCCCACTTCGAAGGATGGGGGGCGAAGATCTGCTACAGGGAAAGCCACTAGTGCTGCTCCATATTCCTCCGCCGATGCCAAGGTCCGGGAACAGATGCTCTCCACATAAACCGCTCGACCCTCAAACATCGCACTGCATCTCGCCTTCCACACGTTCCACATCAACCATGTGATCAGAGCCATCTCATCTCGCCCTTTATCCTCCAGCAACCGTATAAACATCTCCCTAAAAGAGGAAGCACGCAGATAATCAAGCACGTAGGGATGCTGGGATGCCTGCCAAATACAATTAGCCATCTCAAATTCAAATAGAACATGGCGTAAAGTCTCCGTTGTTTCCCCACACACAAGGCAAATCCTGTCTCCCAGGGAGCGACGAAGTAAACCCTGCCCAATGGCCAAACAGTCATGCAGGCATCGCCAAAGGAAGTGATGAATGCGAGGCTGCACCTTTAGACGCCAACACTCCCGCCACAAGCTGTCACCTGCTCCTGACATCGTAGACTGCGTCAGCAATGAAGGCCTATATTACTGTAATGCCTGAAAATAACCTGACTTAACCTTATATACCCCCTTCGGATCATAATGCCAAATGAGTTTGTCATCATGACCCTCCGGAGCCAGAGGTGTAGCCAGGATCGCATCAATTTCCCACGGCTGAAAGTGCTCCCGAATAAAGTCTACGTTCCATCAAACAACAGGAAACCATGCTATCAGGAGGAGTGACCCGAATGCAAAAGTCTGAAGGATGGTGCCAAAGCAGTCCAAGGATAGTCGGAAATAAAGATGGAATCTCCATCCCCTACCCTCCAACGGAGCCCAGATAACAAAAGATCTCGTCCCGCTAATATGCTGCGCCACATAAATAACGGCCGTTGGCCAAGAGTTGCCGACAGCACATCATCCTCCGCATAATATTTAGCCGAAGTACCTGAGCTGCCAGTGATACCGGTAAAGTGATCAAACTCCAAGCCTGCTTGGCCAGGAGAGCCAGATTAAAACATTTCAAATCTCGAAACCCTAAGCCCCCTATCTTGTTCGGGAGACAGCACGTCTCCCAGTTCTTCCAATGAATCTTTCTCTTGTCCTCAGTGTCTCCCCAGAAGAAAGCCCGAATATCCCTTTCCATCTCCGAGATCAAAGTGATTGGTATTTTAAAGCACTGCATTGGAAAGATAGGTATGGATTGAACCACTGATTTAATCAGTACTTCTTTACCAGCCGGAGACAGGAGCTTGTCCTTCCAACCCGACATCTTCTTCCATATCTTTTCCTTCAGATAGGAGAACACCTATTTCTTGCTACGATCCGTAACAAAGGGCATGCCAAGGTATTTCCCAGAATCACTACCCAAAGGAACTTGCACCATATCAGAAACAACCTCTCGCCTTTCCCCACATACCATTCTAATAAAATAGAGGCCTTATTTATGGAAATTAATTGACTGCCCAGATAATAAATTGTACCTGTGGAAAAGATCTGAAAGCAGGTCGACAGCACCATCTCTGTCCTCAAAAAAGAGCATATTGTCATCCGCAAACAGTAAATGGGAAATGATCACCTCCTGCTGATAGCCAAACTGTATTCCCCTCAAACCTCTTCTGGTTACCGCATCATTGATTATAGAAGTAAACCCTTCCGCACAGATGAGGAAGAGAAAAGGTGACAAAGGATCCCCTTGACGGATTCCTCTAGTAGGTATAATATGGCGACTGGGTTTGCCATTGACTAGTACTCGATACGTAACCGAAGTAATGCATCTACGTATGAGCCCAATCAACCCGGGAGGAAACTGCATGCGCTCCATAACATCCCACAGATATTGTCATTCGACCCGGTCAAAAGCCTTTGCCATGTCCAATTTAAGTGCTCCGTGATTATGACAACATGCTCCCCCTTTAAGAGAGTGGAATGCCTCAAACGCTATCATGGCATTGTCCGTGATGAGCCGCCCAGAGAGAAAAGCACTTTGGTTCCCTGAAATGACATCCCCCATTACTGACTTCAACCGATTTACGATCACTCGGGAGATAAGCTTATAAATAGAATTACAAAGGGATATAGGACGAAACTCTGTCAAGACCGTGGGATTTGTCACCTTGGGTAGTAAGCATGTATAAGGTTCATTTAAACTACCCAGATCTGCATTATTATTCAGAACAGCAAGAACTACATGCAAAATATCACGACCAACAATACGCCAATATTTCTGCATAAAGATAACATGCATACCATCCGGCCCAGGCGACTTCCTACCGAAAGAATAATTTAGGAAAAGAATATAATACCCTAAAAAAATATATATATATATATATAATAGTTTCCTATTATTATTTTTTTTTCTTTTTGAAGGTTCCTAATAATTTTCAGAAACTTATCTTCAATGAATTTTTTTTTGAGCAAATCTTCAATGAATTGAATATATTATCAAAACGGCCGGAGTGCAGAAAGAAATATATAAATATAAATGAAAGAGAAAGATATGTGGATCGAATCAGCAGGGTCATTATCTTATCACTGAGTTTCTTCCCTGTATCTTTAACGTAAGTATGTTGTATTACACTATAGCAGCATCTCACTGTTCCGCAATGAAAATAGAGTTGTTCACGGGTCGAGCCGAACCGAGTATTGGTGGTTCAAACTCGAGCTCGTTTAGCTCACGAGCTCATTCAAGCTCGTTCGTTTGTTAAATAAAATAAAAAATTATGTTCGTACTCGGCTCGTTTAAAAGATGAAATGTTCAAGCTCGGCTCGTAAAACATTTGTAGTCTTCCGATTTGAGTTTAGCTCGAATTCGGCTAGTTAAGGTATAAAATATAAAGTGCAAAGGCAAAAATAAAAAGGTATAGATTAATATTACTTATACCACACAACATAATAAAAATATCTGAATATTATATAAAATCAAACTACAATCTCGATTAGATAAATAGATGATTTGTCTTTTGAGTTAGGGTTAGTGTAAATTGATATATTTATATAAACACGTTCGCGAACCAAGCACGTGTTCGTTCGGTAAGCAGGCGAGCCTACAATCATATTTGAGTTCGGCTCGTTAAGCTAAACGAACAAACGATCACGAAAACTAATGAGTTGAATACGAGTTTGTTCATGAACGGCTAAATTCATTCAACGACATTAAATGAAAATGATAGTTTAGCTTAGCTGTGGTTATTCAAATTTTTTTTTCTACCCAGGCCAAAGCGAAAGCATATATGGACTGGACTCACGCCCATAAAGTACAAGTCAAAAAGCCGGAAAAGGCCGGAAAAAAGTTGATCAATTTTGTTACCGAAGCAATGTCTTCATATCCTTGGTATCCAACTTATATTTTATATATTTTTAGCCGTCTTCTTGGAGATATGATAGATATGTCCCCGAAAGCTACAACCTATAATGACTAGTAAGAGCAGGCACCGTGCCTAGCACCGTGCGGTCCATACTATATGATTTAATCTATTAAGTGTACACAAATTATGAAGTTAAATACTATTTGTTAAAGTAGAATAGAAAATAGTGTGTGAACATGCCACATCCCAGTAAATCCTATTAGAAAAGGATTGTGTAACATCATACAATTTGACTGCACATAATATAGTAAATGATGAAATTAAGGCTCCAAAGTTATTATACACAGCATTCCGATATCAATCATTTCACATTATGACAATAAGGCAATTGTTTTAGCCATGCCTACATCTAGGATAGGGTTGTATTAGAGTGTGGTCTTACACATTAATTTTTTAGATAGGAATGAGCACATTATATGTTAAATTTTCATAAAACTTATATTACATGGAAAAACCAAATTAAGATTTGACAATGAGGTAAAATCAATAAATATTTATACAATTTGTAGTAGTATCTTTATCTTATTTTTGTGATAAATTGTTTGATTTTTACACCATTTTGTAATTTTTCATACCCGTGCATGATGCCCGGAATTTTAGGCTAGTGCTAAATGTTTTAACCTAACTATCAAAACAATGCTAAATTTTCTAACCTTAATTAAATAGGCACCTAACACGGAAAGCAAAAGTTTCAAATTTAGTAATCCGTGATATGTATGAATGAAAAAAAAATATTTTCTCAATTGATTACTAAATGAGCCAGGCCTTATCCTTAAAAATAAGCTCACCTTCTAACTCTGGTAGCAATTGAACGGAGGAAAAAAATTAGTGAATGCCATGTGGCAAACTCTTTCCTTTCTTATTACACATTAGAGAGATAGAGAAAACGGGGCACCGTGCAACGCACGGAGCGCCCATGCTAGCCGTATGTATTTATGAGGTGCTATTAAACAAAAAGCAAAATAATATGTAATTAACTTGAAATCGGATACATCTTAAGCACAACACACGTAATATTTTTTTGGCAACTGCAACATATAAATAGGAATGGATGAAGTAATAAAATATTAATGTTATGTATGTTTCCTTCGTCGAGAAGTATAGCCAAATATATAAAATAAAACAAATAAAAAGAAGGGGTGCGTGGGGTTGTTTCCGATCCGTTTTTCTTTTCGGTAATGATTTTGGGGTCTATCTCGAGAGGGTTGTGTGGTTCAGACACAAAGCAAAATAATATGTAATTAAATTGGAATCGGATACATCTTAAGCATTACACACATAATAAGATTAAATTAAGGCTAATATGTAGATTTAAAAAAAATTTGAAGAAAAAAAAAAGAAAAAAAAAGCGATGAACAATTGAGTCATCTAAAATGGAACAATTTAACTCAAACTCTTCTTCTCAACAAAAAAAAAAATCGGGACAGGGCCGATGAACAGTAAAAAAAAGCTAGACGTTTACCGTAATGTCAAAAACTAATAAATATAACATACATTTCAACTAAAATACCACTCCACACATTTTAAGTACAACACAATATAAATGACGAAATTTAGCCGGCATTGATATTATACAATAAATTATGATGTCAATTATTTAACATAACGACAATTATAGTAAAAAAAAACTGGAGTGGCTGATGAACAGTATAATAAAAATTTGAGTGGGCCGATGAACAGTAAAAAAAAATAAAAAAATAAAAAAATTGGGCTGGGTTTTTGTGCCGATGAACAATAAAAAAACACGAACCAATCAAAAAAAAAAAGAAAAAGAAAAAAACAAGTGTCACAAACCCCCCACCAATTCCTTTCTTATTACATAGTAAAGATAAAGATAAAGAAATGCATATAATTTGAATAGAGAATTTATATATTTCTGAATCAGAAATTTTATACTATTATTCTGAATCAGATTTTTTTTTTTGAGGAACTGAATCAGATATTTTATTACGGATTTTTTTTTATATACTATTACGGATCTAAATGATCTTAATTTCTAGTAATTTACAAATTTATCATATTTTAAAGCATGCATTTACTCACTTTTAAGTGTATTTTGTATCCGGAAAAAAAGGAAGGTAATTAATTAGGCTTACTTTGAATGATGGTTAAAGCAACAATAATCCGACGGTTTGTACACACCATGAATCTAACAGTACTCGTTCAGAATCTTAGGAGTACGTAACACAGCTAGCTCAAAGTGAAATAACAATAACAAAATAGACTTACTTTTGATATGGGGGGTTTTCAATCGCCGCGCCCAGAGGGTTGTTCCTTGATATTTTTTCAACTCAACTGGGATGTGGTCAGTGGTCTCTTATTTCTTGGGTTGTCACGGCGTTTCAAAACCACTCTTTCCCTCCAGAGACAAATCGGACGTTTATTTCCCTCATCCCGAAAGTGCATCCGCCGGAATCAGTCACTCAGCTACAACCAAATAGCTCTCGCAAATGTGTCCTCGAAAATCATTACCAAAACCATAGTGAATCGACTGCGTCGTGTGATTGACAAACTTGCCGATAACTGTCAAAATGCATTCATCCTGGGCGACAAACTTCTGATAATATTATTATTACCCAAGAAGTTCTTCATACAATGCGAAAAAAATCAGGCCGGAAAGGTATTATGATCATCAAAGTGGACCTCGTAAAAGCCTATGACATAGTCAATTGTTCTTTCCTTCGGCACATTTTACAATTGGTTGGTCTTGACAGGGGCCTAATCAATCTTATTATGTACTCCCTATCCAGTACATCCCTGGAAGTTCTTTGGAATGGTCACCCTCTTGATGGATTCACTCCGCGCCGTGGCCTTAAACAAGGTGACCTCCTTGCCCCGTACCTTTTTGTCCTCGTGATGCAAGTGTTGAGTGTGATGATTAATTCCTCTGTAAGTGAAAAGAAATGGAAACCAATTTCGGTCTCTCAGGGTGGTCAACAGATCTCTCACTTATTCTTCGCCGATGATTTAATTCTGTTTGCGGAAGCCTTAGTCGATCAAGCCAAGGAAATGGACCGAGTCCCAAAGAACTTATGTTGCATCTCAAGCCAAATAATCAGTGTCGCTAAACCTAAGTTTGTGGTCTCTTCATATATTAGCCCCCAAACCACCAATTGCATGGCGAATGTCCTTGGTATGACTCATAAACAACATTTCAATAAGTATCTTGGCGTCCCACTTCACCACGGTAGAGTTAAGAAAAAGGATTTTACCTTCATCCTTGATAAAATCCGTTCGAAATTGCAAGCTTGGAAAGCCTCCACCCTCTCAAAAGCGGGCCGAGCCTATAATATTCGGATTTTCAGGAAAGGGCTGACGTGTCATTTTACAAAAACGAAATATTATATTCACTTCTAATTATGGATTAAAGAAATATAATTATATATATATATATATATATATATATATATATATATATATATATATATTTCTTTTTATGGGGACTGTTTTGGAATTAAAAGTATCCAAGAGGTTTTAATGGTAAATAACTAAGGAAGTTTATTTTGGGGAAATAAAACATCCTACTTAATGGGAAGTTGTCAAAAGGAAAAACTAATCAAAAAGTTTCACGTTGGCTCCTACGTTTGAAAGCAAAAGAAGATACAAGGACACTTTCCATTTATCTCACAAGGCTTTTAACGAATTTCAGATTTAAGTAGAGCAGGTGCATCGTGAGAGCGCAAGGATCGTGTTGATACAAAAAGTGGGAGTTTTATCAAGGTATGAAAATAGCCCTAAATCTGGTTTTCTTCATGTTATCATGTTTGCGTTGAAGAAAGTGTGTGATTCGTAGTTCTATATAGTTAGAATCCTTGATCCTAACTAGTTTTTGAATTGATTGTGGATCAAATAGGTTTTCGTCGAAGTTTGAAGGTTGGCTGCAGATCTTCGGCAAGTTTGCTTTGAATTTGTGCTTTGATCAAGTAAGAAAATCTTCTCTATTGCTTTGCTTATGGTTTGGTAGAGTTAAGGCTTGGTGTTGGAAGTAATATGATGTTTAATTTCATGTATAAGTGTTACATTGATAGTATATGATGTTATATGTTGTTGAAGTGGCATTTTTCTGTTGTTTTGATGAGTATATGGATGAAGAACATGTTTGGAAGTGGTAGGGATCCGATAAAGTGCAGAAAACTATGTTTGGGTTTCTTACGCTTGGTGTGCGGGGGCACAAGGCGATCTTGAGAGCACTTTGGAAGAGCAGGAAGTCCGTTTTTACATTCAGAATCTCAGTACGAGTGCACTGGGTAGGCAGAAGGTTCGATTTTACTTTCAGAGACTTGGTGCGGGCGCACTGAATCCGATCTTGTGGTGCTGAAGCGAAGCGACCGCTTTTTTTTTTTTGTGTTTGAGCGGTTTTGAGTCCCGAGTCTAGTATTAAATGTTTTTTCTTGACCTAGTAACATTAAATGAACATGAATAAGCCTCGGTTAAGCTTCCGATGCGTTTAGTTCCGGCACTGGATGTACTCTTTCATATAGTTGAAGTTCGGAACTGTCGGAAGGGTATGATGAGCTTGTGTTTTGATGAATTAGTAGTCATCAATGTCTATGTATGTGCCTAGGGTGTTGTGTCTAGAGTCTAAGTGAGGGAGTAGAGATGTTAGTGTTAGGTGTAGTGCACGAAAGACAATTTATGTAATTGTTTTTGATATTGGATGACAGAATTTATCTCACCTTAGTTACTTGCTTTGTGCTTGTAAAGTAATACACTGCTGCAAACCCTAAGTATATCTGTATGTAACCACTTAACTCAGTGTATGGATTACACGTGAGGATTGAGTTAGTGGAGATATGCTTAAACTGTTAGTCCGTGGTGAACTTAATCAGAGTTTAGGGTCTCTTGATTAAAACACCAATAATGCGCCAAGAACACCTTAGGGTGTGATAGTCTTATCCGGACTGTCGGTAGATGGTACATACGTGGGGCATTTATATATGATGGCATTCATATAGGACTGGACCGATTTAATCTGAATTTCTCGATATAATTCCGTAATCGAGGAATCTTATTAAATCATTAGATGATCATATATGGATCAACCTTAATCCTGAGGTGATCACAGGGTACTGCTTGTCCCGGGGTAGTGTTTAATGTGTTAGTTACGGTTCAATTAAATATGTGTTCCAAGCCACTTCTCATTGGTACTATCTCCAGATGAGTGAGTAGTTCTGATTTTCACAGACATGGAATCCATTCCTTCCTACGGGAAGTAGAGAGACCGTCCCCTTATTTGTTAGCCTTAAGAAAGTGATCGATCCCGGGAGTTCATATTAGACTAATTGATCACTAGTCAGATATGTGAACTAATTGATCATCAGGGGGTTAATGGTAAATAAGGATAAGATATTCTGTGTCGGGTTTACGGAGATATCCCACTCAGAATGGACAGTCTATGGAGGGTTAATCCGTATGTAGTGATTATATCAATGGACGCTTATTCACTCTATGGGTTGAGTATAAGTATACATCTATAATCGGTAGAGTTCAGTTTCGGGTTTATGGTGGCGTAATCCCGGAATTAATAATTAATGTACTTATTCGGTTCGATGAATAATTAATTATTGGAGCTACTGGTTATAGGTTCATGGTCCCCGATATGGCTTCTGTAATTCGGACTAAGAATCTTGTTATTTGGGCCTCAGTGATAATCAATTGGCTGGGCTAATTAATTGATATGCATGGATATTATTTAGTTGGGCTAAATAATATAATACACATGAAAGACATTTTATGTGGGCTTAGTAAACCCTTAATGTGGCGCCAATGTGAGTCATTTAATTAGAGAGAAGTTAGTTTTCTTGGATAATTATTTGACATGTGATTTATCTTTTATTTGCTAAATGATAATTCATGGAATATTAGATAATAATATGATTTATCCTAATTTGTTTGGGATAATCATTTTATTTATCTTTTATTTGGAATAAAGGATTAATGTAATAATTATCTCTTAATTGTTTAATCCTTGGAGGACAAGGATTACTCTCCTATATAAAGAGAGTTCTCCCAAGCCTTAGGCATTGGAAAATTTCGACTTGACCACCAAAAAAGAGAGAAATAATTAGTTTTCTTGTCTTGGGTTTTAGAAGAAGAAAAACTACAAGTTTTTCTTGGTGTTGCATATCATGGAGGTTCGTTTATCAAGAAGGGTGACCACCAACCGCTGTTTGGAGAACACATCGGAAGATCTTGGCTTCTCTTCCTACTATTGGTAACATGATCTTAACCCCCTTGTAGTAGTTTAAGTCCTTTAATTATGTATTGTGATGTATAAGTCGTGATCCATCCATCATGGCGTAGATCTAACTCGTTTAGATCTAAGAACTCGCATCCTTCATGTGGTATCGAGAGACAGTTCCATGATTTATATAGTCATAATCATAATTAAACGATTTAAAGGAGTGGAATTGCATGTAGGTAAATTTTTATTTATTGTTTTATGCATTGATAATGATTAATTGCTATGGTTGAAGAGATGGATTGGGGGTTGGCACTGTTTACCCGTTAGATCTATTGTAAGCTCATATAAACGATGAAAATTCGTTCATATGAGTATAGGAAATTATGTAATTTATTTTTATTGCAATTTTAATTTCCAGAAAATAGATCTGTTTAGTAGTTGTTTAGTTATTTCGTTTTTCCCGTTGATCGAACCATTGAAACGACGATCCCTCCGTCAGAATCAAGATTGGAAGATGATGAACAATTCCACAAAATTTAGCATCGATCGGAGTCCGTTTTGATATCCGTTCGTTCGCGCAAAGAAGCTCTCGTAATAAAAACGCAGGATTCACGAAACCCTACCTGTGACTTCCTCGAATATCTAGGAGCGTTTGGACCGTTGAAACGCAAATCCAACCGGTCAGATCGAAAAATATGGAGTTTTTGACGTGGGGAAAAATTTCAGGTCGATCGGGATTCATCTCGATTCCCAATCGGCCTCGGGAAGTCAATGATGCGTTATTTGTAAAAAGTCGATTCAGCAGCAAGTTGGACGGCTCACTGGAGAAAATTGACAAGTCAAAGCTCCGAACCAACCGTCCATATTGAAGCCCGAGGAATGTAGAATATATATGGAGATTTTCGTTGCGATCCGAGTTCGTTTGGTTTGCAGATCGTCGAAGTTTTGAACAGCTACAAATTAGGGTTTCTAATTTTATTTTAATTTAATAGATTAGATACGGGGGTGCCAACGGTCCATCTCGATGTTTATTTTCCGCACTAGTATACAAGTTTAGATTGTATGTGTAAAACCGGAAAATTGCCATGACATGCATCATATCATGAATTCCACTCCATATGCATACATGTAGAAATTAATTCGAGAAATTAGTTAGGCATGTATAAAACACGCAATTAGTTTTAATTAATTGTATGATATTAATTAGAAACTAATTAGGGTAAAAACCGAGGAACACGGGTTTTGTCAATCGTCGAGGTTGGGTGATGGATTCTCGGTGAATCCCACTCTGCGAAAGCATAGGGAGTAAAATCCCAAAACCTCGTGGTTAAGGTGTTGGATTCTCGTTGAATTCCACCTTACCTAGATGAGATTTCGTTTTTGTCCGTAGACTCTACGTGAAAGTTTGATGTTTAAGGATTGAATAATCACGGGCAAACATGGTTCGAAAGTGGTTTAACCACGGTTGGGTGGTCAACTGTAGCTACGGCTCGATTGACTTCACCCTCCACGTGTGGCGTTTGCACGGGGGTCCGGCATGGCTGAGCCATCCGACGAGCCACTACGGCTCAACGGAGCTCCCTTAGTCTTGACCCGTCCGACGGCCACATATGTTCCAACGAATAGGTCGGGTGGGCTAGCCCACATAATCGACAACATTTGGGCCTATGATTCATTGTTCCTTAATGTAACATCAAGTCCAAAAACATGATCAGTAAACCCACCACTTTTTCAAAATATTGAGTGGGAGCGGGAGAGGCGACAGCCGACCCCACGGCCTCTACTGTTGACACAAGCAACGTGAGAGAATGGTGACGCCTCGTGCCGGCCTGGGACCGGCCTCCCTAAGGAAGGCCTTCACCGCTATCAAAATTCAAGGCTTGGTCTCCGAAAGGATATGATTTGGGTACTCGTCGGGTCACTGACCGACCCTAAGGCGGCACACTCAAGGTCTACCTAAAAATTTGAGACAGTAGGTCACACTCATAAAGGGTATTTTTGGTAGTACCTTGGCTGAAAAAGGAAAGGTGATTGACGATCGCAAATGAGATGTCCGATTCTCAATTTGATCTTCAATATTAATCGAAACCTCTTTGACCTACCGTAAGGCGGCACTGAGGCATTAGATTAAATCCTTGGAATGGTAGGATAGACTATAAGTACTTAGTTTATAGTTCCTAAAATTTATTAGTAGTGTATGATTTGGATTTATATTCTGTCAATTTTATTTACAACTATTTATATATCTCTCTAGGGTGCTAGACTGCTAGTGTAAAATTTACTAGTAATGACTTCGTTGAAAAGTGGTAAGTAACTAGAACATTGTACTTATTGATCTTACATGCGATTAATTTTTCGGAAGAGATATTTCTCTTGAGCCTTCAATACTTAAGTGACGTAAATAAGTATGTCACTACTGTCACTCGTGTTGAACGAGAGACAACCATAGTTAGTTTGAAAGATGATTGGGACGATAAAATTCTTCTAGTGAATTTTAATTGTGTAGTGTCTACACGAGAAATTTTCTAATAGAAAAATTGGAGAATCATCAATTAAAGTGTCTCTAGTTAGACGGTATTTGGAACCGATAAACTAGTGGGAGCTTTTATCTTATGTTTTTCTGATTTATTAGAAATTAAGTCCCACAGGGTAACGCTTTCATTAGACATCCCACAGTTCACGAGTAGTGTCTACTCAAACGAACTGCTAGTTCAAGACTATTTCCTTTTAAGGAAAGTTAAGAATGGGAAAGAATGTCTATAAGTGTTAATCATCTTAACTAAAGTTTTGAGGCTAAACCGAAACATTAAGAAAGTATAGGATAAGGAAAGTGATTTCGGATCACTAACCAATGAATCCTTAGCAACTTCTTAACCGAGTAACTCGGCTCGGGAGCTAAGTTCTTTGGAAGAACAAGAGAGCTTAGCATTAACGATTAATAGAGTAACAATGGGCAGTAATTTCAGCTAGAATAATGGGAGTAATATAAGGAGATGAATTTGATTCGTCGCCTGAATATCACGTAAAAATTATTTTTTCGTTTACTGATTCGTTGAAACAAATGGATTCACTTTCAACTCGATATATTGTTGCCTCATAGAAAGTGAAGATGACATTTGTAGTACGAATCTGAGACTCGGACTTTTGTTTGATAAAGTCAGAACCACTAAGAAATGCTGAAAAGGTATGTGTATCACATCTAAAACTATTAAAGGTAAAAGGTTTCCGTATTAAGATAAACGACCCTTCAATATCTATTAATTAGTGCATATATCCTAGAGATAAGACCTGACGACTGGCTAAGGGTGATTCCTATCTCCCAGTCTAGGAACACTATCTCAAAAGAACAATGCCTAAGTTTCCTTTCAATCGGGAGAGGGTAATAGATTTGAAGGGGTAACATAGCTTGTTCATCATAACCTTCGGGGTCTAGTGAGAGATACAAGCTAGTGGGAGTTTTTGAGTGGTGACATTTTGTCTAATAACTACTGGAAACGTGATTAAGTTTATCAAAAGAATACGAGGAGGAGTCTCTGATTTTAGCAGAGAATAGAGTATTTCATGCTCATAAATAGGCTATAGCATAGTCTTGGGACTGATGCTCAGCCTGCCTCCTAGTGAAATGTTTCTCACTGAGAAAGAAACCATTGACTTGCCCTATATAGTTATTGATGTACTACAATACACTGCTAAACTCGATTAAGATAATTGGTTGCAAAATAACGGTTAACATTATGTAAACTGAGAAGTCTACCTAAAAGATGCTAGTAAAATTTATGGATAAGGAGTGACTTCGGTTCACACCACTTCCGTAAATGTAGGCATTTAGCATTTAATGCTTGAAGGTAGGACTGGAGATTTTATGCATAAGTTCAGATTGTGACTGTTCGTGAAATATCTTTGTTGGTCCCTTGAAAAGGCTTTGGTTAAGTTTAGAGGGGTTGAATAAACTTAACACTTAAAACTTTGGAGTTAACAAATTCTGCAACTTTGATACACGATACTTGAGTTCATCGAGACCTCGTGAGCTCTGGCCGATAACGATGAGTCTCTTGACGATTCGATTTTATTGAATTTGTGCAGCGGAATTATTTCAAAATTAAGCCTTAAAACTTGTTGTTAAATATGATACTAAGTATTAGATACTCAGTAGTGCAAGTGTGTGATTTCAGTTGCTAGATTCAGTAGGTTGATGAATGAAATAAACTAAGTGCAGAAAGTAAATGTTGAAAGTAAGTGGGCAGATTTTTATAGTGGTTCCAGGTTGTGTAATCCTGTACATCCACTCTTCTCCTGTCATGTTGGAGGAAATTCACTAGAGATCTTTGGAATATCTGTTACAAAGATTCCTAAGGTTGCTTGTCCTTCACCAATAACTATGGCTTCACAAACTAAAGACTGGGAACATGTAGGATTGCTACTCCTGAGTCTTTCACTGGTCCTTGAAGGGTAGGATTGCCTCTTCACCAGCTCCACCACAAACAACAGTCTTTCACACCCAACAGATGCTTCACTGTCTTCAGCAGGTTCTTTATAAAATAAAGATTGAATCAAATAAATGATTCAGTTGCAGCAGCTTGATTAGGATGATATAATCAGCAGCTTGCAGGCTTCAAGTGTGTATTCTTGATATAGCTTGAATGTAGAATACACTTGAAGAATTTCTCTGGATCAGTAGCTTAAAGTTCAGTAAGTTCAGCAGGGTGTTTTTCAGCTCAGTAATATCTCTTCAAAGTTTGTTAATTTTCATCATTTCGTTTCTGAGTTGAAAATCTTCTATTTATAGGCAAGAATGCATGTGACTTGTATTTGAAATTCAAATGTAACCGGTCCTTGTTTTTGTCCCATCTGATTTGCATTCATCACTATTCATAGGATCGACATCGTCGTAATTCCTTTTTGACAAAGCGCGATCATTCACCCTTTGACTTGTGTCCATTGGATAAAGTCTGAATCATCCTAACGTTTTTTAATTCTAACCACCGATTTGTTTGATCAAATCGAGGTAGTTGGCTGTCCTTATCTATGTAATCTTTCAATATAATCTTGATTTAATCGAGGTATTATCTCAGTGAGTTCATCGATCCATTTGAGATACCAATCTGTCTGCTGAACATCATATTGCTGTGTATAAAATACAATGCAGCTGATTTCTTTTATCTAACTTTTATTTGTGAAGTTAGATTACACCCTTTTAATTATAACCAAGTTCCAAAATCATCCAACTTATAGAACTTAGACCTTCTACACAAGGTATATGTTAATCAGTTTAGGTCATCACAGACTTGCCTAAATTTCGATTCCATATCCTTGACTTTAAATACTAAGTTTGATCCCTTAGCCTTCATTTCTCGAGTTTGAACCTCACCTTGATCTTCAAGCGAGTTCATGACTAGTCAACTGACCTATCTACCCCCATCGACTAGACCGGTCAATGACACAAGTCGGTGACCATTCTGAGGCTTGTTTGATCAAACCTATTCATAAATCAAACTCTAATAAACCTATACAATTGATCTAGACATCTTTTTGCCTTTGCACTATAACAGCTAGTATGGCACTCATCATCAAAACATAGAAATAAGTCCAACAATTTCCCCCTTTTTGGTGATGATGCCACTACTCTCACCTAACAGCAAAGCAAAAAGATTAAGACAAAAACAGAACAAATATTCATCATTTATTAAAATCATTTGTTCAAAGCTATTACAAACTAGATGCAGCAAAGATAAAGTATTATAAGTATGCTGATCTATTGTCTCTTTTCTCTTTCTTGTCTAGCCTTCTCAGCTTGCTCTTGATAGGCTCTGATTTGTTCTATCATATCCCTCATCCACTCATTTTCAATCAAAGTAAAATCAATGTAGGGATTAACTTGTTTCCACCAGTTCCATGCTTCAGGCAGGATAAGATTAATATCATTCACTCTGAATCCAAACTTCATGTACAGTTCCTTGAATTCATCAAGTGAGTCCTTTGCTTTTGTGATAGGCAAGATCCTATCACCTCTGCCACTTCTTCCACCTCTTCCACCTCTCGCCTCCTCGTAAGTTGCCCTTAAGGCTCGACTCTTGCTTCCTGAATTTCAATGCTAAGAAAGAATTTAGACCTTCATGATATCCCATGTCATGATAAGGTCTCCTTCATTATAGTATTCTTTCTTGTATTGTCTAAGGAGATCATCAATAAGTTGAACTCGCCAGTGCAAAGTTGCCCGAGAGCATTAATCTCATCCTCCCATCTTTTCTTTGCAAAGAGTCTTGCGACCTCTTTTCTTTGCGGTGATTGGCCCTCTTCCCCCTTAGTGACATCATCAACAAAACGGGACATGAGGCCATGAATACCCTCCTGTGAGATTACCACTCTATTCAATTGACCTTCCACAATTTCAGTTCTTGTATCAATTGCAGTAATCCTTGATTGCAAGGTCTCCTCTAGTAGATTGATCCTTTCAGTAAGTTTAGGATCAGGCATAGCAGGTTGTTGTGCAGCAGCAGGCTCAGTAGGTTTAGGGGTTTCAGCAAGGTTGTCAAGTTTCTGATGGATAGAAATGAATTGGTCTTTCAGAAACTTCTCTTTGGCAGTATTTCCAACCTTGATTCCCCTCACATCTAGTATCAGATCATTCACAACATTTTGAGTAGATGTGAAGTTTGAAGCAACTGTGGCAGTTGATTGTCTGTTTTCATTCACCATCTTCATCAGTTCTACAAATCTCTCTTCATGTCTGTCCAGTTGAGTCCTTAACTGTTGCATATCATGCCTTATAGTCCTCAACTCATTCAACACTTCAACTGGCACTTCACTGGTCATTCTTCCACCAGTAGCTTCATCAGCAGGATCCTCAACATTGTACTGTGGCCTCTGATTGCTTACAACCATTGCCCAACTCCTATCTAGACCAGCAGGGTTAGGTCCTTGATATTCCTCCAGGATAGGATCAATGGCAGGTTCCTCAAAAATAGGTACAAATGCCTGAGGGGGATCAACATCAATATTTTCTTCTTCAGGCATCTGAAACTCCTCATCACTAAAGTCATAGTCCAAAGAATTTGCTCATCCTCATTAATGCTGATCTGCGACCATCTTTCCCTTCAGTGGTCTTGTCTCCAGTAGGCTCCACTACAGCATCCTTACCAACAACAGGGGTTTCCTCCAAACCCAAATCAGGTTCAAACATTTGTCCAGGTGCTGTTTGAGACTCAGCAGCATGTACCTCCTATTCCAACCTTTGTGCAGGTGCTGTTTGTAGCCCAGCAACCTGTACCTCCTCTTCAATGCTTTGTGGATTGAATATAGTCTCATTATCCACTTGGAATCCTTCTGCATGACCAATCTTGTGCAGGATGATGGCAGTTTTAGTAAGAATGCCCTCAAAGTCAAATCCATCTTGATATTCAATGGACTGTTCTGAGCTGGCACTAGGTTCATTGAAATCAGTAACTTTTTCTCCATCCAAATCCTCACTCTGTTCAGCTTCAGTTTGTGCAGTAGGCTCTACAACATAGAATGTACTTGGTTCATCAGCCAGCCTACTAGCACTAAGGTTGATTCCTTCATTGATCAATGCCTCCAGATCATCCATGGTGAGATCCTGTAGATCCTCATCCATCTCTCGATCTCTTTGGCCCTCAACAGACTTACGGTATCGATGGGATCACATGCTGTGTGGTTCCTTTAACATTGCAGTCCCACTGGTTGCTCCTGGTCCAGAGGGGAAATCTCCTCTAGAATCTGATGATGAGGAAGAGTCATCATTTCCATCTCTTGGATCCCTAAACTTGATACCCTCCTCCTTCTGTTGCTCATCAAACAAATCCATCAGTCTTGATTGCAGCAAGGTTGTATCAATCAGATCCAGCAAGTTCTCTACTCCCAACTTGTTAAAAGCCCATTCCTCAAAATCTGTCATAGGTTCAGCAGCTGGCTTTTGTCTCTTGTAGAAACCAAACTTCCATTGGAAATAGTAAGCAATTTGCTGAAGTTTGGGATCTACAAACTCTTCTGTTTTCTTTATTTCTTTCACATGCCTTTCAAATGGCATGAAAGATCTCCTGGGAGCAACTCCAGTACCTTGTTGACCTCCAAAGGTTCCAACAAGTAGGTTCATGGTTTCTTCAACAGATGTTTGAAAGTCAGTAGGTTGCTGAGATTGTATATTAGTGCCTACTACTTCCATCTGTACCACACTTGGTTCCCCCTGACTTACATGCTCATTAGCAGGGTTAGCAGCAGACTGCTCTTCCCCCTGAGTTCTTGCAACATTTGCAGGGTCTTCAACCATTTCTTCAACTACTTCTTCAACTACCACAGCAGGTTCAGGTGCAGTGGTTTGTTGTGGTTCTTCAGTATATACTACAGCAGGCTCAGGGTCAGTAGACTGCTGTATATCTTTAACAGATTGCTCAACAACAACCTGTCCAGCATTAGTAGACTTGACAACCTCTTTAGGTGAGGAGTCAGTAATCTCCACAGGCTTGATTATGGTCAAGGGCTCAGCCTCAACAGCCTCTTCTTCCACTTCTACTGATGCTTCCTCTTGGACTCTTTGTGCTTCCAATTTTTTCAGTTCTTTCCCTTTTCCATGTTTTTGTTTATGGATAATTTCTTTTCTCCTCTTGGAAATGGGTTCATCATCCTTTCGATCCACAGTAGACTTCCTCTTTCTACTATCTTCTTTCTGTTGTTCCCTCAAGATTTCAACAACAGTTTTTCTTTTGCAAACAACAAAGCAGGTCAAGAACCTCCTGAACCTCAAAGCAGACTCGGTGATCTGTCTTTGTTTGCTTCTTTGTTTTCTTTGAAGGCTTTAATACTTCAGTTATCTTCCTTGTATCTCCACCCTTTCTTTTCTCAGCAGCTTTCTTTGGTGCAGCAGGTTTAACAGATTTCTTTTTAGGTTTCTTGAACTGCTCACCACCAGCATCACCATCATCTCCACCATTATCATCATCAGTGACTTCTCCAAAGAACCTCTTCATCATCATCTAGACCCGGGAATAGCATAATCAATTTCCTTCTTGTATCTAGATCGATTGATCTTTTCAGATGCTACATCAGAGATTTCAGATGATTCAAAGAGGTCTCGAACCATCAAACCTAAGAGCAGGGCCTTGGACTTCCTCTTTCCCTCTTTTTCTTTCTTGAAAACCTTCTTCATATAATGAATGAAATAACCATTGATCAAACTTCATGCTCCTGCAAATGATTATCATTAACTCTATCTTGGGTCCTGATAGAGTATCCATACTTCCAATCAATCCAAGTATGTTCTTTGCAATGAGTTTGCTCAGCAGGTTGTATTCATATCCAATATGTCTGCAGTTGATGCCTGGAACAGATTTGGTTCGTTTTGATTTGATCAACAACGCCATTTTATCCAATCCCATTGCTTCAGGATTGACTGAGCCATCCACTACTTCTTCAAATCCAAAAACTTCCCTCAGTAGACTGGGGGAAACTTCAATTTCTTGTCCATTCACAGCAGTTTTAAATGCTTCAGTTCCTTCCTTTATTTGAATATTTCTCCAGAAACTGACAACATTTGTATATGAAATTGTCTCAAGTCTTATATTCAACACATTCTCCAGACCGGCATATCTCCTTATTGTTAGGGGTGAACATGGTCCGGTTCGGCCGGTTTTTTCCGTTTTTTAAAACCAAACTATTTTATACGGTTTTCAATTTTCGAAACCAAACTAGAACGGTTTTCAGACGTAAACCATTTGTTCGGTCCGGTTTGGTTCAGCTTGGTTCCGGTTTTTTTACGGTTTTTCTTTAACAATTAAAATTATTGATAGGAAATCACAAATTGCCTCGTAACAACAAATGATAATATATGTAATACATTAGTACTATTATGCTAGTAAATCCAATGAGATGATTTAACAAATGTTTTATATTTAACTAACATCTACCCATACGAATCTTAAAGATCCAAAAACCAATCATATTTCAACACCATCCAACACAATGAAATCGACACCTACAATTGAATTCCAAAGTTTGGGACGAACAAGATAATGAAAGAGTCATCTCTTACTCATTTTAATTCATCAATGAATCATCGATTTCAAAAAATATTAACAATGAACTAATCGTTACATTATTGAATATCATTTATAAATCTCAAAATCCATTTAACAAAATAATATTTTGAGTATGGTCAAGGAAGAAAGAGGAATGCGTTTGTTCCATAAGTAAGCGAGAGATAAATTAAAGATAGCTAACTTTTACGCATTTCAAACGGAAAAAAACATGTGATATAGTTTTGGACTTTATTTAGTTAGAACATATTCGTCATTTTATTTTCTCCAAAACACCAACTCGTATTTTGATTATCTCAACAATGTTATCGTCCAACATAATCTAATTATACGCAAATAAAAGACAAACTTATATAAAACTAATGTATATAAATGCATTTATTTATATAAGATGTCAAACCTAACAAATGAACAAATCGGAAAATGTCCATGATTAAGTTCATCAACATCATTAGAAGAAGTAAGTCATACAAATAAGCATTCACATAATTCAAATATTGGTGCTGAGGAAGTAGAAAGAGAAGAAAGAGTTAGCGGTGGTGAGTTGTGAACAGACATGTACTTGATAATCTCTTAAATGATTGGAAATTAAAGACAAGTCTGTGAAATGATCAACAAAATATGAATCTTTAGGATATGAGATTAGTAATTGTCATTAATGCATTACAATTACAAAGTTTAAACAAGTTGAGTTGGACCGAAAAAAGCACATTGATGTTTTATAATATTAATAGATGTAGGTATATGTGTGTGTGTGTGTGTGTGTGTATATATATATGTATGTATATATACATATAAAATCCGGTTTGGTCCGGTTTTAAACGGTTTTCATTTTTTTAAATTGGAACCGAATTGTTTTTTACAGTTTGGTTTCTTACAATACAAAAACCGACCAAAAAACCACGGTTTATACCTTTCCGGTTTGGTTCGATTTGGTTCGGCCGGTTGGTTTGGTTTTCTGGTTTTTTTGTTCACCCCTACTTATTGTTCGACCAATGTTAATGGCAAGTTCAGTTCTGTTTGCATCCTCAACAAAACCTCTAATACTTTGGCTTGATTCAATCTGGACATCAACCTTTTCCGCCATTTGTATGAGAAGAATGAGATGAAGAAGATTGATTCTCAAATCTGTGTTCACACAGTGTAAAAATCGCAGTGATAAAGCAGATTTTGCAAGTAGAGAATCTGCTGTGTGATAGCCTGTATAAATAGACAGTGAGTAGTTCTAACTGTCAGTGCACGTACATCCATGTCAACCACGATTAATCTGAATAAATGCTGGCTTGACACGTGTTCCATAACGCGTCGATAACCGTTAGATCGTGTTAACTGCGGTTATAAAGGATAAAATAAATATCCCGCCAAACTGCTTTTTGACTTTAATAACTTTGACTGAGTAACGTTCCATCCAAAGCAGGTGGTCCTCAAGCAGGTGGGTTCAAACAGGTGTTGATAAAGGCACTTTCAAGAACTGTTGATAAAGTGACTCACGATCCTTAGTTTCTTCTTGTTTTGTTCAATTGATAATACAAGATGAAGTTTAATACCAATGACTCGATCATCATCAAGTGAGCTCACCCAACATGACAAAGACCAATCCCTTGGCAACCTCATTTGCTCAATTGTCCAAACATGAGTACATGGAATTGTTGATACCAATGACTAATCTGCTAAGTGAGCTCACCCAACATAGCAAAGACTAATCCCCTTGGTGAATTCCAAGATAATCGCTGATTATCACCAACTTTTATAATTCCAAGTTCATCCTTAGTTTAGCAAATCTTTCACTATCAAGTGGTTTAGTAAAAATATCGCAAGTTGATCTTCAGAGAGGGATGTATAGAACCACCACATCTTTATTTTCAACATGATCTCTTATAAAATGATGTCTCACATCAATGTGCTTCGTTCTTGAGTGCAAAATAGGATTTTCTGTGATTGCAATTGCACTTGTGTTGTCACACATAATTGGAATTTCCTTTTCTTCAATTCCATAATCCCTTAATTGTTGTCTTAGCCATAGTACTTGTGCACAGCAACTTCCAGCAGCAATGTATTCAGCTTCAGCAGTGGAAGTTGATATCGAATTCTATTTCTTGCTAAACCAGGAAACCAGTCTATTTCCTATTAACTGACAGGTTCCTGAGGTGCTTTTTCTATCAATCTTACATCCAGCATAATCAGAATCTGAGTAGGATATAACTTTGAAACTTCCATCCTTGGAATACCATATCCCTACTCCCAAAGTCTCTTTAAGGTACTTGAGAACTCTTTTGACTGCACCTAAGTGACTTTCTTTAGGTTTAGATTGAAATCTTGCACAAACACCTACAGAAAGGATATATCAGTCACTGTGGCGATTAAGTACATCGATCGCCTATCATCCTTCGTATAAGGTCCGATCAACATCTTTGCCTTCTTTATCTTCATCCAGTCTGATATTTGTACTCATAGGAGTTGAATTCTTAGTGCTATTTTCCATACCAAACTTCTTCAGCAACTCCTTGGTATACTTGGTTTGATGAATGAAGATTCCATCTTTCATCTACTTAACTTGCAATCCTAAAAAGTAGTTCATTTCTCCCATCATACTAATTTGGAATTTGCTCTTCATTAGATTTGCAAACTTTTCACAAAGTAGATCATTTTCAGAACCAAAAATTAGGTCATCAACATAACTGCACACAAAGCAGGTGTCGTTCCCTTCACTGATTCTGAAAAGTGTCTTGTCAATGGTGCCTTTTGTAAAACCATTATCCACCAAGAATTGAGATAGAGTCTCATACCAAGCTCTTGGTGCCTGTTTCAATCCATAAAGTGCTTGTTGAGTCTATACACTTTATCTTTCTTATCTTTAACTTCAAATCCAGGAGGTTGCTGAACATACACTTCCTCCTCTAGAATGCCATTCAAAAATGCACTCTTGACATCCATTTGATATACTTTGAAGTTCTTATATGCAGCATGTGCCAAGAATAATCTGATAGCTTCCAATCTTGCAACAGGTGCATAAGTTTCATCAAAATCTATTCCTTCCGCTTGAGAATAGACTTTTACAACTAATCTGGGCTTATTCCTCACAATGGTACCAGATTCATCAAGTTTATTTCTGTATACCCACTTAGTACCAATGATATTTGCATGACTTGGCCTTTCAACTAGTGTCCAAACTTGATTTCTTTCAAATTCATTCAATTCCTCTTGCATAGCTATTATCCAGTCTGGATCTGAAATAGCTACTTCAACAACTTTTGGTTCCATTTGAGATAGAAAACAAGTAAACATCCAGTTGTCTTCTAGTCCTCACACCTTGCTGTACATTGCCAATAACTTGTTCAGCAGGGTGATTCCTTAACCATTATGGATTTTGGTTATATTGATTTTCGTGAACCTCATCTTCGTGAGGGTCTCTTTGTAGCTTTCTTCTACAAGGGGTGTGAGATCCTTGAACCGCTTCGATTGTTGCATCAAGAATAACATTATCGTAGCAGGTGTTCAAGAGAGGCGATGATCGTAAACTTTTAAGTCATTGAATCTTTCCGTAACTTCAACACAATCTGGATCAGTGACTTGTTGATTCTCAGCAGGTTCAAAATCTTCATCTTCCATACCAGTAAACTTATGTTCATCAACACAACAGGGATTGTTTCTTCATGTTTCAGTGACCTCTTGTTCAGTACCCTGAATGCCTTGCTGACTGAAGAATATCCCAAGAAAATTCCTTCATCTGATTTTGGTTGAAATGTTTTCAAATGAACTTTGTGATTCAGGATAAAACACTTGCTTCCAAATGGATGGAAATAGGATATGTTAGGTTTCATTCCATTCCAAACCTCATAAGGTGTCTTGGCAGCCTTCTTGTTTCTTGATGTTCGCTTTTGTGTATAGCATGTTGTATTAATGCTTCAAATTTCAATATCTTTCGGTAGCAATGCTTCATGAGATCATTGTTCTTCCTGCTTCCTTTAAAGTTCTGTTTCTTCTTTCAAAGAACCCCATTTTCTTTGAGGTGTACCAAAGAAAGACAAGTTGATGTAGTACACCATTCTCATTCACAATATTCTCTTATAACTTTGTTGAGAAATTCAGTACCCTGATCTGATCTTATCTTTATTACTGTTAAACTTTTCTCATTTTGTAATCTCTTCAAAAGATTAGGCATGCTTTTGAGTGTTTCACTTTTCTTGTTCATAAATATCACCCAAGTGTACCTAGAGTAATCATCCACAACCACTAAGGTGTACTTCTTTCCTTACACTTGTTGGAGTTATTGGTCCAAAAAGATCCATATGCATCAGCTCCAACACTCTATTAGTTGATTGTTTGGTTTTTGACTTGAAGCTTGACTTTATCTGTTTACCCTGCTGACATGCATCACATATAGCATCCTTCTTGAATGTGATCTCAGGTAAACCAATCACCAGCTTCTTCTTTACCAACTGATTGATATCATCAAAGTTTAAGTGATTCAACTTCTTGTGCCATAGCCAATTGAGTTCTGATTTGGCATGCACAATCAAGGTGTTTCGAAGGCTATGAGACCAATCAACAACATACATGTTACATTTGTCTTCTACCAAACAAGTACAACTTGATCACCTCTTTCACTAATGACAATACAGATTGTTTTTGTCAAAAGTGACCTTGTATCCCTTGTCACAGAATTGTCCAGCGCTCAACAAGTTGTAGTCCAGTCCTTCCACATATGCAACATTCTTGATTGTAAGTCCATTCCTCACAAGTGTGCCATATCCTCTTGTATATCTAGGTGTATTCTTGTTGCCAAAATTCACCCTTGGACCATCTTTTGCTACAAAGTTTGACAAACAGTGCTTATTCTTTGTCATATGTCTGGAGCATCCACTGTCAAAATACCAGACACCCTACAAAACAAAGTTAATGCATTTTAGGTACCCAAACCTGTTTGGGTCCATAATGGTCAGTGGTAAGCATGACCCTTGGCATGTCTCCATAAGGTCTTCTCTGAATGTGTCATACTTTGGTTCATACATGTATTCCACACATCCATAAGTTCTAACAAAGAGGTTGTGTAGGAATCACATATGTTTTCTCGGCCTTTTGGTTTATAATGTTTGTTTGAAGTGACTTTGGTTGTTAGAAACATTAGCATAGCCATTAGTTTCTTTGTGTCTGCTAGGAGAATGTACAGTAGTATGGAGTCTCTTTGAGGTCTTGTATAAGTCCTCTGCTTGATCCCATTGTCTAGGTTTTACCCTAGCAACAAGGTTATACTTTACTGTTTCTAGCATTAGATGTGAATATTCCAATCATCATCAGTAGGGAACAGTCTACATTTCCCCCTGAGATAAGTATCCCTTGAATGATAAACATTTTTGGGTTTAGCATTCTTATCCTTGGAACATTTTTGTTTCTCACCTTTCTGTGGTCCAGCAGACTTGGTAGCAGGTCTGCTATCAGCAGGCTTAGAAGGCACAGCAGTTTTATTTTTAGATTTATTCTTTTTATTAGGAGCTGTTGACTTCTTTGACTTCGATTTTGCTTCCTTGAAGCATTCTCATTGGGTTTTATCTTGCAAAGAACCTTATTGGGAGTTGGGTCTAGTGCGTGTACAAACTTAGGACCACCTCGGAACTAGGTTCGGTGACCTTCACTGGATCCACTCTTGTTAGATTGTTGAGTTCCAAATCCAAGCCCTGTTCTATCCCCATAAGGCTTTCCCGATTTGTATGCATGAGTGGAACAAGATGGTTCAAAGCAGATCAGAGAGGTGATGGATGTTCAAAGCAGACTTATACCGATTGTGTCAAAGATCTTTTCCTTACCTTTGAGAACCCTTAATTCAGCTTTCAATCTTCCAACTTCCAATTCAAGAGCTTCTTTTCAGCCTTCACAATCTCATAACTGATTGTATTATCCTCGATTGATTAAGGATGGCATCCAAAGTCTCATTGTTGTCGAATTTCTAGGATTTGAACCACAAGTTGATTCACAATCACTTCCAAATTTGGAGTATTGATAGATACAAATGTTGTATACCTCCTCGTTTCATCCATATTGTCCACCAAAGCATAATCTTCCATATCAAAGAACCAAAGGTCTTTGTGTCATCCGATTCATTTCCTTTTTCAAATTCCACTTCATACCCTCGATTCATCTTCAAACAACCATAGCCTTCTTGCCATGTCTTCTTTGTTGACTCTTGGTCTTGATGAGGTCCGGACAATCAGTCTAAAATGTCCAGCTTCTTGCGGTTGAAGCAAAGATAATCAGTTCATTGCCTTGTTTTAACTCAGGACGGTCAGGTTTGAAGTGTCCTGGTTTCTTGCAATGAAAGCACAGATAGTCTTATCTTTCTTTGATTCTTCTTTCCTTCTTTCAAGAGGCCTCTTTGTGAAATTTCTTGAAGGGCCTTTCCAGCTTTCATCATCCCGATTTTCTTGCTCGGTAGGGCAATCCGCTTCTTGCATTTCATCCAAGCAGATCATCTTGTCCTCATGATGTTTCTTCTTGATCTGAAGCAGCCAATGCAGGTGGTCTTTGGCTCTTCCTTTCAGCCTCAGTACAAGCTTTTGCTAAATTCATAAGCCTTGAGATCTCGAAAACAACTTGAAGTGTCTTCTTCATGCAACTTTCTCATTTCTTCAATTGCGATACCTTCATTTTCCAAACATCTTTTGCAGTGTAGAGCTTCCAAGATTTTGGTGTTTATTTCCTCTTTTGAATAACTTACACTCAAGCAGGTAAGTTCATCCAGATTGCATTGAATCTTGATTCCATTTGCTCAATGGTTTCATTTGGCAAAGATCTTGAACTTTTGGAACCTCTTTTTCCGCCACACCGATTTTATTCTTCTTTATTGCATCGGTGCCTTCACAGATCAAATGTACCTTGTCCCAAAGCTCCTTAGCGCTTTGCAATCTTTAACCTTCATGTACATATTGCTATCCAAGGTTCTATAAATGATGTCAATAGCAATGTTGTTGAGGTTTGCTCTCTTCCTGTCTTCGCATTCCATTCTCTTTTGGCTTTGGAATGTACTCGTGAGTTTCACCCACTATTCATCGACTTAGTAATCTCCAAAGTGGTCCATCGATTAGTACATCCATCATCTCATCATGAGTTGCAGCAAGGTAAGCCTGCATTCGACGTTTATACTCACCAAATCTATCTAGAGAACACATCAACATTGTTCTAGCATACTGTGTGTTATCAGTGATGCAAGTCTTTGAAAATCAGTAACTTGAAAGAAAGTTTCAAAGAATTTTTCACTAGCACAACAAGTAGGAATTCTTCAGAACAGAAGCACTGCTCCGATACTAATTGTTGGTCCCTTGAAAAAGGCTTTGGTTAAGTTTAGAGGGGGGGTGAATAAACTTAACACTTAAAACTTTGGAGTTAACAAATTGCAACTTCAAAGATCAACGATACTTCATGAGTCTCTTTGAGACCTCGAAGAGCCTCTCGATAAAATGTGAGTCTCATGTGATTCGATTCTTTGAATTTGTGCAAATGGAATTATTTCAAAATTAAGCCTTAAAACTTGTTGTTAAATATGATACTAAGTATTAGATACTCAGTAGTGCAAGTGTGTGATTTCAGTTGCTAGATTCAATAGATTGATGAATGAAATAAACTAAGTGCAGAAAGTAAATGCTGAAAGTAAGTGGGCAGATTTTTATAGTGGTTCCAGGTGGTGTAATCCTGTACGTCCACTCTTCTCCTGTGATGTTGGAGGAAATTCACTAGAGATCTTTGGAAAATCTGTTACAAAGATTCCTAAGGTTGCTTGTCCTTCACCAATAACTATGGCTTTACAAACTAAAGACTGGGAACAGGTAGGATTGCTGCTCCTGAGTCTTTCACTGGTCCTTGAAGGGTAGGATTGCCTCTTCACCAGCTCCACCACAAACAATAGTCTTTCACACCCAATGATGCTTCACTGTCTTCAAGAGTTCTTTATAAAATAAAGATTGAATCAAATAAATGATTCGATTGCAAAGCAGACTTGATTAGGATGATATAATCAGCACTTTATGTGCTTCAAGTGTGTATGCTTGATATAGCTTGAACGTAGAATACACTTGAAGAATTTCTCGGGATCAGTAGCTTAAAGTTCAGTAAGTTCAGCAGGGTGTTTTTCAGCTCAGTAATATCTCTTCAAAGTTTGTTAATTTTCATCATTTCGTTTCTGAGTTGAAAATCTTCTATTTATAGGCAAGAATGCATGTGACTTGTATTTGAAATTCAAATGTAACCGGTCCTTGTTTTTGTCCCATCTTATTTGCATTCTGTCACTATTCATAGGGTGACATCGCTGTAATTCCTTTTTGACAAAGTGATGCATGGCCCACCTTTGACTTGTGTCCATTGGATAAAGTCCTGAATCATCCCAACGTTCTTTTAATCCTAACCACTGATTTGTTTGATCAAATCAGAGGTAGTTGGCTGTCCTTATCCATGTAATCTTTCAATATAATCTTGATTTAATCGAGGTATTATCTCAGCAGGTTCATCAGTCTGCTGAGATACCAATCAGTCTGCTGAACATCATATTGATGTGTATAAAATACAATGCAGCTGATTTCTTTTATCT
This sequence comes from Gentiana macrophylla, assembly GCA_026214975.1. Classification (NCBI taxonomy): domain Eukaryota; kingdom Viridiplantae; phylum Streptophyta; class Magnoliopsida; order Gentianales; family Gentianaceae; genus Gentiana; species Gentiana macrophylla. Next base: position 87,065,359 of record CM047811.1, read on the forward strand.
AACTTTTATTTGTGAAGTTAGATTACACCCCTTTAATTATAACCAAGTTCCAAACATCATCCAACTTATGGAACTTAGACCTTCTACACAAGGTATATGTTAATCAGTTTAGGTCATCACAGACTTGCCTAAATTCTGATTCCATATCCTTGACTTTAAATACTAAGTTTGATCCCTTAGCCTTCATTTACTGAGTTTGAACCTCTCACCTTCGCCTTCAAAGAGAGTTCAAGACTAGTCAACTGACCTATCTACCCATCGACTAGACCGATCTGTGACACAAGTCGGTGACCATTACAAATGCTTGTTTGATCAAACCTATTCATAAATCAAACTCTAATAAACCTTTACAATTGATCTAGACATCTTTTTGTCTTTGCACTATAACAGCTAGTATGGCACTCATCATCAAAACATAGAAATAAGTCCAACAATCTTAATGTGTCGAGTGAAGGTAGGTTATAAGATTCTTGAGATCAAAAAGTGACGGTTGAACTGTCATAAGCCTTCTGATAGAATCTATAAGTAACAGCCTTAAACCTTGGAGTACCGTTACCCAAAGGTAGTTACTATCTGATTTAATCAGACCATGTCCAACATCGGTTGTTGGTGATTAAACTGATAAATACTACTAGATCAGAATGTCAATCCACCCATGACGCAGTGGGAGTATGGTTTAACCGTTGACCCATTATGGTTTTGTGGACTTTACAGTCTGCTGGGGTGATTGATAACCTATGGCTCTTGGTGGGCTGTATAGGATTCTGATTGTAGAAGTTTGTTCGAAAACCTTATCCCTGTAAATGGAGTTTTAGTACTCTAGTTATGTTCAGCCTCTTGTAGAACCACCTGAGTGTCTCAGGCCCAGTGGGAGTAATTGGATCTACGCCGAAAAGAGTCGAATGAATAGGAAAGTTTAAACTTTCAGTGCAAAGCTAAGTGGTATTGGGGTGATTCCCTGACAAGTAGAGAGATAACCAGACCTTGAACTCTCTCACCACTCAGTCTTGCTAGATTTCGTTAGAAAGCGGAAAATAGGGGTGATACCCTGAGACTTTCTTGCCAAAAACATATTCTGGATTCATTCAAAACAGAAGGGTCATGGTTAGAACAAATGGCAGGATGACTGACGGGGATTATATCCTTTAAGGATTTAAGAGAACCTCTCGGTCATTTAAAAGTCACATGTTTTAAAATATGTTGACTTGACCAGAATATTGATAAGTCTTTTGTAGACTGGACATCAATATTGGTAAATTAGTAGTATTAGTGTTCATGAATGATAACACAGAAACGGTTGGAAACAACATGTGTGTGCTATCTGAAGTTGGAAACTGACATGCCAAGATTCTCTAGATGAAAGAATTGGACTATATTCTAAGAATTTGATTCGGTCAAATCCACGAGAATGAGTCATTGGCTATCCCACCTGTCTTATTGAATAAGATGATTATGCATATACGGTTGCAGAATTCATCGAGAGTAGTCCTACCCTACCTCTCAGGAATGATTCTCCAAATCTTCGGATAAAGAGAAAATGGGATAGAGTCTCTTTAGGATAAGGGCAAGTCATCTTAACACGAGTCAATTGCAATCGAATCTTGGATTTGAGCAATAAGTAGCGGTTTAGTACGTCCTCAAGTATCTTTAGAGAACGAGGAATCATATGCTTGTATATTCAGGTGCAAACTTGAATATGGTTGACTACACTGATTCTGACTTGTAGTCAGATTAAGGATGATCATTAAGTTGATCTCGGGCTCAGTGTTTACTCATAGTGCTTAGAATTTCCTTTTGGGTCTGGGAGTAATTCCAGGTCTGATAAGCCAATATAACTTCATTGTGAAAACAGTGAAGAGATAGCTTAGAAGGATCTTCTCTGTCACAAGAAGTCAAAAGCATGTTGAGAGAGAGTACCACCTGATTGGAAGGACCGACAACGTTTCAATCCTACAGATCGTCTCGAGTCGACAACCTAACTAATCAGTGTACCAAGTCGAGTGCTTAGAGGGTACGGAATTGATGGATATGTCTCATCTGCTTTTAGAGCAAGTGGGAGAGTGTTGTGAATAAGATGAGAAAGGGTGTGCTCTAAAAACAATCGTTGCTTGTCATTTCGTGCAAGTGGGAGATTGTTAGGTGTAGTGCACGAAAGACAATTTGTGTAATTGTTTTTGATATTGGATGACAGAATTTATCTCACCTTAGTTACTTGTGCTTGTAAAGTAATACACTGCTGCAAACCCTAAGTATATCTGTATGTAACCACTTAACTCAATGTATGGATTACACCTGAGGATTGAGTTAGTGGAGATATGCTTAAACTGTTAGTCCATGGTGAACTTAATCAGAGTTTAGGGTCTCTTGATTAAAACACCAATAATGCGCCCAGAACACCTTAGGGTGTGATAGTCTTATCCGGACTGTCGGTAGAGGGTACCTACGTGGGGCATTTATATATGATGGCATTCATATAGGACTGGACCGATTTAATCTGAATTTCTTGATATAATTCCGTAATCGAGGAATCTTATTAAATGATTAGATGATCATATATGGATCAACCTTAATCCCGAAGCGATCACAGGGTGCTGCTTGTCGCGGGTTAGTGTTTGATGTGTTAGTTAAGGTTCACTTAAATATGTGTTCCAAGCCACTTCTCATTGGTACTACCTCCAGATGAGTGAGTAGTTCTGATTTTCACAGACATGGAATCAATTCCTTCCTACGTGAAGTAGAGAGACAGTCCCCTTATTTGTTAGCCTTAAGAAAGTGATCGATCCCGGGAGTTCATATTAGACTAATTGATCACTAGTCAGATATGTGAACTAATTGATCATCGAGGGGTTAATGGTAAATAAGGATAAGATATTTCGTAGGTCGGGTTTACGGAGATATCCCACTCAGAATGGACAGTCTATGGAGGGTTAATCCGTATGTAGTGATTATATCAATGGACGCTTATTCACTCTATGGGTTGAGTATAAGTATGCATCTATGATCGGTAGAGTTCAGTTTCGGGTTTATGGTGGCGTAATCCCGGAATTAATAATTAATGTACTTATTCGGTTCGATGAATAATTAATTATTGGAGCTACTGGTTATAGGTCCATGGTCCCCGATGTGGCTTCTGTAATTCGGACTAATAATCTTGTTATTTGGGCCTCAGTGATAATGAATTGGCTGGGCTAATAAATTGATATGCATGGATATTATTTAGTTGGGCTAAATAATATAATACACATGAAAGACATTTTATGTGGGCTTAGTAAACCCTTAATGTGGCGCCAATGTGAGTCATTTAATTAGAGAGAAGTTAGTTTTCTTGGATAATTATTTGACATGTGATTTATCTTTTATTTGTTAAATGATAATTCATGGAATATTAGATAATAATATGATTTATCCTAATTTGTTTGGGATAATCATTTTATTTATCTTTTATTTGGAATAAAGGATTAATGTAATAATTATCTCTTAATTATTTAATCCTTGGAGGACAATGATTACTCTCCTATATAAAGAGAGTTCTCCCAAGCCTTAGGTATTGGAAAATTTCGACTTGACCACCAAAAAAGAGAGAAATAATTAGTTTTCTTGTCTTGGGTTTTAGAAGAAGAAAAGCTACAAGTTTTTCTTGGTATTGCATATCAAGCAGGTTCGTTTATCAAGAAGGGTGTCTCCCAACCGCCGTTTGGAGAACACATCGGAAGATCTTGGCTTCTCTTCCTACTATTGGTAACATGATCTTAACCCCCTTGTAGTAGTTTAAGTCCTTTAATTGTGTATTGTGATGTATAAGTCGTGATCCATCCACTGCGCGTAGATCTAACTCGTTTAGATCTAAGAACCTGCATCCTTCAGTTAGGTGAGCTCTTACCTTGAAAACACTTAGGTGGCTAGTAAATGACTAACAAATCACACAAGTGTGTAGTAAAAGACTAAACGTCGTAACATTCTTGGTAAGGCACTTGGCTATATCTGATGTGTGGGCGGTCAGATAAAGTGCACATCTCTACTAGCCTATAAACGGCTAAATGGTATAGGGACTTCGCCGAACGTGTACATTATCGGGTCTTAACCCGTGGCTACTGGTGTGATCCACTAATAGGTTGCAAACGATACCTCATGGTGGGTAGCATCAGGCGTAGTGCCCTTGAATGCCGGTGTAATAAACTTGAGTTAAGTTAGAAACGTTTAGTCACAACATGTTGATGAGCATGAAGTGAACCATAGAATGGAGTCGGTTTCGTTTACATAATTTAATGATTAATTAAAACCCTTTATGAGATCAAATTAATACAGTAGCTTCTGTTTCTTGCTAAGTACCTTTGTACTTACCTCAAATGCATTTTTGTTTTTGTTTGGGGTGAGAAGATGGACAGGTTGAGCAAGAGTGACGAGGACTTCGAAGATGATATGTGATCATGCTTGCTATGTTATGATAGACTTTTCCCTTGTTGTTTAATAACTATGTAATATACTATGTTGCACTTTGTTTTTCAAGGCATGTTGTACTTTCATTTGAAAACTTGTAAGACGAGATGTTGTACTTTCTTTCCTTAAGGTTTCGTATGGTTGTATGAATTATGTATCGTTGTTGTAAGATATCTTTCTATCCTTAGTATGTTACGTTTCTAATTTTATCTTGAAAACAAATACACCCGAGTATTTTAGCTTCCGTAAATGCAAAACTCGATACGACATAGTAGAGGCTTACGTATAATATAGAATTTAATTTATATTATACGTGCTGAACGTTCTATTTCCGGGTAAGGACTAGGTATCCGGGAATAGGGCGTTACAGTTGGTATCAGAGAGAAGCATCCTTTAGGCTTTCTTTCTTGAGATAATTTTCTTCTTTAGATCACTTAGTAACATTATGATCTTCTTCATCTTTTAGAATGGCAACCACTAGGAGAGTTGTTCATAGGGCCGAGGAGTCAGACCAGAGGCAGGCAGTTCTACACCAGTGGTAGGGAGCTGAGCTTTGAGACCTTACGTACCACTTCAACAGAATCAGTCACCACGGGCTCAACAGGAGAAACCTCCATAGTGGCACGTGGGAGGATCGGTTCAGGTTACTATGGTAAGTGACATCCCAGTAGATTTTGTACCATCAGTGACAGAAGTTTATCCTCCAACACCACCAGTAAGCTATCCTCCAACCTCAGTCTACCCTCCACAACAACAAACCTTCAAACCTTCATACGCAAGTCACCCACCTCAACCTACAATACCTCAATCACCACGATTTGACCATCACTATGGCTTTGGATATCCACCATACGGTCTACATCAGCCATACCACACTCCACCACACCATCCAAGGTACCACCCTTATCAATAAGCACCACCCGTGACACAACCTCAACAACCCCGATAGCCTTATCCACCACCTTATCCACCGGTTTACGCACATGTTTACCCATCAGTTAGACCATATGTGGTTGAGCAAGCACCATCAGTTGATTGATACACCAGGCTGAAGAGGAGCCGTATGCAAGACTTTTATGGGAATATGAGACAAACCAGGGCAGAGATGTGGTTGCGGAGCTTTGAGAAGGCATGTAGAAACGTGAATGTATCAGAAATAGAGATGGCTCAGTTAGCTGTAGGGTTTCTGTTGGGCACGGCTGAGAGTGGGTTTGAGGCTATAAAAAGTAGCCGGGGTAAGGTTACTATTTGGCAAGATTTTAAGGACTTATTTTACAATAAATACTTCCCACTAGCAGTACAAGCAAATCAGACAAGTCGGTTTTTGAGTCATAGTCAAGGTCTACACACGTCCGTGTCTCAATACACTAATCATTTCAATGAGTTGGGAAGGTTTTATCCTGAAATCATGAGAGTTGAAGAGAAGAAAATGGCCCTTTATAATAATGGATTATCTCATGAGATTCAAGCCGGTATGATGGGAGCTACGCCAAGGAATATGACGGAGTTGTTGAACAAAGCCATAGAAGTGGAGACTTTTAAGAACAAACCCTCTGTGACAATTGGTGCTAAGAGAACGTTCGGGACAAGTCAAGGAAGTAGTCGGGCAGAACCACATCAGAATGTGAAGAAGACGTCGGCATCCTTGTCAACGACACCTTCAGCAAGTGCACCCATTTGTCAGAAATGCAAGAGACACCATTCGGGTGAATGCAAGGCTAGCACAGACAGCTGTTATTACTGTGGAGATCCAGGACACTTTGCAAGGAACTGTCCAACCAAGGGAGGTAAAGAAAATCAAGGTCAAGCAAGCGGGAAAGGAAGTTCAAGCCGACCGGTTCGAGTTTTTGCTATGGAGTCAGAGGTTGCGGAGCCTGATGATAATGTTATCTCAGGTACTTTTAAATTGTTTATTCTATGTTATTAAAGTACTATTATAGCACTTTAGATCATGTTATAGTTGTATTTAAATAAATGAATTTACATTTTTAGGTACGATAATAGTCGATAATCTAACAGTTAAGGCTTTGTTTGATACCGGAGCGTCTAGCACTTTTGTGTCTTTTAAGGTTTCTAAGAAACTAAACTTACCTATGGAAGTGTTAAGGGAAATGTTGGAAATAACTACACCATTAGGACGAGTTACTAAAGTGACAAAGATGATACCGCAAGTGGATGTTCGTGTAGGATCTTATCGGTGTAAGAGTGACCTTATAGTGTTAAAATTTACGGACTTTGATGTGATCTTGAGAATAGATTGGTTGTCCAAGAACTATGTACATTTGGACTATAGGGAAAAGAGAGAAATCTTTAAAGTACCCGGAAAATCTTCTAATACCTTTCAAGGTAACGTGTACCAGCCGAGTAAGAAGCGTCATCCGATAATCTCAGTAGTTAAGGCTATAAGAGCATATCAAAAAGTTTATGAAGGCTACTTGTTGTATGCAATGGATGTAGAGCAAGTTAAACCTAAGTTGGAAGAAACTCCTATAGTCAAAGAATACCCTGAAGTTTTCCCAGATGAATTACCAGGTAATATGCCAGATAGGGAAATTGAGTTTGAGATCAAGTTAGTACCGGGAGCAGTACCAGTAACAAAAGCACCTTATAGGATGGCTCCGGCTGAATTAAAGGAATTAAAAGCTCAGTTAAAGGATATGTTAGAAAGAAATATAATTCAGCCTAGCACTTCACCTTGAGGAGCACCTGTCTTGTTTGTAAAGAAGAAGGATGGTAGCATGAGCATGTGTATAGATTATAGAGCCTTGAATAATCTCACCATCAAGAACAAGTATCCACTACCAAGGATTGATGACCTGTTAATATGTTGCAAGGCAACAGAGTGTTTTCTAAGATTGACCTTAGATCCGGTTACCATCAGTTGAAGATCAAAGTGGTAGATATACCGAAGGCAGCCTTTAGCACAAGCTATAGACATTATGAGTTCTTGGTTATGACTTTTGGACTTACTAATGCTCCATTAGATTTCATGGACTTGATGCAACGAGTGTTCATGCCTTACTTGGATAATTTTGTGATAGTATTCATAGACGACATCCTTATTTACTCAAAGGATGAGAAAGAACATGAAGAACACTTAAGAACCGTGCTGAAAACTTTGACAGAGAAACAGTTGTATGCTAAGTTTTCCAAGTGTGAGTTTTGGTTGAAGCAAGTCAGTTTTCTAGGACATGTGATTTCTGGGGATGGTATACAGGTAGATCCAGCAAAGATAGAGGTGGTTGACAATTGGCCAAGACCTACCATAGTTTCAGAGGTAAGAAGTTTTCTGGGGTTAGCCGGATACAATAGGAAGTTCATGCAAGACTTTTCCAAGATAGCTACACCACTCACCAAACTTACACAGAAGAATGTGAAGTTTGAATGGAGTAGTGAGTGTGAGACGGCCTTTCAGACCTTTGAAGGATAGGTTAACCACGGCACCAGTTTTGGCAGTTCCGGAGATCTTTGACAATTATGATGTTTACACCGATGCTTCAGGACAAGGTTTAGGTTGTGTGTTGATGCAAGGAGGCAAAGTGATTGCCTATCCATCTAGACAACTAAAAGTGCATGAAAAAAACTATCTGACACATGACTTAGAGTTGGCAGCAGTATTGTTTGCCTTAAAGACTTGGAGACACTATCTGTATGGAGTCAAGGCCAGAATCTTTACAGACCATAAGAGTTTGAAATACTTCTTTACTCAAGAGAATCTGAATATGAGGCAACTAAGATGGTTAGAGTTCGTGAAGGACTATGACTTGGAAATTCACTACCATCCGAGTAAAGTAAATGTGGTTACAGATGCGTTGAGTAGAAAGCCAGTGTATGCAGTTTCAGGGGTTTAAGATTTGGCAGAGCGGTTAGACGGCCTGAATATCCGGGGTTTCGATCACTTTGGGGACCGACAGTTTGTGGCACCATTGTTGGCTAGGTCAGAGTTGGTGGATGATATCCAGGGTAAGCAAGATGAAGACCCATATTTGTAGACATGAAGAGAGTTGCAAGAGAAAAGCCAATTGTTGGAGACGTACGAGATAAGAATGGAAATCTTTGGTACCACGACCGGTTATGTGTACCCAATATAGGTGACCTAAGACAGAGAGTCGTGGATGAAGCACACAGAATCGCCTTTGCAGGGCATCCAGGAGCTACAAAGATGTATAGAGATTTGAAGGACCATTTTTGGTGGCCATCAAAAAAATTGGAGATAGCTAAGTTTGTGGCTGAATGTGATACGTGTCAGAAAGTCAAGGCCGAGCATAATAAACCAGGAGGTATGCTTAAACCTTTAGGTATCGCCGAATGAAAATGAGATAAGATCGTGGCAATCGATTTATTGGTCGGTTTTGGAAGAGTTAGCAGAAAGCCTTGGGTACGATGTTGGACTTGAGTACGGCCTTTCACCCTCAAACAGACAGACAGTCGGAAAGAACAATCCAAACATTAGAAGATATGTCGAACACCACTATTTTGGGATGAAGTTGGGGAGAAGCAACTTACCGGGCGAGAATTGGTTGAACAAGCTAAGGAAAGAGTTTTGTTGGTTAAGAAAAACTTGAAGGCAGCTCAAGACCGTCAGAAAAGTTGGGCCGATGTTAGTAGAACACGTATGGAATTTTATGTTGCTGAAAGAGTATACATTTGAGCTTCACCGATGAAAGGAGTAAAACGTTTTGGACAAAAGGGAAAGTTAAGTCCAAGGTATGATGGACCTTTTGAGATCCTTGAGAGAGTTGGACCGTTGGCATATAAGCTCAAGTTTCCATTCAATGCCAAGAGTCCACAACGTGTTTCATGTTTCGATGTTGAAGAAGGGTTTGACAAAGACGGATGTTGAAGCTATAGTTGATCTATAAATCCTTCAAGATAACCTTGCCTATGATGAAAAGCCGATTAAGATTTTGGATAGAAAAGAAAAGATGATCAAGAGAAGGTTGGTTCCTTTGGCCTTGGTGCAATGGATCAATCATTCACCAAACGAAGCTACTTGGGAAGTGGAGAAGACATGATCACTGAGTTCCGAGACTTCTTGGATTTACCAGGTATGTTGAAGTTTCAAGGACGAATCTCCTCTTAAGGGGGGGAGGAATGTAATATTCCGATTTTTGGGAAATGCCAGACGTGTCATTTTGTGAAAACGAAATATTATATTCACTTCTAATTATGGATTAAAGAAATATAATTATATATATATATATATATATATCATTTTATGGGGACTGTTTTGGAATTCAAAGTATCCAAGAGGTTTTAATGGTAAATAACTAAGAAAGTTTATTTTGGGGAAATAAAGCTTTCTAGTTAATGGGAAGTTGTCAGGAGGAAAAACTAATCAAAAAATTTCACGTTCAAAAACTAATCAAAAAATTTCACGTTCAGTTCCTACGTTTGACAGCAAAAGAAGAGACAAGGACACTTTTCCATTTATCTCACAAGGCTTTTAACGGATTTCAGATTTAAGTAGAGCAGGAGCATCGTGAGAGTGCAAGGATCGTGTTGATACCAAAAGTTGGGAGTTTTACCAAGGTATGAAAATAGCCCTAAATCTGGTTTTCTTCATGTTCGATCATGTTTGGGTTGAAGAAAGTGTGTGATTCGTAGTAATATATAGTTAGAAACCTTGATCCTAACTAGTTTTTGAATTGGTTGTGGATCAAATAGGTTTTCGTCGAAGTTTGAAGGTTGGTTGCAGATCTTCTGCAAGTTTGCTTTGAAGTTGTGCTTTGATCAAGTAAGAAAATCTTCTCTATTGCTTTGATTATGGTTTGGTAGAGTTAAGGTTTGGTGTTGGAAGTAATATGATGTTTAATTTCATGTATAAGTGTTACCTTGCTAGTATATGATGCTATATGTTGTTGAAATGGCATTTTTATGTTGTTTTGATGAGTATATGGATGAAGAACATGTTTGGAAGTGGTAGGGATCCGATAACGTGCAGAAAAAACTATGTTTTGGGGTTTACAGCGCTAGGTGCGGGCGCACCAAAGCCAGTTCGGGCTCACTGGAAAAGCAAGAAGCCCGTTTTTACATTCAGAGTCTCAGTGCGGGTGCACTGGATCCAGTGCGGGTGCACTGGGTAGGCAGAAGGTTAGATTTACATTCAGAGACTTGGTACAGGCGCACCCGAATCCATTGCGGGTGCACTGAATCCAGTGCAGGCACACTACTTTTCTTTTTTCTTTTTTTGTGTTTGAGCGGTTTTGAGTCTTGAGTCTAGTTTTAAATGTTGTTTCTTGACCTAATAACATTAAATGAAATTGAATAAGCCACGATTAAGCTTCGGGTGCATTTAGTTCCGGCACCGGATGTACTCTTCCGTAGAGTTGAAGTTCGGGACCGTCGGAAGGGTATGATGGGCTTGTGCTTTGATGAATTAGTAATCATCAATGTCTGTGTATATGTCTAGGGTGTTGTGTCTAGAGTATAAGTGAGGGAGTAGAGATGTTAGGTGAGCTCTTACCTTGAAAACACTAAGGTGGCTAGTAAATGACTAACAAATCACATAAGTATGTTGTAAAAGACTAAACGTCGTAACATTCTTGGTAAGGTACTTGGCTATATCGCGATGTGTGGGCGGTCAGATAAAGTGAACAGATCCACTGGCCTTTAAACGGCTAAATGGTAGAGGGACTTCGCCGAACGTGTACACTATCGGGTCTTAACCCGTGGCTATTGGTGTGATCCACTAATAGGTTGCAAACGATACCTAATGATGGGTAGCATCATGCGTAGTGCCTTTGAATGCCGGTGTAATAAACTTGAGTTAAGTTAGAAATGTTTAGTCACAACATGTTGATAAGCATGAAGTGAACCCTAGAATGGAGTCGGTTTCGTATACATAACTTAATGATTAATTAAAACCCTTTATGAAATCTAATTAATGCAATAGCTTCTGTTTCTTGCTAAGTACTTTTGTAATTACCTCAAATGCATGTTTGTTTGTGTTGGGGTTGAGAAGATGGTCAGGCTGAGCAAGAGTTTGACAAGGACTTCGAAGATGATATGTGATCATGCTTGCTATGTCATGATATACTTTTCCCTTCTTGTTTAATAACTATGTAATATACTATGTTGCACTTTTTTTTCAAGGCATGTTGTACTTTCATTTGAAAACTTGTAAGACGAGATGTTGTACTTTCTTTCCTTAAGGTTTCGTACGGTTGTAAGACTTATGTATCGTTGTTGTAAGATATCTTTCTATCCTTAGTATGTTACGTTTCTACTTTTATCTTGAAAAAAAATATACCCGAGTCTTTTAGCTTTCGTAAATGCGAAACTCGATACGATGTAGTAGAGGCTTACGTATAATATAGAATTTATTTTATATTATACGTGCCAAACGTTCTATTTTCGGGTAAGGACTCGGTATCCGGGAACGGGGCGTTACAGAGCCATCCTCACCCAAACCATGATCACCACATCGCTCTTACCACATGCAGACGGTTAAATTACCTGCTTCCATCACTGACGAAATGGATAAAATTTCTCACTCTTTCTTTGGGACGACTACGGAGAAAAGAAAAAAGTACATCATGTGGCTTTGCAATCGATCTGTCAACCTAAGCTCTAGGATGGCCTTGCAATTAGAAGAGCTCGAGAGATGAATACGGCTTTTTTAGCCAAATTAGTATGGCAAATCTTGACGGACTGCAACAAACTTTGGGTTCAACTTATGATGAAAAAATATGGTTCCCCATTTGTGACGCCTAAACCGGCTACTTCGTTTATTTGGCGCCACATCTTCTTTGCAGCTAACAAGTTGAGATCGGCCTTTGCCTTAGATTCTGATGGAACCCCCATTTGGATGGCCAGCCCTTTAGGCAAATTCTCTGTGAGTTCAGCTTACATGAGGCTTGCAAAAGTAATATGCTAATGAATAAATATACGGCAGGCTAACAAAGAGTTTGGAGTATCAAAGGCCCACTTCGAGGTAACATTCTTCTTTGGCTCATCCGTAGAAATTCTCTCCCCACTGCCGAGACGCTTACCAGGAGGAATAACATTGATGATGACTCATGCAAGTGTTGTAGATATTCTAGTGAATCAATATTGCATGCCTTCGGGATTGTAATTGGGTGCGTAAAGTGTGGAAGGACATCATACATCCTCAGTTTTGGAACGAGTTCCTTAGTGCCCATGATGCACCAACTTGGCTTGATAGGTGCCTTCAAAATGACATGCTCAAGAAGGATAATATTGATTTCTTGCGGGTCCTCTTTCGGGAAATAATCTTAAGCATTTGGTATTGGCGCAACGAAGAATTTCACAATGAAGACCGACATAGACCCCCGAAGGCAGTCTTTATGTCTCAAGCTATACGGAAAGCACATGAACTTCATCTAAAGTGGCGCAAATAAGATTCCAGTTTATTTCTATGTTTCTTGTATAGTATTTTTTTTTTTTTTGATTGATTAGTTTCGAACAGCTATACAGTTTTATGCAATTAATATAAAAATCTGGTTTAACCAAAAAAAAAAATAGACTTACTTTTATTGAATCTCTCCATGGATTTTGCATTAGACATCATCTACTCCACTACCGTCTCTCTCCAACTTCCACCGCATCCCTTAGGGCAGTCGCCCCCACAAATCTGTGAAAAATTACTACAAATATGTTACGTAATTTTTTTTGCTTCTTTAAAATTTAAATTCACTCCTATCATCTATAATAATTGGATAGCTATAGGAAAAAAAATTAAGTGCATTCTAATTTGACTTTCTTTATAAGCCATGTGCATTAAAAATTAAAGAAACGACCGGCCATTCAATATAACGTTACAAAAAAAAAAACATATAATTTATGTAAAAGTTACGAGATATAAGGCCAAAAAGAGCAAGTATTTTTTTTCTGCGCAATGAGAAAGTATTTTTTGAGGAAATAAACAATTTTATTAATCAAGATCCGCCAAACAAATGGTCAAAACATCACTCGGGGGCATGGAACCCCAAAGTGTCCGAGTAGAAACATATAAACTATGTATAGCTAGAAGATGCGCTGGGACATTCCCCATTCGTATAATGAACGGAAAAAAAAAACAGAAACAAAACTAGCCACAAAACTACACTTACTCACTTTAAGTGTATTTTGTATCCGGAAAAAAAGGAAGGTAATTAGGCTTACTTTGAATGAATCGTTAGAACAACAATAATCGACGGTTTGTACACACCCTGAATCTAACTGTACTCGTTCAGAATCTTAGGGGTACGCACCGCAGCTAGCTCAAAGTGAAATAACAATAACAAAATAGACTTACTTTTGATATGGGGGGTTTTAAATCGCCGGGCCCGGATGGTTTTTGCCCGATTTTTTTTCAACACAACAGGGATGTGGTAAGTGGGTCTCTTATTTCTTGGGTTTTCACGGCATTTCAAAACCACTCTTTCCCTCCCGAGGTAAATCGGACGTTTATTTCCCTCATCCCGAAAGTGCACCCACCGGAATTAGTCACTCAGCTAAGACCAATAGCTCTCACAAATGTGTCCTCGAAAATCGTTACCCAAATCATAGCGAATCGACTGCGTCGTGTGATTGACAAACTTGCCGATAACTGTCAAAATGCATTCATCCCTATTGGGAATAAAATTTAGTTTTGATGATGATTCATATTATTCAAGAACATGTTTGTTTACACCCCATTGATGAAGTGCTGAAACTAGCTGTTATAGTGAAAGGCAAAAAGATGTCTAGAACTGAATGTATAAGTTTTACTAGAGTCTGATAATTGTATAGGTTATATCAGACAAGTACTGTATTAGATAGAAGTGTCGTAAAACTGAAAACTGAAAATCATCTAAGAAACTGGAAAGACAACTCATCTAAAACTGACTCAGACTACACCAAGAACTGAACCTCACTCAGAACTGAAGAAGGTAAGTTCGCTGAGGGACACAGACTCAGTTGGCTCATCTAAAATTGAAGGTCGAGGAAGCAGACTGGCGATTCTGAAGATTGAAGAACCTGAGGGCTTCGATCATGAAAGTCGAGACTGTAAAGTTAGACTTCAGGCAAGTTTGTGGTGACTTAAACTGACTTTATGGATCTTGTATGAAGACCTAAGAATAATAAGGACAAAGAACTCTTAGATGATATACGCTTATGGTGTACTCTGATTAAGTCAATAATAATCAGACTAAAAACTGGAGTGCTGACATTTGAAGAAGAGTAAAATCTCAGTTAATGATCCAAGTCAGTCAAGAAACCGACAACTGACAAAATCAGTATAAAACTGATCAGGATACTCAGTTTTATAAGTCAGTCATCCAACGAACTGATAGTACAGTCGAACGTTGTAAAGGAAGCAATTCTATTGGATGAAATACTGACAAGTCAAAACGGTCACAAAATATAGCCGTTACAAGATAGACGTTGTTACAATTCAAATTCAAGCGAAATGAACTTTGGACCTTACACTATAAATAGAGGACTTTGCACCAAGGATCAAACACCAAGAATTAACAGAGATTGCAAGCATTTTTGTGCAAGAGTCTAGTTAATTTGATTTATCGTCTATATCTGCGCTAACAAGATCAATCAAGAATTTCTTCAAGTGTTCAAGATACACAGAATTTATTCAGAATCTGACACTTTGAAGAACCACAAACAAGAACAAATTTATTGATTCTCAGCCCAACTCTGATTCTTAATCAAAGGTTCAGACTGTGAAGCAATCCGGTGAAGGATTTGCCAAGGACAGTTGTATCAGCAGTCGGGTAGACTGTGTTTGTGGTGGTAGATGGTGAAGAAGCATACGTAACCCTTCAAGGGCCAGTGGCTCAAGCATTTTAAGAGCAGCAATCCAACATGTTCTTTGACTGTTTAGATAGTGAAGCTAGGCTTAGCCAAGGACTATTGTTTAGGACTTTGTAACAGCTCACCTCAAGAAGTTCTAGTGGAATTTTCCTTCTACACCACAGGGGAAGAGAGGACTGACAGGATTACACCACCTGTAACCTCTATAGCTCTTGTTTTATTTACTTTACGCACTTACATTCTCTTATAGCGTTTAATTATGCTCATACAGCATACGGAAGAACTGATTGTTACACTGTTTCACAGCTCACAAACTGACATTCATCAGAATTCAGTTTAGCACACTCAGCTTTCACAGATAATAACAAGATCAAGAAAAAGGCTTAATTTAATCCGCTGCCAGTTGACTCAGATTGACATAAGTCAGTTTGACTTAGACTCAGCTCAGTTAGCTTAACTCCTTAACTGAACCTAAATCGCTTAAATCTAGTTTCTAGTGACAAGTTTATTCACCCCCCCCCCCCCGGTCTAAACTTGTGTTAGCCTTTCCAAGGAACCAACAATTGGTATCGGACCAGAGTTTTCTGTTCTGACTTAGAGCAAGTAACTGGTAATCAGTTATTCCGATACCAACAACTGGTATCGAGCAGTGTTTCTTTAACAAGTTTTTGTTTAAAACTCATTTGCTCTATTCCTCCCTAGTTGTTCTTATTTGAAAGCTCAGTTTTCAGTCTTTATATAATCATCTTTCACTCAATCACAATGGATAACAATCAGTATGCCAGACAAATGCTTATGTGCAACATGGATAGATTTGACGAATACAAACGTCTCATGCAGGCTTTTTTAACAGCTACTCATGATGAGATGATGGACGTGCTCACTGATGGACCAATCCAGGTCACTCACATGCAGACTGTTGGTGAAAATCAAGTTTGTGTTCCAAAGCCCAAGGCTGAATGGACCAGTGATGATCGCAAGCAAAACAATCTCAACAACGTTTCTATGGACTATATCCTCAGAACTCTTGATAGCAAACATGTACTTGAAGGTGAAAGATTGCACTACTGCTAAGGAAATGTGGGACAAACTTCAGTTAGTTTGTGAAGGTACTGAATCCATCAAAAAGAATAAGATCTCAGTTGCAAAGCAGAAGTTTGAGAATTTCAAGATGAAATACGGAGAGACCATTCACCAAATGGAGACAAGATTCAGCGCAATCATGGATGAACTGGGCCAACTCAAGATTGAATATACAAAGAAAGTAATCAATACAAGAATCTTGATGGCCTTGCCCATGTGTTGGAAGATGAAGGTCACTGCTATGGAAGAATCCAGAAGACTTGACATAGAGGATTCCTTTAAAATCTTCTCAAATCTGAAAGCTTATGAATTCGGTAAAGATTTTACAAACACAGCTGCAATAATCAAAGCTCTGTAAGAACCTAAAACCACAGCACTTGCAGCAACATCAAAATGACACTCAAGAAACATCCACAAATAATCTTTAACAGATGGATGAAATGGAAGAACAAATGGCACTTATGATGAGCATAATCAGAAGGATGAAGAATGGTCATCCAGTAACTCAAAAAAACATCAAGAAGACTCCTGAGAAAAGGAAAGATGATGAATATCTTTACTTCAACTGTAAGAAGCCTGGTCACTACAAAGCTGAATGTCCAGAACTGACCAAGAAGACTCAGCAACAAAGAACTGAAAGAAGAGCATTTTTAGCTGGAGATGAGTCTGACTACGAAGCTGGTACAGAAAGATTATCTGACGAGACTGTTAGGTGTAATGCCCGAAAGACAATTTTGTAATTGTTTTATTTAATAAATGAAATGATATTATTATTCATATTTATTATTGTTGGTCCCAGAGAAGGGTGAAACTATAGTCAGAGGGGGGGTGAATGACTATAGTGGAGTTTCAAAAACTTTTCTCTTATTTAAAAGCTTTTGGGCAAATGGATAAGTCCCTTCTTACTACGTTGTTTTCAAATCGGTGTAGACGATCCACAGTATATAAGTTATGATGTAGGCTAAATAAATAAATGTTTGTAAAGTAAATTGCGCGGAAATTAAATTGACACAAGGCTTATAGTGGTTCAGGGTGGTGTAATCCCTTAATCCACTCTTCTCCTGTGATGATTGGAGGAATTCACTATTGTTTTCACAGATACAATAGTATGATTGTCCTTGGCTTCCCAAGCTTCACAATCTACAAGACTATCACTCCTTGATCGCATGAATTTTTGTTGATTGATCTTCCTTTGCTACTCCTTGAGATCAAAATCCTTCAACAGCTATCACAGATTCAACTCCTTCTCAGATTGCCTCTGATTCAGTTGCTTTAGTTTGATGTGAATGTGATTTACACACTTGCTTGATCAATCTCAGTTCTGAGTATGACTTTGTAGTTCTGATACTTGAGTTGATCACTAGATATATCTTTTTAAGTCCAGAGAGAAGGCTTTTCAAATTGATAGAGTTTCTACTTTCTTTCTTTTTGGAATCATTGTTTTCTTTTTCTGTCAATGCCTTCAATTTATAGCCTTGAATAACCTTGGTTTTTGAAATTCCGTCCGTTGGCTATATTAATGAGGGGTGATTCCCCCTTAATTGTATTCTCCTTGATTTCAGTGATCGGATTCTTTCTTCAAACGTATAGCAGAAAATCCGTCCTTGATTGATCCTTTAATGATTGTGCATTTAATGCATGATCTGCTTTGAATCTTCAACGATATTAAATCGATCTTGTAAGTGTCTCTTCACCGTTTGTAGAACGGTCGAGTGAGCCTTCCGACTTAGCCGTTAGTTCTTTCTTCATTTGCTTTGTTTTCTCTTTGCGAAAGTCGATTGTACTCGGCCGATTCACTGTTTTCTTCTTTGTTCTAGTTTTTGAAGAGTATTTGTACTTCACTGATCCTTGATTTGGGTGAGACCAGTGTACACCACATTTGAATATTGAGTTTCATCACTTAAAACATAACTTAGACTTATCCAAGGTCATCACAGACTTCCTTGGTTATAAGTCAGACCATAATGTCTTCATATCTTCTCTGCTGGTGCTTGGCTGGCTTTAATTTGCCGAATATCTGTTTTTGCTTTGTCGTCCTACCAACTAGTACAGTACTTGTCTGACTTAACTTATACAACTTGTCAGACCCTAAGTAAAGACTTATACAGAGAATTCTAACTTATTTCAGGCTTGCTATAACAGCTAGTATGGCCATCATCAAAACATAACAAAATATTCCTAACAATTATTCTCATATTCACCGATGTGACAATAGTATTTACACTACAGAAAACCCTAAAGTATATCGCTTATGTTATCGCTTAACTCAGTCTATGAGATATACACGGGAGGATTGAGTTAGTGAAGATGTACTTAAAATACAATTAGCCCGTAGTGAAGTTAATCAAGAGTATCGGGTCTCTCCTTTAACGTGCTATTAATGCGCCCAGAACACAATAGGTGTGATTGTCTTATCCGGACTTTCGGTTAAGAGAACCTAGTGGGGCATTTATATATGATAGATATATCATATAGGGCTAGACCAATTTGATTAGAGTTCACGATATAATTCTATAATCGAGAAGTCTTATCGAATCAATCGATGATCATATTTATGGATATATCTTAATCCTGAAGTGATCACAGTCAACTGCTTGAATCAGTATGAGGTTTGACTTGACGGTTAAGGATTACACGGAGTCTGTGGTCTAAATTACCCCATCTTGCATTGTACTGGATTGAGTGAGTAGTCTGTGTTGTCACAGATACGGAATCCATTCCTTCCATATATGGAAGTAGATAGACAGTTCCCTTATTTGTTAATCCTAGAAACTGATCGATCGCGCGAGTTCATATTACACTGATTAGCTACCAGTGAGTTGTATGAATTATTTGATCACTAGGGTTAATGGTAAATAAGGATAAGAGGTTCTAAAAAGGGTTAACGGTAACTTCCCGATTTAGAATGAACAGTCTATGGAGGATTAATCCATATGTAATGATTATATCAATGGACGCTTATTATTATTCTCGTGAGGAGATAAATATAATCTCATAATCGGAGGAGTGCAGTCACGGGATTATGATGGCATATTCATGTGATTGATTTATCGAATATAATTATTCTGTTCGTAAGATAATTATTTATTTGATTTATCGGAGTCACGATTATTAGTCCATGGTCCCGACGTGCCTCCATATATAGCATAGCTATTCTCGGACGTCGAATCCTAATAATATTAATTTAGTTCTTATTGGAATTTAATTAAAACGATATGGGAATTAATTGTTTAGTTGACTATTAAAATAATAATCTTGGCCCAAAAATGTGTTATAGTCGAAATGTATTGTGACTAGGTCACAAGAGAGAAATTTCGCCCCAAGCATGTTTTTAATGAACAAGGAATTAGTTTTCTTGTGATTTAATAAGACATGTGCACAAAATATTTATTAGATAAATATTTATGGTAAGAAATAAAGATAAATATTATTATAGATTTGTTCTAGAATATTATGGGATTATTTTTATTTATTGGATTATTTATTTGCAAAATAAAAATCCTTGGAGGACAAGGATTACTCTCCTATATAAAGAGAGTTCTCCCAAGCCTTACAAAGACACATAAAATTCGACTATCATCTCTTAGAGAGAAGATATAATATTTTCGTCCAAGGGGAGAAGGGAAAAATCTTGGAGGTTTTTTCGGGTAGCATATCGGAAGGATTCGAGACGAGAATTTCCTTCCACCGGGAGTTGCTTGGATCACACGTACGGAAGATCTTGGTGCACTTCACACCTTCTTTTCTTTGCGGTTCTTCAACTTGGATTTTGAGATCCAAGAGGTATGTTCTACAACCCCCTTGTAGAGTAGATCTAGTTATTTTATTACGTGTAATTTATAGATCTAGATCCTTAAATCGCTTTCGTTGCGGATGGTATTACTAACAGTGGTATCAGTCGCCAAGGTGATCTATATTTATACGTATAAAATATTAGATCTAGGAGTGGTAAAACATGTAGATTTTTTGTCCCAATTTTTTTTATTATTGGGACCGATGCACATGTATGTATTTTTTTTATGATATGAATGTCTTGGTTGAAGAGATGGATTGGGGTTGGTATTGTTTACCCGTAGATCTATTTTGTAGCTCTTTTGATTAGTATCAATTGAGCATAGGATGTGTAATTTATTTTATGTCATGCGAAAAATTGTAAAAGGTAGTACCTTTTGTATTTATTTTTGGTTCCGGGTTCGAGGCAGCGAAGATCGTGGTGTTGAAGAAGATCATCAAGAAGATAAAACGGAGGAGGCTCAAATTGTTTTTTTTTTTTTTTTTTTATACAGCTCGGCTGAATTTTTTTTTTTCTTAACAACATGCAGCAATTTTTTTTTTTTTTGTTTGAATTGCATGTTGCTAGGGTTTTGGAACAAGGCGGCAGCATCCTTTTTTTTGGTAACCTAATTTTTTTTTTTTTTGGCCGCAAGGCCTAATGCTATAAAAAAAATAATAATAATAAAAAAATAATTAAAAAAAATTTTAAAAAATAAAAAATTTGGTAATTCTGCCGCAAAAAAAAAAATTTTTAAAACAGTTGATAATATAGATTTTTTTTTTAATATATTGGTATATTACGGCCTCCTCCCTCGTCGTTTGTGGTTCGTGTCGAGATCGAAACTTTGAAGATACGGAAGTTTTCAAGATCAAGATCGAAGATCAAGATTTGAAGACTTAGAACTAGTTTTACTTTTCCTTAAAAAATAGGTTAGTCGGGGGTACCAACGATCCATCTCGGTGTTTAAATTTTCCGCAATTTATTTTTTATGTGTTTGATCATAAAATATATAGAAAATCGGAATTGCCATGACATGCATCATATCATAAATCCACTCCATGCATACATGTAGAATTTTAATTTTGGTAATTAAAATAGGCATGTATACAAACTCACGTAATTAGTTGAAATTTAATTAATACGTGGTAATTAATTAATTTAGTAACTAATTAAAGAACCGAGGACGGGTTATGAAATCGTTAAGCCTTTTCGGTGTGTGTTCTCGGTGAACCGCCTTAAAAGCGCAAACGAGATCACATTTTCGATTCGTAGTGTCTACAAGATTGAATGATGGTAAAAAAACAATAAATCTTGGATAAAAATGGTTCGCTTTATAGGTTGGGTGGTCAATCGAGCTTTGCTCGACCGATCGAACCCTCCTAGTGTGATGTATGCACGGGGTCCGGCAAGACTAAGCTACACCAATGAGCGGAGGGGTGATTCCTTCTTATCTCAATGGGGCTCTCTTGACCCGACTTCATCCGATCATCACATATGTTCCAACGAATGGGGACGGGTAGGCTTGCCTACGTTACCGACACCATTCGAATCCTTGATTTGATATGCTTTTATGTTAACATCAAAAGACGTGGTTAGTTAACCCACCACCACTTCCAAAATATTGAGTGGGAGCGGGGAGGCGACACCAACCCCACGGCCTCTACTATAGATACAAGTAAGTGAGAGAAGGGTGACGCTCGCGGCTCTTTGATTTCGTCCCCTAAGGATGGTGTTCACCCCTATCAACATTCATGGCTTGGTCTCCGAAAGGATAGGATTTGGGTACTCGTCGGGTCACCGACTATCCTAAGACGGCACACTCGGGCGCACTCTAAGAGATCCGATATAGTATGTCACACTCATAAAGGATATTCTTGATAATATATAGGCTAAAAAAGGAAGGTAGTCAATGAATAAAGGGATGTTCGATTCTCGTGGGATGTTCGATTCTCACAAGTTATTCATTGATGAGATTGTCTCGATTTAACCGTTATCTCTTTGACCTACCCTAAGGCGGCACTGAGATGCGAGGTTAAAACCTTTGAATGGTAGAGTAGACTTAATTTTAGTTTACAATTCCTAAAATAAACTTATATAGTAGTGTTAAACTTGAATTAATATGTCATTTTATTTACGGCATTATATCCCTTACTAAATTGCTTAAAATTTATATTGACTAGTATTGACTTCTTTAAAAAGTGGAAAGTAACTAGGACGTTGAACTAGATAATCGATAATGCAATTATTTTTCGAAAGAGATATTTTCTCTTAAGCCTTTTAAAAACCAGAGTGACATATAGGTATGTCACTAGTGTCATTCGTGTCAAACGGAAGACAAACTTAGTTTGATCAAAGGTGATTTCGGACTTGAAATTCTTCTAGTGAATTTTGAGTGTGTAGTGATTACACGAGTAATTTTCTAATTGAAAAAATTGGAAAATCATGAAGTGTTACTAGTTGGACGATATTTGGAATCGATGAACTAGTGGGAGCTTTATGATTTATTGTTTTTCTAGAACATTAGAAAAGTGTGGCGGACTACACACGAATCGTTTCTAATTGAAAACCGAAAAGTCATGAAATGTCGATAGTTGGATGATATTTGGAATCGATGAACTAGTGGAAGTTCTATGATTTGTTGTTTTTCCGAAATATTGGAACTATATACGAAAGATTTTCTAATTGAAAAATCGGAAAATCATAAAAATAAAGCATTGCTCGTTAGACGGTATTTGGAACCGATATAAACTAGTGGGAGCTTTAATGTTATGATTTGTTGTTTTTGTACATATTAAAAATCCCGAAGTCCCGACGAGTAACACTCAAATAGACATCCCACGGTTCAAGAGTAGTGTCTACTCAAATGAAATTGGTTCAAGATCTGCTTCCATTCACGGAAAGTCAAGAATGGGATAATATGTCTAAAAGTGTTAGTCACCTAAACTGAGAAAACTTTAAGGCTGAACCGAAAATTAATTAACTGAAAATCATAGGATAAGGACAGTGATTTTGGATCACCAACCTATGAATCCTTGGCGATTTTCTCGAGCTAAGTTCCTTGGAAGAACAAAATAGCAGTGCATTTAACGATTAAAGGAGTGAACAACAGTCAGTTAATTTTAGCTAGAATAGTGGGAGTGATATAAGGAAATGAATCTCGGATTCAATCCTTGGATATCGCAGAAAATTTATTTTCGGTTTAAGATTCGTTGGAACGAATGGATTTACCTTATATTCGATGATTTGTTTGTCGTATAGAAAGTGAATATACCATTTGTAGTATGAATCCAAGACTCGGACTTTTGATTGATAAAGTCAAAACCACTTAGAACTGCTGAAATATGTATATAAAACACATCTTAAGAGCTATTGAAAGCAATTGGTTTCTATATTTAGATAAATGCTTCTTCATATTCCATAGTTAGTGCATAGTCCCTAAAAGACAAGACCTGAAGACTGGCTCAGGGTGATTCCTTTCTCCAGTCTGGTTATATTGTCTCAAAGGTTCAATGACTAACTTTTCTTTCAATCGGGAAAGGATAATGGTTATAAAGAAGTAACATAGCTTGTTCATGACGACCTTCGGGGTCTGATGAAAAATACGAGCTAGTAGGAGCTTCCGAGTAGTGACTTCTTGTCTGATAACTATTCAAACACTCCGGTAAGTTTTTCCAAAATATTTTTGAGGTTTCTCTATATTCAACTGAGATAGAGTATTCTATACTCGGAATAGGTCATTCATAGTCCTCGAGACTGATGCTCTGCCTACCTCATTGTGACATGTCCTCACTAAGTGAGAAACCGTTAAAATTGCCTTAAAAGTTTTAGATGTGCTACAATACACTGCTTAACTCAATATAGATATTGGAAGCGAAATAATGGTTTACATTGAAATGTAAGACCGAGAAGTCTGCCTAGAATATGCTTTGGAATTTACGGATAAGGTGTGGATTCGGTTCACCCCACTTCGATAAATATAAGTATTTAGCACACGGTGCTTGAAGGTAAGACTGGGAATTTCGCGGATACGTTCGGTCAATGACCATTCGTCATATATCTTTTAAGCTATTGTGTATAAAGGTTAGATATAGGATTCTTGAAATCGGGAAGGGAAAGTTATACTGTTGCATCCTTTTCTGTTAGAGTCCATGAACAGCAAAACCTTGAACCTTGAAGTACGTTTACACAAGGTAGTTACTAATTGATTAAAATCAGACCACATCCAACATCGGTTGTTGGTGATAACACTAAATACTACTAAACTAGATCAGAATTTCGATCCACCCAGTAAGTATTGGGAGTATGGTTTATTCATTACCCATTACAGGTTCTGAGGACTTTGTAGCCTGATGATCGATTGACCTATGGCTCTTTTGTGAGCAGTATAGGATTCTGATAATAGAGGTTGGTTTAATAGCCATGACCCTATGAATGGAGTTCGGTACTCCAGTTCTATTCATGCTCTTGTAGTAACCACTGCGTCTCTCAGCCCAAAGTGGGAGTAATTGGATCTACACAGTAAAAGAGTAGAATGAATAGGAAAGTTTATCTTTTCAAAGGCAAAGCTTGAGTGGTCTAGGGGTAATTCCCTAAGAAGTAGAGAGTCAATCAGACCTTGGACTCTCTTACCACTTAGTATTGCAGGATTTTGTTCAAAAGCAGAAAACAGGGGTGATTCCCTGGGATTTTCTTGCTAAACAAACGGAGTCTAGATTCATTCGGAACAAAAGGGTATTGCCTTATGAACTTATGATAGGATGACTGTCAAGGCTTATGTCTTTTATGGATAAAAAGCAAACCTCTCGGTCATTGAAAGTCATATATTTCTACAATATGTGGATTTGACCAGAATATTGATAAGTCTTTTGTAGACTGGATATCAATTTTAGTATAGATCGAATATATACATATATTAGTGTTTGTGAAGGATAACACTGCACTCAGTTGGAATCGGCATGGGTGTGTTATCTCAAGTCGACCGACAATGCCACAATTCTCGCAGCAGAGATTTGGACAACATCCTAAAGAGTTTGACTCGGTCGAATTCATTAGAATCGATCCTTTGGTTTCCCATCCATCTTATTGGTTAAGATGATGCATCTGTGTATGCAACATTCAACGAGGAAGTTCTACCCTATGCCTCAGGAATGACTCTCTAAATCTTCGGATCAAGAGAAATGGGATAGATTCTCTTTCTAATAAGAGATAGTCAGGTTATTGAACGTCAACTTTGATCGAATCTTAGATTCGGCGGTTAACAGAGCAAGTTTAGTATGTCCTTTAGTATCTTGAAGAGAACGAGGAATAATATGCGGACATATTCATGTGTGAACTTGGATATGTGTGATACACTGATTTTGATTTTAAGTCAGATTGAGGATGATCGTCAAAGTCGATCTCGGGCTCAGTGTTTACTCTTGTGTTGAAGCTATTGCCTGGAGGAATCCAGCAACGCCAACTCGACTTTAACTAGTTGGGTGATTAGCGGCTTTTGTAGTAGCTAGAGAGGCGATATAGCTTAAGGATTTCCTTTTCATATCTGGAAGTGATTCTAGATTTGGAAGCCGATACCACATCATTGTGCACACGATGAAGGGGTAGCTTATAAGGATTTTCGAAATCACTAGAGGTCAAAAGCATATTGGGAACTTACCACATGATTAGATGGACCGGTAACGTTTCGATTATACGGATCGTCTCGAGCCGACAACCTGACTAATCATTAAGACCCATGACATTTAGATGTAGGTACTCCCCGAGTCACTGACCTATCCTACGACGGCACACTCGGAGTGTACTTAGTCATCTGGCAATGGTTATGATATGCTTAATGGGTACTAGAATACGGGATGGGTCTCCATTGCTTTAGAGCAAGTGGGAGATGTAGTTTGTTGTAGTTTTAAATAATAGGGTGCGCTCTAAAACAATTAATCACATGCTTTCGTGCAAGTGGTAGATTGTTAGGTGTAATGCCTGAAAGACAATTTTGTAATTGTTTTATTTAATAAATGAAATGATATTATTATTCATATTTATTATTCTCATATTCACCGATGTGACAATAGTATTTACACTACTGTAAAACCCTAAAGTATATCGTTTATGTAATCACTTAACTCGATTGTATGAGATATACACAGGATGATTGAGTTAGTGAAGATGTACTTAAAATACAATTAGCCCGTGAGTGAAGTTAATCAAGAGTATCGGGTCTCTCCTTTAACGTGCTATTAATGCGCCTGTAACACAATAGGTGTGATTGTCTTATCCGGACTTTCGGTTAAGAGAACCTAGTGGGGCATTTATATATGATAGATATATCATATATGGTGGACCGATTTGATTAGAGTTCACGATATAATTCCGTAATCGAAGTCTTATCGAATCAATCGATGATCATATTTATGGATATATCTTAATCTGAAGTGATCACGAACCAACCGCTTGAATCGCATATGAGGTTTGACTTGACGGTTAAGGATTACACCGAGTCCGTGGTCCGAATTACCCCATCTTGCATTGTATCGATTGAGTGAGTAGTCCGTGTTATCACAGATACGGAATCCATTCCTTCCATTTATGGAAGTAGATAGACGATTCCCTTATTTGTTAATCCTAGAAACCGATCGATCGCGAGTTCATATTACACCGATTAGCTACCAAATGAGTTGTATGAATTATTTGATCACTAGGGGTTAATGGTAAATAAGGATAAGAGGTTCTAAAAGGGTTAACGGTAACTTCCCGATTTAGAATGAACAGTCTATGGAGGATTAATCCATATGCAATGATTATATCAATGGACGCTTATTATTATTCTCGTGAGGAAATAAATATAATCTCATAATCGGAGGAGTGCAGTCACGGGATTATGGTGGCATATTCCTGTGATTGATTTATCGAATATAAGTATTATGTCCGTAAGATAATTATTTATTTGATTTATTGGAGCCGCCGATTATTAGTCCATGGTCCCCGACGTGCCTCCAATATAGCATAGCTATTCTCGGACGTCTTATCCTAATAATATTAATTTAGATCTTATTGGAATTTAATTAAAACGATATGTGAATTAATTGTTTAGTGGACTATTAAATTATTTGGGCTAAATAATTAAATATGTGAAAAATACATTTTTCATAATCTTGGCCCAAAAATGTGTTATAGTCGAAATGTATTGTGACTAGGTCACAAGAGAGAAATTTCGCCCCAAGCATGTTTTTAATGAACAAGGAATTAGTTTTCTTGTGATTTAATAAAACATGTGCACAAAATATTTATTGGATAAATATTTATGGTAAGAAATAAAGATAAATATTATTCTAGATTTGTTCTAGAATATTATGGGATTATTTTTATTTATTAGATTATTTATTTGCAAAATAAAAATCCTTGGAGGACAAGGATTACTCTCCTATATAAAGAGAGTTCTCCCAAGCCTTACAAAGACACATAAAATTCGACTATCATCTCTTAGAGAGAAGATAGAATATTTTCGGCCAAGGGGAGAAAAGAAAAATCTTGGAGGATTTTTCGGGTAGCATATCGGAAGGATTCGAGACGAGAATTTTCTTCCACCGGGAGTTGTTTGGATCACACGTACGGAAGATCTTGGTGCTCTTCACACCTTCTTTTCTTTGCGGTTCTTCAACTTGGATTTTGAGATCCAAGAGGTATGTTCTACAACCCTCTTGTAGAGTAGATCTAGTTATTTTATTACGTGTAATTTATAGATCTAGATCATTAAATCGCTTCCGTTGCGGATGGTATTACTAACAGAGACAGCTTTGATGGCACACATGGAAGATTCCAATGAGGTATGTGAATCAATTTCTAAATACAGCTCAACCCAGATTTCCATGCAAAAAGCATGTTCTTCAACAGCCGATACCAATCCAAAGAACTTAGAATTAGAAGAAACTTTTGATGAATTGATGAGTCAGCTTGTAACCATACAAGCTGATTATGAATCAATCAAGACTGAGAAAGAAGCTCTAATTCTAGAGGTCAAAAGATTGAAAGATGAGTTGAAAACGTTAAAACTAAGCAGAACTGATAAGGGAAAGAATCAGTATCAGCCTACAGCATCAACAGCAGCAAATGAATCTTTTGCTCAATCTAGTTCAGCCACTGGATTCAAACCAGGCAAGCCATGTGGAGATAGATGGCTTAGGATTTGATACTCAGCAAACTTCAAAGGTAGGAACGAGTAAGGCAACTGAACCAAATGCCAAAACTGGTGTTAAGTTCGTAGCTGAAAAAAGTCCACAAACAAAGAAGCATGTTGAACCAGTAAAACCAGTTCAACGCAAATCAAATCAGCCACAGCGTCAGTTTTCAAAAAGTCAACTGTAAACAACAACAGGGTCAACCAAATAGGTAAATCAACTGTACATCATGAAAATCAAAAAGGTAGATCAACTGCTGAATCTACTAAAGCTAATCAGGCTAAGAACTAGAAAAAATTCAGTCAAAGTTAATCCAAGAATATCAATTATTCAAAGATTCACAAGGTCAAGGGGAAAGGTAGATTATTTCCAACTGATGATGATTGGAATTTCTCTGAATCTACTATTAAAACTGATAGAAGCAATAATTTCAGACAGAAAACATATCACAAGTTTCTGTCTAAAGGTCAGCAGAGAAATCACTTCAGTCCTCAGCAGAGACCCTAGTACCAAGGTCAGCCCAGACCTCAGTACAGAAGAAATGATGGTTATTATTCAAGTTTCAATAATAGAAAACATTATGGAAATCAGTTTCAGCCAAAGGATCTGAGAGATCATATAAATAAGACACAGTCCAAGCATAGATACTATGGGAGTGTGGCTTACATATATGAAAACAAGTGCAACAATATCCAAAGAAACCCAAAGGATATATTCCCAAGGTTTTACTGACAACTGACCCCCATGGACCCAAACAGAGTTGGGTACCTAAAAATGTTTAATTTATTTTGCAGGATATATGGTACTTTGAAAGTGGATGCTCAAGGCACATGACAAAGAGCAAGGACTGTCTAAGTAATTTTATTGCAAAAGATGGACCAAAAGTCAATTTTGAAAGTAAAGACAAACCTAGATATACCAAAGGTTATGGCACTTTGATCAGAAATGGACTCACAATCAAGAATGTATCTTATGTAGAAGGATTGCATTACAATCTACTCAGCACCAGTCAATTTTGTGGCATGGGATACAGAGTTACATTTGATAAAAATTACTGCATTGTCGTCAGTGAAACAGCATTTCAAGTTGTTCTAACTGGAAAAAGGAAAGAGAATATGTATGTTGTAGATTGGACTACAGCAATCGCAGAAACCTGTTTACTTGTACATACCAAATCAGAAGTCAGCTGGTTGTGGCACAAGAAACTGAGTCATCTTAACTTTGATGACATCAACACACTTGTCAAGAAATAGTTGGTAATTGGACTACCTGAGATTACCTACAAAAAGGATAGCTTGTGTGACGCCTGTCAAAAAGGAAAACAAGTAAAAGCTAGTTTCAAGACTAAATCTCAGCATTCAACAGCAAGAGTCCTGGAGCTACTACATATGGACTTATTTGGACCTATCACACCAATCAGTATCAATGGAAAGAAGTATACATTGGTGGTGGTAGATGATTATTCAAGATACACCTGGGTTATCTTCTTAACCAAGAAAAATGAAACCAAGCAAAGGCTTACAGAACTCCTCAAAAGGCTTCAAAATCAGAAGAGTGTATCAGTTGTGAAGATAAGATCAGATAAAGGAACTAAATTCCTCAACAATGTGATTATCAAATATTGTGAAGAAAATGGTGTTTTACATCAACTTGCAGCAACAGCAATGCCTCAATAGAATGGTGTAGCTGAAAGAAGAAATAGAACACTCAAAGAAGCAGGAAGGACTATGATCTATGAAGCAAAACTGGCTGAAAGATATTGGGCAGAAGCAGTTAACACAGCTTGCTATACATAGAACAGAGCTCTCATGAATAAGAAACATGAGAAGACACCTTATGAAATTTGGAATGGAAGAAAACCAAATGTTTCATACTTTCATGCTTTTGGAAGCAAGTGTTTCATACACAATAATGGAAAAGATCAACTTCATGTTTTTCATCCCAAAGCTGATGAAGGAATATTTTTGGATATTCAAGTGTCAGCAAAGCATTCAGAGTACTGAAGAAAAGGACACTCAAGCATGAATAATCCATACACGTAATATTTGATGAACCAAACTTTCCTGGTGAAGAAACTGAAATCAGACCAGAACCAGTTTCTCGGCCTCAATTACCAGTTTTACCAGAATCAGTTTATGTTGACATTGGAAGATTAAGAGTTTCAGAATCATCAGATCAAGATCAACCTCAGTTTTCATCAACTGAACCACCTATAGTTGAACAACATGATTCTGGCCCAGTTCAAGACAATCAAGATGAAGAAAATCAAGAACAAATTCCTGAAGAACCAGTTCAACAGAATGTAGATCCCTTGATGCAACCCCCAGTACATCAATGGATGAGAGATCACCCAGAAGAACAAGTGATTGGTGATACTCAAGCTGGTGTTCGAACTAGACATCAACTAGATGCAATGATTGCATGTTTCCTATCTCATTTTGAACCTAAAGAGATAGAAGAAGCTTTAAAAGATCCAGACTGGATTTAAGCTATGCAAGAAGAACTGAATGAGTTCGAAAGAAATCAAGTATGGGAACTAGTAGACAAACCAGATCATGTAAACATCATTGGCACTAAATGGGTTTGCAGAAACAAACTTGATGAAGATGGGAATATCATCATAAACAAATCCAGACTTGTAGCTAAAGGATATTCTCAAGCTGAAGCATAGATTTTGTTGAAACTTATGCACCAGTTGCAAGACTGGAAGCAATTAGACTATTTCTTGCCTATTCTAGAAGAAGAAGTCTATGTTCAACAACCACCTGGATTTGAAATTAAAGATCAAGCTGATAAAGTCTTTAGACTGAGAAAAGCTCTATATGGACTGAAGCAAGCACCAAGAGCTTGGTACGAAACTCTATCTCAATTTTTGGTAGATAATTGATTTACCAAAGGAACTATTGACAAGACTTTATTCAGGATGAAAGTTGAAGAAAGCACTCTCCTTGTTCAAATCTATGTTGATGATATTATCTTTGGATCTAAAAATGAGCAACTCTGTGAGAAATTTGCAAGTTTAATGAAGAGCAAATTTCAAATGAGTATGATGGGAGAACTGAATTATTTTCTCAGTTTACATGTTAAACAACTGGATAATAGGATTTCCATTCACCAAACTAAATATACAAGAGAATTGATCAAGAAGTTTGGAATGGAGAAATCAGCTGGCATTTCAACATCAATTGAATCTAACATCAGATTAGATGAAGACAAAGATGGCAAGGATGTGGATCAAACTCTCTATAGAAGAATGGCTGGAAGTCTACTTTATCTCACAGCTAGTATACCAGACATATCCTTTGCTGTTGGTGTTTGTGCTAGATTTCAAACAAGACCTAAAGAGTGCCATCTCACAGTTGTAAAAAGAACCTTGAAGTATTTGAAAGATACAGAAGGAGTTGGGATATGGTATTCAAGAGAAGGAGAATTCAAACTGATATCCTACTTAGATTCAGACTATGCAGGATGCAAAGTGGATAGGAAAAGTACTTCAGGCACATGTCAGTTATTGGGAAATAGACTTCTGTCGTGGTTCAGCAAGAAGCAAAACTCAATCTCTACTTTCAAAATTGCCGAGTATATCGCACTTAATTTGGAAGTTGTTGTGCTCAAGTTTTATGGATTAGACAACAACTAAGATATTATGGGATAGAAGAAGGAATGATTCCTATAATGTGTGATAATACAGGTGCAATTGCAATAACGGACAATCCAGTCTTCCACTCAAGGACGAAACACGTTGATGTGAGACATCACTTTATAAGGGATCATGTGGAAAAGAAGGATATAACAGTTCTCTATGTTCCAACTGAAGATCAGTTAGCTGACATCTTTACCAAACCTCTGGACAAAGAAAGGTTTGCTAAACTAAGAACTGAATTGGGGATTATTTAAGTCAGTTCAAACTTAGAGATTCGTCAAGGGGATTGATCTTTGTCATGACGGGTGCGCTCACTTGACAGATCAGTCATTGACATCAACAGTCTCAAACTGACTAACTGAGTTGAAGATTTGACGGAACCCAAGTTTTGTAAAACTAATTTTAGCTTCAGTTTTACTCAGTCAAACAAAGTCAATAAAGGAATGGATAAAACCGACAACAGTTACATGGCATTCAATTACCGCCATTTTTCTGTCAGAATTCGTAGCGTGTATACCCTCATTATGTCAGATAGTACACATCGGTTATGCAAACCATGATGGAATTTGAAAAGATTGTACAAATCTATCAGAAGATCGTGGATCCTTTCAACTACCCACCCCTTTATATACAACCATTCTTTCACTCTCTGTTTACCAAAAAGAAAAATCAAACTTTCTCATCCCTAAATCAGCCAGAAATTTTTCTTAAACTGGCCGCTTCAAAGAAAACTCAAGAAGAACGGTTAATCACCGCTCCTGATACTTTCACACTTCAAGAATTCGAAGAAATGTGTGGTAATACTCTTCTCTCCAGTCTTATATATGAAAAGATTGTAAGATTACCGGGTTTACGAAATCTTTGGGAAGCGAAATTGCAACAAGACATGGACTTGGAAGGTCTATTGCAATTCTGGGAAAATATGAAGATGCTGAAGAACTCTGTAGTTACAAGAGTTCGTGGACAGAAGATTTTTGTCAATGAAGATATCATCAGACAGCATTTTGGCTTCAAAGATCCTCTAGTGAAATCTATTGATCTAGCCTGCTTACCACTTTAAAACAGTGCTTTTCTTAGAAAAATTTCAGCTTCAAAGGAACCAGCAGCAGTCGATACACACATTTAGAATCTCAAAACTGAATTTGCTCTTCTCAGCAGATGGATCAGCAGACATGCCATCGGACAGCACAAAGGGCTAAGTAAGTTAACTGAAGATGGTATCTACATAATGGATGTCATCTGGGATGGATTTGAGTTCAACTGGGCTGGATATATCTTCAATTAGATCAAGCAGCAACATTTGGCTAAACTAGTAAGTGTCAGCAGAGCCCAAGCTGAAGGAAGACAAACTGATGGAAGATTTCGACTGAAGAAATCACTTAGCCTAGTGATCCAGAATTATTTGGAAAGAATCAGTAGTGGGAATAAGAATGCACAAGCTGCTACTTCAAAGTTGCAGCAGCTTGCAAGTTCAACAAAAGGAACTTCCCAACTCAAGCAAAAAGGCAAATCGTGTCCCAAACAAATTGCTCAAAGAAAAGGAATTAAAAGGAAAGCCGAGACAAGGAGAAAAATCGGTTATACGTTGTTTATACCCAGGTACTTCAAGTCAGTTAGCATCAATCGAGGGAACAATCAGCGACTCATCGACAGCAGCAAGCTGAAAGCCTTAGTTTCTGGAATTGTTTCTCAACTTCAACAGAGAATATATGAGAAACAAGTTTCCGTTATGAATATTGAGCAACAGAAACAGGAATCTCAGCAACCAAATGAGTATCTCTTTGATGCTGAAAGGATCATCAAACTGAAAAGATGAAGCTCAAGACTAAAGATTCTCGAGAAGCTACTCTACTTAATAAAGAAAAACTATTGTTGGAGAAACTGAAAATACCAAGTCTATACGCATAATTTCCTATGGAAGAATTTCCCAACAATTGCTATAACAGATTTCGAGAGATACCTAAGAGAACTGAATCAACCACATCAACCACACCTAAGGAAATTCCAAAGAAGAAAGATGATGATTCACAGAAAAAAGTTCAAAAGAGTACAGTTTTGCAGTCAAGCACTCAGCCTGAACAACCAGCGCAAACTGATACAAAGAAAGAAGAATTTTCAATTGAAACTCAGACAAATGACAATAAAACAGAAGAAGCTAGAGCTGATGTTAATCAGCAACTAATGTTAATTAAAGATACCAATCAGTCTCGAATCCAAGAAACAGAGGAAGAAGACCCTTCTGAGAAGCTTACAACAGAAGAATTAAGCAAATTACAAGAACGCTTAAAGATTATGCTCAACCAAAAGGATGATTTAAGTGGTCTTCTATCACATGTTTCCAGTTACCTGGATTACAGGAAGAAAACTGATGTCCCAACTCATACTAAGATGGATAGTATCAAAAAATCCACATCAGATTCAGTTTCAGTGATTCTCAGTCTAAAAGAAAAACTTGAACAATAAACTTTGGTAGATCGAGAAAACTCATGCTCAAGCTGAATGGCACCTCAGCCAAAGGATTTTTGTGCTAGAAACTCAACTCAGAGATGTCCTCACCTCTCAGAAAGAGATGTCAACAAATCAGAAGGCAACACACCAACTAATCAATGAGTTGTATGATGCCAAAAAAGGGGAAGTGGTGGAAGAAAAGCTGAAGTTATGTGAAGAAAAACTAAATCTTGAAACTGAGTTGACAGAACTGAAGAAAGCTAATTCAGCTACAGAATCCAACATCAGACAAGTTGAAGAACTAACTGATGAGAAGCTCATACTCAAATACAGTCAACCTGGTGACAGAAGAGCAACTCTCACTGAAGATCTTTGGATGAAATTTATTGAAGACTACAATCATGTCAAAGCCAAGTACAGATACAAGAATTATGAAGAATCACTCAACTACTTTTTGTGTGATCTTTATAGTAAACAAAAAAAAATGGCAACCTACAAAAAGATCAAAAGGATTGAAGAAAAACTGAAAATCAGAGACAAAACTGAACAGATGAAAGCAGATGTCAATGAGTTTGAAACTTATTACAAAGATGAAAGTTATTTTCCAAAGTTAGCTATGTGGAGAAAATGGAAGCTAACAAGCCAAGTGGACTACCTCAAGACTTTCAGTAATGAAGACACAAAGATTGAAAGAGAATATCGTCTTCATTACAAAAGAAGGAAGTATGTCTTAGTTAAACAAAAAGTTGTTTAAGTTTCATTTCAGTTTATATGAAATGTGTAACTCGATCTAGTTTTTGCAAAATCTTAATGAAATCCTGTTTTCAGTTTTACTTTATTTGGTATTGTTTTTATCTTTAAGCTTTTCTTTTAAGGAGAATTTTGGCATCATCAAAAAGGGGGGAAATTGTTGGGAATAAAATTTAGGTTTGATGATGATTCATCTTATTCAAGAACATGTTTTTTTACACCCCATTGATGAAGTGCTGGAACTAGCTGTTATAGTGAAAGGCTAAAAGATATCTAGAACTGACTATATAAGTTTTACTAGAGTCTGATAATTGTATAGGTTATATCAGACAAGCACTGTATTAGATAGAAGTGTCGTAAAACTGAAAATTGGAAATCATCAAAGAAACTGGAAAGACAAGTCATCTAAAACTCACTCAGACTACACCAAGAACTGAACCTCACTCAGAACTGAAGAAGGTAAGTTCGTTGAGGGACACAGTCTCAGATGGCTTATCTAAAACTAAAGGCTGAGGGAACAGACTCAGTTACAGAAGATTGAAGAACTGAGGGTATAGACTCAGTTATGAAAGTCAAGACTGTAAAGTTAGACTTCAGGCAAGTTTGTGGTGACCTAAACTAACTTTATGGATCTTGTATGAAGACCTAAGAATCATAAGGACAATGAACTCTTAGATGATATATGCTTATGGTGTACTCTAATTAAGTCAATAATAATCAGATTAAAAACTGGAGTACTGACATTTGAAGGAGAGTAAAATCTCAGTTAATGCTCCAAGTCAGTCAAGAAACTTACAACTGACAAACTCAGTATAAAACTGATTAGGATACTCAGTTTTATAAGTCAATCATCCAACGAACTGATAGTATGGTCGAACGTTGTAAAGGAAGCAATTCTATTGGATGAAATACTGACAAGTCAGAACGGTCACAAAATATAGCCGTTACAAGATAGACATTGTTACAATTCAAATTCAAGCCAAATGAACGTTGGACCTTACACTATAAATAGAGGAATTTGCACCAAGGATCAAAAACCAAGAATTAACAGAGATTACAAGCATTTTTGTGCAAGAGTCTAGTTCATTTGATTTATCATCTATATCTGCGCTAACAAGATCAATCAAGAATTTTTCAAGTGTTCAAGCTACACAGAATTTATTCAGAATCTGACACTTTGAAGAACCACAAACAAGAATCAATTTATTGATTCTCAGCCCAACTTTGATTCTTAATCAAAGGTACAGACTGTGAAGCAATCCGGTGAAAGATTTGCCAAGGACAGTTGTATCAGCAGTCGGGTAGACTGTGTTTGTGGTGGTAGCTGGTGAAGATGCATACGTAACCCTTCAAGAACCAGTGGTTCAAGCATTTGAAGAGCAGCAATCCAACCTGTTCTTTGACTGTTTAGATAGTGAAGCTAGGATTAGCCAATGACTATTGTTTAGGACTTTTTGTAACAGCTCACCTCAAGAAGTTCTAGTGGAATTTTCCTCCTACACCACAGGGGAAGAGAGGGCTGACATGATTACACTACCTAGAACCTCTATAGCTATAGTTTTATTTACTTTACGCACTTACATTCTCTTATAGCATTTAATTCTATTCATACAGCATACCGAAGAACTGATTGTTACACTGTTTCACAGCTCACAAACTAACATTCATCAGAATTCAGTTTAGCACACTCAGCTTTCCCAGAGAATAACAAGATCAAGAAAAAGGCTTAATTTAATCCGCTGCCGGTTGACTCAGTTCGTTATAAGTCATTTTGACTTAGACTCAGCTCAGTCAACTTAACTCCGCACAAGTTTTTAACTGAACCTAAATCGCTTAAATCTAGTTTTTAGTGACAAGTTTATTCACCCCCCTCTAAACTTGTGTTAGCCTTTCCAAGGGACCAACAATCCCGGCTGAAAAACTTCTGATAATATTATTATTACCCAAGAAGTTCTTCATACAATGAGAAAAAAATAAAGCCGGAAAGGTATTATGATCATCAAAGTGTACCTCGAAAAAGCCTATGACATAGTCAATTGGTCTTTCCTTCGGCACATTTTACAATTGGTTGGTTTTGACAGGGGCCTAGTCAATCTTATTATGTACTCCCTATCCAGTACATCCCTGGAAGTTATTTGGAATGATCACCCTCTTGATGGCTTCACTCCGCGCCGTGGCCTTAAACAACCCCTTGCCCTATACCTTTTTGTGCTCATGATGCAAGTGTTGAGTGTGATGATTAATTCCTCAATAAGTGAAAAGAAATGGAAACCAAATTCGGTCTCTCGGGGTGGTCAACGGATCTCTCACTTATTCTTCGCCGATGATTTATTTCTGTTTGCGGAAGCCTCAGTCGATCAAGCCAAGGAAATGGACAGAGTCCTAAAGAACTTATGTTGCATCTTAGGCCAAAAAATAAGTGTCACTAAATCTGTTGGTCCCTTGAAAATGCTTTGGTTAAGTTTAGTGGGGGGTGAATAAACTTAACACTTAAAACTTTTGGAGTTAACAAACTCAGCAACTTCAGTAGTCTGCTGATACTCAATAATCTGCTGATACTCAGTAGTCTGCTGATACTCAGTACTTTACTGAATTTGTTGCAGTGGAATATATTTAAATTAAGCCTTAATACTTGTTGTTAAAATATGATACTAAGTACTAGATACTCAGTAGTGTATGTGTGTGAATCAGTTGCTAGTACAGTAGATTTATGTGCTAGATATACTATGTGCAGAATGTAAATGCATAAAGTAAGTAGGCAGTTTTTATAGTGGTTCCAGGTGGTGTAATCCTGTACTCCACTCTTCTCCTGTGATGTTGGAGGTAATTCAGTAGTGATCTTTGATGTAGCTATTACAAAAATCCCTAAGTTGCTTGTCCTTCAACAATAACTATGGCTTCACAAACTGAACACTTGGAATAGGTGAGATTGATGTTCCAAAGTCTTCCACTGGTCCTTGAAGGGTAGGATTGCCTCTTCACCAGCTCCACCACAAACAACAGTCCTTGACACCTCAAAAGATGCTTCACTGTCTCAGCAGGTTTCTTGTAAAGAAAGATTGAATCAAGTAAGTGATTCAGCTTTCAGCAGCTTGATCAGGATGATATGATCAGCAGCTTCTGGTCTTCAAGTGTGTAAACTTGATGTAGCTTGAAAGCATATTACACTTGAAGAATTTACTGGATCAGTAGCTTTAAGCTCAGTAAGGTCAGCAGAGTGACTTTCTAGTTAAGAATTTGAAGCTCAAGATTACCTGTTGTTTTTCCTCAAAAATTATCGATCACCATCTGTATCTGAATTAGGAGTCCTCTATTTATAAGTAGGAATCCTTGTGACTTATATTTGAAATTCAAATATAGCCGTTTTTGCATTTGTCCCATCTTGACTTGCTTTTTCCGATTGTTTCTGGGATGACCTTTAATCGTTAGATTCCTTTTGTGAAGATACTGATCTGTCCACCTTTGACTTGTATCCGTTGGATGAAGGTCTGAATCATCCCAACGTCCCTTTAATCTTAACCATTGATTTGTTTGATAAAATCAGAGGTTGTTAGCTGTCCCTTTCTTTGTAGTCTTCCAAAGTAGGCTTTGAATAATTCGAAGTTTATGTATCAGCAGGTTCCTGTGATCATAAGTCTGCTGAAGTACATATTTTGCTGTGTTTAAGAAACAATGCAGCTGACTTCTTTTATCTAACTTTTTATTGTGAAGTTAGACTACACCATTTGATCATAACCAAGTTCCAATCACCATTTAACTTATGAAACTTAGACCTTGTACACAAGGTATATGTAATCAGTTTAGGTCATCACAGACTTCCCTAAATTCTGATTCCATATCCTTGACTTTAATTACTAAGTTTGATCCCTTAGCCTTCTATAACTGAGTTTGAGCCCTCAGCCTTCAGTCCTCAGTAGGTTCCTAAATAGTCTACTGACCTAGGTACCCTACTGATATAGACAAGTCTGCTGATATAAGTCAGCTGACCTTTTACAGTGCTTGTTTGATCAAACCTATACAAAGATCAAACTCTAATAAACCTATACATTTGATCTAGACATCTTTTTGCCTTTGCTCTATAACAGCTAGTCTGGCACTCATCACTAAAACTCAAAAATAAGTCCAACAAAATCTAAGTTTGTGGTCTCTACAAATAGCAGCCCCCAAACCACCAATTGCATTGGGAATGTCCTTGGTATGACTCATACACAGCATTTCGATAAGTATCTTGGCCTCCCACTTCACCACGATAGAGTTAAGAAAAAGGATTTTACCTTTATCCTTGATAAAATCCGTTCGAAATTGCAAGCTTGAAAAGCCTCCACCCTCTCGAAAGC
Source organism: Gentiana macrophylla (assembly GCA_026214975.1). Taxonomy (NCBI): domain Eukaryota; kingdom Viridiplantae; phylum Streptophyta; class Magnoliopsida; order Gentianales; family Gentianaceae; genus Gentiana; species Gentiana macrophylla. The sequence goes on from CM047811.1 coordinate 87,104,755, forward strand.
AGGCCACACCATCCTCACCCAAACCGTGCTCACCACATCGGCTCTTTACCACATGCAGACGGTTAAATTACCCGCTTCCATCACTGACGAACTGGATAAAATTGCTCGCTCTTTATTTGGGACAATTACGGAGAAAAGAAAAAAGTACATCATGTGACTTGGCACTCGATCTGCTAGCCCAAGCTCCAGGGTGGCCTTGCGATTAGAAGAGATCGAGAGATGAATACGGCTTTTTTAGCCAGGCTAGTATGGAAAATCTTGATGGACCGCATTTGGGTTCAACTTATGACGAGAAAAAATGGCTTTCCATTTGTGACGCCTAAAACGACTTCTTCGTTTATATGGCGCCACATCTGCTTTGCAGCTAACAAGTTGAGATCGGCCTTAGCCTTAGATTCTGATGGAACCCCCATTTGGACGGCCAGCCCCTCAGGCAAATTCTCTATGAGTTCAGCTTACCATGAGGCTTGCAAAAGTAATATGCTAATGAACAATGATACGGCAGGCTGGCAAAGTATTTGGAGTATCAAAGGCCCACTTCGAGGAAACATTCTTCTTTGGCTCATCCGTAGAAATTCCCTCCCCACTGCCGAGACGCTTACCAGGAGGAATATCATTGATGATGACACATGCAAGTGCTGTGGATATTCTAGTGAATCAATCTTGCATGCTCTTCGGGATTGTAATTGGGTGCGTAAAGTGTGGAAGGACATCATACATCCTCAGTTTTGGAACGAGTTCCTTAGTGCCCATGATGCACCAACTTGGCTTGATAGGGGCCTTCAAAAAGACATGTTCAAGAAGGATAATATTGAGTTCTGGCGGTTCCTGTTTCGGGAAATAATCTTAAGCATATGGTATTGGCGCAACGAAGAATTTCACAATGAAGACCGACATAGACCCCCGAAGGCAGTTTTTATGTCCCAAGCTATACGGAAAGCACGTGAACTTCATCTAGCGTGGCGCAAATAAGATTCCAGTTTATTTTTATGTTTCTTCTATAGTATTTTTTTTATTCGATTCTTTTCCGAACAGCTATACAGTTCTATGCAATTAATACAAATATCCGGTTTAACCAAAAAAAATAGACTTACTTTCTATTGAATCTCTCCATGGATTTTGCATTAGACATCATCTACTCCACTACCGTCTCTCTCCAACTTCCACCGCTTCCCTTACGGCAGTCGCCCCTCAATCTGCAAAAAAATACTACAAATATATGTAATTTTTTTTGCCTCTTTAAAATTTAAATTTGCTCCTATCATCTATAATAATCGGATGGCTGTAGAAAAAAAAAGAATTAAGTGCATTTTAATTTGACATGCTTAATAAGCCCTGTGCATTAAAAATGAATGAAACGACCATTGAATATAATTAAGACGTTTCAAAAAACAAAAAAGAAAACATAACCAAAAAAAAACATATAATTTATGTAAAAGTTACAAGATATAAGGCCAAAAAAGCAAGTACTTTTATTTCTGGGCAGTGAGCAAGTATTTTTTGAGGAAATAAAGAGTTTTATTAATCAATATCCGCCAAACAAGCGATCAAAACGTCATCCGGGGACATGGAACCCCAAAGTGTCTGAGTGGAAACATATAAACCATGTATAGCTAGAAGATACGCTGAGATATTCTCCATTCGCCTAACGAACGAAAAAAGAAACAGAAACAAAACTAGGCAAAATATTCAAGCAATCCTGGACTAAACAGCCCTGGTCGCCGAAGGCGCGAAGTACACGTCAAACAATCAATTTTCACCTCTAGCCTCTGAATCTCTAGATGCTCTGCATCTTCCAAGGCTAGGGAAATAGTCTTAATCTCTATGTATTCTATTGGGTCGCCTTAAGCTCCAATGAGCAAGTATTTTTTAATTGGGTATGTGTGCAATTTTTTTAAAGAAATACTCTAAAACATTACATATAAATTAAAATATATATAGGATAGAAACAATTATTTTTTGCACGGGGTATGCCTCTTTTATTTTTTTTATAAAAAAAAACACATCGAAAATATTTATTTATTTTAGCCACAGATTTGACCTCAAGCTCTTGAACAGTTAAACGATCTCTCACGAAATTAGAATCCAATTAATAATAGGGGGGTTCTATTTGGACTTCTATTTACTATTCGCACTCCATTTACTACTGTACCACAAAAATTACTTTAAGACTACATGATTTTTTTATAGGGAAGTCGATCACATCGGCAGTTCTTCGTGGAACACCAACGCGATCACAATGACGTTGGTGTTCCACAAGAACACCAAAGGCATACTGACGCTCCTATATAAATAAGTGTTAAATCTTAACGTCATCCATGACATTATCCATTGGTTTTAAGTGGCATACCAACGCGCCGACACCGACGGCGTTGGTATGCCACTGTGAACACCAAATGGCATGTGAAATGACGCTTTTTTCACCCGAAAAATATTCATTAATGCCACAGAAGTAGTAAAGGAAGCCCAAATAACTCCACCTTAATAATATTGCATGTGTGCAATATTGAACTGGACGATAGATAGATCAATTGATACCATCATTTTCAATAGAGTCATAGACAGCCTATGTATGTAAGAAAACACTCTTTTCTTTTCATTTTTTTTTTTAGCCGTCCGCTGGAAATATACTATCCTTATAAATTGAAACAAATCGAAGAAATATATCACACCAAGACGATCAAACTTATTGTGGTAGGTAAGAGAAGGAGAAGAATAAGAAATTAAGCTAAAGATCGATAGATGATGAGCATGATTGCTTTCAAGATGTTCATCCTCTGCCTCGTGATGGTCGCTGTAATTCTCTCTATAACAGGTATCAACAATTGCACGTAAGATCTATTAGAGATTTAGAGTATATTATACGAATATATAATATTATAGGAATATACATTGTAGATATATTCCTATAATACACTCTAATATATATATATATTATATATAGATAGGATCGAGTTGTAAAAGATTGATAAAAGATTACGGACACAACAATTGACAATATGACATGTATCATATGTTACATTTTTGTTGAATTTTTCTCATAGTTTCTTTTTGTGCCTTGTTGAAGAAGCAAAAGAGGATTCGCGTGATCATGTGGAACCGACAACACCAAAGGAGTTGCTTGAGAATGAGAAACTGCATTCGATAATGTTTACATATCGGAAACTGCTTGAAGGTGAGGAACCAGATGATCAGCTTCGGTGTAAAGATTTTTCATGTGATAAAGACAAAGATGCAGAGATGTCATGCCCTAACATGCCTTGCGGCGATTGTAATTATGACCATCGTTTGTTGACTTTTCGTTGTTACGAAGAAGATGAACCATGGCCCACGATGCGTGATGTGTGATCATTTCATGTTTTTTCTTGTCTATTTACCGTGTGAGTGCAGTGTATGGATCTTTAACTGAGAGTTATTTTTCTCATGAAACTTTATAGGGGACACAATTTTGAGAAATTGATGTTAAAGTGAGCTTAAACTAGAACTGTTTTGCTGATGTTTTTCAGTGTGGTGGTGTTGTGTGAAATAAATTTGATGCATGAAAGTTTGGTCAAGAAGTTCCGAATTGTAGTTCCTTTACAATCTTATCAATGTGTTTTCACTCCTCTTTTAATCTTGTACATATTGTTTATTGTTTGCATCTCTAACAAACCGACTCGAAATGATCGAATTAACCTCAATTTGAACCCTCCGACCATAACACGAAACCGAAATTTTGATTCGAAAAATCTTACCGCTGCTGGAAACACAAACTAATAATCCCATCATATAAAATGATATGATGATATTTAATTTTCAAGCCACAACAAAGAAAATTAAAAAGTGACACGGGGTTCCGTTCCAAGGACAGGGGTGACTAATAGGCCTGTAAACGAGCCGAACCCTACCGAACCCTGGCAGGGTTCGAGCTCGGCTCGGTGTGTTCGAACCTAGGCTCGGCTCGGCTCGAAATGGCCGAGCCTTATATTTTCATTATCCGGCTCGGGTTCGGCCTGGTATTTGGGGAAAAAAGCTCGGCTCGGTTCGGCTCGAACATGTCAATATATTTAGGGAAAAAAGCTCGGCTCGGTTCAGCTCGAATAAAAAATTAACATATGATTCATAAAACATATGATATCAATATATGGTAAGGTATAATTCCTATTTCCTAAACACTTCGAACTGTATATGAATTTATGATATCCGAGACGAACATGTTCGGCTCGACCACCGAATATCTAATTTGTAAGGTTCGGCTTGAAGTTCGAACCCACGAACCGAGCCCGAATCGAGCTGAATACTCCGAATCGAATCGAATACTTAGGTTTATTTACAGCCTTAGTGACTAATTAACAATATTTGGATGGTTACTATAAAATAAAAAATAAAATAAAATAAAATAAAAAAACAAAAAAAAAAAACCAATATTTGGATGGTTAGGTGTGTTGAATTGAAAAACAATTATGGGTTAAGATGGATTATATAGATGATTATTTTTTCCCTTTTGTCCGTAACAGGATTCAAACATTTGTCTTTATGAGACATTATAGTCTAGCTCAGCACTATACCTTGTGATTATATAGGTGTTTTAGTTTAAACAATTTAAAGGTAAAAATTATACTCATCTTATTTAATAAAATAACATGGTTGTTAAAATTCATCAAATTGAAACAATCCCACTTGCGAACGGGATCCTCTGCCGTATTGCATCAGCTGTGATCCATCCTATGAACTCCCAACTGCTGCCACGTGGATGCATAAAAATCATCCCATCCGACTTGGTGTTAGGTTAAGGGGCTGTCTTTTTAACAAATTCAGCACTTAATCTAAAAAATTTAAATGATAATAAATTAAGAGGTGTTTGTTAATTATTTTTTACCCCTCTTATTATGTTAAGAGCATCTGAATATTGCAACAATTTACAAGTTACTTTTCAGTGGCAAAAATGCCGCTTAACGCTGAATTATTGTCTGCCGATGAATTCGTGTACCACTCCTGCCGTCTTGGCCATTAATATATATTTACGAATTATGACTCTTCAAAACAATTGTGCATATATAATATGTTTTTTTAGACAGGTAACCTTATATATATATATACACACACACACACTCACAGATACAGATACATATACATATATATGTATATACATACATACAATATAATACACATAAATATATTCATACATATCATGGCAAAAAAAAATATACATACATATACACATGTGCACACACACACTATATATATATATATATATATATATATATATATATATATATATATGCATGAAAAAGATCGTTATAATGACGCATATGTATGTTTATTATATTGATGATACATGTAAGGACAAGCTTGTTAAATAAATCAATTTATAGATTTTACATGTATACCGTTACCAAACAATCTAATCATTTTCAAAGACTTAATCAATTCGATTCTTAATGCATTCGATCTTGATTTGACTTTAGATTTACGATTTCGGCCAGATTTAACAAACGGCCCCTAAGATTCATAAAATCTTTTGATGATGCCAAATTACACTTATTTTAAGTGTTCTATATTAGTGATTCAAAACATTAGTAATTTTAAGGTGTTAAAACACAGATTAGAAGCTTGCAATTTAAGAAAAATTAAAGCAGTAGCAATGCAAACATAAAGTATGACGAAATTGATAAAACACAGAAACAAAGAGAACATAGTGATTTAACGTGGTTTCCGGCGTTGTGCCGACTATTCCACGGACAGAAAATGAGATATTTTACTATGCACAAAGTTACACGGATTTTCACACACTTGTGAAAGACACACATTGCATTGATTACAACATTGGTATTTATTGGCACAAATCCTTAACCCTAACCGCCAAAGATCTTTTTCGGAATTATCATAAATACCCCAGATGTGGACCCTAACTCCAGCTGTTATCCTCCAGATGAAAACTCAGCTAAATACTGACTCTTCCAGACTTGTAATCAACTGCTCGATCAGATGTACAACTCAGTTATACTCAGCAAAACTCAGCAGACCAAACCGATTGCTGACTTCGGAAGAAACTCAGTTTGCACTTCACCACAACTAACTTTCACAAAACTGAATATACTTACTGAACTGACCATCATTCTCGATCTCAGTTTCTCAGATTAGTTCAACCAGTTTATTCATCAGTTTAGAGATCAAGTCACCAAAACTGACAAATCTTCACCTTGACTTGAACTCTCATTCACAGTCAACCAGATTGCATAATCAGATGTACTTGTACCATATGCATTCATCAATTCCATGATGTACTTGTACCAGACTTCTCCACGGAATCCACTCAAACTGATTTGCCATCCGCTGAGTATCCGATTTCGATTCTGACTTTGAATATTCAAGCAAGTCCGCATACAATCGAAACTTGCTATGCGGAACTGGTTTAGTGAACATATCAGCAGGATTATCCTTGGTGCTGAATTTCTTCACTACAACCCTCTTCACATTTCTCAGAAAATGATACCTCAAATCAATAATTTTGGTTCTCTCATGATGAACCTGATCCTTAGCAAGACAAATTGCACTCAAACAGTCACAATAAATCTCAACTTGATCCTGATGTAGCCCCAAATCATTGACTAGTACCTTCAACCAGATATCCTCCTTGGCTGCTTCAGTAAGAGCCATATACTCGAGTTTGATGAGTTGATAAATCCTTTGTTGCTCAAGAGTTTCTTTCCGGTGACAACCGAATTCCCAATGTGAAAACATAACCGGATCATAGATTTTTTCGTTGTCCACATCACCAAAGATATTCAAACATCACAAGATCCCGTGATCGCTTCTTGAGTATCACCTCCATAAATGAGACCCACATCAGTTGTACCCCTAAGGTACCTGAACATTCTTTTCATAGCTTTCGAGTGTTCCTTTCCGGGTTGAGCCATACACTTGCTGACAACACTGACTGCTTGAACCAGATCAGGCCTAGTGCATACCATGGCATACATCAAACTGCCAACTGCACTAGCATAGGGAACTCTTGACATGTAATCCTTATCCTCTTCTGACTGTGAAGCAAATGTTGAAATAGTGTCCTAAACCCAATCGGGTTGGACCGGAACCAACCGGGTCGGATCATTTCTACTATTTCTTTATGTTTATATATATATTAAATGGCTTTTCTGTTGTCATATATTTGTTCTTTTAAACAACCAATTATGAATTGTTGTATGATGACGTCCTTAGTATTAAACAGTGATAGAGAAAACATGATAGGCAATTATTGTTGATGAGATCTCTAATCACTTTAATAAGTTTGATATTTAAATGTCTCTAGGCTTATGTACTATTAAACAAGGTATTGATAGTACGAACAGGCTAGCACGTATTAGATGTCTTATGTCTTTAAAGGCAGGGATAAATCTCGTCTATTGAAGTGCAGAGACACTTGGACTGTACGTGGACGTGTATTATAGAATGCGTATGTTAGACTGACCCACTTATACTGTTAAGTGTCACACTATGTGACGGTTGTGCAATTATCCTTAGGACCAGAGTCTACATGGCATCACGGTGTGGATTGTCATGATTTGACACTATTAAGGTTTCCCCTAGTCATGGGGTGATCATGTGGTAGTGATTGGGAGTGATACTAAAGCATGTGGAGTATACATGTTAGTTCGTCTGGAAATCGCGTACCTTAACAGTAGGGGTGAATATCCGAAAGGGCCTTCTTATAAGGATGTCTTACTCTCGTGAATCTTTGCAAAGTGGGAGTAAATGAGTTATTTCGAGAAAGCATGATATCCATATTATAAGATACGGTCGTTGATGTTTGACACTCGACGAACGACCGAATGGATATTATTACAGCGATAGGATTCTATTTACACGGTAACTGTTTCACATGAAAGGTAGTAGTCATTGCATTTGACTCTTCCGATGATTGGGGGTCACGGTGTGTTGCTAGACGCTATCCCGTGATCGTTAGGCATGAAGGGCATTTTCGTAATTTGCACTTTGTGCCTACGGCGAACATATTCGGAAGCCTATCAGGTCACACACATATGAACATCGAGTCGGTTTAAAATGCGGTTATAGTTGATGACCAAATTAGGAAAGAATTTATTTCATACTATAAAGGTTATAGTGGTAAATTAATATGGTGCCATTTATTTATTATGAATAAATTACATACAAGATATTAATTATGTTGATTAATTAAATATGTATATTGATACATATATTTCAAATATATATATATGTGTGTGTGTGTGTGTGTGTGTGTGTGTGTGTGTGTGTACATGTATTTTGCAAATTAATTAATCAGAGTATTATATTAATTAAAGAAAATATCAATTCCTAAATTTGTGGGGAAGGGACGCCATATTCAACTGTATTGGATACATTTGGTTTGTGCAATTTAATTAATAAGATTACCCTAATATTAATATTAGATATTAATTGATTTTAAAAAAAATAGATTTATGGTAATAAGATAAAGATATATTCAATATAATATATTGTCAATATATATCTTGGAAATATATTTAATATAAGATATTGAATATTAAATGAGATAAATCAACAAAAGATATTTTCCATATTTTATTAGGAAAATATTTTCTTTCTCCTCAATCTACTAGGAAGCTAATCACAATCAGATTGGGACTAGAGAGGGGCGCACTACTCCCTATATAAACAAGGGGGTGCCAAGCTCTTTTGATTACCACAATTCCAAGAGCTAGTAGTTCTTGTGAAAAATAGAGAGCTTCTTAGAGAGAGATTTGAGAGAGAGAAAAGGCCGGTCTAGCAACCGGATTTTTCTAGTAGCAATCCATGATGGGATTCCGGCGGGCTGTTCATGTGGATCACCGATAGAGGCCGAACGCTTGGGCGGCTCCGTGCATCGCTACTCTTCTTAGACGGTCAAAGCGTCGATCTTTTAGATCAACCAAGGTAACCACCGTCTACTAGCTTATTTGTTTATTGCTTAAACGAAGTCGATCCTGGTCAAAGGAAATAAATTTTTGAATTCCGCTGCATTCCCGTGTAGATTTCCTAACAGTGGTAACGGAGCGAGCTTTGAGCTTAAGAAATAAGCATGTTAATTTGCGTATTTAATTTTATCTTTTAAATCACGTAATTAAAAGATAAAAGATTTTAGATTTGGAAAACGATACACGAAAAGAAAAAAAAATGGAGATCGGGTGGTGCTCGGTCGACTGGCGGCGGCACCACCACCGTCCGGCGGTTGGCGGCTGGCGGCTTCTCGGCAAGGATCTTTCTTTTTGGTTTTTGTATTTTGTGATTCAATATGGTTCATAGTTGTCATTGATATATTTTGTTTAGTTGAAGTCATGTGGCTAACTAATGTTTCAAATAGTTTTGACCATTGGAATGTCACATGGCATTATTTGGTAAATATAATTTGTCTTTAAATAATCTAGGTCATTCCAAATTTTGTTTGCAATAGGCCTAGGCTCTTTTCAAAATATTTGATTTTGGAAAAGGCATAGGCCCTTTTCAAAATTTTGGTTTTGGAAAGAGCCAAGGTTGGTGTCTTTTGGTTTAGGAAACCAATGCATCCCTTTTGATTATGACTCAAAAGGAAAGAAACAAAAGAGACCTAATTTTAATTTGGATTTATTTTTGGAATAGTTCTAATTAATTTAAAATTAAAATTAAAATCGTTTAAAATTAACCGTTAATGTTATTTAGGTTTTTGTCAGGAATGACAAATTAATAAATAAACGAGGATGCAAGGATACTGATAATTAATTAGGACAAAACCTATGTAAATTTCCAAAAACACCATTTTTCTATCTATCTATAAAAAAACCTCCTTCCAAAAATAAAAACAAAACCCTATAATTAAAAAGGCACTGCCGTCGGTTTATACCACTGATTGAACGATTTTCGCAGCAACGGCGATTGCTAATGTGTTCAGCCGCTTGTTTCTCTAATGGTTACCGAGTGGATCCATGCATGGCTTCACCGTCCTCAATGGAATGGAAAATGGGTGGACTCGACGGAAATTTTTCGTCGATTGGTGGTGACGATTCCCGGCGGCCGGAATCGTCCATGGGAAGCAGTATATAGATAGTGTTTGAGCAGAAATCCGGCAGCTGCTTCAACTGCAAAAATCCGGCTGCTGCTTCTTCATCTCCTACCTCCGAAGGTGTTACCTCTTCCAATCCGGCGTATGCTTTGTGGATCGACAGGATTAGTTGATTCATAATCTTCTGTGGGGGTCGGTTTCTACAGATTTCGGTCCGTCTCCCCTCTGATCTCTGTGAAATCTTTGTAATTCAGTGGATTTGGAACACGTTTTTCTGATTAGACGTGACGGAAGAAGGAGGAACGTATCATTGTTACTATATTTTTTTGGTTTTACTACATGTATATTATAGGTTGTTACTACTAATTTTTTAATGTTACTACATTTTTTGTTGTAACTTTATCTATTTTATGGACTGTTATTACTTGTTTATTGGCTGTTACTACATTTTTTGGGTTGTTACTACTTTTTTTTGGTCTGTTACTACTTGTTTATTGGATGTTACTACATCATGGGCTGTTACTACTTGTTTTTTGGCTGTTACTACACTTTATCTAGTGTTACTACATGTTTAATGTGTAAAATAAAAATCATGCGTATTTCGTTCCATCTGTTATTAATTTGTCCTTTTTAATCACAAAAAATAAAAGATGTCCTTGCATCCCCATTTGTGAAATTTTTTGTCCTTCTGGCCCCTTACCCCAATTTTATTTTGATTAAAATCATTTAATTAATTAAATGTTAATTAGTTAATTGATTGAATAAAATTATTTAATAGATTAAACGTTAATTGATTAATTAAGACGCAAGTTGTTAGCTTTTAATTTTATCTTTTTCATAAGATGTGATTGTATGGATTAGATATAGTAGATATAATATGATTATATGGACCCCGATTGATAATGTACTCGACCGATAGGATAGATGTGAATGATATAATTTTTCTGTTGGTTTAAAAATTGTCATATGCCGTTATGAAGAACGTGACCTAGTTTATTTTCTGCATTTATCTCATTCCCGTTAGCTCTCCCCGTGTACGGCGGGTGTATTTATTTTATTAGATAGAATTAAATGTAACAAGAATGGAGCAGAAGATGGAGACCAAAGAAAGACGAAAATAAAGATCCTATTGGAGAATTAAAAGATCCTATTGGTGGTTGCAGCTACCCTTAGATTGTGACTCGCGGTTTCGTCAGTTTGTATTCGAAACCGCACCTAGGAAAAGTCCATGATCATATTGGTTACTTTACGCATTTATTTATTTTGTGCTTGTATTTATTTTATATGATACGATAGATGCATGACTAGGCACGATCTAAATGAATGTGTAGCATGTATGTCTATAGAGATAGATATACATGATGAGACCGTAATTAAATTAATCAAAAGAATTAATTTGAAATTAATTAAGTCGATTAATTTAAAATTACTCCCACAACAAAAATCGAGTTATATTTGTCTCCCAGTATTATAATGACGGTGAAGAGCCCTTGTTCGGATCCAACTGATCGGCCCTCGTCGGGAGTTGACCTACATCGGGTATATCGTCGTTATCGAGATATGATCGTTATGAGATCTCATGAATATTTGGGTTAAACCTCGACTAAGAATCTTGCGGTGATTATCCCTCGTCAGGACCGTCTGATTTTAGAGACAAGGGGTTGACTATCACATTAGGTGTGAATTGTCAAAGAGTTGACTAGTCAACCACCAAGAGTCACATAGAGATGTGATTGGTAAAGTGTTACCTACCTTTTGAATTATTCCGGTTGATCGACCCTCGTTGGGAATCGGGGTAACTAGATGGGATCTTGGCCACTAAAGAATTTTTGAGAGATTCTTGAAAGTCAATTGGGAGTAGTTGACTAGTGGGAGCAAAATCATAAATCAAAGACCATTTTTGATTTTGCTATAGATAACGACACTCTTTTATCTTTATTTTATGTTGTAGTTTTTTTTTAGCAAACTTTTATATTTATGTTTTTAATTCTCGATTAGTAAAACCAAATTGAGGCTATTACCTTTTGAGAAACGTTCTCAAGTATGATTAAGTAATTTTAATCCTTTTAAAATAAGCAATGACGTGAGCAACCCCGTTATAGTAGTTAGAGACAAGGAGACTACATATTTGGTGGAGTGCTCCAAGACTTTAATTATTAATGAAAAGCGGAAGCTCATGATATGATTAAATCACTTGAAATAAGTTTCAACGAATTAATCATGTATTGGATACGATCCAATATGATCATTCAGTCATGCGATGAAAATTAATTCAAACTTTGGATAAGAATGACCACATCGAATTTTGGAAAGTTTGTTTTCAAAATTATAAGATTTAAGTATTGACTTATTTCTTTAATCATTGCTTGAAGGTTAATTAAATAGTTCATGTTTTGGCTGTGATTCAAAAAGTTAAATAAACTGTTTAATAAACTTTAGATTTTCTTTATGAAAGGAAATAGAAGACATAGCTCTTGTGATTTTCTCAAGTCTCATGAAGACTAAGCTAAGAAATATTTACGAGTGCTTAAAGAATTAAAAGGGAAAGATAGGGCAAGTACTTAAGTAAGAGAACTTATCGAAGTCTCTATTCTAGGCAAGTGTGTTGAGATAAATCTATCCAAGTTCAAGTCAACTCTTAGATATATGATATCTTACGAGTGTGATTAAATTGGAAAGATTAAATATGGAATACACCAAGACACGAAAAGTGAAGCAAACGTTGCGACATTTTCAGTTTTGTATTCTGAGTCTAGTAAATTTATAAAGGAACTAAATAAATGTTATTGTGTTCCGGTTCTTATGAAGAACACGAGTTCAGATATTTGTTAGGATTTAGTAGACATATTCAATTGTAAGGAATAAATTTTGTTCCGATTAGGTTGAACGGTCACTGAATCTATCATACTAGATTGAAGTCATTATATAGTCGATATAGGTGAAGAAGTCTCAACCAGATGTTTGAATGGTTGTTATCCTTGATAGTTGTGGTTGTTCTAGATATAGACTCTCTGGAATAGACACGTGTAATCATATGTCATTCTGATGATGTCTGAACCATGTGATTATGAATCATGTGGGTAATATGTCTTATCTAAAGATGACTAAAATACCCTTTTATGAAAATGTTATAAAAATCTAGAAAGTTGTCAAAAGCCTAAACATACCGATGTTTATTGGCTCATGACAATTAATGCCACAAATAACTTTTTGTTAATCTCTATGACTATTTTTAGAAATAGTCAAGTGTACTCAGTGAAGTGCATTATTCGGAAAGCCAGAAAAGTTTGAGCTAGTACCAATATGAGATTGATGAACTACTTAGGAATTAATCTTCAATTGGATTGAAGTAATTAATACTTGAAGGGTGCTTCAGAAGTTGTCTGAAAATGAATAAGATTCCCCTTCAAGGATACCATTTTTGGGATACACAATTAGATTGTGTTCCTAAAATGGAAACAACACTTTATATGATAAAGGTGTGACGCAGGCCATGCGAAGTATCCCTTACCCGTTTCGGGATAGTGCCCTTATACTTAACCGCGTTCCAAAGAATAAAGGTTGAATAAATTCCATATTAGATATGGAAGGGGATGAAGGATGCAGGTTCTTAGATCTAAACAACTTAGATCTATGCGCAGCGGATGGATCACGATTTATATGACACAATTCATAATTAAAGGACTTAAAAACTACAAGGGGGTTTAAGATTATGTTACCAATAACGGGAAGAGTCGCCTTGATCTTCCGATGTGTTCTCCAAACGGCGGTTGGTGGACACCCTTCTTGATACACGAGCCTCCTTGATATGCAACCAGAAAAATCCCGAAGATTTTTCCAACTCGAACCCTAAGAATAGAGACCGAAATTTTTCGGCCAATTTCTCTCGGTGAATAGTGACGTGAATAGTACCTTGCCATTAGACTTGGGAGAACTCTCTTTATATAGGAGAGTAATCCTTGTCCTCCAAGGATTAAATAATTAAGAGATAATTATTCCATTAATCCTTTATTCCAAATAAAAGATAAATAAAATGATTATCCCAAACAAATTAGGATAAATCATATTATTATCTAATATTCCATGAATTATCAATTAACAAATAAAAGATAAATCACATGTCAAATAATTATCCAAGAAAACTAATTTCTCTCTAATTAAATGATGATATTGGCGCCACCTTTAGGGTCAAAAAGCCCACATAAAATGTCTTTTATGTGTATAATATTATTTAGCCCAACTAAATAATATCCATGCATATCAATTAATTAGCCCAGCCAATTAATTATCACTGAGGCCCAAATAACAAGATTATTAGTCCGAATTACAGAAGCCACATCGGGGACCATGGACCTATAACCCGGTAGCTCCAATAATTAATTATTCATCGAGCGAATAAGTACATTAATTATTAATTCCGGATTACGCCACCATAAACCGGAAATCGAACTCTACCGATTATAGATGTATACTTATACTCAACCCATAGAGTGAATAAGCGTCCATTGATATAATCACTACATACGGATTAACCCTCCATAGATCGTCCATTTCGAGTGGGAAGTCTCCGTGAACCCGACTCGAGAATATCTTATCCTTATTTACCATTAACCCCTAATGATCAATTAGTACACATATCGACTAGTAGCTAATTAGTCAAATGTGAACTCCGGGATCGATCACTTTCTTAGGGCTAACAAACAAGGGATCGCTCTCTACTTCCCGCAGAAGGAATGGATTCCATGTCTCGTGAAAATCGAACTACTCACTCATCCGGAGATAGTGCCAATGAGAAGTGGCTTGGAACACATATTAAAGTGAACCGTAACTAACACATCAAACACTACCCGGGACAAGCGGCATCCTCGTGATCACCTCGGGATTAAGGTTGATCCATATATGATCATCTAATGATTTAATAAGATTCCTCGATTACGGAATTATACCGAGAAATACTGATTAAATCGGTCCAAATTCTATATGAATGCCATCATATATAAATGCCCCACGTAGGTACCCTCTACCGACAGTCCGGATAAGACTATCACACCCTAAGGTGTTCAGGCGCATTATTGGTGTTTTAATCAAGAGACCCTAAACTCGATTAAGTTCACCACGGACTAACAGATTTAAGTATATCACCACTAACTCAATCCTCACGTGTAATCCATACACTGAGTTAAGTGGTTACATACTGATATACTTAGGGTTTGCAGCAGTGTATTACTTTACAAGCACAAAGCAAGTAATAAGGTAAGATAAATTTTGTCATTCATTATTAAAAACAATTACACAAATTGTCTTTCGGGCACTACACCTAACAGGGGATAATGTCGAATCTATCTTAACCGATGATTTTAAGTTGTCATAGGCAAAGTCAGAAAGGCTTGGAGCCTAGTACGGCATATGCAACTTTGTGGAATATCTTTGCTAGCACGCTGGATATTATTTACTTGTCCGCGGAGCAAAATGTTTGTCTCCAAACATGCTGTCTTCTAGAGGAAGTATTTCTTCCAAAAGAAATAGTGGGACTAAATTTATATCTCAAAGGTAGTTTAAGAACTACAAGAATATATTCAACCATAGGAACGAGAGCAGACACCACATAGCGATGTGGTGTAAAACACTGATCAGTGCACACAAAAGTTCTGTAAGTCAATGGATAACCTCAAGCTTGAAAGAGCTGTTGGTATGTTCATCTAAAGGATGAATATCTCTCGACTTATGAAGGAATGCTTGAAAGGCAAGATTGAGAGATATGGCCAGGAGCCATAATATCTGAATTAGATTCCATCAGTGACAACCAGGTTGTGAACCTAGCCTGTCTTACCTAGAGGGGATGTCCTTGAAAGGCTGAAATGGATAGTAATATGATTACCATAAGGCTATAGTGACGACTGAAGGGTACGGGGTGTAAACCTTGTAATTACCTTTATGCTGCCAGCTGAGCCCAGCTTTATTAAAACTATGCTTGTTATAACTTCGTATAATGGCTATATGATAGTGTTGAAGACGTTGGGCAAACAGCCCGATGTTCATAGACGATAACATGCTATGTGAGCCCACGAGGTCCATTTATGGACTCAAACAAGTTTCTCTAGACAATTTCTTTGTTTGATAATCAAATGAGTTTGATTTAGTCAAAAGAAGGGATATGCCCAATGTGCAATATAGATAGTGGGAGTGTGTTACAATTTTGGGTAATGTATTGGATATACTCTCGGAATCATCTCCTCATATCACAGTCGATTAATGTTTGGTAGTTCAAGGTCTTTACGAAAGCACTTGGATTAGCAGTTCTTATTTTTGGAAATAAGAATCTATAGTGATATATTTAATTGCTGTTAGTTTATAGGTTACCTGTATAGATGTGATACTAAAAGAGTTTAGCATAGATCGCGACAGGGGATACTGCCAGCCGGTGTTCTCAAGATCTATCTATGTTAGGACGTTAGTCCTAAAGATCAGGTGAAAGATGATGGTTATGGAAGGTTTCCTTTGCTACTGCAATAGGAACCATCATAAAAGTTATGCCTGATGTTCATAGTCCATGAAGAGTCATGAGCAAGTATGAAAGTAAATCTAGTGAAGGTCGAAAATATCCTTAAACAAGTTAAGGATGGTTTCCTAGTTTATCAAAACTTGGAATCAGATAAATATAGTTATACAGACGTATATCATAGGTCTTATGAAGGCGAGTGGGAGCTACAGTCTGGGTTTGCAGTCACTTTGATTAAGTGATACAGTGAGCTGGAAATGTTCTTGGCTATGGGTCACTGTAAATTCTACAACTAGGCCAAAACACAGTAGTGCCTTGAAGGCGCAGCGGGAGCAGTACATGGATCTAGGAGGTTCATTCATGAACCTTATACGGTTCTTCAACCTTTTCTATATAGCTGATATAGTAAGTGGATTTATTGCTTGAAGCAAGGACCAGGGTCCTCGTCGGAGATTCATGTGTATGTTGAGGCGGTTCCTTTGACTTTATCATTTGGAGCATGATATGAAGATAGTCAGAGTCCTCAAGGATAGCGATCCGTTCATGGCTAGGGCTGGTTGCGAGTATTGCATGAGATTCTTGTGTTTCAACTTGGTCTTGTATGAGTGATTATTTTTAGGCTAAGTGGGAGATTGTTGAAATAGTGTCCTAAACCCAATCGGGTTGGACCGGGTCGGATCATTTCTACTATTTCTTTATGTTTATACATATATTAAATGGCTTTTCTGTTGTCATATATTTATTCTTTTAAAGAACCAATTATGAATTGTTGTATGATGACGTCATTAATATTAAACGGTGAAAAAGAAACCATGATAGGTGATTATGGTTGATGAGATCTCTAATCACTTTAATAAGTTGATACTTAAATGTCTCTAGGCTTATGTACTATTAAACATGGTATTGATAGTATGAACAGGCTAGCACATCTTAGATATCTTCTGTCTTTAAGGGTAGAGATAGATCTCGTCTATCGAAGTGTAGAGACATTTGGACTGTACGTGGACGTGTATTAGAGAATGCGTACGTTAGAATGACCCACTTACACTATTAAGTGTCACACTATGTGATAGTTGTGTAATTATCCTTAGGACCGGAGTCTACATGGCATAACAGTGTGGATTGTCATGATTTGACACTATTGAGGTTTTCCCTAGCCATGGGGAGATCTTGCGGTAGTGATTGGTGTGATACTGAAGCATGCGGAGTATACATGTTTGTTCATCTGGAAATTGCGTACCCTAACAGTAGGGGTGAATACCCGAAAGGGCCTTCTTATAAGGAATGTCTTACTCTCATGAATCTTTGCAAAGTGGGAGTAAATGAGTTATTTCGAGAGAGCATGATATCCAGATTATAAGATATGGTCGTTGATGTTTGACACTCGACGAACGACCGTACGGATATTATTATAGCGATAGGATTCTATTTACACGGTAACTGTTTCACATGAAAGGTAGTAGTCATTGCATTTGACTCTTTCGATGATTGGGGGTCACTGTGCTGGACGTTATCCCGTGATCGTTAGGCATGAAGGGCATTTTCATAATTTGCACTTTGTGCCTACGGCCAACATATTCGGAAGCCTATCGGGTCACACGCATATGAACATCGATTCGGTTTAAAATGTGGTTATAGTTGATGACCAAATAAGGAAAGAATTTATCTCATACTATAAAGGTTATAGTGGTAAATTAATATGGTGGTATTTATTTATTATGAATAAATTAAATACAAGATATTAATTATGTTGATTAATTAAATATGTATATTGATACATATATTTCGAATATATATATATATATATATGTGTGTGTGTGTGTGTGTGTGTGTGTGTGTATTTTGTAAATTAATTAATCTTAGTATTATATTAATTAAAAAAAAATCCCAATCCCCAAATTTGTGGGGAAGGGACGCCATATTCAAGTGTATTGGATACATTTGGTTTCTGCAATTTAATTAAAAAGAATACCCTAATATTAATATTAGATATTAATTGATTTTGAAAAAATAGATTTATGGTAATAAGATAAAGATATATTCAATATAAGATATTGTCAACATATATCATGGAAATATATTTAATATAAGATATTTGATATTAAATGCGATAAATCCATAAAAGATAATTTCCATATTTTATTAGAAAAATGTTTTCTTTCTCCTCGATCTATTAGAAAGCTAATCCCAATCAGATTGGGACTAGAGAGGGACGCACCACTCCTTATATAAACAAGGGGGTACCAAGATCTTTTGATAATCACAATTCCAAGAGCTTTTGATAATCACAATTCCAAGAGCTAATAGTTCTTGTGAACAATAAAGAGTTTCTTAGAGAGATTTGAGAGAGAAAAAAGGCCGGTCTAGCAACCGGATTTTTCTAGTAGCAATCCATGATGGGATTCCGGCGGGCTGTTCGTGTGGATCACCGGTAGAGGCCGAACGCTTGGGCGGCTCCGTGCATCGCTACTCTCCTTAGACGGTCAACACTACAAAAAAACAGACCTTTCCGTGACAAAAAAAAATTCGTTGGAAAAAGTGTTGATTTTCGTCAGTAAAAATATTAGTGACGAAATATTTTTGTCGCGGCGTTTGTTGCCTATGCAGGGTCGGTAAAGGCCTCTATTGTGACAATCAGAGTATTAGTCATTAACGAAGTTCAGTCGCGACGAATCTCATATTTTTGTCACCAAAGCTTTCCGTGACAAAACTCCGGCTTTCTCACCAATAGGTTTTTCATGCAACAAAATTTTTGTCACAAAATAATGAACATTTTATCACAAATTCAGTGTTGTTGTCACCAAAGGGTATAAACACATTTTTACATTAATGGTTAATATTGACAAAAGCATTGTCACTAGAAGTCATATTTTATTAATAATAATAATAATAAACAATAAAAATTCAAATAATAGAAAATTAATAATAATAATAATAATAACGTTAATAATAAATATAATAATAAACAGACACATTAAAAGTCATAATCAATAATAATATCCTACAACCATAATAATTAATAATAAATATAATAATAAACAGACACATTAGGAGACCTTCACAACCTTGAACCTGAATCCAGGAATATCTCCAACAGCATGACCCTTACGCCCAAATCCAGACACTTTCCAGAATGCAGATAAGGAAGAATTGAGATTCAACCTCAAATTTCAACACTAAACTACTTACAGCTACCAAAGAAAATAAAAAGAAAAGCCCATGAGACAAATGAAGCTGAAAACACAGAAAGGGATGAAACCTCATACATAAATCAAAACTGCAAGAAAAATGTAAAATGTCCCCGAGACATTACCTTATATTTTAGTTCCTCAAACGAACCAAGTGTTCAGGAATCAAAATTTGTAATTTCCTTCCACCTTAATTAATCAAAAATCAAAAGGGAATGTTAGACGATCAAAATGTCGAATTAATTAAAGTGCATAAGATTGCATAATTAATACTCACATTTTTAGCAATTGCTTTGAGTATATTTGCTCCACAACTCTTGCCTTGTATTTCCTTCGTCATATTTTCCCTACAACATACCGGAAAGGCTGTCACAAATTTGAAGCCACTCAGATTAAAAATAAATTCAAAAAGACTTTTGTGGAATAACATGAATACTCAATTCCCATCCACATCTAAATGTGGGAAAAACTGAAAAAGTAAGCCTAGCAACATAGTACTAGAAGTTAATAACATGCTGAATCTACAAGAAACATAATGGCCAAGAATGCCAAGATTCGTTAAAAATTGTATTCAATAGGTCAATAAAAAGAACAATCTATGTGAAACAAGTAACATAGCTACCTGTTGAGTTCATGTTCCATTATCGTTAAACCTCTCTCCCGACCTTCCAGTAACAAGTAAATCGCACTCTAGATTAAAATTTCAAGATGACAGCTGTTAATTCAGAAATAATAAGGCGATGCGCACAAATCAGATTAATTGCTGAGATGTTGGCTGAAAAATGGAAAGGGCAAGAAAAGAGGGCTAAATTACAATTTTGGTCCTCTAACTAGCCTGTTTTTCGATTTTGGTCCTATTTTAACTCCGGCGACAATTTTAGTCCTGTAAGTGGTTTTTTTTTTTTGCAAAAATAGTCCTGAACGCCGGAAAGACCACTTATAGGACTAAAATTGTCGCCGGAAAGACCACATACAGGACTAAAATTGTCGCCGGAAAATACCAATTTTAGTCCTGTAAGTGGTCTTTCCGGCGTTCAGGACTATTTTTGCAAAAAATAGACCACTTACAGGACTAAAATTGTCACCGGAGAAAAAATAGGACCAAAATCGAAAACAAGGCTAGTTAGAGGACTAAAATTGTAATTTAGCCAAGAAAAGAGTGTCATGGCAGTAACTAAAAATAGCTCAAACGAAAAATGTATAACCCCAATGTCAACATCCTTGTGTAAATTGTCCAATATATATGCACCAGATTCCACGTCAAGCTTGAGTTCCTGCAATACGAGGAAGATGAAAAGTTATTTTTGAGCTGCTTAGAATCGGTAATACTTTCGTATCGATAATAGAACACGAAGAATACCTGGTCGGCAATGTAAGCATCCATTGAACCAGAGGCAAGTATTTGCTTGAGTTTCATCGATAGAGGTGGCGCAGTTGAACCATAGAAGCGTGCTTACGCGAAATGATGATGTCAAAATAGAATTAGTATCGAGGTTCGAAATACAAGAGAAGCTCCAACATAATTTAGAATGGCTACTGCTATACTTTAAAAGGTTTTGACATCTGGACTCACAGAATACCGGAGAGGTATAATATGATAAGAATAAGCTACCTGCTACATATAAGGAAATATAGTAGCACCTTTACTAACACCAATTGGTTTTAGTCCAACGGTAAGCGCTTGATCCTAATATGGTATCGGAGCAGAAGATCCTGGGTTCGAACCCCGCTTCTAGCACAATTATAAAAAAATAAAAATAAAAACCAAGTGTTGGTCCCCTTTCTTCTAACAAACCCACACTTCCCAAACAAAAACAAATCAAGTGTTGGCGCCTCTCCTCTTATGTGCGCACACTGAGGGGCGTGATAAGGAAATATAACAAAAAAACAAATCAAGTGTTGGGCCTCTCTCCCCTCTTATAGGCCCACACTTGAGGGGGCGTATAAGGAAATATAGTAGCACCTTTACTAACACCAATTGGTTTTAGTACAACGGTAAGCGCTTGATCCTAATACTACATAGGTCCGATTTCCATTGCTTGAACCTAATACTGCAGCTATTATGCCCTTCAAATTCCTTGTTATAAGGCAGCAGCAAGTCTGACCACTTATCATCTTCGTCTTCAGGCGATTTCCGCTGTTTCTGCACCATCTTCTTTTCATCTAGCATTATCAATGGCCTCCTAAAGTCCATTCCTTTTTCCCTTAAGCTCACTTCATTTCCAGATCTTGTTCTCTTTAACTTATCTTTATACAATGCGCCGCCTCCAAAATTCTGATCCTTAGCAGCAACGTTTGATGAGTAAAAAGGTGCTGCAACAATATTGAATTTCCCATGATTGATCATTGGCCTGATAATCCCTTTTTGTATAGGAGGAAACACCATTGAATTGTTGATAATATTTGATGAATTGACGTTCTCATCAACAAAATCATCTCAAATATTCGACCTCTCTTTTGTTGTACCACCATGTTCCCTGCTGGGCTGTGGCTGCCAGATATCTGTAGAACCCAAAACAGTATCAAACAATCTAGTGGCCTCCTGCTCTACAAAAATACCATCCCTTGTTGAATCAGGAATAATTTATGCTTCAACAAAGCTACTTGATCATCCAATCTACCACATCTCTGTATATAGAAATTCAGTAAATTAGCATACACAAAAATGTCCAATTTGTTCAAATTTGACGTATATTCAATTCTTAAAACTGCAGATTAATTAATACCTTGTAAAGGTCAAGCAAAATGTTATCAAGGGCCTCTTGAGCTTGATCAGAACACCGATGTCGTAACGACTTAATTGCTTTGACTGCTTCGCACACGCCTGAGAACAAAACATTGCATAGCAAAAAGACCTAAAGGAAGCTTTAAAAAATTACCACTTCTCCTTAATATATTGGTGGCCTAGAGTCTTCTTGTCCATCGTGTCGTCATTGCTTCGTAATATCACTGGTACACCGACTTCCATTTTTATACATCTAGGATGAAGTATAGAAAACCATAGACCTTTAGATGATCCATAAATATGAGACCATGACTTAAACAAGCAACCGGAAAATACCGTAGATGATAAATATACCATTCTTTCATCGAAGCAGTTTCACAAATAGGCGGATTCTGAAGAATGATGTTGTGTATTTCATCGACAAGGAAATGCTTGTTAAAAAACATTGAAGCTACAATATACAATCACAACAGCATTTAAAAAGAAGGGTAACTTTGAAGCATATTATATACAGAATGCTATACACCTATTTGTCAGTTACTAAAGCAACCAGTACAAACCTTTCCATAAGATAGCAGGACCATAAATTGCATTTGTCTAGCTATGCCAGTGACTAATTGAACCGAAAAACAGTTCTTCCTTGTTTTCCCGTAACATCAGCTATAGATGCAGCCATGACCAAATTGTAGAATTGAAGCATTTTCTTCCATTATTCTACAAACATCATGATAAAATGCTGCTCAATATATAAGGATAAAGATAACACACGTCAAGTGAAATGTAAACGCTGAACAGGAATTCCTCAGAATCCATCATTAATAGCAGGGGATGACCAATTACAAGGTTTGAATTCATGAGATCCTATGTTCTTGTTACCTGCCTTCCCCAATAAGGACCCTTGCAAAGCACTTTAATGGATGTTTAAATAATACCATACATTGTTCCTATTAATCAGCTTCTTCACAGACACTACGCGTGAATAGACTAAGCAAGACAACAAAATTTAACTTAAAAAGTAAAGAAACCTCATAGGCTTTGACAAAACATTCTTTTGATTGCAGCAAGTTGCTTTTAATTTCCTTTAATCCCTTCCCCTGATTCTCTATCATTTCAATTTCACTCTCGAGGCAACCTACTAAACACCATATGAAGCCAATTCAGAAAGGCAAGAACATTGAACAAACTAGATGAAAGATAAGACACCCTATGTAGTAACCACTGAATCACTGATAGAGGCTTAAGAGCACTAAAAATTAAGACAAGAACATGAACAGAACAGAGAGTGAAAACAACGTTACTTGCTTCATACTTGACATGCCATATCCACTATATGAAGATGACAGCAGAAACTGAACAAGAGACCATTTCTCTTTATCCAAGGCGATAGCCAAAGGCTCCAAGTATCTGCAAAATCCATTTCCAGTAACATTAATTATCATGCCATTGTCATCCAAAAAAAAGTTACCAGAGAAGATAGATTAACATTTTACCATGTGATTTTGAGTCATCGAAGGAAAGATTTCTGGTGGCCAATTATACTAAAAAATAAAAATGATAAAATGAAAATAAAAAAGGATATTGATACCACGGTGCTGGTGGTGGACTCATTACTGAACCCTAGCCGGCCTCGTCAAGTATTGTAGAGAAAGATGCAGCCTCGTCGGATGTCTTGGCAAAGTCCGCGATAAATTCTTTCTCCTCCATCCAAATATTCATCTTCGACGCCTCTACATTCACCGACCTCAGCATCCTCTTCGCCTCCGAACACAAATCCTTCTACAACTCCATTTCCCCTTCGCACACCTTGAAAACATCACTGATCAAACCAGCCGAAAGTCCGTAGCATAGCCAAATTTATGTAGCAATTCGTGAGAGGAAATCGATTCATGAGATGAAATTGATTTATGAGACGAAATCGATAGGGATGGGGAGAACACAAAAAAGCACTAAGAAATAGTTGTTTTGGGAATTTAATTAGCCTTCCTGAGGTTAATGGTACTCAAATTGTGCATAATATGTTGATGAGACAGGTGGAGGGCGATTCAAAGGAAATTTTCTGGTTTAGGGTTGGAAACAACAAGGCTCTTAGGTTTAGTTTGAAGGAATTTACATTGGTTACCGGATTAAATGTTGGGATGTTTGAGTGGAAAGTGAGTGAGAAGAAAGCTCAAGGTTGTCGTATTGTCAAACGCTACTTTAAGAACATAAAGTCAATAAACAGAAATGATTTGTTGAAATCGTTTCCTAATGTTGCCGATGAAAATGATAAATACAAGTTGGAATTGTTGATTATTTTGTCTTATGTTTTGTTGGCTGCGGAGGAGAATGTGTCGTTGGATTGGTGGTGGTTTAAGTTGGTGGATGATTTGGATGCATTCAACAAGTATCCTTGGGGGATCTTGTGTTATGAATACACAGTTCGCTTGTTTAATCGGGACATGAGTAAGTCGTTCAAAAAGGACAAGGTGGGGTATACATTGAATGGATTCCCACATGCTCTGATGGTATGTATTATGATATGCAGTACTGTTTTAATTCGGAAGTTATAAAATTTTGGAAGTTATTTTGTAAATGTCATGTTTGCGTAGGTATGGGCACTTGAATCCATCCCGTGTTTACGGTCGTTGGTGTTAGTAATATCATACGCGGCGGAAGCGATTTAAGGATCTAGATCTATAAAATAGTCGTAATAAAACAATTAGATCTATATCTACTGAGGGGCCAGAAGACATACCTATTGGATCTCTAAATCCAATTAGAAGAACCGCAACAAGAAGATTGAACAATGATGTGAGAAGCACCACGATCTTCCAAACGCGTGTGATCCGAAGCAACTCCCGGTGGAAGGAAATCCTCGACTCGAACCTCACGATATGCCAATTAGAAAAACTCTAAGTTTTTCTCTCTTTCTCCCTTGGCAAAAATTTCCTCCTTCTCCAATTAATGGAGGATGAAGTCGAAATTATGTGTGTCCTAAGCAGGAGAGTTCTCTCTTTATATAGGAGAGTCGAGCTGCAGTTCAAGATTTAATAATTAATACATAATCAATTATTAATAAATCCTATAAATAAAAATAATTTCTAAATATTCAAGAACCAATCAAGAATATTTTTATCTTTATTTATTACCATAAATATTTATCCAATAAATATTTTACGCTTAATGTCTTATTAATACACAAGAAAACAATTCTTGTTTCCATAAAAATGTCATGGACGTGAATCACTTTGTGACCTAGTCACTTTGATGATTTTGCCATACACATTAATTGCCAAGATTAGGAAAATGTCTTTTCCAATTATTTTAATTATTTAGTTCCAACTAATTAAATAGTCACTAAACAATTAATTCACATATCGATTAATTAAATTCTAATAAGAATTAAATTAACATTATTAGGGTTCGACGTCCGAGAATAGCTATGCTATATTGGAGAAGCACGTCGGGGACCATGGACTAATAATCGTGGCTCCGATAAATCAAACAAATAATTATCTTACGAATGAATAATTATATTCGATAAATCAATCACGGGAATATGCCACCATAATCCCAGATCGCACTCCTCCGATTATAAGATTATATTTATCTCCTCACGAGAATGATAATAAGCGCCCATTGATATAATCATTACATATGGATTAATCCTCCATAGAGTATTCATTCTAAATCGGGAAGTTACCGTTAACCCTTTTTAGAACATCTTGTCCTTATTTACCATTAACCCCTAGTGATCAATTAATTCATATAACTCACCGGTAGCTAATCGAGTGTAATATGAACTCCATGGATCGATCGGTTTCTAGGATTAACAAATAAAGGAATCGTTCATCTACTTCCGAAATGGAAGGAATGGATTCCGTATCTCGTGACAAACACGGACTACTCACTCAATCCAAGACAATGCCAAGATGGGGTAATTCGGATCACAGACTCGTGTAATCCTTAAGCTGTCAAGTCAAACTTCATATCGATTCAAGCGGTTGGATCGTGATCACCTCGTGATTAAGATATATCCATAAATATGATCATCCATTGATTCGATAAGAATTCTCGATTACGGAATTATATCGTGAACATTAATCAAATCGGTCCAAATTTATATATGATATATCTATCATATATAAATGCCCCACTAGGTTCTCTTAACCGAAAGTCCGGATAAGATAATCACACCTATTGTGTTATGGGCGCATTAATAGCACGTTAAAGGAGAGACCCTATACTCTCGATTAACTTCACTACGGGCTAATTGTATTTTAAGTACATCTTCACTAACTCAATCCTCCCGTGTATATACCATACACTGAGTTAAGTGATTACATAAACGATATACTTTAGGGTTTTCTGTAGTGTAAATACTATTGTCACATCGGTGAATATGAGAATAATAAATATGAATAATAATGTCAATTCATTTATTAAATAAAACAATTACAAAAATTGTCTTTCGGGCATCACACCTAACAATCTCCCACTTGCACGAAAGCATGTGATTAATTGTTTTAGAGCACACCCTACTATTTAAAATACAACAAACTACATCTCCCACTTGCTCTAAAGCAATGGAGACCCATCCCGTATTCTAGTACCCATTAAGCATATCATAACCATTGCAGATGACAAAATACACTCCGAGTGTGCCGTCGTAGGATAGGTCAGTGACTCGGGGAGTACCTACATCTAAATGTCATGGGTCTTAATGATTAGTCATGTTGTCGGCTCGAGACGATCCGTAGAATCGAAACGTTACCGGTCCATCTAATCATGTGGTAATGAGTAAACATCGAGCCGAGATCGACTTAACGATCATCCTCAATCGACTTAAAGTCAAAATCGATTGTATCACACATATCCACGTTCACACATGAATATGTCCGCATATTATTCCTCGTTCTCTTTAAGATACTAAAGGACATACTAAACTTGCTTTGTTAACCGCCGAATCTAAGATTCGATCAAAATTGGCGTTCAATAACTCGACCATCTCTTACTAGAAAGAGAATCTATCCCATTTCTCTTGATCCAAAGATTTAGAGAGTCATTCACGAGGCATAGGGTAGAACTTCCTCGTTGAATGTTGCATACATTGATGCATCATCTTAACCAATAAGATGGATGGGAAACCAAATGATCGATTCTAATGAATTCGACCTAGTCAAATTCTTGAGAATGTTGTCCAAGTCTCATGCATGAGGATTGTGGCATTGTCGATTCTCGACTTGAGAGAACACACCCATGTTGATTCCAATCTGGTGCAAGTGTTATCCTTCACAAACACTAATATATATATATATATATATATATATATATATATATATATATATATATATATATATATATATATATATATATATGTATATATTCACTAATGTACTAAAATTGATATCCGATCTATAAAAGACTTATCAATATTCAGTCAACTCCACATATTGTAGAAATATATGACTTCCGGTGACCGAAAGGTTTGCTTTATATCCATAAAGGACATCATCCTGTCATAAGTTCATGAGGCAATACCCTTTTGTTCCGAATGAATCCAGACTCCGTTTGTTTGGCAAGAAAAAGTCTCAGGGAATCACCCCTAAAATCATGCAATACTAAGTGGTAAGAGAGTCCAAGGTCTGATTAACTCTCTACTTCTTAGGGAATTACCCCTAGACCACTCAAGCTTTGCTCTGAAAGATAAACTTTCGATTCATTCTACTCTTTTCCGTGTAGATCCAATTACTCCCACTTGGGCCTGAGGAGACGCCGGTGGTTTTACAAGAGTATGAACAGGCCGAGTACCAAACTCCATTCACTGTGGTTATGTCTATTAAACCAACCTTTATTATCGTAATCCTATATCGCTCACAAAAGAGCCATAGGTCATCAATCGATCCTCGGACTACAAAGTCCACGAAACCGTAATGGGTAATGGATAAACCATACTCCCAATACTTCTTGGGTGGATCGAAATTCGATATAGTCTAGTAGTATTTTGTGTTATCACCAACAACCGATGTTGGATGTGGTCCGATTTTAATCGGTCAAGAATTACCTTGAGTAAACGTGCTTCAAGGTTCAAGGTTTTTCTTTGTTCATGGATTCTATCGGAGAGGATGCAAAAGATGATGGTATCCTTCCCGATTTCAAGGATCCTGTATCTAACCTTTATACTCAATATGTTAAAAGATATATCACGAATGGTCATTGACCGAACGTATGCGTGAAATTCGGACTTACCTTCAAGCACCATGTGCTAAATGCTTATATTTACGAAGTGGGGTGAACCGAATCCACACCTTATCCGTAAATTCCAAAGCATATTCTAGGTAGACTTCTTGGTCTTACATTTCAATGTAAACCATTATTTCGCTTCAATATCTTTATTGAGTTAAGCAAATTGTATTGTAGCACATCTAAAACTATATAAGGCAATTTAACGGTTTCTCACTTAGTGAGAACATGTCACAATGAGGCAAAGGTGAGCATCGATCTTGAGGACTATGAATGGCCTATTCCGAGTATAGAATACTCTATCTCTGTTGAAAACAGAGAAACCTCAAAATATTTTGGATAAACTTACCGGAGTGTTTGAATAGTTATCGACAAGAAGTCACTACTCGGAAGCTCCTACTAGCTTGTATCTTTCATCGGACTCGAAGGTCGTCATAAACAAGCTATGTTACTTCTTTATAACCATTATCCTTTCCCGATTGAAAGGAAACTTAGTCATTGAACCTTTGAGACAATATAACCAGACTGGGAGAAAGGAATCACCCTGAGCCAGTCTTCAGGTCTTGTCTTTTAAGGACTATGCACTAACTATGGAATATGAAGAAGTGTTTATCTAAATATAGAAACCAATTGCTTTTAATAGTTCTTAAGATGTGTTTTATATACATATTTCAGCAGTTGTAAGTGGTTTTGACTTTATCAAACAAAAGTCCGAGTCTTGGATTCGTACTACAAATGGTATATTCACTTTCTGATACGACAAACAAATTATCGAATAGAGGGTAAATCCATTCATTCCAACGAATCTTAAACATAAAATTTTTCCGCGATATCCAAGGATTGAATCCGAGATTCATTTCCTTAATCACTTCCACTATTCTAGCTAAAACTAACTGCCGTTGTTTACTCTTTTAATCGTTAAATGCACTGCTACCTTGTTCTTCCAAAGAACTTAGCTCGAGAAAATCTCCAAGGATTCATAGGTTTGTGATCCAAAATCACTTTCCTTATCCTATGATTTTCAGTTAATTAATTTTCGGTTCAGCCTTAAAGTTTTCTCAGTTTAGATGATAACACTTTTAGACATATTCTCCCATTTTAGACTTTCCATGAATGGAAACAGTCTTGAACCAGCGGTTCGTTTGAGTAGACACTACTCTTGAACCGTGGGATGTCTATTTCGAGTGTTACTCGTCGGGACTTCTCGGATTTTCTAATATACCAGAAAAAACAATAAATCATAACATTAAAGCTCGAGTAATGCTTTATTTGTTTATGATTTTCCGATTTTTTCGATTAGAAAATCTTTCATACATAGTTCCAATGTTTCCAGAAAAACAACAAATCATAGAACTCCCACAAGTTTATCGATTCCAAATATCGTCTAACTAGCGACATTTCACGACTTTCCGGTTTTTCAATTAGAACGGTTACGTGTGTAGTCAGTTACACTTTTCTAATGTTCTAGAAAAACAACAAATCATAAAGCTCCCACTAGTTCATCGATTCCAAATATCGTCCAACTAGTAACACTTTATGATTTTCCGATTTTTCAATTAGAAAATTACTCGTGTAAGTACTACACGCTCAAAATTCACTAGAAGAATTTCAAAGTCCGAAATCACCTAAGTTTGTCTCCCGTTTGACACGAATGACACTAGTGACATACCTATATGTCACTCTGATTTTTAAAAGGCTTAAGAGAAAATATCTCTTTCGAAAAATAATTGCATTATCGATTAACTAGTTCAACGTCCTAGTTACTTTCCACTTTTTAACGAAGTCAATACTAGTCAATTATAAATTTTAAGCAATTTAGTAAGGGATAATGCTGTAAATAAAATGACATAAATTAATTCAAGTTTAACACTACTATATAAATTTATTTTAGGAATTGTAAACTAAAAGATAAGTCTACTCTACCATTCCAAGTTTTAACCTGCATCTCGATGCCGCCGTAGTAGGTAGGTCAAAGAGATGACGGTTAAATCGAGACAATCTCATCAATGAATAACTTGTGAGGATCGAACATCCCACGAGAATCGAACATCCCTTTATTCATTGACTACCTTCCTTTTTAAGCCTAGATATTACCAAAAAATACCCTTAATGAGTGTGACCTACTATATCGGACCTCTTAGGTACGCCCCGAGTATGCCGTCGTAGGATAGGTCAGTGACCCGACGAGTACCCAGAAATCCTATCCTTTCGGAGACCAAGCCATGAATGTTGATAGGGGCGAACACCATCCGTAGGGGGGCGAAATCAAAGCGCCGCGAGGCGTCACCCTTCTCTCACTTACTTGTATCATAGTAGAGGCCGTGGGGTTGGTTGTCGCCTTCCCGCTCCCACTCAATATTTTGGAAGTGGTTGTGGGTTAACTAACCACGTCTTTTTATGTTAACATAAAAGCACATCAAATCAAGGATTCGAATGGTGTCGGTAACGTAGGCAAGCCTACCCGCCCTATTCGTTGGAACATATGTGATGATCCGGACGAAGTCGGGTCAAGAGAGCCCCATTGAGATAAGAAGGAATCACCCCTCCGCTCGCCGGTGTAGCTTAGTCTTGCGGACCCCGTGCATACATCACACTAGGAAGGTTCGATCGGTCGAGCGAAGCTCGATTGACCACCCAACCTATAAGCGAACCGCTTTTATCCAAGATTTATTGTTCTTTTACCATCATTCAATCTCGTAGACACTACGAATCGAAAACGTGATCTCGTTTGGGCTTTAAGGCGGTTCACCGAGAACACACACCGAAAGGCTTAACGATTTCATAACCCGTCCTCGGATCTTTAATTAGTTACTAAATTAATTAATTACCACGTATTAATTAAATTTCAACTAATTACACGAGTTTGTATACATGCCTATTTTAATTACCAAAATTAAAATTCTACATGTATGCATGGAGTGGATTTATGATATGATGCATATGTCATAAGCAATTCGATTTTATATCTATTTTATGATCAAACACATAAAAATAAATTATGAAAATTTAAACACCGAGATGGATTGTTGGTACTTCGACTAACCTATTTTCTAAGGAAAAGTAAAATTTAATCTAAGTCTTCAAATCTCGATCTTCGAACTTGAATCTTGAAACTTCCGGATCTCGAACCTTCGATCTTTACACGAACCACGAACGACGAGGAGAGGAGGCCGTAATATACCAACATATTTTAAAATATATCTATATTATCAATTGTTTTATAAAAAAACTTTTTTTTTTTTCACGCCAGATTTTTTTTTTTTTTTTTTTTTTTTTTTTTTTTTTTTGTTACAGCATTACACGGCAGCAAAAGGTTACCAAAAGGTTACCAAACCTTGCGGCCAATAAAAAAATTAGGTTACCAAAAAAAAATTGCTGCCGCCTTGTTCTTCCAGCCGACGATTGAAAAAAAAATATTAAACAAATCGGCCTCCTCCCGTTTTACCTTCTTGATGATCTTCAATACCATGATCTTCAACACAACATCTTCGCTCGTCTCGAACCGGATCAAAATTACAATAAAACATGCTACTTTTACATATAAATTTGAAAATTGACATAAATAAAATCTGATTCCTACTTTCAATTGTTACTAAACAAAGGAGCTACAATAGATCTAACGAAAAAAAAATCTCAACCCCAATCCATCTCTTCAACCAAGACATTCATAACATAAAAAATAAAACAAGAAAATTTCGGCCCCTTTTTTAAAAAAAATATTGGGACAAAAAAAAAATCTACATGTTTACCACTCCTAGATCTAATATTTTATACGTATAAATATAGATCACCTTGGCGACTAGATACCACTGTTAGTAATATCATACGCGGCGGAAGCGATTTAAGGATCTAGATCTATAAAATAGTCGTAATAAAACAATTAGATCTATATCTACAAGGGGCCAGAAGACATACCTATTGGATCTCTAAATCCAATTAGAAGAACATAACAAGAAGATTGAACAATGATGTGAAGAGCACCACGATCTTCCAAGCGTGTGATCCGAGCAACTCCCGGTAGAAGGAAATCCTCGACTCGAACCCTCACGATATGCTACCCGAAAAAACTCTAAGTTTTCTCTCTTTCTCCCTTGGCAAAAATTTCCTCCTTCTCCAATTAATGGAGGATGAAGTCGAAATTATGTGTGTCCTTAAGCTTGGGAGAGCTCTCTTTATATAGGAGAGTCAAGCTTAAGCCCCAAGGATTTAATAATTAATACATAATCAATTATTAATAAATCCTATAAATAAAAATAATTTCTAAATATTCAAGAACCAATCAAGAATATTTTTATCTTTATTTATTACCATAAATATTTATCCAATAAATATTTTATGCACATGTCTTATTAATACACAAGGAAAACAATTCTTGTTTCCATAAAAATGTCATGGACGTGAATCACTTTGTGACCTAGTCACTTTGATGATTTTGCCATACACATTAATTGCCAAGATTAGGAAAATGTCTTTTCCAATTATTTTAGTTATTTAGTTCCAACTAATTAAATAGTCACTAAACAATTAATTCACATATCGATTAATTAAATTCTAATAAGAATTAAATTAACATTATTAGGGTTCGACGTCCGAGAATAGCTATGCTATATTGGAGGCACGTCGGGGACCATGGACTAATAATCAGCGGCTCCGATAAATCAAACAAATAATTATCTTACGAACAGAATAATTATATTCGATAAATCAATCACGGGAATATGCCACCATAATCCCGAGACTGCACTCCTCCGATTATAAGATTATATTTATCTCCTCACGAGAATGATAATAAGCGTCCATTGATATAATCATTACATATGGATTAATCCTCCATAGACTGTTCATTCTAAATCGGGAAGTTACCGTTAACCCTTTTTAGAACATCTTGTCCTTATTTACCATTAACCCCCTAGTGATCAATTAATTCATATAACTCACTGGTAGCTAATCAGTGTAATATGAACTCCATGGATCGATCAGTTTCTAGGATTAACAAATAAGGGAACTGTCTATCTACTTCCAGAAATGGAAGGAATGGATTCCGTATCTGTGACAACACAGACTACTCACTCAATCCAGTACAATGCCAAGATGGGGTAATTCAGATCACAGACTCAGTGTAATCCTTAACCGTCAAGTCAAACTTCATACTGATTCAAGCAGTTGACTGTGATCACCTCAGGATTAAGATATATCCATAAATATGATCATCCATTGATTCGATAAGAATTCTCGATTACGGAATTATATCGTGAACATTAATCAAATCGGTCCAGCCCTATATGATATATCTATCATATATAAATGCCCCACTAGGTTCTCTTAACCGAAAGTCCGGATAAGATAATCACACCTATTGTGTTATGGGCGCATTAATAGCACGTTAAAGGAGAGACCCTATACTCTCGATTAACTTCACTACGGGCTAATTGTATTTTAAGTACATCTTCACTAACTCAATCCTCCCGTGTATATACCATACACTGAGTTAAGTGATTACATAAACGATATACTTTAGGGTTTTCTGTAGTGTAAATACTATTGTCACATCGGTGAATATGAGAATAATAAATATGAATAATAATGTCAATTCATTTATTAAATAAAACAATTACAAAAATTGTCTTTCGGGCATCACACCTAACAGTTGGCAGAGTCTGTTGCTTTACTGGAAGTCCACGACAGTGATGTTAGTGAGGATGGGGATATGTCTGATTCCACCAAAGAAGGAGGTGAGGTGAATGTGGATCAACCTTCAGTTCCCCAACCCTCTGAAAGTGCATGTGGCTATGATATGGATAAGGTGAAAGATGAGATTATAAGAGTGGTTAAAGAGGAGAACAAATCATTACAATCTCAACTAGAGGCTATTCGGACAAAGGTTGATTCGTTGGAAGCTATTGCCAAAAAAGTTGTATGTGGAAATTGTAGAGCTGCCATTAATAATGACACGGTTGGAGGTGAAGAGAGGCAGGAAGGTCAAGGTGAAGAAGCTGTTAATCCTGATGATCACATGGTTGGAGGTGACGAGGTTGGAGAGCAATCTCAAGGCCAGGAGAAGGAGCAATCTGAAGGTGATGTGCATGTAAATCCTTTGAATGACAGAGTTGAGGTGAAGAGAGGCATGAAGGTGAAGGTCAAGAACCTGTAAATCCTGATAATCTCATGGTTGGAGGTGACGAGGTTGGGGAGCAATCTCAGAGTGAAGGTAAAATGGTTGGAGATGACAAGGTTGGGGAGCAATCTAAGCCTCAAGGTAAAATGGTACAATGTTGCACTTGTATTATGTTTAATACAATAAATAGTAGAATTTGTTGTTTATTTTGGTTTTTTGAAATTGTACATGTTTAGGATTGATGAATTATGTGGAGATTGATGAACATCCCATCGTGGACGCTCCGGTAGAGGCCATGATCGAAGCTCCAAAAGGTAGCTGTAATTAGAAAAGAAATCGACACTTTAATTAAATGTACTATAATACTGTTATGAAATTTAAGTTCTTAAGTGGATATTTAACATTTCATTTTATGGTTAGGAAAAAAGGTGCTAGGGAAGACGAAAGCTAAGGGGGAGCCATCATATCCTTATTTTCAGAACTTTAAGAGAAGGAAGCTTGATACAGTTCCCGTTTTTTATCCACACCGAGAATTAGAACCTAAGTTGATGGATTCTCTTGATACCTTTATGCATATAGCAGATAACAGGTATCAATTTGGCACACTTGAAGTCATTTGTCGTTGTATCTTATTAAAAAAAATTTTAACATTTTCATGAACATAGTAAAAGTGTGAGGCTGGTTGATGGAGATGTCAAAGCTTCAGATTTGAAAGCAGTTGTGGATGGGGGATGGGTGACAACCCCGGTAAGCCCGATGATGTGTTATATTTGCAGCAATATATGGTGAATTTTTGTTTAACTAATATATAATGGTTTACGATACAATTTAGATTATGAATGCTGCATTTTGTGAGATTAGCCTCCGTCAAAAAGCGTATCCAGAGCTGTTTCAGCAAGATGCTCGCGTGCTAGACACATATTTTGCCATACTGATAAAACAGATGCATGCAGGCATGAATAAGGAAGTGACATTAGGGAATTTAAGTTTTGATAACAAGGTGTTGAAGTATGTGAGAGGCGAAAATCCAGTGGGAGGGCAACCCTGGTCCGGTTGTAGATATATATATATACCGGTGTCTGAGCTTGATCACTGGTTTCTCTTGAAAGTTGATCTACAAAACAGGATGATCTATGTTTATGACAGTTTGAAAGACCATATTAGACTGAAAATTCTTCAATCATGGCTTATGCCTCTAGAATGGCTTATACCTTATTTAGTGAGGAAGCATGTGGATGATTTCCAAAATTATCCTTTAAAGAAATTTGGTTTGGAGAGAGTGAAGTGTCCCCTTCAGGAGAACGGGTATGTTTCTTACTATTTATGCAAAGCATACCTTAGTATATATTAGTCTTTTTAATACAGATTGTGAAGTTGTTTGATGTGTTGAGTAACTTGTATGATGTATAGGTCTGATTGTGGGATTTACACAATAAAATTCTTGGAGTTCTTGCTTGGAAATATGAATGTGGCAATGATTGATTGGCGGGCATATGACAATGTGGAGGAAGAAGTTGGTGGCTGAGTTGCTAGCATCGCAATTCGAGCCATAGAAATTGAAAATGATGGATGAGTTTCTTGGAACAATTGAGGAGTGTTTTGTAATGGATTCAGTTATGGAAACTAGGGTTTGTTGGACAATTATGATGTATGAAACAATGTTGTTTATGTTTTTGTTGAACTTGTTTTAACTTGTTGGAACAATGGTGTTTATGTTTTTGTTGTTTTAACTTGTTGGAACAATGAGTGTTATGATGAATGTTTATTATGTATTATGCCCTTATTTGTAATCATGGACCATATGCTATATTTCTAGCACATATTACGCATATGAGTGTGTAAAAATCGACATCCCTAAGGTACTGCAGGGGGCACAAACCCGTGCCTTGCACGGAGTATGATCACTAGTATATATATATAACGTCTCGTATTTCGATTCCGAGTTTTTATCCGAAATGGAGTGTTCGGTATGTATAACATTAAATGCATTTAACATTATACGTAAGTCTTACATCATCGTACCAAAATAAAAGCAACGCGGAGGCTAAAAAAACTCGGGATCACAAAAGTCAAGATCGAAAAGACGTAACATTGTCATCAAACTAAAGAAATCGTAATTGTTACAACTCCGAAATCCAAACTTATATCAAAGGGAAAGATATCTTACAACCCGAACTTATAGTTTATTTTTTTGGGAATATAACTAGACGAGTCGAGTAAAACCTATTCTTAGTTAGACGGCCCGGGATGATTTTTACGAGCTGCCTCCATGTCTTTCAACAACTTTCCTCCTTTCTTCAGTTTTTTCTTCCAATAAAAGCACTCTGATAGCATACCATCGCCGAAAACTTCTTCAGCGACACTAGGAAGCATAGACATGGCTTGTAAGAGCTGTTCCTCAGTCAAAGGATGAGGGCTGAGATAAATGATTTCATCTGGTGCCACTTTTACATCTTTGATGGTGGCATGCGAAGCATTGATGCGTTCATCATCAGGGATGTTTCCCCATTCATTGCTTTGGCAAGATTACTTTTTCTTTGCCCTACCACTGAGATTTATCATAGAACAATGAGAAAGACAAATGACAACTCATCAATATACTCGAATTTAATTTAATCATGATTAAATAACACCTTATTCTCCAAAACAAACATGAAATAGCTTGTTGGCTTGTAAAAACAAGTTTAAGCTTGTTACATACATCATTAATAAAAATTGATGATGTTTGTGGAAAAAATTATTAATAGAGTTTTAATATTATATAAAAGGGTTTTAAATGAGATAATAATTTACATAAATACAAATTAGATAATAATTAAATGAGATAATAATTAAAATAAATACAAAGGCTTTTAAATGAGATAATAATTTAAATTACAAAACTAACGGTTGGAGGTTATATGTCATTATAAAGAGGCATGTGTAGAGGTTTTTAAGGAGTTGTATTTTAAGGAGGCAGTTAACGAGGAGGCACCTATTCACATGAAGAGGTTTTTTTAAAAACAAAAAGGCATGTCAAGAACACCCTATTTAAACACCCAAATTTATGATAATGATTTTCAATTGAGAAGCACTGAAGCAGAAAGAAAGAAAGAAAAAAACACGCGAAAATGAATCCAGAAATCAAAGAAGAAGGCGTAATTCAAGATTTGAAGAAGGCGTTCGATGCTATGCAGACGGTGTTAGGTGTAGTGCCCGAAAGACAATTTGTGTAATTG
Source organism: Gentiana macrophylla (assembly GCA_026214975.1). Taxonomy (NCBI): domain Eukaryota; kingdom Viridiplantae; phylum Streptophyta; class Magnoliopsida; order Gentianales; family Gentianaceae; genus Gentiana; species Gentiana macrophylla. The sequence goes on from CM047811.1 coordinate 87,142,737, forward strand.
TTTTTAGTAATGGATGACAGATTTTATCTCACCTTATTACTTGCTTTGTGCTTGTAAATAATACACTGCTGCAAACCCTAAGTATATCAGTATGTAACCGCTTAACTCAGTGTATGGCATGCACGTGAGGATTGAGTTAGTGGTGATATACTTAAACTGTTAGTCCGTGGTGAACTTAATCAGAGTTTAGGGTCTCTTGATTAAAACACCAATAATGCGCCCAGAACACCTTAGGGTGTGATAGTCTTATCCGGACTATCGGTAGAGGGTACCTACGTGGGGCATTTATATATGATGGCATTCATATAGGACTGGACCGATTTAATCTGTATTTCTCGATATAATTCCGTAATCGAGGAATCTTATTAAATCATTAGATGATCATATATGGATCAACCTTAATCCTGAGGTGATCACAGGGTGCTGCTTGTCCCGGGGTAGTGTTTGATGTGTTAGTTACGGTTCACTTAAATATGTGTTCCAAGCCACTTCTCATTGGCACTATCTCCAGATGAGTGAGTAGTTCTGATTTTCACAGACATGGAATCCATTCCTTCCTGCGGGAAGTAGAGAGACAGTCCCCTTATTTGTTAGCCCTAAGAAAGTGATCGATCCCGGGAGTTCACATTTGACTAATTAGCTACTAGTCAGATATGTGTACTAATTGATCATCAGGGGGTTGATGGTAAATAAGGATAAGATATTCTGAGTCGGGTTCACGGAGACTTCCCACCGTAATGGGATAATGATCTATGGAGGTTAATCCGTATGTAGTGATTATATCAATGGGACGCTTATTCACTCATGGGTTGAGTATAAGTACACATCTATAATTGGTAGAGTTCGATTTCGGGTTTATGGTGGCGTAATCCCGGAATTAATAATTAATGTACTTATTACATTCGATGAATAATTAATTATTGGGAGCTACTTGGTTATAGGTCCAGTGGTCCCCGATGCGCACGTAATTCGGAATGATATTCTTGTTATTTGGGCCTCGTAAATAATTAATTGGTTGGGCTAATTAATTGATATGCATGGATATTATTTAGTTGGACTAAATAATATTATACACATAAAAGACATTTTATGTGGGCTTTTATACCCTAATGTGGCGCCATTTTTTAAGTCCTTTTAGCACAAGAATTAATTTTCTTGTGTTATGGAAAATAAAAGATATTCTTGTTATATGATTGGTTGGATGACTTGTTATTTGATTTCCTATTGGTCAATACATGTCACAATTAGTCATTAAGGAAAATATCTTTTATTTTGTTTAATTAATTATTTGTTTAATTAATTAATACTGGAGATCAAGGATTTACTCTCCTATAAAAGGAGAGTTATTCCAAGGGTAAATGGCATTGGAAATTTCGACTTCACCACATCAAAAGAGAGAAAAATTAGTTTTTTCTTGTTTCAGGGTTTTAGTAGAAGAAAAACTCTAAGTTTTTCTTAGTGTTGCATATCAAGGAGGTTCATGTATCAAGTAGGGTGTCCACCAACAACCGTTTGGAGAACACATCGGAAGATCAAGGCGCTCTCTTCCCGTTATTGGTAACATGATCTTAAACCCCCTTGTAGTAGTTTAAGTCCTTTAATTATGTATTGTGTCATATAAATCGTGATCCATCCGCTGCGCATAGATCTAACTCGTTTAGATCTAAGAACCTGCATCCTTCATGTGGTATCGGAGCAAGGTTCCACGATTTATATATTCATAATCATAATTAAACGATTTAAAGGAGTGGAATTGCATGTAGGTGATATTTTACTTATTATTATGCATTAATAATTTTTAAATTGCTATGGTTGAAGAGATGGATTGGGGTTGGCACCGTTTTCCCGTTAGATCTATTGTAAACTCATATAAACGATGAAAATTCGTTCATATGAGTATAGGAAATTATGTAATTTATGTATTATTGCAATTTTAATTTCCAGAAAATAGATCTGTACATTAGCTGTTTAGTATTTTTGTTTTTTCCGTTGTTTGAGCCGTTAAAACAAAGATCCCTCCGGTCAGAATCAAGATTGGAATTTGGTGAACAATCCCACAAAATTTGGCGTCGATCAGAGTCCGTTTGGGTTTCCGTTCGTTGCTACGAAGTGGCTGCTGTAACAGAAAAACGCAGGATTCACAGAAACCCTAACTGTGACTTCTTCGATTTTCTGGGAACAATTGGACCGTTCAAATTAAAATCCGACCGGTCAGATCGATAATAATGGAGTTTTGGACGTGAGATAAAATTTTCAGGACGATCGGGATTCATTTTCATCCCCGATTTATCTCGGGAAGTAAATGATGCGCTGCTGTAAGAGTCTGTTTCAGCAGCAAGTTGGGCGGCTCACTGAGGAAGATTGACAAGTCAAAGCTCCGATCCGACCGTCCATCTTGAAGTCCGAAGAATGAAAATCAGATCTGGAAAGTTTCATCCCGATCCAAGTTCGTTTGATATGCCGATCGTCGAAGATTCTTAACAGCTGCAGATTAGGGTTTTAATTTATTTTCGAATAGATTAATTCTGAAGTGCCAACGGTCCATCTCGGTGTTTATTTTCCGCACTAGTATACATGTGTAGATTGTATGAGTAGAACCGGAAAATTGCCATGACATGCATCATATCATGAATTCCACTCCATATGCATACATGTAGAAATTAATTCGAGGAATTAGTTAGGCATGTATAAAACACACGATTAGTTTTAATTAATTGTTTGATATTAATTAGAAACTAATTAGGGTAAAACCGAGGAACACGGGTTTTTTCAATCGTCGAGGTTGGGTGATGGATTCTCGGTGAATCCCACTCTGCGAAAGCATAAGGAGTAAAATTCGAAACCTCGTGGTTAAGGTGTTGGATTCTCGGTGAATTCCACCTTACCTAAGACAAGATTACGTTTTTGTTCCGTAGTGTCTACGTGAAAGTTTGATGTTTAAGGATTTGGATAATCACGGGCAAACAGGTTCGAAAGTGGTTTAACCACGGTTGGGTGGTCAACAGTAGCTACGGCTCAATCGACTTCACCCTCCACGTGTGGCGTTTGCACGGGTCCGGCAATATCGAGCCATCCGAAGAGCCACTACGGCTCAACGGAGCTCTCTCTAGCCTTGACCCGTCCGGACGGCCACATATGTTCTAACGAATAGGTCGGGTGGGCTAGCCCACATAACCGACAACATTCGGGCCTATGATTTATTGTTCCTTAATGTAACATCAAGTCCAAAAACGTGATCGAGAAACCCACCACTTTTTCAAAATATTGAGTGGGAGCGGAGAGGCGACGGCCGACCCCACGGCCTCTACTGTTGACACAAGCAACGTGAGAGAATGGTGACGCCTCGTCCGGCTGGGACCGGCCTCCTAAGGAAGGCCTTCACCGCTATCAAAATTCAAGGCTTGGTCTCCGAAAGGATAGGATTTTGGGTACTCGCCTGGTCACCGACCGACCCTAAGGCGGCACACTCGGGTCTACCTAAAAATGAGACAAGAGGTCACACTCATAAAGGGTATTTTTGGAAGTACCTAGGTGAAAAAGGAAAGGTGATTGACGATCACAAATGAGATGTTCGATTCTCAATCGATCTTCAATATTAATCGAAACCTCTTTGACCTACCTAAGGCGGCACTCGAGGCGTTAGATTAAATCCTTGGAACGGTAGGATAGACTATAAGTACTTAGTTTATGTTCCTAAAATTTTAGTAGTGTATGATTTGGATTTATTTTCTCACAATTTTATTTACAAATCATATATATATCTCTAAGGTGATAGACTGCTAGTGTAAAATTGACTAGTAATGACTTCGTTAAAAAGTGGTAAGTAACTAGAACGTTGTATTTTATTAATCTCACATGCGATTAATTTTTCGGAAGAGATATTTCTCTTGAAGCCTTCAAAACTTAAGTGACGTAAATAGACATGTCACTGATGTCACTCGTACAGAGCGAGAGACAACCGTAGTTAGTTTGAAAGATGATTGGGACGATAAAATTCTTATAGTGAATTGTGTAGTGTCTACACGAGAAATTTTCTGATAGAAAAATTGGAGAATCATAAATTTAAGTGTCGCTAGTTAGACGGTATTTGGAACCGATAAACTAGTGGGAGCTTTTATCTTATGTTTTTCTAATTTATTAGAAAATTAGTCCCACTGGGTAACGCTTTTATTAGACATCCCACAGTTTACGAGTAGTGTCTACTCAATTGAACTGCTAGTTCAAGACTATTTCCTTTTAAAGAAAGTTGAGAATGGGAAAGAATGTCTATAAGTGTTAATCATCTTAACTAAAGTTTTGAGGCTAAACCGAAACATTAATTAAAGAAAGTATAGGATAAGGAAAGTGATTTCGGATCACTAACCAATGAATCCTTAGCGACTTTCTTAACCGAGAAACTTGACTCGGTAGCTTAGTTCTTTGGAAGAACAAGGTAGCTGTGCATTATCGATTAATAGAGTAACAACGGGCAGTAATTTCAGCTAAAATAGTGGGAGTAATATAAGGAAATGAATTTCGGATTCTATATCACAGGAAAATTTATTTTTCTGTTTTTCAGATTCATTGAAGCAAATGGATTCACTTTCAACTCGATATATTGTTGCCTAATAGAAAGTGAAAATGACATTTGTAGTACGAATCTGAGACTCGGACTTTTGTTTGATAAAGACAGAACCACTAAGAAAAGCTGAATAGGAATGTGTACCACATCTAAAACTATTAAAGGTAAAAGGTTTTCGTATTAAGATAAACGACCTTTCAATATCTATTAATTAGTGCATATATCCTAGAGACAAGACCTCTTTGACCGCTAAGGGTGATTCCTATCTCCCAGTCTTGGAACACTATCTCAAAGGAACAATGACTAAGTTTCCTTTCAATCGGAAAAGGGTAATAGTTTTGAAGGGGTAACATAGCTTGTTCACCATGACCTTTCAGGGTCTAGTGAGAGATACAAGCTAGTGGGAGATTTTGAGTGGTGACATTCTGTCTGATAACTACTCAAAACACTTGTTGGTTTATCGAAAGAATACGAGGAGGTGACTCTGATTTTAGCAGAGAATAGAGTATTCCATGCTCAGAAATAGGCTATCGCATAGTCTTGGGACTGATGCTCGGCCTGCCTCCTAGTGGAATGTTTCTCACTAAGGAAGAAACCATAGACTTGCCTGATATAGTTATTAATGTGCTACAATACACTGTTAAACTTGATTAAGATAATTCGTTGCAAAATAACGGTTAACATTATTATGTAAACCGAGAAGTCTACCTAGAAGATGCTAGTGAGTTTATGGATAAGGAGTGAATTCGGTTCACACCACATCCGTAAATGTAGGCATTTAGCATTTAATGCTTGAAGGTAGGACTGGGGATTTTGCGCATACGTTCAGATTGTGACTGTTCGTGAAATATCTTAATGAGACGAGTGAAGGTTGATTATAAGATTCTTGAGATCAGAAAGTGACGGTTGAACTGTCACAATTCTTCTGATGGAATCTATAAGTAACAGCCTTAGACCTTGGAGTACGGTTACCCAAAGGAAGTTACTATCTGATTTAATCAGACCACGTCCAACATTAGTTGTTGGTGATCACATTGATAAATACTACTAGATCAGAATGTCAATCCACCCAAGACACAGTGGGAGTATGGTTTACCATTGACCCATTGTAGTTTTGTGGACTTTACGGTCTGCTGGGGTGATTGATAACCTATGGCTCTTAGTGGGTCATGTGTATGGGATTCTCGATCATAGAGGTTGGTTTGTGAAATTTTAACCTCGTAAATGGAGTTTTTGTACTCCAGTTTTGTTTAGTCGATTGTAGAACCACCTGAGTGTCTCAGGCCCAGTGGGAGCAATTGGATCTACATAGAAAAGAAACGAATGAATAGGAAAGTTTAAACTTTCAGCGCAAAGTTGAGTGGTATAGGGGTGATTCCCTGACAACTAGAGAGTTAACCAGACCTTGAACTCTCTCACCACTCAGTCTTGCTAGATTTCGTTAGAAAGCAGAAAATAGGGGTGATTCCCTGAGACTTTCTTGCCGAACAACGGAATCGAATTCATTCGAAACGAAGGGTTTTAGCTAAGAATGAATAACGGATTCGTTACAAAGCGAGAAGATAGGGTGATTCCCAAGACCTTTTTTGCGAGACTAACGATATCTTAATTCATTCGTAAAGAACCTTTGGTAGGAGGCCTGCCATGGCTTATATCCTTTGTGCATTTAAGAGAACCTCTCGGTCATTTAAAAGTCACATGTTTTAAGATATGTGGACTTGACCAAAATATTGATAAGTTTTTCGTAGACTGGATATCAATATTGGTAAAGTAGTAGCATTAGTGTTCATAAATGATAACACTAAAACGGTTGGAAACAACATGGGTGTGCTATCTGAAGTCGGAAACTGACACGCCAAGATTCTCTGGATGAGAGAATTGGACTATGTTCTAAGAATCTGATTCGGTCAAATTCACGAGAATGAGTCATTGGCTATCCCACCGATCTTATTGAATAAGATGATTATGCATACATGGTTGCAGCATTCATCGAGAGTTGTCCTACCCTACCTCTCAGGAATGATTCTCTAAATCTTCGGATAAAGAGAAAATGGGATAGAGTCTCTCTTGGATAACAGCAAGTCAGGTTGTAACGAGTCAATTGCAGTTGAATCTTGGATTCAAGCAATAAGTAGCGGTTTAGTACGTCCTCAAGTATCGTTAGAGAACGAGGAATCATATGCTCGTATATTCAGGTGCAAACTTGAATATGGTTGACTACACTGATTCTGACTTGTAGTCAGATTAAGGATGATCATTAAGTTGATCTCGGGCTCAGTGTTTACTCATAGTGCTTAGAATTTCCTTCTTGGTCTGGGAGTAATTCTAGGTCTGATAAGCCGATATCACTTCATTGTGAAAACAGTGAAGAGATAGCTTAGAAGGATCTTCTCGGTCACCAGAGGTCAAAAGCATATTGAGAGAGAGTACCGCCTGATTGGAAGGACCGGCTACGTTTCAATCCTAAAGATCGTCTCGAGTCGACAACCTAGCTAATCAGTGTACCAAGTCGAGTGCTTGGAGGGTACGGCATTGATGGATATGTCTCATCTGCTTTTAGAGCAAGTGGGAGAGTGTTGTGAATAAGATGAGAAAGGGTGTGCTCTAAAAACAATCGTTGCTTGTCATTTCGTGCAAGTGGGAGATTGTTAGGTGTAGTGCCCGAAAGACAATTTGTGTAATTGTTTTTAGTAATGGATGACAGATTTTATCTCACCTTATTACTTGCTTTGTGCTTGTAAATAATACACTGCTGCAAACCCTAAGTATATCAGTATGTAACCGCTTAACTCAGTGTATGGCATGCACGTGAGGATTGAGTTAGTGGTGATATACTTAAATTGTTAGTCCGTGGTGAACTTAATCGAGTTTAGGGTCTCTTGATTAAAACACCAATAATGCGCTTGAACACCTTAGGGTGTGATAGTCTTATCCGGACTATCGGTAGAGAGGTACCTACGTGGGGCATTTATATATGATGGCATTCATATAGGATGGACCGATTTAATCTGTATTTCGATATAATTCCGTAATCGAGGAATCTTATTAAATCATTAGATGATCATATATGGATCAACCTTAATCCCGAGGTGATCACGAGTGGTGCCGCTTGTCCCGGGGTAGTGTTTGATGTGTTAGTTACGGTTCACTTAAATATGTGTTCCAAGCCACTTCTCATTGGCACTATCCAGGATGAGTGAGTAGTTCGATTTTCACGGACATGGAATCCATTCCTTCCTCTGCGGGAAGTAGAGAGACAGATCCCCTTATTTGTTAGCCCTAAGAAAGTGATCGATCCGGGAGTTCACATTTGACTAATTAGCTACTAGTCGATATGTGTACTAATTGATCATCGAGGGGTTGATGGTAAATAAGGATAAGATATTCTGAGTCGGGTTCACGGAGACTTCCCACTCAGAATGGACAGTCTATGGAGGGTTAATCCATATGTAGTGATTATATCAATGGACGCTTATTCACTCTATGGGTTGAGTATAAGTACACATCTATAATTGGTAGAGTTCAGTTTCGGGTTTATGGTGGTGTAATCCCGGAATTAATAATTAATGTACTTATTATGTTCGATGAATAATTAATTATTGGAGCTACTGGTTATAGGTCCATGGTCCCCGATGTGGCTTCTGTAATTCGGAATGATATTCTTGTTATTTGGGCCTCAGAAATAATTAATTGGTTGGGCTAATTAATTGATATGCATGGATATTATTTAGTTGGACTAAATAATATTATACACATAAAAGACATTTTATGTGGGCTTTTTATACCCTAATGTGGCGCCATTTTTAAGGTCCTTTTTAGCACAAGAATTAATTTTCTTGTGTTATGGAAAATAAAAGATATTCTTGTATATGATTGGTTGGATGACTTGTTATTTGATTTCCTATTGGTCAATACATGTCACAATTAGTCATTAAGGAAAATGTCTTTTTATTTTGTTTAATTAATTATTTGTTTAATTAATTAATACTTGGAGACCAAGGATTTACTCTCTTATAAAAGGAGAGTTATTCCAAGGGTAAATGGCATTGGAAATTTCGACTTCACCACATCAAAAGAGAGAAAAATTAGTTTTTTCTTGTCTAGGGTTTTAGTAGAAGAAAAACTCTAAGTTTTTCTTGGTGTTGCATATCAAGGAGGTTCATGTATCAAGTAGGGTGTCCACCAACCGCCGTTTGGAGAACACATCAGAAGATCAAGGCGTCTCTTCCCGTTATTGGTAACATGATCTTAAACCCCCTTGTAGTAGTTTAAGTCCTTTAATTATGTATTGTGTCATATAAATCGTGATCCATCCGCTGCGCATAGATCTAACTCGTTTAGATCTAAGAACCTGCATCCTTCAGACGGAAATGGTAGATATGAAGCAGCGAATCGACTACCTGAATTCAAAGGTGAAGGAACAGGACATGGCGATATTACGACTAACTAATGATGTTGAAAGAAGGGAGTCTGAGATAGTGATCCTGACATCGAGGTTCAAGTTCTACTTGGATAAGATCAATGAACTTGTCAAACTGGTGAACAAAGTGTACGTTGCAACTGTACATGATCTTCCTGTTGCTGAGATCCCTGATTGGATGGGTTGATTAATTAATTATGACAGTACATGTTTTATGTTTTAATATGTTTAATTATGACATTACTTGTTGTTGTTGTTTTAACTTGCTGGAACAAAGGTTGTTTATGTTGTTTTAAGTTTGTTTTAACTTGTTGTTGACATTACTTGTTGTTGTTGTTGTTTTAACTTGTTGTTGTTGTTGTTGTTTGTTTATGTTGTTTTAAGTTTGTTTTTGCAATGGGATGGACAATCTAATGTTCTGCTTTGAATGAATTATAAAGTCATTGCCACAATTGAACAAGAGAAGCATTCATTTCCCTACCAAGATGAAAAAAAAATAATATACATAGTGATACAACCAAAGCACAATACTAAAGATCAAAGCCTCACACTGTATAGTATCACACACACACTTCATCCTCCCAGAAATCCTCACATAGAAAACAAAAAGATGTTGAAGTGCGCCGCCGTAGAAGAAGAAATTACCTGTAGTGCGCCGCCGCAGAAGAAGAAATTACCTGAAACAAGATAGATAAGACGCTGATTCAAGCCCGATGAATGGGTGGAAGCCGAAGTGCGACGCCGCCTGAGTCAAGCCCAATGAGAGGCCCTATTGAGAGGAGAGGAGAGGAGAGGCACCGTTGCTGTTGGGAGTAGACGAGCGGCGAGTTAATGAATTTAGGGTTAGGGTGGGGGATGCTTGCTTGCTTTATATATTAAGGGATAATACGATGTAGTATAGCGTAAATATAGGATGTTAGATAACACATAATAAGATGTTAGATCGAGATTCGATCAAGGCGATTAATGGATCAGGTTTGATAACAGATAATAAGATGTTAGATCGAGGTTCGATCAAGGCGATTAATGGGATCAGAGTTGATAACGCATAATAAGATGTTAGATCGAGGTTTGATCGGGGTGATTAATAGGATCAGGGTTGATAACACATAATAAGATGTTAGATCGAGGTTCGATCAAGGCGATTATTAGGATCAGGGTTGATAACAGATAATAAGATGTTAGATCGAGGTTCGATCAAGACGATTACTATGATTAGGGTTGATAACACATAATAAGATGTTAGATCGAGGTTCGATCAAGGCGATTACTATGATCTAGGTTCGATCAAGGCGATTAATGGGATCAGGGTTGATAACAGATAATAAGATGTTAGATCGATGTTCGATCAAGACGATTACTATGATTAGGGTTGATAACACATAATAAGATGTTAGATCGAGGTTCGATCAAGGCGATTACTTTGATCGAGGTTCGATCAAGGCGATTACTATGATCGAGGTTCGATCAAGGCGATTACTGGGATCAAAGTTTGATAACGATAATAAGATGTTAGATCGAGGTTCGATCGAGGTGATTAATGGGATCAGGGTTGATAACACATAATAAGATGTTAGATCGAGGTTCGATCAAGGCGATTACTATGATTAGGGTTGATAACACATAATAAGATGTTAGATTGAGGTTCGATCAAGGCGATTACTATGATCGAGGTTCGATCAAGGCGATTAATGGGATAAGGGTTGATAACAGATAATAAGATGTTAGATCGAGGTTCGATCAAGACGATTACTATGATTAGGGTTGATATTACATAATAAGATGTTAGATCGAGGTTCGATCAAGGCGATTACTGGGATCAGAGTTGATAACGCATAATAAGATGTTAGATCGAGGTTCGATCGAGGTGATTAATGGGATCAGGGTTGATAACACATAATAAGATGTTAGATCGAGGTTCGATCAAGGCGATTACTATGATTAGGGTTGATAACACATAATAAGATGTTAGATCGAGGTTCGATCAAGGCGATTACTATGATCAAGGTTCGATCAAGGCGATTACTATGATCGAGGTTCGATCAAGGCGATTAATGGGATCAGGGTTGATAACAGATAATAAGATGTTAGATCGAGATTCGATCAAGACGATTACTATGATTAGGGTTGATAACACATAATAAGATGTTAGATCGAGGTTCGATCAAGGCGATTACTTTGATCGAGGTTCGATCAAGGCGATTACTATGATCGAGGTTCGATCAAGGCGATTACTGAGATCAGAGTTGATAACGGATAATAAGATGTTAGATCGAGGTTCGATCGAGGTGATTAATGGGATCAGGGTTGATAACACATAATAAGATGTTAGATCAAGGTTCAATCAAGGCGATTACTATGATTAGGGTTGATAACACATAATAAGATGTTAGATCGAGGTTCGATCAAGGCGATTACTATGATCGAGGTTCGATCAAGGCGATTACTATGATCGAGATTCGATCAAGGCGATTAATGGGATCAGAGTTGATAACACATAATAAGATGTTAGATCGAGGTTCAATCAAGGCGATTACTATGATTAGAGTTGATAACACATAATAAGATGTTAGATCGAGGTTCGAGGGTTTGATAAATATCAAAAACTTAAAATTATGAGTAATTAATTCATTAATTAAATATAAATCATTTATCTAATAATATAAAAAATTAGAATTGGTCCCAATTTGGGTTGATTCCCGGATTTCCCGCCAATTGAATGATTCCCGCTATCTTCTTCCTCCAAAAAATCAAAATTTCATTTCAATTGTTTTGAAAAATTGGGGATTAACTTGGACATCCACCTGCACATCTCAACCATTCTCACCTGCACATCCACCCATCTCCCATCTCTCTCTTCTCTCTCTCCTGAAGAACCCCAAATTCCTCTGTTTCCCTCCCTAGAAATTTCCCCAATTCATTACCCTAAATTTATTTTCCCGATACCTTTTCCCCAAAATTTGAATTTTCTTTCAAATTTCAAACGAATTGAAGAAGGGTGCTGAATAATTAGAGCATAGGAACTCCTCTCTCGTCCTCCATTCATCCAATTTGCCGGTTCTTCTAATGGGATAATATTGTTTTAAGTGCCCGGTCGTTTCATTTTTATATTTCAGCTACAATGTCCACCACCAACAGTAGGCGTGGACGAACCGGAGGAACTCGCGACATTCTCTATGATTATAGAAAGTGTAAGTGTGAAAAGAACGCAACTTTGAAAATCGTTGAAATGAGTAAGCCAAACAAGGGAATGTTGTATTTCAAGTGCTCTGTTTGTGACTTTTTTGAATGGTGCAACCCGATTGGTAGAGGTGCCTATGATGAAGTTTCCTCAATTGGAAATGGTGGTAGAGATGAAGAAATACAACGACTTTGTTTGGAAAAAATTGATACCAAGATTGGGTGGTTGATGGTGTTATTAGTTATTATTCTTGTGTTGGTTGTGTCAATTCTTGTGTTGAAGTGAGTTGTATTGGTTTTTTATTGCTAGTTGAACTTGAATTTTCTAGGTATTGTTATGTTGCTTGCTTATCTATTGTATTCCTCCCAAAAATCAAAATTTCATTTGAATTGTTTTGAAAAATTGGGGATTAACTTGGATTGTTGTCTTTTGGGATTTATTTTGATAACATTAATGTTGCCTTGTATTCTACAAACCTTCTGTCATGATCAAGTGTGCTTGATGTTTTCCCCCTGGGTTATTGCTATTCTTCAACTCCATTCATGTGAACATCTCAATAATCAACAAAAAACAAGTTTGAACTTGTTATCATGTCGGTGGGAAAAAAAATAACTTAAATCAACAACAAATACAGCCTGTTCATGTTACAAAATATTTGAAAGCTCACACATCATACTCAAACATTATGTTTAACTTAGACAACACATCATACTCAAACAAGTTAAAACACAAACAAAGGAGAATACAATAATTTGTTGTTACAATTAACTCCATTCATCCTCATTTTGAGGCGAGACTCATGAGCCACACGCGAACAAGTAGTAATGTTATGGCCATATCCCTTGCATTTACTACATTGTACGATCCTTCAGGCCCGTCTCTGTAGGTGCTTTTTCTTTTTCGTCGACCTACAGGCGCGTATCCGGCAGAGGCTTTTCTTTTTTTTGATGGACGTCCAGCTTGTCCCCTATCGCGTGTCGGTGGCAAAACCACTTTGCTCAGCACGTCTTCAGGATATTCACAATCCGCTGAGTTCGGCAAGGGATTCACACATTGAGCATAAGCTTTCCTCCAATACTCGGTGCTATAATAAGGAGATGTATACTCGTACGCATGCTTCCCAATGTGCTATCCCACAGTAACGGCATGCACACATGGATACTTATGTACATCGAAATACTTACGATCACAATTCCGTGCATCCAACCGAACAACGTAACACACTTGGGTTGTCGTATCAAACACCTCGTACTTGCTATTGTCAACAATAGGAAAAACACTATACCGAGTTACCTTCTTGTAGTGTCCTTTAATTATCTTCTCCACCTCGGGAGTGACAGGGGCACCCCATTTTGTAGAAGTTGTATTTCTTGCAGCAAACCACTTTTGCATTTCACCCCGGATATGTTCAATTAGCCCAACTACCGAAAATTCCCGAGCACGCTTAAATTTACTATTCACAGACTCGGCATGATTTGTTGTCATTAAGGGAACGTTGATTCATTCAAGTATTTCTTTATATCCGAATCCAATCCATAGTTTTTCGTAGAAAATCTTGAACTCTTCTTCAAGATAAGCCGGTGCAGCGATCCCTAAAAGGCCTTGAGATTTTCAATTTTGGATAACGAGTCCTCAAATTCTTTTGCATGTGATAGGTACAATACCCTTGATGCGCATTCACGTACACATTCTCAAATCTCGCTTTTATAGCGGCATGGCGATCGAGAAAGTATTGCTACATCATCGGTGTCACTGTAATCATTTTCAGCCTTTCGAAGAACCATTGCCACGATTCCGTATCCTCAACATCAGCAACACCCCATGCTATTGGAAATAGATTTCTATTTCCATCTTGACACGTTGCCACAAGTAGAACACCTTTGTAACCGTTTTCAAATGCGTCCCGTCCCACGTAAAGCGACCTTACGCATCACATTAAACCCTCAATGCTTGGACCGAGTGCCATAAAAAAATATAAGAACTCATCGTTTGGTTTAGTTTTAATATATGTCAAAGTACCCGGGTTTGCTAACTCCAACCGATGACAATACTTGGGTAATTTTCCATAACTTTTTTTTGTTGTCCCCGGATGATTGCATCAGCATATGCCCTGGCATCGTGAGCCTTGTCATAAGTTATCTCATACCCAAATTTTTCAAAAAAGTCTGCCCTTAAATCCCTCGGTGCATTGGTACGGTAGCCATCTTTAAACCTCGAACAGAAATATCTGCCAACTAGCATGCATGTGCTCTTTTCTACCAATAATAGGTTGGCAAGTATGCTCAAATTTATACTGTGCAAATTTAAACCGTCTACTATTAGGAGGTTTGGTTGCTCGCAGCCGCCATTTGCATCCCTCCGCTTCACACGACGCTACATAAAGGCTTTTGGTGGACTTTACCACTTTAAAATAAAAATGATGCTTCATAGCCAACCACTCAACCTTATACACCAAAAAAATTTTCGCTTTGAACAATTCGTTGACTTGTATGTCTACCTCCTCTGGAATGCTCACAATATCTAAACCTTCCATGATAAAACCAATGCCTTCTAAACCACTTTCGGGTTCCGGTGCATTCAAGACACCACCATTCAATGAATCCACATTCTGGGGGCCACCATTCAACGAATCCACATTCTGGGGGCCACCATTCAATGATTCCTCATTCAGGGCATCGTTCGGGGGGTCTTGAGGTACTAAAATTGCATCCGCACCCAACAGGAAACTATCTTCACAGTGATGAACAGGAACAGTTTCTCTACTCTCAAAATATTCATCGATCCCGATTCCATCAAATCTCTCATTTACCGCATCGTTTACACCAACATCCATTTGAACACTTGTTTCTTGGGTTCCAAAATCAGGTTCCTCCATTTGAACACTTGTTTCTCCCTCAAATTGTGTTCCGTTTTCCTTTGCTTTCAAACTTACCAATATCACATCTTTCTTTGGATCACAACCACTTAAGAACGATGCCACAACCTTGTCACAATCAATTACCATTGGTGAAGCTTTACTAATAGGAGCCATGACTTTCATTTCAAAATCATTCAACCCTGTATCAATTTTCAAATCTACTTTCACCATCTCATACAATTCGTTATATGGAACTGTTATTTTCAAGCTTACAAGCTTGGTCACTTGTTCCTTTTCATCTCCTACATACTTCCAAACCCAATCACCAACGACATTCTTCTCAAACTCAACAGGATAACATACAAATATCGAAACTTTGTGTATCCTAACCATGACGAATCAAAAAATGTCCTGCAAAAATACATTCAATACAATCATTACGGGCAAAAACAAACAACAGAGGGATAACAACTTCAAACTTGTTTTTGTATAAACCAACAACAAGGGTGTAAGAATAGCAGGGGACTGGTGTGGTTGAAGAATAGCAATATGGGAAACAACAAATGTCTAACAAAGTTAGTCAAACTAGGAAGCTTGTACAAGCCAACATCATAATTTTAGCTTCTCAATTACTTTCAATGCATCTTCTTCCCCACTTCATTACTTACAATACTAACATCTACTTCAATAATCCTAAAAAAACTAATAAAAAGAAGACATACCCGTGACGGATTTTGGAGGGATTCTGGATTCGTTCACCTCTTCAACCGATACACGAACTCAGCTTCAACTTCAGCTTCTTATCCAATCGACAATGGAGCTTCAGCTTCAGCTTCTTATACACGAACTCATCTTCAACTTCAGCTCTAATCCAGTCACGATGGAGGCTGTGAAAATGGGAGGTTCTAACGATATTAACGGAGGAGCTGTGGCTGCCAATTGAGCTGTTAAAAATGGGGGGAAATGGGGGAAATACGGGTCGGGTTTGAGAGGGAGGTAAATTGGGGGCGATTTGGGCGGGAAAATTGATAGATTAGGTTGGGGGTGGCCGGCGGTAGGATTCAGGAGGGTAAGAAGTCACCGGCGGTAGCATTTTAAATTGGGTCTGTAAGGGTAAATTGGGTATTCAACAGCCTTATGGTAATATGGGTCATTTTTGCCAAACCTTTGGGACAACAAGTTATCCCAACCATAAACTTTGTCAACCGTCCCTCTTTTGGCAACGCCCCTTTAATGTTTAGGGGAAGAATGTAGAGCGAGGGTGAGGACGAGAGCCAAATTTTTGGAAGTCACGTGTTTATAATTGAGCCGATCCGAATCTCTAACAAAATCCAAGATCGATACTCGGCTCGAGCTCAATCGAGCAAAAACAATACACGATATCCAACACGACTCGTTAATTATTTGATATAATTCGACTTGGCTCGTAAACTCGAAAAAAAAATATTTACATATTTTTTTTAATTTTAAATATGGCAAGATCGAATTCGACTCGACAAATATTAATGAATTTTAGCTAAAATATTTTTTTACCGATTACCATATTTGAAGCTCGAGATTGGCTCGTCTAATTTTTTGAGTAATTAACTCGACTCAAGTTTATACTCAAAAAAGTTGTATTGTGTCGTGATAAAATATGTTTGTCATATGCCCGAAAAAAATATATGTTCGTCATATAAATTATTAAATATTTCGTAGAGAATTTTGTCACTAGAGTCTCTCATCCCAAAAGTTATTACATGATAGTCAAGTCAACCCATAAGTTTGTAGTGTTTTGTGACAACCCATCAAGTTTTTGGTAACAACATCTTTTCTATGTCACTAATTAGTATACATTTTCGTGACAAAATAAAACATTGTAACTAGAAGTACCCCTTTTGTGACAAAACTCCTCTTTGTCACCAAAAATTTGTCACAAAAAAATCTTTTTTTTGTAGTGATGCAAAGCGATGATCTTTTAGATCAACCAAGGTAACCACCGTCTACTAGCTTATTGTTTATTTCTTAAACGAAGTCAATCCTGGTCAAAGAAAATAAATTTTTGAATTCTGCTACATTCCCGCGTAGATTTCCTAACAACAAAACTGATAAATGAAAATTTAATGCCATAGGAGTATCTATTGCCTTTGCAGCTGACATACCAAACTTTGACAAAATCTTCTGTATATAGCCCTGCTGAGATTAGAACAGTTTCTTCTGACTTATATCTCTCCAGATCTCCATCCCTAAAATTTTCTTGGCTGTACCCAAATCCTTCATTTCAAACTTAGCACTGAGAAGGTCTTTCAGATACTAAACATCAGACTTCTTTCTTGCAGCTATCAGCATGTCATCCACATATAACACAAGATAGATGTATGATCCATCTTCCAACTGACTGTTGTAATCACAAAAATCATAAGGATTTCGGTTGTAACCCAACTGAATTATGTAACTGGCAAACCTTTTATACCACTGTCTAGGAGCTTGTTTCAGTCCATACAAGGACTTTTTCAACTTACACACAAAATCTTCCTTACTAGGAACTTGGAAATCCTCAGGCTGAGTCATGTGTATCTCTTTATCTACCTCACCATGAAGAAAGTTGTCTTCACAACTAATTGCTCAAGTTCTAGGTCTTGCCGCACCATCATTGCTAGTAACACTCTGATTGAAGTATGTCTGGCCACTGGAGAGAAAATCTCATCAAAGTCTACCACTTCTTTCTGACTGAACCCTCTTGCAACCAAACGTGCCTTATACTTAACTCCTTCTGCCTCAGTTGTCCCTTCCTTCTTCTTAAAGATCCATTTGCAAGTAACAACTTTCCTATCAGCTGGATGTTTAACTAGATCACAAGTCTGATTCTTCAGTAATGACTTCATTTCATCTCCCACGGCAGCAAGCCATTGAGATGCTTCAGAACATGTCATTGTTTCCTTGTAAGTAGAAGGTTCAAAACCATCCACTTTTTCTGTAACTTGAAGTGCATATCCAACCATATCATCAAACCCATACCTCTTGGGAGGTACCCCAACACTGGATCTTATAGCTCTGCTGACAGCTATACTTAGCTGACCCATGTTCTCATTTTGATGCTCAATTGACATTTGCTCAGCTGACTGGATTGGACTCAGTTCTGGTTCAGCAACCAAATCAGATGAAAACTGACTTGGATCAGTTGATTGTTGCATTTCAACTGACTCCACCTGAAGCTCCACCTTACTGTCAGTTTTCTCAGTTTCTATTTTACATATCATTTACCAAATAAATAATATTTGCATATTCATTAAATAGACCAACTATTTAATTTAATCTTGAGGTTCCTTAAAACGAGAAAACACTCGTGTGTTAGGAGCCAACCCGGGGACCATGGACTTATAACCAGTAGCTACAATAAATTGAATAAAATATTCATCGAACAGAATATTTCTACTCAACTTATTAATTCCGGAATTACGCCACCATAAATCCGAAATTGAACTCTATCGATTATAGATATAACTTATTCTCAAAACGTCGAGTCGAGTCGATAAGTGTCTATTGATATAATCATTACATATAAACTAACCCTCCATAGACTATCCGTAATGAAGTAGGATTATTTCCGTAAACCTTCTTCAATACATCTTATCCTTATTTACCATTAACCCACTAGTGATCAATTAGTTCATAACCAATACGAACTCCGCGGATCGATCAGTTTCTAGGATCAACAAATAAGAGGATTGTCTTTTTGCTTCCCGCAGGAAGGAATGGATTTCATATCTGTGAGACACACACTTCTCACTCATCCCAGAATAGTGTCAATGTGAAAGTGATTCGGACCACACCTCTTAGCGATCCTTAACGAACACATCAAACCCTATCCTGAAACCAGTAAGAGTATGCAATCACTTCAGGATTAAGGTTAATCCATATATGATCATCTTGTGATTTAAAAAGATTTCTCAATCACGGAATTATATGAGAAACTCAGATTAAATCGGTCCAGTCCTATATGACTCTCATCATATATAAATGCCCCACTTAGACAACCAATGTCGACGGTCCGGATAAAGGCAGTCACACCATAAAAGTGTAGGGGCGCATTAATGGTGGTTTAATCAATAGACCCCATACTTTGATTAACTTCACCACGGACTTACATTTCAAGTGTATCACCATAAACTTAATCCTCATGTGTGACTCACACTAAGTTATATGGCTACATATGATACGACTTGGGAATTTCAGTAGTGTTACTTATAAGCACGAAGCAAATAATAAGATGAGAATAAATCTGTCATATATTAATTATAAAAACAATTACATAAATTGTCTTTCGGACGCGACTTCCAACAATCTCCCACTTGCCCGTAAGGACAAGCAACAATTGCCTTTCGGGCACTCTACATCTAACGATCTCCCACTTGCCCGTAAAGACAAGCAACAATTGTTTTTAGAGCACCACACCCTTATTCTTTCTATCCACAACATTCTCCCACTTGCTCTAAATCAGATGAGACATATCTTCCAATTTTATACCCACCAAGCGCTTATCAGTGACATTAGATGTCACACGACTTGGTAAACTAATCAGCTAGGTTGTCGGCTCGAGGCGATCTTTAGGACCGAAACGTCGCATCTCTACACGGTCTGTCTGACCAGGTGGTACTTCCTCTCAATATGCTTTTGACCTCTTGTGGCTGCGAAGAACTTTTGCATGAGCTACCTCTCAACTGTTTTCACAGAAAAAAATGGTATCGGCTCATCGAGACCTTGAATCACTTGCCCGGTCCAACAAAAAACTTCTAAAGCCACACTGCCTTTTTAGCTGCTATGAAAGCTGCTTTGTATTCGATTAACAGAGTCAAATTGGCAGTGCTGGATTGCTCTAGACTATAGCTCCATCACTATGAGTAAACACTGAGCCTGAGATCGATTCACGATCATCCATAATCGGACTAATAATCAGAATCAGTGTAGTCAACAACACTCAGGTTTTCACCCGAATACACAAGCATATGATTCCTCATTCTCTAAAGATACTTGAGGATGTACTATACTGCTATCTATTGCTCGAATCCAAGACTCGACTTTAATTGACTTTTAATAATCTGACATTCTCTATCCAAAAGAGAGTCTATCCCATTTTCTCTATATCTGAAGATTGAGAGATTTATTCCGTGAGGGGTTGGGTAGGAAACCTCTCGTTGAATCTAGCATTCCAAAATGCATCATCATCTTAACAATAAGATGAATGGGACACTACCACTACTTGCTCTCATGAATTCGACCGAATCAAATTCTAAGAATATAGTCCACTTCTCTGATTCAGTGAAGCTTTGGCTTGTCGGTTTTTGACTTCAGATAACATACCCATGTTGTTATCAATTGTTGCAGTAACGTTATCCTTTATAAACACTAATGTCTACTACTTTACCAACATTGATTCTCTGGTCTACAAAAGACTCATCAATATTCTGGTCAAGCCCACACATATCAAACATATGACTTTTAATGACCTAGAGGTTTGCTTTTATCCATCAATGGATGTAAGCATAGGCAGTCAATCTGCCATTGGATTTAAGCTAAAACCCTTCCGCTCTGAATGAATCTAAGCTCCATTGCACGGCAAGAAAGTTTCAGGGTATCACCCCTGTTAATCTTTCTGCTTTCCATAGAGTCAAGCAAGGCTGAGTGGTGAGAAAGTTTCAAGGCATCACCCCTGTTTAACTGTCTACTTCTCAGGGAGTTACCCTCCAAAACACTTGGCTTTGCTTAGAAAGATAAACTTTCTCATTCATTCAACTCTTTTCATGTAGATCCAATTATTCCCACTGGGCCTGAGACACTCAGGTGGTTCTACAAAAGTGTTAACAGAACTGGAGTACCAAAACTCCATTTACAGGTTTATAGCTTTAAACCAACCTCCTATTGTCAGAATCCTATACAGTCTTCCCAAAGGACCATAGGTGATTAATCACCCCAGTAGGCTGTAAAGTCTGCATAAGCACAACGGGTCAATGGATAAACCATACTCCCACTGCATTTGGGTGGTTGACATTCTGATCTAGTTCAGTAGTATTAATCAACGTAATCCCCAACAACCAATGTTGGATGTGGTCTGATTAAATCAGATAGTAACTCCTTGAGTAACTGTACTTCAAGGACTAAGGTTGTTATCTAAACAATCTTTCAGAAAGGATGTAACAGTGTAACCGTCACTATCCGATCTTAAGAATCTTATAACCAACCTTTACTCATTGCACTAAGATATTTCACGAACAGTCACCATCTGAACGTATATGCAAAATCTCCAGTCCTACCTTCAAGCACTAGTGCTAAATGCCTCTACTTACGGAAGTGGAGTAAATGTTATTCACTCTTTGTCCACAAATTCATAAGCATCTTCTAGGTAGACTTCTCGGTATTACACAATAATGTAAACCGTTATTTTGCAATCGATATCTTAATTGAGTTAAGCAGTGTAATGTAGCATATCAATAACTATATAAGACAATACATGGTTTATCCTTTCAGTGAAATCGTTTCACCCGGAGGTAGGCCAAGCATCAGTGCCAAAACTATGCTATAGCCTATATCTGAGCATGTAGTACTCTTATCTCTGGTAATATCAGAGATTCCTCCAAATATTCAGATAAACTAATCAGCATTTTGAGTAGTCATCAGACATAGTGTCAGCCACTCAAAAGCTCCCACTAGCTTGTATCCTTCATAAGAACCCGAAGGTCAATATGAACAAGCTGTGATACTTCTTCAGCTCTATTACCCTTTCCAAATTTAAAGGTTACTTAGTCATTTTACTTTGAGATAGTGTTCTTAGACTGGGAGTTAGGAATCACCCTTAGCCAGTCTTCAGATCTTATCTCTAGGATATATGCACTAATAAATAGATGCTGAAGAATCGTTTATCTAAATACGGAAACCATTTGTCTTAATAATTTATGATGTGTTACATATACCTTTTCAGCATTACTTAATGGTTTTGACTTTATCAGACAAAAGTCCAAGTCTCAGAATCGTATACAAATGTCATGTTCACTTTCTTTAAGGCAACTAAATTATGAAAGCGAATCCATTTGTTCCAACGAATCTGAAAACAGAAATTATATTTCTTTGATATTCAAGGATTAAAATTCGAAATTTATTTCCTTATATCACTCCCACTATCTTATCTGAAATGACTGTCCGTTGTCTACCCTTCATCATGAATACCCAGCTACCTTGATATTACAAAAGAACTTTAGCTTTCGAGTCAAATTACTCGGTTAAGAAAGTCGCTAAGGATTCATAGGTTAGTGATCCGAAATCACTTTCCTTATCCTATACTTTCTTTTATTAATATTTCGGTTTAGCCTTTAACTTATTTAGTTTAGATGACTTATACTTGTAGACATTTTCCTTCCCATTCTTGGTTTTCCTTAAAGGAAATGGTCGTGAACTAGTAGTTCATTTGAGTAGGCACTACTCGTGAACTGTGGGATGCCTAATGAGATTGATACCAAATCATTCTCGTCATCTTTGAACTAATTTTGTTTTGTCTCTCGTTCAACACAAGTGACAGCAGTGACATTCTTATCAATGTCACTTAAGTTTGAAGGCTTAAGAGGAACATCCTTTTCCGAAAAATTAATTTGCATTCTCGATTATTGAGTTCAACGTTCTTGTTACTTTTCCATTTTTACGAAGTCGTTACTAGTCAATTTATCGTGTTTAGTAATTTAGATACCTTGAGATGATATGTAGTTGTAAAATAATTTATGACGGAAATATAAATCAAATCATACACCACAACATATAATAATTTTATGAATAATAAACGTGATGTCATGCATGCAGTTTATCCTACCATTCCAAGGATTTAATCTCACACCTATAATGCCGCATCAGGGTAGGTCAAAGAGGTGATGATTAAATTGAGACAATCTCTCTCAACAACTAACCGAGAATCGGACATCTCTATTTAATTGCTGATTACCTTCCTTTTTCAACCAAGATATTTCCTAAAATATCCTTTAGAGTGTTACCTACTATTTCAGATCTCAAAATACGCCCCGAGTATGCCGCCTCAGGGTCGGTCAGTGACTCGACGAGTACCCAAAATCCTATCCTTTCGGAGACCAAGCCTTGTATTTTGATAGCGGTGAAAGCCACCCTCAGGGGGGCGAAATCAAAGCGACACGAGGCGTCACCATTCTCTCACGTGCTTGTGTCAACAGTAAAGGCCGTGGGATCGGTTGTCACCTTCCCCGCTCCCACTCGTTATTTTGAAAATTAGGTAGTCTCATTAGGATTTTCAGAATTTTTTAAGTATCCGAAAAATAATAAATCATGAATATTTAAATTTAAATTTAATCCTCCCACTAGTTCATAGGTTCCAAATATTGTCTAACTAGTGTCACTATATTCACGATTTTCCATTTTTTTTGGATTTATTAGAATTCCTTGTGTAGACGCTACACAATTAAAATTCACCAAGAATTTTGTAATCCCAATACATTAGGACTTTATGAATTTCTACCAAATCGAAAAACAATAAATCACAATTATAAAGCTCCCACTAATTTATCGGTTCCAAATACCGTCTAACTAGTGACACTATATTCATAATATTTCAATTTATCAATTATTTAGAAATATTTCGTGTAGACACTACACAATTAAAATTCCCGAATAATTTTATAGTCTTAATTTTGTCATGATAAAAATTTTAGGATCGTAGAATTTTATCTAAATAATTTGAAAACAATAAATCTTGAAAAGCAATCACCAACTTATCAATATTAAACCCTGGCTGAGCTTTAACCGAGTTCACCGAACGGTGTCGGGATTGGCTAAGCCGACCCGTCCTCTTCGTTGGTTCATATGCTGGATGAATCAGGCTAAGGTTGCCCCATTGAGCCTTAGCTCGCCGGATAGCTTGACCTTTCCGGACCCCCGTGGCTAACCCCGTACTTGGACGGACAAGTCGAGTCTAGCCGAAGCCTTGTTGACCGCCCGAACCAATTTTCGAACCTTTTTGCTCTGTTGGTGTCCAACTTTTCCGGATTTTCCAATTTTTCAATATTGAAATTCTTTTATGTAGTCACTACATAATTAAAATCCACGAATGATTTTTAGATCCCAAAATTAAATTTACCGGGTAAATTTTATTTTATCATGTGAATTTTATATCCCGATAAAATTCCGTTCATTTTTAATTAATTTAATTAATTACCAAGATTAATCTAAATTAATTATGTCTCATACATGCCTAATTTATATAACGATTAATTATCTACATGTATCCATATGCTAGGAGTGGAATTCATGAATATAATGCATGTCATGGTTATATGACATAATAATCATACAAGAAAATAAATGCGAAAAATAAACCACTGAGATTGACTGTTGGTACCCCGTATCTAATCTATAAAATAAATAAACACTAGGTTCAAAAAAAAATTCTAATCCTTAATGAACCGCCGCCGCTTCTTGGTATATAATTTTTTGGTCCACATCTTCAATAAAAGCTCTTCTAACTGAGTTGGTTGAAACTCTTTCTTCCTTCACCACTTGAGTTCAATTCCCTGCTTTGTTTTTTTATTTTTATTTTCGGTTTTTTTTTTTTGAACAGTAAAATACGAACAGTGAATAGAAAAAATTTATTTCGGACAAAAAAAAATAAGAAAATGATCCGACAAAAGGGATTCAAACTCGGGTCTACAAACCATTGAAACCATGACTTGACCACTGCGCCAATGCTTCATCTTGTTGATGTCTTCAATCCGATTTTATTTTAAAGGGATGGGCCGAATTAAAAAAAAAATAAATTGCAGAAAATTAAGTTGCACAATTAAATTACATGATTTCCTACATCCAAAAATCGGGTTTACAATAGATCTAACGGTAAACAGGTACCAACCCCAATCCATCTCGTCAACAGAACATAGATGCAATTTTTATTCTATTCCACTCCTTATAAATTAATTATGCAATCAAGATCGCAAAATCGCTTTAACCTGCCTCTGATACCACATGCTGGATGTACAGAAACCCGAATCCGGACCCGATCCATAATTGGATCGTCAGATCTGATTCTCAGCACCGATCGAGACGCTCGATCATTCACAGCGGAACATACGAATAAAATCGCATGCAATTTTACCACGATTCGATTCACATAAATAATTAATAACTACAAGAAGGTTAGTAGAGTTACCCAAACCGGAGAGAGACGATAAATCGACATAAGGGAGAAGCCGTAGTCTTCCGGATTGTATCTCCTAGCGACGACTGGTGGACGTCGATCCTCGCCGTAGAACCTCTTCGAATATGCCCAAGAAAAACCCTAGTTTTTCTTCTCTTAATGACTAGAACAAGAAACTAATTTTTCTCTTCTTTTATTTAATAATGTGGCGCAATTTGTATTTGTGAATTGAGTTAGGAGGAACTCTCTTTATATAGGAAAATAACTGGTCAAGGGAGAGTTATCCTTTTCACACTACAATTACCTATTCTCATATGGAAAAGATATTTTTGCCACAAAAATAAGGGATAATTCACAAAAAATCAATCTCTTAATTTTCCATTAATTATCCAACAAATCGATAATTAATTAATTACACATATGAGATAATCTAGGAAAATTTCTTCTCCTAATCTATCCACATATATGGTGCCAATTTAGTCATCAAATTTAATAGAAAATGTCTTTTCTATTTTACATATCATTTATCAAATAAATAATAATTGCATATTCATTAAATAGACCAACTATTTAATTTAATCTCGAGATTCCTTAAAACGAGAAAACACTCGCGTGTTAGGAGCCAACCCGGGGACCATGGACCTATAACCAGTAGCTACAATAAATTGAATAAAATATTCATCGAACAGAATATTTCTACTCAACTTATTAATTCCGGAATTACGCCACCATAAATCCGAAACTGAACTCTATCGATTATAGATATAACTTATTCTCAAAACGTCGAGTCGAGTCGATAAGTATCCATTGATATAATCATTACATATAAACTAACCCTCCATAGACTATTCGTAATGAAGTAGGATTATTTCCGTAAACCTTCTTCGATACATCTTATCCTTATTTACCATTAACCCACTAGTGATCAATTAGTTCATAACCAATACGAACTCCGCGGATCGATCAGTTTCTAGGATCAACAAATAAGAGGATTGTCTTTCTGCTTCCCGCAGAAAGGAATGGATTTCATATCTGTGTGACACAAACTTCTCACTCATCTCAGAATAGTGCCAACGTGAAAGTGATTCTGACCGCGTCTCTTAGAGATCCTTAACGAACACATCAAACCTATCCTGAAACCAGTAGGAGTATGCAATCACTTCAGGATTAAGGTTAATCCATATATGATCATCTTGTGATTTAATAAGATTTCTCAATCACGGAATTATATGAGAAACACAGATTAAATCGGTCCAGTCCTATATGACTCTCATCATTTATAAATGCCCTACTTAGACAACCAATGTCGACGGTCCGGATAAGACAGTCACACCATAAAGTGTTCTGAGCGCATTAATGGTGGTTTAATCAATAGACCCCATACTTTGATTAACTCACCACGGACTTACATTTCAAGTGTATCACCATAAACTTAATCCTCATGTGTGACACACACTAAGTTATATGGCTACATATGATACGACTTGGGGTTTTCAGTAGTGTATTACTTATAAGCACGAAGCAAATAATTAGATGAGAATAAATCTGTCATATATTAATTATAAAAACAATTATATAAATTGTCTTTCGGGCGCTACTTCCAACAGAATGTTCATCAAAAACTGTATCTCTGCTAAGAATAACTCTGTTTTCTGCTGATGACCGAATTCTATAACCCTTAACTCCATCACCATACCCCACAAACACTAATTTCTTGGCCCTTGGTTCCAGTTTCCCTTCACTGACATGATACTAAACTGTGCTTCTAAATACCCTTAGAACTGAGTAGTCAGCAGGCTTTCCTGACCACATTTCAACTGGTGTCTTGAAACTGATCCATGTGTAAGGACTCCTGTTGATTAAGTAGCAAGCGGTGCTTACAGCCTCTACCCAAAATCTCCTTGACAAACCAGCATGAGAGAACATGCATCTTGCCCTCTCCATAAGAGTTTGATTCATTCTTTCAGCTTCACCATTTTGCTGAGATGTATTCCTTACAGTGTGATGTCTGACAATACCCTCAGTTTTGCTAAATGTATCAAACTCAGTCCAGCAGAATTCCAGACCATTATCTGTACGAAGCCTCTTGATCTTCTTTCCTAACTGATTTTCAAATAGATATTTCCAGAGCTTGAAGTTATTAAATGCTTCAC
Source organism: Gentiana macrophylla (assembly GCA_026214975.1). NCBI lineage: Eukaryota > Viridiplantae > Streptophyta > Magnoliopsida > Gentianales > Gentianaceae > Gentiana > Gentiana macrophylla. Next base: position 87,170,086 of record CM047811.1, read on the forward strand.
TTTTGTATTTCATCAGCACCACCCAAGTCTGTTGAATAGGTGTCCTAAACCCAACCGGGTTGGACTAGATCCGACCGGGTCGAGTCAATTACAACTTTATTATGATTAATAAAAGCACTTATGTTATTATATATTGTTTCTTCATATTATTTGTTGTACATATATAGTAACGTCCCTAGTGTCAAACTGTGATAGAGGAACCATGATAGTGATTATGGTTGATGAGATCTCTAATCATTTTAATCAGTTTGATACTTAAATGTCTAAAGAACTGAGAACTGAGAGATACCAAGTTTAATCAGTTTAATCCCATGCTGTCTAAAGAACTGAGAGATACCAAGTTTATAGTCATATGTGGAATATGTCTGACTTCACTCAGTTTACAGAATCTTCCATCCTCTGACCTTAATTGAACTAAGCCAATCTCAACTACCATGCAGACCTTGATGTTTGCCATAGATATATAACCATCATCTAACTGCTGATAACTTGAGAACCACTCTCTATGAGGGCAAATATGAAAGAATACCCCAGAGTGTAGAATCCATACATCAGTTTGATGTGTTGACTCTCCTGCCACTAGGACCATATCCTCAACTGAGTCATGCTCAGCTGCCACAGCAGCTGTGCCAGAACTGTTCTCATGTTGTTTCTTCCTCTTTAGACAATTGGACTCCCAATGTCCCTGCTCCTTATAATAATTGCAAACATCTATGGATTTAGGGCCTTTGGACTTTGTCTTCTTGGAATTTTTCTTCCTAGACTCACCATGATCTTTTTCACTGCTGCTACTGACTACTAGTGCAGCAGCCTGATTGTCTGCCCCTGCTGCCTTATGTCTCAGCTCTCTGGCATGTAAAGTTGACCTTACATCCTTCAAAGCCACTGTATACTTCCCAACTATGAAGGACTGCACAAAGTTCTCATAGGAAGCTGGTAATGAAACCAGCAATTAAAGCAGCATCTTCATCCTCAATCTTAACATCAATATTCCTGAGATCAATAATATTGTGTTCAACTGATCAAGATGATCTCTCAACTGATCCCCCTTATGCATCCTCAGGCTAATAGCCTCTGCTTCAGCATCAACTTGTTGGTCAATGACTTAGTCATATACAGTCTTTCATGCTTAGACCATAACTTGGCAGCGGTGTCTTCCTCAGCAACTTCTGTGATAACATCATCAGACAAGAACAACATGATGGTTGAATATGCTTTCTCCTCCAGACTGGCATAATCTGCTGAACTGGCACCCCATTTATCAGATAAAAGAGTCAACAATCCTTGTTGCTTTAACAAAGCCCGCATCTTGATTTGCCACAAACTGAAACTGTTCCTCTTTGTAATTTTAACAATCTTTATGTTAATTGCTGACATCTTTCTAATTAAAGAACAAACCTTTGATCACAAAATCCTAGCACCGGTCACCGGTCTTGGTGAAGATCAACTCTGTTCAACCTGCAACTCTCTGAATCTTGAACCTGACGCTCCGATACCAGTTTGTTAAAACATAGATGAGAAGATTGCAGTTTAAGAAAGATTAAAACAGTAGCAATGCAAACATAAAGTATAGTGAAATTGATAAAACACAGAAACAAAGAGAACATAGTGATTTAACGTGGTTTCCAGCGTCGTGGCGACTACTCCACGGACAGAAAAAAAGATATTTTACTATGCACAAAGTTACAAGGATTTTTACACACTTATGAAAGACACACATTGCATTGATTACAAGATTGGTATTTATAGGCACAAATCCCTAACCCTAACTGCCAAAGATCTTTGTCGGAATTGTCATAAATACCCCAGATGTGGACTCCAGCTCCAGCAATTATCCACCAGATGAAAACTCAACTAAAAATCGACTCTTCCAGACTTGTAATCAACTACTCAGATGTAAAACTCAGTTATACTCAGCAAAACTCAGCAGACCAACTGACTGCTGACTTCAGAAGAAACTCAGTTTGTACTTCACCACAAGTAACTTCCACAGAACTGAATATACTTACTGATTTGACCATCACTCTCAGTCTCAGTTTCTCAGATTAGTTCCACCAATTTATTCATCAGTTTAGAGATCAAATCACCAAAACTGACATAAGGAAACAAAAACTGTTATCATGGAGTTATTTTTCTTAAACAAAACGAACAACTATACAATGTTTTTTTCAGAGAATTTTTTTGTTGCATTTGAATTTTGTTGAAATGATATTTCGTACGTTTGGAGTTGGGAATTGTCCTCTCAATTTTATCATCAGATTTTTCTCTTCAAATGAAGCTCACATATGCTCGCATCCTTTGGGAGGGTGGAGAAAAAATTGTTGGGAAGTTTGACAAGATATATTTACCACTACCTCCGTCCCATATCATAAGTCATTTTAGGTGTTTTCACACATATTAATAAAGTGGTTGAATGTCATAAATTTGAAGGTTAAATGTGTCTATTGAGTATCATTAATGCAGTAAATGTTAAATAATGAAAAGTTGTTAGATTGATAATAAGTAGGGGTAAGATAGAGAAAGGAGTAATAAATGTTGTATTGGTAGTGTAGATTGCTTTTTGTGGGACAAATCTAAAGATGTAGAGTGACTTATAATATATGACGGAGGTAGTATGTAGTACCAAACTTGGACTTTTGAGATGTATTGAGGTATTGGATTATTTCGTGATCTTGTGGCTGCCGAATTTTACTCCTAGTTGATAATTCTTCATGTATTATGTATCATCTTGATGATACAAAAGTGTATCTGATACACAATGACATCTTCAAATTATATATGGTATCACTTGAATATCTAATGTCTTCGTCTAATGGTGTCTTGTTTTGCAATGTAACTTTGTAGATCATGTAAAGACAACTTCATATCTTCTGTATAAGTTCAGTAAGCTTTGTGTCATATAATGTAAATCTAAGACTTCAATGATATGATATAAAACATACACACTATATGACATAATTAATTTGATCAAATGTGATATAATGAATCATGTAAATAAGTGATCAAATTGTGATGACATGTTAATATTAAGTGTTTAATTTAATACCATTTAGTCATATATATAATCTGTGTTGATATAAGGAAATATGGTAACACATTTACTAATATCAATTGGTTTATTACAATGATAAGCGCTTGATCCTAAAACGGTATCGGAGCAGGAGATCCCGAGTTCAAACCCCGCTTCCAGCACAATTAAAAACAAAAACAAACAAATCAAGTGTTGTGCCTCACTCTCTTCTTATAGGCCCACACTTCCAAAATAAAAAACAAGCAAGTGCTGGTCCTCTCTTCCTTCTTATAGGACCACATTGGCCCACACTTCCAAAATAAAAACAAACCAAGTGTTGGTCCTCTCTTCCTTCTTATAGGACCACATTTAAGGGGTCGTGATATAAAGAAATATAGTAGCACATTTACTAATACCAATTGGTTTTAGTATAATGGTTTAATCTTAACATGTGTTACTTTAAAACAATCAAACATTAGTGGGGTAGCGAACAAAAAAAAACTATCATGCACCCGGCCCAATAGATTGTGGATTGCTTACTTGCTAAGTTTAAGTAAGAATTTGAAGTTACATTTTGAACAGCTCAATTGAAATAAACCGGTGAATCTATACCAATGAACAACATTTAATGTGTGTCATTATAGACATAGTAAACTAAACTCAATTGAAATAAACTCTCTTTTGAGAAATTGTTACCTCTGATTATTGTGCCTTTGTTAGTGTATTATATGGATTTGGCAGAGTTTCTTTCGACCTTTTCGCGGTTTGTGGTTTGCTTTGTTCAACGGTCATGAGGTAGGTTTTTTTTCTCCCTTTAGTAGATTTTGGAATTTTTGTCACTGTGAATGATAATGAATGCCTTTGAACAACTAAACGTCAAGAATCTACAATTAATGATTGTTTGATTTGAGCCGTGATCCATCCACCATGATTGAGCGGTTTTAGGTCGTAGAAACTTCTATGTCAATTTCTAATGAACTGGGAAAATAAGAAAGGAACTAAATTGAGCTGAATTGGTATGTATTAACTGTCATGGTTCTCAATTACAACAGATGATCTCTCAAGTAGGCTGCATTTCGAGACATCCAAGTAGATATAACGGAAACTAACTAATAGACTGCGATTGAAAGAATGATTTAATTGATTCTGTGTTCTGAATACAGACAAATATATATTTGTTACAAGAACTATCCGGAACTTTTACAATGTGAACACAATAAATACAATAAGCACAAAAAATGTATTTGCGATGATATATTCCTATAATATACTCTAACACGCCCCATCAAGTTTGTCGACCATACGCAAGACCAAGCTTGGACTGAAAATGCTGAAAGGGAATGCGGGGTAACGGTTTAGTAAGAGCATCCGCCGACTGACTAGATCTAGAAACATGTGCCTCGCGAAGAATGCCATGTTGAACCTAATCATGAATGAAGTGATAATCAATAGCAATATGCTTCAGTAAGAATGAAATACTGGATTGGCAAGGCGTCAGCCCCCATACATGGTCTTACGACTTTGCGGAGACCTGTGTTTTTGGTAAACGATCGCCGGGCCTGGTCACTGCGACCCCCTTTGTGAGGAGGCACCCCTTCTCCGGTTACTGGGCTATTTTGCCGAGTTCCTTAGAGATAGTTGTCTCGCGCCCCTAGGTATTCTCTACCTACCCACCTATGTCGGTTTAGGTGCAGTACCTTTTGCTTATAGTCCTTCGAGCTTTTCACGGGAGTATGGCATGGGTTACTTCAAGACCGTGGCGCTGGTACTCGAACATTGGCTCGAGGCATTTTCTCTACCCTTCTTACCCCCGGTGCAGGGGCACCTTACGTTAGCAAGAATGAAATACTAGATTGCCACCGAAGTGAGTAGCACCCACATTGTCACAATAAATGACCGCGCCCGAGAAGAACATTGACCAAAATCCTACAATAAATATGACACCCAATTTAATTCAACACCAGTAGCAGCAACGGCACGATATTCTGCTTCAGTGTAAGAGCGAGAAATAGTAGACTACTTACTAAAACTCAATTAAATCAATTTTACTAAGAAAAACTAGATAGGTGTCAGTGGAAGAGTATTCTTCCTTGTTACCACCCCATTCGGCATCAGAAAAGGCATGTAGCGATAAAGAAATATAGCGATACAACTGGAGGCCATCACAAGAAGTGCCAGAGAGATAACGTAAGAGACGATTGGCTAAAGACCATTGAGTGATGGTAGGATCATGCATGTACTAGGACAATTTATTAACCGTAAAATCCAGATCATGATGCGTGAACAATAAATGCTAAAGACTACCAATAAGCTGATGATAGGAAGAAGTATCAACACAAGGGGCAACCGGCTGAATAAAAAGTTTCGAAGCATCAGAAGGTAGATGAGTAGTAACGGCCTTGGCCTCATGCATATTGTGGTTGTGAAGCAAGTCAACAAATACTTATGCTGATGAAGAAAAACACCTGCCTGATTAGAATGAACCTCAACACCCAAAACATAAGATACAGAACCTAAGTCCTTGATCGAAAACCGGGAGCCTAAACGCTTAACAAAAGAGGATACTGCTATGAGATCATTACCTGTGACAACAATATCATCGACATAGAAAAGAATAAACAAAGCAACACCATCAGCAATAGAAATGAATAAGGACGACTCAATTGTGGAATTACGAAGATCCACAGAAAATAAATACTTCTTGAGTTCACGATACCAAGCACGGGAGACTGCTTGAGACCATAAATGGCATGCAACTTACAAACATGCATAGGACAATCAAAGTCCTCAAAGCCTGGTGTTGTGCCATAAATACCTGCTCAGTAAGGGTGCCTTGAAAAAAAGCATTATTCACATCCAACTATCGTAGGACCCAACCAAATGAAACGGCAAGGCTGAGTACTAAACTTATGGTAGTGGTCTTAACCACTGGGATGAACGTCTTAAAATAGTCAATACCATGTCGTTGAGTAAAACCTTTAGCAACCGAGCGAGCTTTATAACACTCAATAGTCCCATCAGTCTTACGCTTGATACGAAAAACCACGTACCATTAGAAACAAAAGCATTAAATTCATCAGACATAGTAGCCCTCCATTGAGGACATCTCAGGGCTTGTTTGTAAGTAGTAGGCTCAATCGGAGGAATTTGAAGCCAGTTGGGTGTTAAGGTTGAGAAGTTAGTGAGGTTTGAAGATATTGTGACGGGCACAAGTGACCATAGGGTGAGTGGGAGGCGGGAAATGAGGGCTAGGGGAAGAAAAGGATTCGGCTTGAGGGGAAAGAGGTGGTGAGGACGGTGATGAGGTAAGGGAATGGGCAGGTAGAGGGGCTGGAATGGATGAGAGAAGAGCTGAGGACCAAGCAACCACTGAATAATCAGGAGATGTGGAGAAGGGATGAGAACTGAAGGGGAAAATATACTGAATGTAGCGAACATCCCGCAAGACATATAACCGATTTGACTTTAGGTGTATATAGTGATACACACGTCGGGTGAGCGAGTACCCAAGAAAGTCACAAGGGAGAGAGTTGGATTCTAGCTTATGATGAGTGTAAGGATGAAGCCTTGGATAGCAGAGACAACAAAAAACATGCAAATTTGAGAAATTGGGAGGTTGGTGAAAGATACATTCATACAAGGATGACATGCCCCCACACTTAGATTATTGCTTGTCTTCAAGCAATGCACTCTCATCCCCAAAAATAAAAAAAATAAAAATGCATGAAGCTAAATCCTAAATGAACGACCTAATACTATATGAATGCAAAGCACCTAAAGAATTCCAATAATGACGCCCGTCCAACCGTCTCATCAATCTCGCATTCCATAATGCAAATCAAATGATAACAAAGCAAGGCACAACACACACTAGTATTGCATACGACTCACTATAACATCACTCGATCATAAACTTTAAAGGGGCAAAACGAAAGAGTCCTAACTTGTCCTCACGGGTAAACTCTCATTATACTGCATAGGGACAATTCACACACTCTCAAAAATCAACACACAACCAAAGCATTACCATAGGTTTGCATATCCATCAAATCTCCACCACTATAAATTCAAAATCCAATGCACAAATCATAAGGTCTTTATAAATGGTGTAACGGGGCTAGGGACTGAAACAAGGAATGGAAAAGGGAATATATGGGCTAAATTGTCAATGAGAATGCATGAATAACCACACCAATAATCACATAGTCGCCAAGAACGAATCCCATTGAAACACAATGTGGCTCCAACTTCTATCACTACATCTTAAAAATCGAAGTGCAAACAACAACATCCAAAGAAGCTTGCAAAAAATGCCCGAAAACAAGCTATTTCTTCGATATATAAAACACTCCATTGTAATCTCATTTTTTTTTTCAGATTTTTTTTCTTTTTCTTTTTTAATTTCTTCAACAATTCACCTTTCTTTCTTCTTTTTTTTCTTCTAGATCTTGCAATACACTTTATACATAACCTCGAGCCATAATTCTCTAAATATTCACTTCTAGGTACTTCTCCAAGATTTCATGCAACTATTCATACAATCTCATGACAATAGGGTCAACAAAAGAGGGGATATCGTAAGAAAAAAAGGCTGTTGGTTTCATTTCTGGAGTTCAATCAAAGAAAGGGTCCAGGCTAGGCGGGGCTCACTAAGGGGTATTAAATATGGGAAGGCCAACAAAGTGGGTCTAGAAGGGGTTAAATCCTAGGTGCCTCAATCATTTAAGTGCAATGAACCTAAAAAAAACGTGGTCTCGAAATGTACGTCAAAGCAAATTCTAGAATGACATTGGAAGTGTGGATACCACTCAAAGGAAAATATGAGCGAGTGCGCTCTTTGGCTAGGTGAAATCCTCACTTTTAAGTGGCTTTTCGTTAGGGCTCAATGATTTTACCTCCAAAGTTCACAAACAAGTGATATAAGGTGAGTGTGTATCAACAAAAGTGTGTGATTGCATTGATCAATTACCAATTGATTATTATTACTTCACACAAGATTAAAATGAAAAAGTTGGTAAAGTGTCATCAAAGGCATACTCGGTGCTTATGAGGTCCTAATATGTCCAATTTTAATATGCAAATGCATGAAAAGCTCCCCCACACTTAAATCATACATTGTCCCCAATGTATGTTAAAAGTGGAAGGAAGAATGCAAAATATGGAATGATATGCAACTAAAATGATATGCAAAAGTACTACTCTAAATATGAAAAGAAAAATAAAAATAAAAGAAAAAGAATGAGAATACCTTACAATTCGGACCGTGGGGCGATGAAAAATAAGCCTTAAGGGCTGGAAAGTCTAAGGACCTTTATCGAGCACGGCTTGAACCATCTTCTGTATATTGTCCAATTGCACCTTTTGCGCTACAAACATGGATGTCAAGCGGTCCACTTTGACGGAGAGGGAGTGAATGGAGTCACTTGAGTTGGATGTGCCAACATCATCAACATCATCATAGACAACACATGTGTTGTTCTTTCATTTCTTTGCTGCTGTCTTGAAGCTTTTTGCGGAAAAGTAGATGACAATTCAATTGCGATGCAGCCGACGGTAGAGAGGGTGCGCTCAAAAGCTAGTTGTGCCTTTTTCCGCTTCGGTACTGGGAGGTGTAATGACGTAGGAGCTGCGTGTTGGCAGGGAGACTCGGGTCGATAAAAAATAGGGGGCTGGACAACATTTACTTCGGGTTCAGTGATGAATGTGCAGCAGAGGTGTTGGGTGATGGTTTTTTATTTTATTTTATTTTTTTATTTTATTTTTATAGAGGAATGGGAGGGATGGGACGTGGGGTGAAGATTTACAAGGAGGAAAAAGGAATATAGTAGGGAAAGGATTTGATAGCATACGGGTGATTGGGATAATAGGTAACGGAGGAGAAAGTTTGGTAGCTGATTGGGTGATTAAGTTTGGGGAATTTTATTAATGGGTAAAAATAATAATAATAAGGGAAAAAGGTTAGCATAGGGGTGGAATAATTCTGGAGAAAGAAAAAGGATTTTTTTTTTTTTTTTTTTTTTTGGAAAAGAAGGAATTAGAACCCCAAATGATGTGATCACATCATTAAATCTTTACTCTCTGTATCTTGGCCATTTATTTTGATAACACATTCCGAGAATGATGTGATCACATCATTATTTTTTCGCTCACTGTTTCTATGCCTTCACCACAGCTCCTTAGCCATTTTCCTCCTGCAACCTTAAGATCCCGACTTCATGGAAAAGTGAAATTTGTCTTTCTTGAACAAGACCCCCAAGCTTGTGCCTCCACACATGAACTTCAAATAATGCCTCATATTCCTTCACAAAATTTAGCTCTTCACCTACAAAACAGACAAAAAGTCTCCACCAAACACGCAAATCTCTCTCCTTTTCACTTATTATGCTAAAAACCAAAATGAAATAAAATAAAGAAAATTATTTTCTTTGGGTTGCCTCCCAACAAGCGCCTTTCTTTAATGTCTTTGGCTAGACATTGGTACCTCGACTATCCATTGTCAAATGGAATAGTTTTCCTTGCATGGTTCTTCAATGAATATTCAGAATATGAGCCATCCATTTTTCCATCAGCTGGTAGAATTGGTCGTGCCTTGGCTCTAGGCACTTTTGTGAAGTATCTTCCCAAGAAAATCTTAACCGGATTAGGGGCCTCCACATCCAAGTTCATAATGTAGTGGTCAAGGGGGAAGACTACTTCTTTCCCGTTTGCTCGTACGTCTACAGTTACTTCAACAGTTATAGGCATTAATGGCTCCTCAACAGTGATTACCTTCGAGTGACTTTCTTCTTGATTAGACACATCATCCGCTAACTTCTCCAACCTTGGATGGATTTCTTCACTTTTTTCTTGATCATCATCATCATCAATCTGTGGCGTTGGATCAATCATGGGACAATCATCTTCATCATCATTCCATATAAGAGGAGAGGGTGTTTTCGACCTTTGTTCCTGAAGACGATCCACTTCAGTTTTCAGCTCACCAATTTGTCTTTGCATATTCTGAACCCAAGAAAAATGCTCTTCTTTGAACTGTGAAGCCTCTTGTACCAACTCTTGAAGAGGTTTCATTTCAATTTGGATTATCTGTGCAATAGTGGTAGAAAAGGTCTTCATAAGTTCTTCAACGGTTGTACCCGAATTTGAAATTGGCAATATTCCTTGTTCACTAGGCGGCTGGAAAGTAGACTGATCATGAGACGTGTGTGAAACACCAAAGTTGAAATTTTTTTGGTCATTCCATATTGGATTGCACTCTTGTGGGTAAGAAGTATAGACCCAATCCTGATTGTTCGGCCTACATGGATAATATCTCTCCTCATACGAGTTCTTCACCCGGTATCCGTATTGATCATGATTCACCATCGGACTTGAGTAGTTGTAACCTGACATGCTTGCAAACAAGGGAAACACAAAACAAAACAAAAAAACTATATACAAAATTTCAAAAGAAATAAATCACTTAACACCGTTCAAAGAAATGGCGCCAAAATTTGGTGGGTGTCAAACCACCAAAGATAAATTTACTTACTTCCTATAACGAGTATAGGGTGAGCAGGATCGTCTCCACAGGGAACGGTGGATTTGTTTCTCTTAAAATCGACAAAAGACAGTTGTTTGGTATTATAAGCTAATTACTAATAAAACTAAATAAACTAAAAATCTAAAAACAAATTCAAGAAAAGCTCCAGTTAATTAATTATTTTCCCCTCAATTCCTACAATTGATCATCGATTCAAGGATGACTCGCTAAATTATTAATAAATTGGTTATAATCACCGACAACCGCCAAGTGACCAATCTCTCCTAAATTCGATAATCAAGACACGCTCGTTAATTATTCTCTAACGGAAGACACCCTGCATACACGGTCATAAGAGTTTGGAATCCCGGAAGCATTAAGGTTTGAGAGACCCAATTCAAGTATTAATCCAACCGGACTAATTTTAACCAAGGTTATCTATTTCACGTGAGGGAATCCACGCTAATTACGAACCGGCAGGTAATGTGTTGTTACCACTAAAACCCAATCTTTTATGGCAACGCGCTAAGATGGATTTTGATGATTTAGATCAAAATAATCGTTTAACTATCGCGCGCCAACAATCAAACCATAATTCTAATCATCTATTGCAAATCGGAAAATAGATAAATACTAACAATCAAACGAGGAGAAAAATGATTAGGCGCCACAACCGCATAAAATCGGAGGTTGATAATCAATCAACTGGAATAGAAAATTTAACTAATCATTAAAATATGAAATAAAATAAATCAAACAAAAGAAAAGAGTTATACCATCCGAAAGAAAATTGTCGGCGACACACAGATATGAGCACAGCTCTCTTGTTTTTTTTTTCGTCCGAGTATTCTCTGTTCTATTCCATCTAAAATTAAAAAGCCTAAGCTAATATCCAATCCCCAATTCTCACGTACTGTTTATTTCTTTTAACAATTCAGAATGCTATATTGGGCCTAAGCCCAATTATTTATTAATAATAATAATAATAATAATAAGAGTGCCTTCTAATAATCAAAACTGATGTGACTTAAAAGCGAAATCATGGTTGGGCTTTAATGAGCTGTTTTTCTTCAAAATTCGGATCTCGACATGGCGGCTGGAATTTTCGGATCTTGAAACGCCGCTTTTCTCCAACATTTCACAAAGCTTCGAAAGCTGCTCTATAAGTCCGAAATCTTCCATCGCACGCCACGAATTTCTTGAAACCTAAAATCATCTAAAACATACCCGAACGGAGCATTTCCCAACAAAATAGATATACAATACGCACAGAAAATTTCCATAAAATACGGTCTCATCAAAGGACCTTCGTGAGCATACGATTAATTAAATAAACAACAACGGCAAAGGCATAAGACCAATAAATTAAGGGCATATGGGCATGGTGTAATAGAGTGAGACCAGATTCCACAACATAGAGATGACAATGCTCAGAAATGCCATTATGTTGAGGGGTGTGAGGAGGAGTAGTGAAGTGAGAAATTTCATGGGCAGAAAAAAAAAATCACAAAGACCAATTAATTCTTCACCATTATAGGAATAAATAACTTTAATAGTGGCCTCAAAGAATTTTTCCACAACCAACTTGAAACATTGAAAAATAGACATTGCATCAGATTTATACTTAAAAGGATAAAGCCACATATAACGAGTAAAATTATCAACAAACAAAAAATAATACTTGTAAGAAGTAAGCTCGTCTGCAGTTTTATTTTTTTAAAAGTTTTATGAAAGCTTTTTGCCATTGGAGGGTGATGATTATCTGAAGTTTTTTCCTACCACTCTATCTGCACAAACCCGGTTCATTCATGCCCGTTGGATTTTTTTTTTTTTTTTTTTTTCTTTGGGGTTCAACAACGTTGGTGCAGCTTCTCCTATTTTGTTTATTTATTATTTTTCTTTCGGCTGCTTTCAAGTAGATGTAGAAGATAAATTTTTATAGTTTATCTGTCGTATTTTCCTATTTTATTTTGTTTAAATTTTGTTGGTTATGTGTCCAATAATGTTATATAGTTTTTAAAAAAATTAAATTTATTTTATTAAATAATAAAATATTTATACAATGGGTCTATTTTGTAGAGATAAAAGGTTTTTGTAAAGTTATAAAAGGTTTATGAAAAAGTTTATAAGATGATGACGTAAGCGAGTGTAAAAGGTTTATGATTGTGAAGAAAAGGTTTATAGAGAAAAAGTTTATAGATGTGTGACGTGGCGTACCAATAAAGCTTTTAAAAACTTTATTGTTGGAGATACTCTAATCATCGACATAATAAACAAGTGATGTCTATACATCAGAAAAATTATTTCGAAGGGCCTGGAAGAACGCAAAGTAGAAGCAATAAATGGTAAGTGATAGCTTTTCTGACAGAGATGAGCATCACAATGAGAAAGACTAGGCAAACTATCAGTTGCCAAAGGATGTTGTTGTAGAATATGATAGAAAACAACAGAAGCAGGATGACCACAACGGTGATTCCAAGTCATAGAGTTGGTTTTATGTGCAGCAAAGGAAAAAATGGGAGTAGTGGACCAGATGTACATGTCATTTTGAGCTGGCCTTGGTGGAGACATTTGTCTATCTGAGTATCCTTTACCATGAAAGAGTCAGTAAAATTCAGGAAATATAGAATTATTAGCACATAATTGAGAAGCAAATAATAAGTTCTGAGTAAGTCGGGGAACACAAACATTACGTAAAGCAAATGTGGCAGAAGTAGAAAGTAATGATGCTGAACCAGTATGTATGTGGGCAAGGCACTACCAATACTACCCCTGCCTGGGACATACGCGCTTTGTGTGTGACTAATCAGACTGTTTATAACCAAATACATGTTGGCTAGGATTTTAGAAATAAGCTTGGCAACTATATACATTCGAAAGAGCAATGGGGCGGAAATGAGTAGGACTTTCGAGAAGGTGTTTTTCTTCGAGATTAGTGAGACAAGAGTTTCGTTGTGTCCCGCAGGGTAAATGCCTTCATAAAAAGCGTTTAAAACAAATTGAGTAATCGAGGAACCTACATGAAGCCAACATTTCTTTAGAAAGACCGTTGGGATGCCATCCAGTCCTAGTGTCTTATACGAGACCATTTGAAAAAGTGCTTCTTCGATTTCCAGTTAACATTCCTATTAATGAAGGAAACATCCAATGTGGATAAGTGTTTGAATCTGATCGCAATGTGAGAATGATCGACTTCGGTATCCTTGACATATAGAACTTGATCATCCTTGGCTTACTCCACTACATATATCTACTACATCTTCTACAACACACTTTTATCATCATTGATTATGATGAGCCTACATATATTAATTTGTCCTACACACTACTTAATGGTGATTTGTGGCACATTTTATCGTGCATATACCATTTTCCTACGTGAAAATTAGAATCGTGAAAATTAGAATCCGTAAAAAAGGAACAATTTACTACTATAGTTGCTTGTCTAATTGTTAAGCCTCAGTTTTAGCCATAGGCCAAGCTCACATTGTGTGAGAAGTTTTACATGATGAGTTTATTTATTGCAGTAGAAAATGCTGATGATTACGACCACGAGTTTTAAACTTCAAGTTATGTGGTTTAAAATCATCAACATATATCTACGGTGTAAATGGAACGACTAAGGAAGAATTAAGACATTGTGTTGCCGAGTCCACGATTCCAAAATCTAAATTCATTACCAGTGAAACCAACAAAACCACAAACAAAATTTCTATCCCATTTCCTTTTCCTTTTCTTCCCTCTTTCCCCAGAAAATCACCCGCAACGACGTGCACGCCTTCCCGACGATCTAATCAACCCGGAGAATCCCTCTCTTTTCTTTACTGCTTTTGAATTCAATCACTTCCTGGACAATTTCCCGCAGAAATTGTCATTAAGTTGCTGCCAAATTGTAAATTCAACTCTATTTGTCTGCAATTTTCGTTTGTGGAAAAAAAAAACCTCTATTTGTCTGCAATTACTTTTACTAGACACGGGTTGGAGTTCTAAGTTGCAAAGTTGCAGTTTGATTTGCTTGGCTCTAGTCAGAGGTCGAAACTACTCTCTCTATTTGCTTTGACTTGGTAATCGTTCGATTCAGTTTGTTTACAATTCATTACCCAGCTATCTCAGACCTTTTTTATCTTTGGAATTCTTGTAGATAATTAGAATTGGATGTGTTCTGGTGCTTCATATTATTTCTGTTTTTAGTAACAGGAACCTAAGAGTATGTATAATATTTTAAATCAGTTTCTCCATTTTGTTATTCAAGGAATGGGCCTTATGTAGGGTTCTTGGCACTTTAAACATGATAACCCATGTATGATTTGCAGCAGCTTTACGCGCCATGAGTTAGATATCTTATTGCTGCTGCAAATAAAATCTAGATTGGAGAAAATTATGTTCTTGTTCATATGTGTTATCTTGGAGAACTACGAGCGGACTGGATTTGGCCATGGAAGTTAAGCCTTTACTGTTGATGTGATATCATCTGATAGATGTGAAATAAAATTTGGAGCATGATCTTTTTGTTTATTGTTCTATTTATTTGGGGAGTCATTCCTTATCATTTTTCTGTGTCATATCTGATCAAATCCATCAACTGCAGTATGGTGTGACTGTGGGGGAGATGGTGCAGTTTTGGCAAGGGTTGTAGTGATGGACAAATCCTCTAAGGAAGGGAAGGAATCGAAGGAGTCAAACACGACTCCTTCTCAGGTTGATTGAGTTGCTTTGAATTTATATTTAGCCTCCCAAATGTTTGCGTCTTTCATGTTTATGGGCAAATTTTTCATTCTTCTATTTGAATTGATTTGTCAGGAACCACCTTCAGCTACAAGCACTGGGACGCCAGATTGGTCTGGTTTTCAAGTATGTATTTCCATTTAATCATTGTATTTTCATTTCTTGAACACCTATCTGTTGTTTTTTTTAATAATGATCTTATCATGCAGGCATATTCTCCAATTCCTCCGCATGGTTTCTTGGCATCAAGTCCCCAAGCACACCCTTACATGTGGGGAGTCCAGGTATAAGGTCTTCGTGTTAAGTGGGGGACTTTATTAGTATGGATCATTTTAATTTGTTGGTATGTGACGATGACAAATTGTGTCACCTTAATGATTTGAGCCCTAATTTAATCTAGTGATGAACACACAAGAACCCTAATGCCAAAAAGGAATGAGGTGGTGGATTTTTATGTTTGCGGCTGAGTCCAAGACTGTATCTTGGATTGCCTACGTATCCTGTTCAATTCCAGGAATCAAGCCTTACGTAGTTCCTGGATTGGGGGTATTTATAATGACAATACTCGCCTAAACCCTAAGGTTAAGTCGGCTTGTGTTATTGTCATCTTTACCCTTAAATGGGCCTTGACCCTTGCCCAAGCTATCGCTGTGGGTGGGCCTCGACGGTGGGCGCGGACTCGTCCTCGGTGTCGATCATTTGCCGACTTGCGGTGATCGACCACTAGACTCATTGTCCTACATCGCTGGTGGTGTGGACTCTATCCTTATGGACTTGTCATCTCACCTTTGCTCGGTAGTCGATAGTCGTAACCTGGAGCCGATTAAATGGCCCTAACCTCGATCCTGGGTCTCGACATAAGTGTGTTGTAGCTTGTTCATAACGTGATGACCAACCGATAGACGACACGTGGAGGGAGTGAAACCCTGTATCGTCAGTATGAATCACCCTCTCTAAGTCAGAAAGAATTTGAATTGAGGACATGAAAATTTCTTTTTCTTTGGGAGCTAAATGCATATAGCTGATAGGCTAGAATGTTGTTGAGAACAAAAAAATAAATAAATAAAAAACAACCTTTTTATGGGGAGCTAAATGCATAGTTGTTTAGCTAGAATGTTCTATGGAGGTTTCAGAACAAGATAGGGATAGATAGGTGATTACTTAAGAATCTTCCTAAGGAGGTTCCACAACCTGATAACTTTTGATTTAATGTAGCACTAAAAAAATACTCGTGTTTTTCTGAAAGGTATTGTGCCGATCTTTTTAGGCTCTTTAGTACAATAACGATACAAAAGTTAACATCTATACAACATTAAACTTATCTAAGGCTTTTTTTCGTTAACATTATTTTGTTGTCAAAAAATGATATTATGGCATAAAAATTTGATTGCGACACTTAATTTAGTTCATGGTATTGTTCTAACCCAGTTTTTAACCAGTAGTCATAGCTTAACTGGCAAGTAGTTATAGTTATACTCTTCTTCTTTTTTTTGACAACAATAGTTATACTCTTTGATTAGCGTTTTTATGAGTAGTAGTAATAATTTCCATCATTGTTGATGAATAACTTTATAGTGTACTCAGTGTTTAATGTTAGTTCTAATTTGTGTTTATGTTGAGCATCTATAATAGACATGATATCTGGCAATTTCATTCTTTAAACTAACCCTGTGGGCATACTTTCCATCTCCAAGGAAAACCTCTGATCTTCTTTTAGAAGTGTCCCAATTCGCCTTTTGGGGCTTCGACTCTAACATAAATTTCTTGTTTTGTCAATTCAAAGGTCGGAACAATCAATCTGCAAAACCCAATGATTGATGTAAAAGACAACTATTTGCCACTTGAGCTGTAATCAATATTAAAGAAATAAATTCCATGTGTCGATATTAATTTTTGATGTTACACTATCATTTTCTTGAAACAAAATGATATTTAAGAAAAATAGCCTTTGACAATTTTGATGTTGTCTGGATGTTAATGTATGATTCTTCTATATAAAGGTATATAAAAGGTTTAAAAAATCCTGATCCCGAATGGGTAAACAAAAAGGTATAATAATAATAATACCCTTCGGAAAACTCAACCCGTTTTTTTGTGTGGTGCATTTAATCAATGAGCTCCCGAGGAACATTCTTCCTGATCAACTATGTATTGCTATCAGATTCTGAAACCTCCTTGGAATATTTTATGAATCTCGAGTTTCTGAAACCTATTACGCCATTAAGGGTTGAGGGTGGATGGAATTGTTTTTCAGTACATGTTCAATTGTACTTGCTTTGTGTCACAATTCTATAACTGATTTAGAACTATTCTGATTTTTGCATACATTTTGACTCAGCACCTTATGCCACCACACCCATATGCTACTCCACCACATCCATATGTGGCAATGTATCCCCATGGCGGAATATATGCCCATCCCTCCATGCCTCCGGTATGTGATTCTCCACTACTTATAACCGTCTTGCAAATATTTAAAGTTTGTTTAAATTCTTTTAACCATGCGCGATTTCTTCTATTCTTGATTAGGGGTCATATCCTTTTAATCCTTATGCGATGCCTCCACAAAATGGCATTGCTGAAGCTTCTGTAAGAATTTAACTGAGCTATGTGTCCTTTGCAATTTCTTTTTTATTTTTCTTATGTTGTAATTGTAAAACTATCTTAGATCTCATTTAAAAATGTTACACTTGATTCAATTTCAGGTTAACACCAATGGAAATCCAGAAGGAGATAGTAAGCCATCTGAGGCAAAGGAGAAGCTGCCTATTAAAAGATCTAAAGGCAGTCTAGGTAGCCTGAACATGATTACTGGGAAGACTAGGGAACCTGGTAAAGCTTCAGGAGCATCAGCTAATGGTGCTTATTCAAAAAGGTAAGGACATGGATTAATTTATTTAGATTTGAAGAAAGGCTATCTAGTTCTTAAATCAATACTCTTGCACCTACCTGTTGGGCTGAACTGGCATATGTTTTATTTACATAAGTTGATTTCAGATCTTTTTCTTTAAATATTGTTTCTGCCGGCTTAGAGATGTGATGTGATACTTCTTTGTGTCAAACAATTAGTTAGATAAAAATGTATATTGTACCCAAAGGCTTGAAGTTGATGTCCTCTTTGTCTTTGATCCACTTCAAATATTTCCAAATATTTTGGTTAAAATAGTTAGTGTTCAGCAAAATCATTTGATAATATGGTTTAAGTGCTAATTCTGTGAGGCAGTGTATTATATATTGGCTCTGGTTACTGATTTTGCAGTGCTGAAAGTGCAAGTGAAGGTTCGAGTGAAGGAAGTGAAGCTAACTCTGATAATGTAGGTATCATGCTATTTACATCTGCTATTTGTTAGTTTTATATTGAGTTTTACTCACATTAAACCATCAAGCAATTGATTGTGTTCTAGTAGTTTGGTTTTTTCTTCATTATGCCAAATTGTTTTTGTTTTTCCAAACCTATTGTAATTGCAATCCTGGCAAAAATATCTACTAGTGTTACTAGTCCAGTTTTGTGTGGCTGTTTCTACGAATCAAAGTCTCTCAGATGCTAGATTAGGAAGCATGAACACTGGCACAACGCATGACACGGGCACGTCGACGTGATTAACTTCAAAATTCAAGGACACAACTCGTCAACGACACATTTTAAAATATATACTAGAAGTTAAAATGAAAACATTATAGCAGAGAAGTCACTATAAGACAGATCATTGAATTTATTCACTAGATCTTCCGTTTATGTGAAATGCTTAAATTAACTTGGTTATGATTGTGGTTGACTATATGTTGAATGAGTAAGTGGAGATGATGACGAAGATGATACTATTGAACTGGAATGTCATGTTAAAGAATGTTTGTTGACTGTGCTAGCTCAGTGTTGGAGATTAGAATTCTAGAAGTTAATAATAATGGCCCAATATGTGTCGGAGAAGCTGGGCCGGCCTTATGAAATTCAGGGTCCAAGGCCAGTTTGGCGGATTTGGCTCCCTTGATTTAACGTATGATTATTTTGTTTTTGAGGGCTTGCTTTTTTTAACTGTAGATATAATCATAAAGATAGTAACATGAACTCCTCATAAAGATATTTACCTGTCATGCATGAACTGTCTATATCCTGTGGCCAACTCAACAGTGTGTAGTAAACTACTAGTCAAGGGCAAAGAAGTCGTTAATTATTGCATCTATCTTTATGTGATTAAATATGTTATATATATATATATATATATATATATATATATATATATATATATATATGTGTGTGTGTGTCTGTGCATGCATATATGCACATTATATGTATGAATGTCTTTTTTTTCTAAGGAATGATATTAGGTCTGTTTGGAAAGTATCTATATTCAACATTTAAATCAGTATAAGCCTGAGTAGAGATAAAAATTGACTTGAACCATATTTTTAGTCACTATCTAGTTGGAATAGCTTTTTGAATTCTGACTTCTCAGTCCTCACCTTTGATGTGAGAATTTTCTACATTTATTTTATAGACTATGGAATGAAGTACTTGCATTAATCCTTGAAGCACATTCTTTTAGAGAGTGATTGTGTTTAGTCATCAACTCAATTGCATTTTTCCGGTGGTGTAAAACAAGAGAGGGTAAAAGATTATTTCAAAAGCTTTGGAGGCAATATTTTTGCACTTTGAGTTGGTGTTTTGATTGTTAGAGATTGAGTCGAAATGAGTAAAATTTTGTGAACATAGTCTTGAACCAAAGGGAAGCATTACTTTTTGTGAAGTTATTTGAATATGCATGGGATGATGTGATGGTGTGGTGTTGTGTTGTCTCCCTCAATGCAAATCATTTGATTGTGTATTCAGTTATGATTTAAGTAATTTGTAGTCAGATCACAAACTACTTTTGATGCACTCATTACAATATACGTCTACGATAAACAGTTAGGTGATTAAAAGGGCAAGTCACGTTCAGCTTTAGCCATCATTCTTTGACTCAGATTTTATTTTTGGCATATTATTGGACATTCAGTTTGAAATTGATTAGGGGGAAACATCCTGTTTGAGTCACTCAAAGCGGAATTGATCGGTATCCTGAGTAGTGGGAAGCTTATTCTTGGTGTGCTTGGGCCACTTTTATCATTTACCTTCGGAATAAGTGAATGATTATGAACCCCGTGAAGTCGTTTTTGTATTTTCTATTACTTGGCTCATCATGGGGTCCTTTTTTGTGCATGGAGTTTCAACTGCAGAATTATATGAAAAGAAACAACTTTAATTACATTTACTTAGTTGATGATTGCGAAAGGTTGCTTTTCATCGATATTTTTAAGGTCCTCCCCTCCCCGCTCCCCTCTGTTTACTAGAATAAGATTATAACACACTGTTGCTACAACTTATCTCTACTGATTAATCTCATGTGGAGTTCATGACTACTGGTGCTTTCGTTGGAGTCTGCATTAATGGACATTATTTTCTTATTGTTACTTGCTGCTGTATTTTTTTTGTGCTGGTCCTTTCTCTCATCTAATTTCCTTTTTCTTTCCATTGGCCACATACACAAACGAAGTCTGGACAGAGACAGGATTCAGGTATATATCTCAGAGGATCTTTCCCACCCAGTTGAGTTTTCGGGGCTTTTTTGACCGGTGCATTTTGTGATGACTATGCTACTGCAGATACATCTCAGAATGGCAGTGGTGCACACAGTTCTCAGAATGGTGGAACTAGCACACCGCATTCTATGCTGAATTCTGTAACTGTTGTACCGTTATCGGCATCTGGGCCGCCAGGTGGCGTTCCAGGCCCCACGACTAACTTAAATATTGGCATGGACTACTGGGGCACTGCTGCTTCTCCCACTGTTCCAGTGATGCAAGGAAATGTGGCATCAGTGCCAGTTGGAGGAGTGGTCACTGCCGCAAGGGATGGTGTCCAGTCACAGCTATGGCTACAGGTGCTCTTTACTATTTGCGATTTTTCTTTTTTCTTTTGACATTGTCTGTTTGTTCTTTATGTTCCTTTCCTCGTGTCCTCTTGGCAAGACCTTATTTTTGAACAAATATTTGAACTACTACATCCGTCCATTAAAAAGTCACTTTTTTGAATGAGAAAAAAACTTGTCCCATAAAAAGTGTCATTTTAGAAAACCAATACATCATTTATTACTCTCTTTTTTCTTTCTTCAAATATATCCTTAATCATACATCCATGAATTACTAATAATCATTTCACCTTCCAAAGCAAAGCATTTGATGAAGGGCATATATGTCAATATAGCTGTAAATGGCAACATATTTATTGAGTTTCTTGTTCTGTTTGAAAAGAAAAAAGTGACACTTTTAAGGGACAGAGGTAGTAATTGACAACGTAGGTAGTAATTGACTATACGCTTGCTTGGCTCTAGCCAAGACATGCCGCAGAATCCCTGTTCTTATTGCCTCTTTGGCATTTTCATATCTGTTTGTTTAATGATGAATTTCGGCAATGCCATGTGGAATTGTTAGAGACAGGGATAGCTGTTAAAAAAAATGATGAATTTCGGCAATGCCATGTGGAATTTTGTTATCAATTGAAGAAATTTCATTGCACACCATTTGTCATTTATTGTTAGCACAAATTTTAAATGGTCATGGAACAACTAAGACTTGGTGTTCCACCACCAATAGGATTTAACTATATAATGGCGGAACCCTTGATGTTTGGGGGAAAAAAACACATTATTTTGAAATTTTCCCGTTTTAATACTTTGTATTGGTGGAACAAAATTAGAGTTGGTGGTCCATTACCATCCTAAAATTAGTAGTTTGATAATCATTATAGTGATTTTTTTTTCTTCATTTGAGTTCAGGATGAAAGGGAACTAAAAAGGCAGAGAAGAAAACAGTCCAACAGAGAATCAGCCCGCCGTTCCAGGTTGCGTAAACAGGTGAGTAATGTATTTTCTGATTTCGAGGCAAGTACAGTTTAGTCCCTCTTTTCAATCGTCCTCGGCTTATTATTCCTCAACATTTTCATTGTACCGTGTCTTTGCTAAATGTCTCTAAAATTATATCGTTGTAGTTTCGTAGGGAGACTTATTTTGCTTTTTAATTTTTAAAACCTCAGGCACTTTTTAAGGGACTGAAATCACACATTTTAGAATACAAGTAGAAATTTGAGGGTGGGGCTGAACTGAGAAAAACTGAATGAAGTGAGACTACACCCTCTGATTTCTTTCTTTCTTTTTTTAGGCTGAATGCGATGAATTGGCACAGCGAGCTGAAGTATTAAAGGAGGAAAATGCTTCAATTAGGGAAGAATTGAATCGTATCAGGAGCGAATACGAGCTGCTCCTTGCACAGAATACAGCTCTTAAGGTACTTGTTTCAGGTTCTTCAATTTTTTCGATCAAGTAGCAGTATCAACGATTATCAATTACCGTTTTCTCTCTTCCACTTATCATTGGTTGTCTGGATGCATTTATTCTTCCATATCTATCTTTTGTTCTTGATGTTGCGTAAATTATCGGGTAATTGGAAATTGTTTCGAGTATGACATTGCATAAAAAATTTGCAGGAGAGACTTGGTGAAGTAGGTGGGCAAGATGATCCAAGGTTGTCCAGTAGGAATGAAAAACGTACAGATAACAACGACGGTTGTCAACATTCCACCACACGAGCAGAGCATGATGTGCAGTGAACAAGCGAGCTTAATTGTGCGTCTTGTTTAGCCATCAGATCAGATTGACACTGAGAATGACTCCCGGTCGGGGCACATAGGCCTAACAATTATTTAGTTGCAGAAATCTACACAATTCATTTCTTGTTAGTGTTGAAAGATGTATTATTTGATCATATATATATATATATATATATATATATATATATATGTGTGTGTGTGTGTGTGTCAGATCCTATCCATCCGTCGTTTCTTGTTTCAGCCTATTGTATCTCGTTTATTGTCGAGGAACATGGCTGGTGATTCATGTCAGTCCCGTAAATTATTATTTTTTTATACAATGAGAAGCGTGCGTATCTAAAACTTGTGTGTAGTAATTACGACGGATGAGATTGGTAGTATTATTTTTCAGTAACAAAAAAAGAATAATACGGGTGTTGTCATTCCGGAGTTGATAATACAACCCTTGATATGGTAATTTTCAGCCAATATGTATATGTATGTATGGCCTAAAGCTTCATTTGTGAAAGAACTGCAGAAGCCTTTTGCAGCAAATCTTGAGTGATATTTCTTGGATGACTGTTCTGTATGTGTCCAGAAACTGTGTTTATTTTTCTTTAATTAAAAAAAAAAAACGGAAATATATATATCGACGGATACAATGGCAAAGTGTTCACCGAGGATATCCAATCCACTTTGAGATAATATAATCTTTTGTTTGAACTTTATAGTACAATTATAATACGTACTTATACTTTAACAACAAGGTTTCGTGGTGTAGTTGGTTATCACGTCAGTCTAACACACTGAAGGTCTCCGGTTCGAGTCCGGGCGAAGCCATATTTTTTTTTTTTTTTTTAAATAAAAAATTAACAACTTCAACATGAAAGAAAGATAGTATGAATATCCTCAAATTTCTTTTATACTGAGTCTGAATTTTTTAAACACATCAAACATAACTGCTATAATAAACATTAAACATCATAGTTTTACTAGTACATTAATTATTATGCTGGAAAAAATAAAATAAAATAAAAAGGAGCTTAAAATTAAATAAATTGACTACTTAAACGGTTGTGATAACATCACGGTTGCAGTTGAAGCCTCAAGACCTTGCTTTTTATATATACCATTCTTTAATACATTGTACTGCTGGCATACAGAATCATAAAGTGCTCCAGTATATGCAATTTTAGCCTGCAACATATATATATATAAACAATCAAAGTTTTTTTTTTTTTTTTTTTTTTTCCCTTCTTCAAACAACGAATAATTAAAGAATAATTTGCATTAATTTTCTTCGATTCGAGTGTCGGTTTGATTAGAAGGTAAAGATTGTTTTATCTTAAAAGACGATCACGTTAACCATAGGCATATAATTAACCATCAGAATATTGTTTAATTTTAAGGACAAAGTTCTACGCTCGTCTGGATATAAATAAAGAGTTGACAGCTAAGCTAACCTCTTCCGGTTGTTTCGAATTGGCAGCAGAGACTTGTTGGAAGCTAATTTCTGGTCCAACCGATAATCCAGCTCCATGAAAAGATAGTATTCTCTTTTCTCCAATGTCTTTTTCAATCTTTTAACATATAATTTCATAAAGTTTTTCAGTCCAGATGATGAAATGTAAGAGACTAGTAAATTAACAAGATAAGCATTAATTGAAGGGACTATTATTTGCACCACACCGATTTTCTACCTGTGCATAACAGTAGAATCGACTGTATGAAAGTCGGTTCTTGAGCTAAAAACCAACTTTCCGTAGGTGCATTGTGAGAATCGACCTTGAGAAAGTCACTTCTTGGCTCCAGAACCTACGGGAAGTCGGTTCTTGGCTCCAGAACCTACTGTGGTGCAAATAAGAGGCCCTCGTAATTTAACAGTAGTTTTAATTACCTGTGGGGGTGGGGGCATGATATCATAACATAGTAAAGCCATAGGATATATATGACCAGGAACTCCCACTGTTTCCACTAGCCTTCTCATATTCTCCACTGAAGAACTCTCAAACTGTGCCTGAATGTATATACTTTTATTAAACCGGACACAGTAACCGATGAGTATCACGTATAAGACGACGAAAAAACATATATCGTATAAAATATACTTTATACATATGATACTCGTATGACGAAAGTTATCAATGTTAGAATTTTCACTTACAGGGTACAATTCTTGTGTGACGGGGTCGGCACGGTCCCTTCCGCCACTCGGTGCAATCCATATTAATTTTGATCCACTCCTGCATATATATATATATCAACTCACATAATAATATCATCATGTTGTTATTAATTTTCATTTAAATTTTTCATTTAAATTTGTGTAAATATGCACTTGTACACAAATTAATACAATGAAATCAACTTGGAGGAGTCCATACTTGAGTAATGAAGACATCTCCTTCAAGCTTTTTTCACATTTGCTGCTTTTTTCATCCCAATAAGCTCAGGGTTATCATTCATGTGTTTCTTAGAGTATACACATATTAGATTCCTATACAATAAAAACCAAATTTTATAGCAATATAAGTACTTTTAATTAGTTCAAGCAAATAACATATTGTCCCTATGATTAAACCTTCTTCCAACAATAAAAAAAATAAAAATTAAGGGCTATTATTTGCACTACACCGATTCTACCGGTGCCTCATTCTACCTAGAGCCAGAAACCGACTTCCAGTAGGTGCTTTATGAGAATAGACATTGGAATTTACGGGAAGTCAGTCCTTGGCTCCAGAACCAACTTTCATAAGGTCGATTCTACTGTGGTGTACCGGTAAAATCAATGTGGTGCAAATAAAGGCTCCGAAAAAATTCATACATAAAAGAAGAAGTTGTACTGTACCTTCCCATGCTAAAAGGCTTGCTTAAAGGATCAGTAATAACTCTATCCCCTGCCACACAGATCTGCATTAAGAGCAGGTATTTAAAGGAATGTGTTTGTGGTTAATTAATTACTCGATGAATGTGAAATTTATTTTTTTGTAAATTTATAAAGAAAAAAAAAATTTATAGAAATAAAAATTGAATCACCATTGTTTCAGCAAGAAAAGGATTGGTAGATTCAAGCAACAGTGCAATAACAGCTGGATCACCTTCCGTTTGATGGTTGGACATCAAAAATACATTCTCCCCCTGAATATTTATATAGTATTATACAGTAGGTTGGAAAATTAATGCTGGTTAAATTCCTGTAATAATAATAATGGAAAAAAGCAAAAAAAAAGAAAAAAAAAGAAAAAAAAAAGGAAAATTGCCTTGTAAAATTAGAGCTTATTATGGTATCCATAACTTGAACGTAATCAGTAGACTGATGATGGTTACATTAAATTATTAATCTCGATTCCGATAGTGGATAAATGCTGTAATTTGTACCAGCAACTATAAAAACAAGAAGAAGAAACTGGTAATTAATTAACAGGAATGATGCACCTTCTTAAGCTTCACTTCTATTTCATGAAATATATAGGCGTTGCCAATGTAAGAATTTCTGGAGGAAAAAAAAAAAAGGATCATATTGCATACATATATTTATACAACTAACTGTATGCAATATATAGTACCAAACATTGATCGAGGAGTAACAATAAAAGAAGAAACAAAACTGTATCAAATCAAATGCATACAGAAATGGATCCTGAGGTGTACATGTTTGGTAAGAAATGAGTATGAAGCCAGTGGCGGAGGTAAAATTAGATTTTAGTCATCTTAACTTGAGCTTTATTTTGGATTTTAGTCGCTGCAAGCTTGCTCAGCTGAGAAAACGGTCCTCTAAGTTGGTTTTTTTGGATTTTAGTCTATCCACGGAAATAGATGACAAGACGGAATCTTTAAAAACGCTTACGTGGCAACCTAGTTAGAGGACTATTTTTAAAGATTAGGCGCCCAATCACTATTTCGCGGATAGACTAAAATCAAAAAAAAACTTAGAGGACCATTTTCCTCACCCTGTTATGACTAAAATCCAAAATAAAAGCAAGTTGATGACTAAAATCCTAATTTTGCCCAATGGCATGATCCAGAATTTATTCCAGTGGTCCAATGGGGTCACCGAGTCTAAAACATCAATTTTTATCGACAAAACGACACTTTTTAACAACAAAACTACATAGTTTTAATATTAAAAAAAAAAAAAAAAATTTAAAAATCCAGTGGGGTCACGTGACCCCCCGGGGCACGTGGATCCGCCCCTGTATGAAGCGCGCGCGCGTGAGAAGGATAGTGCTGCGCGTACGTGTATAATATATAAGCAGTCAAAAGAAACTGGCAAGTTCTTCTATGGTGAGAGTCCATTTGAGGAGTAAAACATAAATAGTAGATACCTGAAATCTATTAAAGGGCGGATGTAGTTCTGACCAAACAAGTAGTAATCAAAAGGCTCCCGAATTGCTTTGTGATATGATGAGAACTCGAAAGGATCCTAATAATTAAATGCAAGTAATTAAATAATTAAAGGTTTCCTTAATTAAGAAAGATGGTAGAGGAAGAAATTAATTAGTAAATGATTGGTTAATTAGGTACGTACCTTTAAATCCTTGAGAATGAGATCAAATGCAGTGGCTATATTACATAAAATAACCTCTTGTGCTTTTGGATGCCCACTTTGGTAAACCTGAAATTAACAAAGTTTCATTCATTAGAGAATACAAAAAATTGCAAATGAAAAGAAGAAACAATTAATTAATACGGAAATTCCGATTAATCCAAGCTATAGATCAATGCATTAGTGATATATATTATAAATACAACAAGAGTAAATAAATTGAGAAAAAAATTAATTATAAGTAGTAAGGGGTTTTAATTAATTAATTAATTGATGGATAATTACAGCATTACGGTAGTTGTGATATAATTCCTCCATGATCTGACAAGCTTTCAATGGCAGCATTCCAGATTCTGCTGCTCTTCTTATGCCTGAAAGCATTTCTGTGGAAACAAATTAAAATTAAAAATTAAAATTAATTAGAATATAATTTTATTGTTCTGCTTTGCAGATCATATATACCTTCTTCCGTATGAAAATCGGAGAAGTCAATGGCTGCCATTCCTACTAGATTAATATTGCAAGGACACCGCCTCCGGTGTGGTGGGAGACACTATATTTCAGCCTCTCTCTGCGACTATGCTAGCTGCTAATAAAAATCCGATTTTGGTCACAAATAATTTTTCCTCCATATTGCATATGAAACCAAACCAAAAAAAAAAAAAATTTTCAAAATCAAAAAAAAAATACAGGAAATTAATTAACCTCCGATTTGAAAACTCTTGCAATAAAATACTCCATGAAACCTTACTTTTTAAGAATGACGATCGGAATTCCAAAGAGCAGTGTGTACAATTGTAGAAAAGGATTGATTTTGTAGTATTTGTTGGTTTCGGTTGCCGCCGTATTCTCTAAAATCCTGCAGCCAACTGAAATATGTTTATATTAGTATTTCAAAAGTTTAAACTATATTGTGATATATTTATAAAGTAGCATATATAATTAATTAATATGTTACAAATATATCTAATAATAATCAACATTATTTCACAAAGATAAACAACTAATCTTCTGTTTTGATTTGGTCTTCCCTTGGATAAGGTAGTTTCGATAATATAGGCCAACAGCTGTTGAGTTGATGTTGAGTTTTCCCTTGTTTTTTTTTACAACGTTCACAACATATATGTAAGATTTTTAGTAAGATTAGTAACATACACGTAGGAGGAGAAGGGAAATAGAATCAATTTTTAGTACGGTTTTTTTTTTATAAGGGAAAACGCAATTTTATTAAGCAATATCGGCGAAACAAGCATTTACAATTTCTGTTGGGGGGGGAGGTGCCCCAAACAATTAAGCCCCTCGCAGACAGACCTGCTTTAGCTAATAAATGGGCCGGCATATTACCATTACGCTTAATGAATGAAAAAGAACAAGACTGGAAGGCCTTCGCTATACTTAGGCAGTCCGCAACAAGGCAGCCGAGGGAAGATAGGTCACTCAAGGGGGCTTCCAAACGTGTTATGCAGGAGAGGGAGTCCGTTTCAATGATCACGGACCTAGCTTCGAGGGTTGCTGCAGTGAAGAGACCTTGCTGGATGGCCATGAGCTCAAGAGTTTCGACGTCGAGGTTTCCCAAGATATGTTGCGAAGCGGCATCTTTGAATTTGGCCTTCGCATCACGAGCAATGACTCCAATGGCAGAGGATTCACCGGAGCGGTCTGCATCTGTGTTCAACTCGAGGCACCGGCCGATGGGGGGTTCAAGTAGAAGGCCATTTCTTTGGCACTTGTGATCCAAGCGGGATTTTCCACCATAATATATTCTTTAGCTTCCTCCTCCGCCGCAGAAATAAGATGATCGACACTGAGGATTTTTGTCAAAAATCCAGCACAACGAGCTTTCGGATATGCCATAAGATGGTGATGGTTGTCACAACTTTTTTCAAGTCGCTTCCTTCAAAAGGTAGTCAAGGAAATCGGCTAGATCCCAACTCACCGCAAGTGGTGAATCAACTAGGTTGTCGTCGACGGTCTTCCAAACAATTTCCGCAACGAACAATAAAAGAATAGTGCTTTAGATCCTCATCGTGGTGTCCGCAAAGTGCACAATGCCTATCACTTAACTTCCGCTTTTGAGTGATGCATTAGTAGCTAAGCAATCGTGTAGCCTCTCCAGGATGAAGTGTTGGACCCGGGTAAGCGGGAGATTCCAAACACGGCGCCATATATAATCCGGGATGTGGAAGTGGATGCGTTGGAGAAATCAACCTCCTTGATCGAAGCCGCCGAGCAAGTGTGTAACCCGATTTAACAGAATAGTGCCCTTTTTGTCATAGTGCCAAACAATATCGCCCGGTGATTTCAGGCCAGTAAGGGATGCTTAAGATTGCATGTGCCTCATGTGGGTAAAAGGATGTGGTTACTTAGATCATAATCCCAAGTGTGCAAGAATGGATTAATGAGGAGTCCACTTTAGCATCTACCGGTAAGCGAGGTCGAGGTAACACGGAAAGAAGCCGGTAAAGGGCGGCCAGGATCGGAATAAATGATTATAAGAGCACCATTACCGACTCGCCAACGAAGCCCTCGTGTCGAGGAGGTCCTTCCTCAAGTAAATTGCGCGCAAAGAAAGAAGGCCTGGATCCAAGATTGGCGTCCAAAATATTACTGTTGTTGAATCATTTGGCCGAGAGGACCTTGCTTACCAATGAATCCGGTAGTTTGAGAACTCTCCAAGCTTGTTTTGCAATTAGGGCCAAATTAAAGGCATCCAGATCACGAAAACCGAGGCCCCTCCCATATCTTTAGGCATTGTGCAGGTGTCCCATTTTTTCCAATGAATTTTTTGCTTGTCGTCAGTACCACCCCAAAAGAAACGCTGGATCAATTTTTCAATAGAGTCAATGAGGGAACCAGGAATGCGAAAACAATGCATTACGTAGGTGGGAATAGCTTGGAGCACACTTTTTATAAGGACTTCTTTGCTGATAAGAATTTTTCTTTCCACCCACTTAATTTTTTTCGAATTTTATCCTCGAGGAAAGTGAATATCTGTTTTTTGCTTCTGCCGGTCATGAAGGGGAGGCCTAGATATTTTCCGTTGCAAGTTCCCAGGGGAACATTGAGAATTGAGATGACATCCACCTTGTTATCGATTGCGACTAACTTGCTAAAGAAGAGGCTCGACTTGTGCTTGTTAATCGCTTGGCCCGAGAGACGTTCATAATTAGCGAGAATGTCCCTGACAGCTTTACGATTTTTTTAACATGGCACAATTCACATCAAACCAACAATTAATTTATATGATTCATTGTCTACTACAACATTTGAGAAATAAATCGATTGTCACTTATGTAATTATCAAGGGATAAATCACACACATTTATCCATAACCAAGAATTCTCCCCGCTGTGTTTTTATTAATAAGAATCAAATGGCTATTAAGTATGTAATAATAATTTAGTTACTACATCCTACAAGAAATTTCCATTTTTATATAAACAATTATCCCAAAATAAAGTGTTTATTTTGAAAATCAATACATCTTTTAATGTATTTTTTCCAAACATATCATTGTCCTTACCTTTAATATTTGTATGTTTACTTCACATTGCAAAATAAATATTACCTCCGTCTTAAAATATAAGTCATCATATACTTTTAACTTGTCCCACAACACCGTGTATTGCAGGCCCTTCGCATGTCCAACGATTTTGCTAGCTTTTTGGATGCCCTTTTTGCTATTGGACATTCAAATGAGGCTGCAACTATCATTACAACTCTTTGGTACATTTGGAAAGCTCGGTGTGCAAAACTTTTATACGAGGGAAATTAATCGTTCGATATATGCTCGTCTCGAGCAACGAGACATTTCGAAATGCCGGAAATCCGGTTTCAAAGATATTCGCCATAAGGCAAGTATGAAAGAAAAAAAAATACCAATCGGATATCGATCAAAGATCCTACGCTAGGCATGTACCGAAGATTCTCCCGCTTTTGGTAACTGGGTTGCTTTAGGGGGTTCGAACTATCTTCTTTTATCAATTTATCTACCTCTTACATGGGGGGGGGGGGAGGGGGGAGGCTTACAAGGTTCTCATTTCATAATAGATCATTTTTCATACTCATACAAATACAGAAGTTGCTCACAAAACAATTACATAACTAGACTTCAATTATAAATTTCACTTTAATGAATCAAATTGGTCTCTTCTCCATCCTCTTGCTCCTTATCTTATTATCCAAGGAAATTCATGATCACCAAATGAAGCACCAGGTTGCTAAGCACAAAATCTGCAAAAGCTCGTTCCGCTGGTAAATCCTGCAGACCAAATCACAACAAGTACACCACACACAATAAAGACGCGCTGCATTGACAAGAAAAAAACCATTCACCAAACACTACACTCGATCAATCTCACCTTAAATTCTTTGTTTTCTTTGTTTACTTGGATACGGAGACAAACTGTAGACCATCAAGAACAGAAGGAGTCAATCGGAGTCCTCAAGATCACACAGATTAATACAAAACTATCAACAACAACAAGAGAAAAAAAAAACACATGCTTTACCAGCAAGAACAGCTGTTCCCACACACGAAAGCACTCCCGAGAGAAACGAATTGAAGGGGAATGATCCAACAATAGCTATGTATACCAACTGATTGACACACATAAAGAAATGTCAATTAAACTTATCAACCAAATCCATAGGACCCAACAAAGTTATGAAAAAAGAGAGCAAAATCCCAGAAGAACAGTTAGTTATGTCACTAAAATATGAAAATATATAATAAGGTGACAGGCGAAAAAGTAATGAAGCAACACTACTAGGTCCCAAAGATTAAGCATTTCCTTTATTTAGATCACTAAAATACTTCTTTGCTTTGGGGATGGCCAATGGATGGAAACACTTTAAAATTGCTACACTTTATTTCCTTCCAACAAATTTAGCGAATATTTATGAAAATATATTCAATAAAAAGCTAAATTATCTTTTCATAACAATACAAAACTGTATCTACAAACAAACAAACAAAAGCAATACAAATTCAGTAATTGCTGTACAGGCTCATGCAGTCTAGTAAGCCAGAAAAGACCTATACTCCACAACAATGCACCGACTCTACGGATCTTAAATGGCATATCAAACAAAGATTTTTGATGGTCAAGATCATGACCTGATTAAGGAGGCTGGGTCTGTGAACGAACATTCACATGTTCAGTTAAGGAGTGGGTTATTATGCTTAAGTATAGCTGTGAACGTGCAGAAAGGTCTCAAAGTTGAACTTTTTTACTCATGCTTTCCAATAAATACCTCAATTTCAACTGGAATTGTCCACAGAAAATAAAGGGGGTCTTTGGTGACCGAAGAAAACATGACGAGAGACGATTAAAATTGATAAGACTTATATGGGTATCAGGCGGGATGCGGTTGGTGATAGAGTGAGTGTAGCCTTAGAAGTTTGCAGCTATTGAAAATACCCAGTACTTTATTGTGGTATAGTCAATAAATGTAAATGAATGACAAAAGAATTGAGTGTGCCTTCAAAGTTATCTAAAGCATACACTATGCAAAATGAATTTACTACTGACTGACACACATGACATGTAAAAGTACCAAAAAAAAAAAAAAAAAAAAAAAAAAAAGCAAATTCATGTTTAGCTAATGGTAACTTCCAAACCCCAAATGAATTGTGAATCACAGGAGATAGTCCCCAAATTAATGCCATAACAATCCTTTGAAAGGTGAAATCTAAACTACATTTCAGCCAAAATCGATAAATCCTATAGAAATCAGATCACTCTGTATACATCTTGATTGCTTGCTACTGATATAGAGCTCAATAATCGTTACCAGTTAGAAACATAATCGACTTGAATTAGTGAGCTGTGGGCGTAAAAATAGAAAGTGGCGATAGAAAAGAAGAAAATGTGCGATGAACAGAGAAAGATATACCTGAATCAGGGCAGTGGCGATGGCAAAGACGATGTAGAGGTCAATGACCTGATATGCGAAGGAAGATCAAACTAAAATCGAGGGGAAATTCAAGAAAAATAGAGCTGTAACCAAGTAAGATGCAGGGAAAATGGACCTTGAGATTGGTGGGAGTAGCGGAGTAGGCCGACCGTAGAGTGTGGAAGAGAGCCTGAGCATCCTTCGCCGTCGACGATTTCCCCATCCTTCAAATTCCGACGATCTATCTTTGAACATAACCAAAGCCCCACGTCATTATAAACCCTTGTTGCAAATCTCAGTGTTTTTAAAAAATAAAAAAATAAAAATTCATGGAAAAGTCGAACGTATGGAACGACATGCAACTTCCTGCACCGTCGATTATGATGATGGATTTAGGGTTTTGTTTCAGTTGGTTCATTGGAGTCTAAAACTTTATTTTTCATACAAAAATTTGATCCTGGTGGTTAACCGAAACCTAAAATTGCATTTTTAACCTAAATTATATTTTTAACAACAAAACTAAATTGCATTTTTAACCTAAATTATATTTTTAACAACAAAACTATATCGTTTTAATTCATTGTTTATTGAGATTATCAAGTTGTTTGCCACCTAAAATAGACATGCATTGTTTATTGAGATTATCAAGTCGTTTGCCACCTAGAATAGAAATAGACATGCATTGCATTTTTAACCTAAAATTACATTTTTAACAACAAAATTATATCGTTTTAGTTCATTGATTATTGAGAATATCAAGTTGTTCGCCACCTAAAATAGACATGCATTGTTTATTGAGATTATCAAATCGTTTGCCACCTAGAATAGAAATAGACATGCCGTGCCTTGCCCGGCAATACCCATGTCTAGGGGTAATTCTGATGTAGAAACTCCCTATTAGAATGAACAGTCAGATGACTGCTATGTATACAAACAAACAAAACATTTTTTCTACATATGACAGTCATCCGTCGGTCCGTTCTAATAGAGACTCCATGTATCAGAATTTTCCTATGACTAGTACCTACCAAGTAGGTTATAACGTACAGAAAAGGGAAAAAAAAAAAAAAAAAATCTATAAAAAGACCAACTATCCTAGCAACACAAAAATACATTAGAATCTCCTTCATTTTTTTGAAAATAACCAATCTTAAGGTTACATATTTAAGATGGACTATTTAAAATTGAAGTTCTGGAATACACACAAAATACGAAATATATAATAATACAGACTCATAAAATATGGCATACATCTAAATCTAGTGCCTAATGTACAAAGAAAGCGTTTGCAATTTATGGCAGGGGAAAATTGATCAAAATCAAACTATCCCCTTGACTAAACGATGACATTAGCTTCAATGAAGAAAACCACTCCCTAATGGGCGGCCACAGCAGATCAGAATCACTACCAACAACAAAATGGTAATGTAGCTGTTACAATGGAATATATATATAAGATATATGAAATGAGAAATCATTTAAGTTGTTTTTGTAGCTGTCAAAATGGAATTGTTAGCAGCACTATCTTTCTCCTTTCATCTTTTGCAACCTGAACTCATGAAACCTTTTAGATTTCTCTCTCATATCAGAAATCATCACCTCGGTTGCATCAATAATTTGTTTAGGCAAACTAACCTCCCAATGATCAAACAAATCACCCAGGGTCATGTTCTCCAGATCCAACTTCTTAGTTCCGGATGAACTTGCCGATTTCATACAACCAGAATTTACACTCTTGTCAAGAATCGAAGGATCAACCGATGCTCCCTGTTGGGACATCTCTACCGCTGCCTCATTCTCAACAGGCTTGTTATCGGGTCTAGCATCTTTTGTTTCATGTTGTTTTGTATCCTCCAACGACGACGACACGAGTACTACTTCTTTCTCCAATTGAACAACATTTTCCACCAATGGTTCTTCCGCCTCCACATTCTGCTTCCCTTTCCTGCCTTTTCTCGCCTTTCTAATTGCTTGTCCAACATTTTGCCCCAAGCTATCCAACACCTTCTTACTCTGGGTGGTCATCTGGCTACCCACCTCTTGCTTTTCTCTCAACTCACCCATCAAATTTGCCTTCTTTCTCATGCCTCTAGTAACCCTTTTCGACCCTTCTTCTTTCTCCCCTACAACTTCCACTCCAGAATCACCCGGATTCACCCAAACCCCGGAAATCTTTTCATGTATCATGCTTGAAACACTAACTGGACCAGCCTTTTCTTCTACTTTTGCCTCAACTTTGCCCACATCATTCATAGATCCATCTAAATCTTCACGCTTTTCCTCCAACTCACTAACATCCTTCTTATCTTTCCCGGCCAAATTCCGACCCCTACGCCTAGGAGGATTCCCCCTCGTCATCATGCATTCTTCCTCATTGACTCCAATCTCGACCGAAATCGATGTTGACTCACCAATTTTAATCATGTCACCATGTGAGATCTGTGCTGGTTTAAATGGGTCCAATAAACACTCGTTCAAAAAAGTGCCGTTAGAGGAATCTAAATCGGATACCATCCAGTGACCTTGCAGCAACTGAAACTCGATCAAGAGATGCTTTGAGGAGACACCCGCATCTTTGATGGTAACAGCATTGCCCCGCACGACTCGACCGATTTGGACCTTGGACCCCGGTTTGAAGTCGAATATTTGACCCGACAAAGGACCATTCAACATTATTAGCTTTATGGGTGCTTTACCCATTTTGATTCACAGGCTGGGAAGGTAGAGCTTGAGACTGAGAGTAGAGAGGGAAAAAAAAGGGGGTGAGAAATTCTTTTTTTTTTGTGTGTGTGTATGTCGACAATATAAGAAACATTATAAATACTTGCATCATCCTACTTCTGCAGTTCAAATGTTTACCTCAAGATACAGATATTAAGTTGCAAGTGAAAAAAGAAAGGGTAGCAAAAACAGAGTGATGCTAGACAAACCTTATAAGAATAATAAAGTCTTCAGTAAATTGGTAAAACATCAAAACATGTTCACATCCCCCCATGCAAGTAAATTATCATCAAACTAAACAGGTAATGGTATGCAGTTAGCACGACTCCTAGTATAAAGATAATAGGCTCGGATTATATGGGTTGCTTGAAAGCCAATATATCACACAGATGAGTTTAAGCAACCAAATCCAAGACCAAGGGAGAAAAAGTTGAGCACAAGGTCAATCGGTCAAACCATATACTGAACCATAACTATGAAAAGTTCAAAATGCAATAGCAAAGCGATTGCAGAAGTTTTTGAATTGAAGTATTCCTTTAAAAATGGAAAATTACTACTAAAAGAATATTAACCAACATCGTAACCATATCTATCGGGTCGAACCAAATTGATCTGAAAATTACTACTCTTTGTTGGCATTTCAGCTCAGCACCGTGTATGAACCGACGGTCGATGAACCGTCAATTTGGTGAACATGCATGTTATGGTTTACAGATTCATTGAAACCTAAACCAGCAGTTATAAAGATAATACTAATATTCAGTATTCCTCAACTTCAAAATCGCGTAGCACAAGAACACCGTTACGAAGGAAAAGCAATAGCACTAATAATGTCACTAATACAGAAAAGTAACAACAACAACAACAACAACAACAACATGATTCTGAACAAATATCAATTTTACAATCAAGTTAAACACACTCATATATCACCACTTACAGACAACCTTAGAAATGCGACTCAATGTACCCAGGGAAAACAAAAAAATCAATAGCAAGTCAGGTTTTCTTGCTTATAAGCACAATTAAGGGAACACCCATAGCTAAATCACCAAAAGAAATTGCGTAGACTAGCATACAAACATAGGATTATAATAAACAAGACAACAGATAAACCACCACTTCAAAACTAAATTTTTCTTATATAGGAGTAAGTTAAAGCTTGTTCAAATTAGTTGGATATCAGTAAGGAATACCAATTAATCACTTCGAAAAAGAACAACTCTAGACTACGATTTAAGTACGGGATACAACTTAATCACTTCGAAATCTGACCAGAAAGTCGTGAAGAAAGGATCCGAAGCTTCTCTTGGTTGGCCGGAGGTGGAAAGTGAGGGATCGTCGTGACGGCAGAGGACGGAATTTGAAGGATCGTCGAATTGCACGTCGATCGGAAACGATATTTGTTTAAAATCCTTTCAGCAAATAACAAAACCGATCGGATAAGTTTCCATTTCTACATCAGGCGGCCGGCGTGGGATTAAACTGAAATGGATGGGGAAGACAATGAACGTTCAACATCGGGTGATGTAGGGTTTAGTTTTTGTTGCTATGAGATGAAACGAGGAATAAGGGAGTTTGGGTAACAACCAAAACGACGTAGTTTTGGGGGTTGGGAAATTGTTAGGTTATATTATTACACTTTTGGGTGTGGTTTTTTTTTTAGGGGAAATTGTGAAATGGGACAAAATAAAAAATAAAAAAATAACTTTCTGAAAATTATCAAAAAGGACATTTTATATTGTATATGGACAAAAATACCATTTTCTTATTTTTCTCATTTGAACCCCACGCTCTATAATAAAATTATCAAAAAGGACATTTTAACCATATCTTTTAATTAAGTTTTCAATTATCATAATTTTTTATTATAATTTTTATTTTTTTCTTCTCTTTATTTTGACCCTGGCATTGTTATTGTTGCCATAGTGTCAATCTATAGTGTCCATTTAAATGATATCACTTATATTTTTATGACGACCCTCGTATTGTCACTAATGTCATAGTGCATGTCAATTAGTGATGCCCACTTGAATGACATTACTTATATATTTACAATGCATCGTGCGACAATCAGTAGCAAAGCATTGTATGGCCTTGTTTTTTATCACTGTTGTCATGATGGCAGTCAGTGGTGTCTCTTTTTATGACCATGGTTGTATGTCACCAGTTACAGCGTCAATTTGTAGTGTCATTTTTTATTACACTGGTCGTATGCCACCCCCACAACGTCAATTAGTAGTGTCACTTTTTATGGCACTGGTTGTATATATATATCACCGGTCATAATGTCAATTAGTAATGTCATTTTTTATGACACTAATTGCATATCACTGGTTAGTGTCATCGTGTATTTATTGATAGGCTCTGATTATTGACACTACATTCACTGTGACAATAAGCAGTTGAATTCGATGTTATATACGGTATGCTATGAGGTCTTTATCTGACAGTGGCTGTTAATTGTCACTCGTGTCATAGTGAGAATTACTAATGACAAATTGAACGGCACTTTCAGGTAATCAATGTGACCATTAGTAGTGACACACTGAAAATATATATGTACTTTCACTGCATCAATGTGTCAACTAGTAGTGACACATAGTAGATGCAAATTGGATGGAAATGTTATATGCTTTCGGTGAATCAGTGCAACGATTAGTATCAACACATTGTCTGAAACTAGTTATTGTCACTAGTGTCACGGTTTGAATTAAAAGTGACAAACTGAATGGTGTGTTATTGTAATAAAATTTGTGATTTCATAATTTACATCGAAAGGATATCAAATGAAATATCAAAATGAAGAGGATAAAAAAATATTAATTATGATGAGAAAAATATTAAGATCAGTGGTGTAGTATTATATTTATATATCTATATATCTATATATTTAGGAGAGGAAATAAAATCAATTTTGACCCAAACCCGGTTATTACCCATTTCAATCCGCTCCAAACCCGGCTCTTAAAAAAATTCTCACGGTCAAAGATCATACATTAATGACATTTATGTTCAATATTTACAAAATATCCACATTAATTAGCAATAAGACCAAATATATTTAAAAAAAAAAATTCAAAATTAAAAAAAAAACCCACTTGGCACAACTAAATTGCACACTTATCATTATGGTCAATACTTTTGCTGCAGTAAATATTCTCATTATTTCCGTAACTGACGTTCATCATTTTTTCTGCCCAAATCCATAATTCAAATGCACATCAAATACTATTCAAACACCATTTCAAAAATCAAACATTATTCCAATTCATTTTTTATTCTCTTCTCCTTTTATTCAATGTTTTTTTTTAATATCCACTCAATATTATGTTTTTATCTTTTCTCTTAGGGTTGTGATTTTTTTGTTTTGTTTCGTCAGGTATGATTATGATGCCTACTAATGCAAAGATAGCAGAGATCGAGATGAAGATCAACAGGTTTATTTTATATTTTTTTATATCCACCCAATAATATGTTTTTACCTATTCTCTTGGGGTTGTGATTTTTTGTTTTGATTTGTTAGATATGATTATGATGCGTATTGATGCAACGATAGTAGAGATCGAGATGAAGATAAACATTGGAATCAGGTTTATGTTAACCACTTAACAATATGTTTTTACATTTTCTATTAGGGTTTTGATTTTTAGTTTTGTTTCGTCAGGTTTATATGATTATGATGCGTATTGATGCAAGATATCAGAGATCGAGATTATGATCCGGGAAGACATCGAGATCAAGATCAACACTGGAATAAGGTTTATGTGACAAGATGAAGGGAGTGAAATGTATTCATGTGAGGTAATAATATTTTTTTTTAAAATTATGTGGGAGGGAAAAAGTCTTGCAATAGGAAACATAATTTTAAAAAAAAATTATATTATGCACGTGCTATGCATTCACGGAGATAAAAAAATATCAAAAAAAATATTATTATTGATTATAGGAAAACTACATTCTTCTAAAAAAGAAAGGAAGGATAAGAAAACACCTAATTTGCTTATAATGCTTAATCACACATCCATCACATTTCATTCATCTATTCATCTCACTTGATTCATCCAGTGGCATTCTAATGTATTATATTGTCATCCATTTGCAGTTTAATGTCCTTTTGTTTATTAGTAGTTTACTCATCCACTTGATTCGTCTCATCCTCTTTTATCTGTGGTTGCTTTGTGCATAATATTAGCTCCATGCTAGCTCCATGCTAAATTATGCATGATTCACTGTTTTATTTTACGTTGAGTTATCTCCGTGTATAGCACGGGTAAATTGCTAGTATATTAATATTTAAGAGCAAATAACCGTTAATTAATATATATGAAAAATATTAATATATAATATTTTGGGTCAATTAACGGTTATTTTGGAACGTTACTTTTCCATGCCTAACAACAAAACCGGATCCGTTATCTATTTTCAATCCATAAACTCTCTTTTCTCCTTCTTCACAGTAATGCTTCTTCTTACTCGGTGTTGCGTTTTTTTTCTTCTTTTTTTTTTTTGGTTTATTTTGATTGATTTTTTTTTTCCTTCCATATTTGAAGTGGGTGATTATAGGTCTAATTCTTAGTTGTTTCCTGTATGCAACCAGGTGGCGGGGCCCATCGGGGCAGTGGCCGTGGCCGGAGCACTACTGCTACACGAACGCCTTCTTCATCTGCTGCTTCACCACAGCCCCGAGAAGCAGCATGGACAGCAAAGAAAGGTTATGATTTGTAATTTTTTTTATTAAATTTGTGTACTAAGTATTGTATTCTAATCTAATCATGAAAAATTAGCACTTTCTTACCATCTGTGATTCCCTTTACGGTAATTATCTGATTTGGTTCATGACATCCGATTCTCTGAGCAGAAAGGACGCACCTTTATTGTTGAGGCCGATGATTGAGGCGTGAGGCCAATGATGTCCCTCAAATCTCCAAGAATGTGAATCAAGTGAAGAATCGGGAAAAAGATCGAACCTCAGTCCTATGATTTGTTGAAATCCCGTAACCGGAGTTCTTGTTGTCTTTCTCTCAAATCGAAAATCGCAGTATTTCCGGTGGCTGAATATATTCAGGGAAGTCTTTTTTTCGTGTTTCCGTTTTAATTTAATCATGAAAAATTAACACTTTCTTACCATCTGTGATTCCCTTTACCTTAATTATCTGATTTGGTTCATGAAATCTGATTCTCTGAGCAGAAAGGACGCACCTTTATTGTTCAGGCCGATGATTGAGGCGTGAGGCCAATGATGGCCCTCAAATCTCCCAGAATGTGAATCAAGCGAAGAATCGGGAAAAAGATCGAACCTCTGATTTGTTGAAATCCCGTAATCGGAGTTGTTGTTGTCTTTCTCTCAAATCGAAAATTGCAGTATTTCCGGTGGTTGAATCTATTCAGTGAAGTATTTTTTTCGTGTTTCCGTTTTAATTTAATCATGAAAAATTAGCACTTTTTGTATCATCTTATATTTATTTACACATCTTTTGGCAGTTATATGATCTATTGAGAAAGTGTCAAATATCCTATAGTATGCAGTAAGTTTTATAAAATCATTTGGCAGTTATAACAGTTATGTAACTGACATATGACTGTTTAGTTGCCCAATAGGTTTTCACAGCACGATTTTTTTTATCTCTTTCTCCGTCAAGTAGCACTTATTATTCACTTTTAATGTCGTGTGTTTGAATCTTTGTCCACGTTGTGCAAAAAGGGTGAAACAATATTATTTTTTATTTGCATTGTTCTTCCTTTTTATCCGTACTCACTTTGATTACTTATGTTAGGGTATAAGTGAATTGCAGGTTCATAAATTTGCAGGTAAGTAAATGAAGATTTTGTGACCAGTCCATATGGATTGGAATTGTAGGTATGGTGCATTTCCAGATGTAATGGTTAATTTTGCAGTGAAAGGCTTCCTCTTTTCAATGTTTTCATATTTGTTGATGTTATGGCATTTGGACACGATATGTACAATTAATTACAATGTTCTTTAGATTTACATAAACTTTTGTTATTTGTTAGGTAAGTGGTATTTGATCCCTGAAACTGAAAGTTCAATACGTCAAGATTAACGGCCACAATCTTGGAAGATCTTTGGACAACCCTATCTCTTTGGAGGCGCAATAAATAATGTTATGCCGGTATGTTCTATTCTTCAAGTGTCAACTTGGACGTGAGACGACTTACTAAGCGATCTTTGAGCCTCAAGTAGTTTGTGCTTCACTATAAAAAATAGGAACACAGACAGTAATACCTAACAAAGTGGATGTATAAACTACTTAAGAAAAATGTTACTTGATTAAAATATTGTATTTAATGTTCTGTAATACCTAAAAAAATGAATGTATACACTACTTAAGCAAACTGTTACTGGAATTAAAATTTTCTTTCATGCTTTTATGTTGACATTTTAATAGAAAAAGGACCCTTGCCTATAATACATGCTCTAGGTATTATGTTAATTTTGCTTCTTTTTTCCCCCTCTTTTTTCTTGATCCAACTATGGTGTCTCATGCCTGTCTTATGTTTAGCTTAGAATCTTTGAGGTACTTTTTTCTTGGGGGTATTTAAAGTCCCTAATCTTTTTCATTCTTTGATTTTAAGTGACCGCTGATTGCTTTTATATCCGCCAGACATTTGTTATGTGGATGCCTTATATAAGCTGTGTTTGGATTTTTTTTGGCTCAAATTGTGTATCTGCTTATGTATACTTACATATCTGCTTATGTATCATCTTTATCTGTATTTTTTCATTCACTTTATCTTAAGACACAAATGAATGATCTTGGTCAAGAAGTTATGCCTCTACAAAGTAATATTGAACTAGGCAGGTTACAATTAGTATTGTGTCTCCCTCCCAATTCCATTTGTTGTGGGTTTGTCACTTTGATATTTTTATATATGTTTCTAAGTGCTTTATTTTTATTTTTTTGAATGACGTTATAGCATCTTTTCACATCAATCATGGGTTGAAACACATCTTTTAGGAATTTAGGCAAGATGGATACACGTCTCACGTAACAACTCATTTTCTTGATTTGCATCATAAGAAGACTACTTGACTACTCTTCACTGATCCGGGGCAAAATGATACAATTTCGGCTGCTGGTATGGGACATAAGGAGACAACTTAAAGAGAAGTAATGAAAAGAAGAACTTTAGGAGAAGATAAAGGCATAATTATCGAGCTTTAATGATTAGCCATTTCATTTGATAATTATTATTAAAGTTTATATTGTCCCGTGCATTTCCACGGGTTTCATATTTTTTTTATTAACCATTATATGTTAGTTTCTTTAAATACAACCTTTTTTCATAACATATTATTTTTCTTCAATGTTTACCTTTTAAATTTAACGTTCCCCCCTTCAAAAAAAAAAAAATAACATTCTCCGTCCATCGTACGGGTTTCCTACTAGTATATATATACAACGAAACATGGAGTAGTTCTTCTGAGTGCTACGAACGTGTGCTGTGAACATGGAGTAGTTCCCTTTATTTTTTTTTATTTTTTTTGGTTATAAAATTGATCTGAAGTGTATTGTACTTGACATGATAATGTCCTTTTTTTTATAATTTTAATACAATGATGATTGTACCAAATAGCATGCATTACAACCTTTTATTTCTAACCTCTCACACACGACGATAAAAGTGTATTATGTGAAAGAGAATAAAAATAAAAGGATCTAATGTATATCAATTGATACAACCTTCCTACAACCGTTGCACTATAAAATCTCTCAGAAAAAATAAGATGAACATATGAAATAGAGTTCTAAAATAACTTAAATCCACTAAAACATCTGCAACATAATTTCCAATCAACATAAATAATAAAATAGAGGATTTTTTAATTTCTACAATATATGTATTACGCATTTAATACAGAATCACTGTTTTGAATTCCGTCTAATAGAGATTATAATGCATTTCACACTGAATATAGGAGTGGTGTGTGTGAATCTGTAAAATAGAGGATCCGTTTGAAGAAACCGATGCAAAAGCTCTCGTACACACAGTTGGCGTGGCTGCATGCATTGACTGACCTGCTGAATGAAATGCCCCTCTACTATAGGGAAAGAAATCAGCCATGTTTATCCTTGGCAGAAGAAGCCTGTTCCGCCAGATATCTACATTTCAAAGTAGAATGAACTGATATTATGATCATCAAATTTTATGACATCATTACTATGAAAGGAAGAACTACTTTACCAACAAATGCATGTCAGCTTTATCGATGATAATCGACCTAATCCCAACAAGGCATCATTTCTGCTTAACACGTTTGACTAAAGTTTGACTTAATAATACTTACTTGCCGGTATAGAAGCCAGCAGAATACCATGCATTCAACACCACCGTAAGATCCGTCTGAGAACTTGTATTATTAACTGCATCCACTACAATGCTCTCCCCATTTTTCTCTTTCTCTGGAGCAAAGTTTTAAAAAAAAAAAAATCAAGGTCACATGGAATAAGGTGTATTAGTTGCTGCACTCTCCTACTAGGAACATAAAACATATTCTCCAGCTAAATCAGTCATGGCATTGAATAAACAACTAGTGTATGAAATAAACAATGAAAAAGAAACTTAATAGAAAATGAAATTGATTTTCTCCCCAAACTATCATATTCAAGAATTATATGCTTCAAAAAAAAAAAATATATTATAAAACCGGGGACAATTACATCCAATGCCAAAGTTTAAATAGCAGTCAAGTACTGCAACAAAATGGCTATTAGATAAGGTGTCTACAAATAATTTGAATGATACGAGATTCTGCTAAAACAAGCACAAAAAATGCATGTG
Source organism: Gentiana macrophylla (assembly GCA_026214975.1). NCBI lineage: Eukaryota > Viridiplantae > Streptophyta > Magnoliopsida > Gentianales > Gentianaceae > Gentiana > Gentiana macrophylla. The sequence goes on from CM047811.1 coordinate 87,214,931, forward strand.
CACCCCACCCCAACTCTTCCCTTGTTGCTAAAAGAAACACTGATAGCATATCATGATTAATCCTTTCATTGAATATGTATTGCACTTGTTCTGAACAAAACCTGCCCCCCATGCAGAGTCCTTACATGAATGCATACCATTACTCCAATCTTGAGTTAAAAGGAATGTTCAGTTCAAAAACCTTTAGAATCGTTCACATGTGGAATTGAAGGCTGAAAGGTAAACCCCTGTGAACAGAATGGGAAGCAGAGGAGTTTGCCAAGAATGCTGTTTGTAACAGGAGATTTTCTAAGGAAAAAACAAATAACCATGTAACGTACAAACTAATGAAGTGTTCCCTAAAAGCTTCTGCTTTTGATTCAAGTGCATGTCAGGTAGTCTTTGATTTATTGTAGTAAACTGAATTTAAATGCTAATGCTGTTCGAAGCAAACAGTCAAACTACAAAGGTGTTCCCAATAAGCTTCTGCTCTTTGAATCATGTGCATCTCAGGTTGTCTTTGATTGTTTAGTAGTAATTGAACACAAATGCAAATGTTGTACAAGACAAACAATTAAACTACCAAGGTAGATCAGAAGTGTATATGAGAACTTAGTCAATGAATGAAAGTAACCATCATCATAACATCACAAATCTTGAAACGAACTTGTCAAGTAACTCATCAAATGAAAATCAGTTTCACCACGATAAAAATGCAAATGCCATATTAATACAAAGAGCGAATGAAAGGAAGTGTGTTAATTAACCTCCATCTGTAACAGTAAGGCTTGCGGATGACTGCTCCTTTATAGAAGAAAGTGCTCTTTCAGCAGCAAACATTGCTGTATTTACAAAATCATTATCTCCACGAGACGCTGACTCTTTATCACGAGCACCTGGTAGAGTTGCTTTACAAGGTTTTCCAGCAGAACCTCCATCAAGACAACAACAAGGTAATGAACTACATGGAGCAACCCAACTTTGGCATCCATAAGGACAAAAAGAACAACCAATGTTCGGATAAGCTTCACCAACAGCTGTTTGATGCTCTTGTGAAGTGTCAGGAACAGAACTGTAACCATTATTCCAATTACCAAACTGGTTAAGATGTTGCAGAACCTTTTGCCTCTGATCCTCGATTTCGTTATACTTCTTCATTAGCTGCTCGTAATCCCCTAGATTTTGTGAATCCTCTGGTTGGATATAAGGTGCATTTGGTGAAGCCTCCAGTTTTTCCCCTAGATTTTGTGATTCCTCTGGTTGGATATAAGGTGCCTTTGGTGAAGCCTCCAGTTTTTTAGAAGCTTGTGGCAATGATTTGGAGCTTTCATCCATTCCATTTATTACATCGGGGGCAATCTTCATCATATCACTTGTCTCAGCATTCCTTCATCCACTCAAAGAGCAATAAATGTACAAGGATATTATGAAAAAAAATATGGGAATGGTTCACATGAATTCAAACCAAAATATAAATTATCAGATGGATCAAATCAACCCCTTTATGATGGGCAAAACAAACCTTCCAGCATCACTAGAATCATCATTATGAGCTGATAACTTTTGTTCTTTGTTGCAGTCATTTTCTCCATCCTTTAAGCTGATGTTGCATTCTGTATTATGCATTTTCTGTAACTCAACAGTGAAATGAGCACAATTCAAATAGGCGAAGGTAAAAAACAAAAAACAAAAAAATCTAGGCCTGATAATAGTACAAAATGGTAATCGGCAGATAATTGTTCAATTAAAAAATTAAAGGTACAACACTCCAGGAAAAAAAAATTAAAGGTACAATTGAGCAGAAATTGGAAGAGGAAGAGCAACTGGAAGCACCTTATATTTGAAAACCGCGTCATTGAAGGCGTTGATGAGAGCAGAATCATCCCATAATGCTTGTTCCCTGTTTTCCGCCATTTTCTTTCTCCAACTTTCCACTGTGTTGCCTGGGGTTTAATTTTGAAGGGCAAAACCCTGGGTATTCGGGTCCTGAGTGGGGAGTCAGCACGGGTCTGGGTCTGGGCCTACGGGCCAGTTTACCCTATACCATAATGTCCTTAACTTCTTCTTCTTCTTTCTTTTTATTTTTTATTTTTTTTTTTTTATTTTTTTATTTTTAGAAGGTCTTAACTTCTCATAAATGACTTTTATTGACACAATAATTTTACTCATGATACCACAATTGTTTTCGGCATATAAAAAATGGATATTTGTTTATTTGACACATTTCATTTAACTTTTCCAAATTACCCTTTTCTAATTTTTTCCTCAGAGAATTCCGGGCATTCGAGAAGGGGATAATGGATTCAGAGAATTCAAAGTAGTAGCAGAATTCAGGAAATCTTTGTAGGACCTGGAGAGCATGGAAAGTTAGAGACGCTGCGGCGGAGAATATCCCTTTTCCGTTCAGCAGAAGACGGCGGTGATGGATCCGGAGAAGAGGGGTTAGTGGTGGATATGGCAGCTCTCTTTGAAGAAGGTTCATGGAAAGATGGTGTGAGGGAGGTGATGATCTTTTATTCCTTTATCCACAGCTGTTGTATTTGATCAGGGGCTTAACTGCAGTTTCGGAAATGGAAGTGGTGGTGTTGGCTGTGGCTTTGGCACTGGCGGTGGGTTTGAAGGTGATGGAGTTTCAACACAGTGAAGCCATTGAGGTCAATGGAAGGTGAGGGAGCTTTCATTAATTGTTTGTTGAATTCAATTCTCTGTATAAAACTGTCTGGTTTTAGTAATCAAATGTTTAATCAAAATGAAATCTAGTCACATCTTTTCTATTGTCCAGTCTATGTTTATTGTTATGGGGTTTTGTGTTGGGAAGGGAATTTAAAAGTGAGTTCCAACATTTCATACAGTGAGTTTCATTTGTAAGGTAATTGATGCAGTGACATTGATGTCACTGTATATACAATTTAATACATAAATTTGGTAGTTTAGCTTTCTCAAAAATTTGTAGTTTGACGTTTTGTGTAGTGTCATTCTCAGCGTTGTGTCATTAATAATTTGGTTAATGGATGCAGGTATACTCAATGTTTATAGTAGAGCTTATTTGGTCCTCAACTTTATTCTCTTGAGGGATCTTTCTGCATTCTTTGTAATAGGTTGACTGAAGTCTTTTTGCATACTTTGTAATAGGTAGCCTTGGTGGTTGTAGACCACCTATTGTGTTTTTCTTGCATTTGTGTAATAGGTAGTCTTGGACCTCTTGGTGCTTGATTAAAGGTCCATGAACAACAAGCTTCAGTCTTTTTTTTTTTTTTTTTTTTTTTTTTTTTCATTCCTCTTGTAAAATGTCAGTGGACGATGATTCAATAATACCAAAAAGTAAAATAAAATATGGACTGAGTTATAAAGTTTAGATTTTGGTTTAATGAGACCTTTGTTTGAGTAACATCATATGGTCAAAATGATTCCATTCAATGTCTTCTCTTGCTTTTATTTTAGCATTCCTAAGTTTTGTAAACAAAAAATTGCTATATTGTATGTACTATGTACATTTTTACTTATGACATCATATTTTAATGAACTTAATTTAATCTTTGAAAATTGGGTTTGTGTGTTTGTGTTGCTTAACATCATATATGAATTTAGGGCTGATCGTGGGTTGGTTTGGGTTGGGTTTGGAAAGAAAATTGCTGCAGTGAAATGAATTTGATGGTGGGTTTGAATATGATTTGGTATAAATTGTTGGTGTCATTGGGTTTCGCTGCACAATGTGTCACTTCATAAAATATTGGTGAATGCATCACGGAGTCACTTCATTCGCGGTTGTTAATGCATTGCGGTGTCACTTCATCACGGTGTCTCTCGCATTGCGTGTGTCTGCGCGAGGGGTGGTCACTACATCGCGGTGTCTCTACATCGGAGGATGCCATCGCATCACGGTGTCTCTGCAGATCGGGGTGGCCCTTTGCTGATCACGGTGTCTCTGCGACGGGGATGTCATCAGATCGGAGTGGCCACTACATCGGGGTGGTCAATGGATCGAGGGTGATCAATGCATCGTGATGGTCAATGTATCGGAATGGTCACTGCATCACGGTGGTGAATGCATTGGGTTGGTCACTGTATCACGGTGGTGAATGTATCGCAATGTCTCTGAATCGCAGTGTCTTTGCATCGCGGCGTCTCTGCATTATGGTGTCTCTGCATCGGGGGTTGTCTCTGCATCGTGGTGTCTCTGGACGTGATTTTTTTTGAACGCTAAATAGACATCGCGGTGTCTTTGCATCAGGGGTGTCTCTGCATCGGGGGTGGTCACTACATCGCGGTGTCACTTCATCGCGGTGTCTCTGCAATGCGGTGTCACTTTATCGCGGTGTTTCGTGATCGTGGAGTCTCTAATCGCGATGTCTCGCATCGCGGTGTCTCTGCGATCGTCAAATGTTATAACATCGCGTGTGTCTCGTGATCGCGGTGTCTCTTTATCGCGATGTCTCTGATCGTCAAATGTTATAACATCGCGATGCCTTTACAATGCGGCGTCTCTGCATTGCGGTGTCACTTCATCGCAGTGTCTCTTCATCGCGCTGTCTCTGCATCGTCAAATATTATAACATCGCGATGTATCTGCATCGCGGTGTCACTTCATCACGGTGTCTCTGCATCACAGTGTCTCTGCATTATGGGTGGTCACTGCATCGCGGTGTCTCTGCATCTGGGGTGATCACTGCATCGCGGCGTCTCTACATCGGAGGTGGCCACTGCATCGAGGTGGTCAATGGATCTGGGGTGGTCAATGCATCACAATGTCACTTCATCGAGGCGTCTCTGCATCGCGGTGGCCAATGCATCACGGTGTCACTTCATCGTGGTGTCTCTGCATCGCGGTGTCACTTCATCGCGTGTCTCGATCGAGGCGTCCTCGCATCGGGATGTTCACTACATCGCGTATCTCTCGCGATCGAGGTGGTCAATGCATCGTCTTTGTCTCGCGATCGGGGTGGTCATTGCATCGGGGGTGGTCAATGGTTTTAGGGTGGTCAATGCATGTCTCTTCATCGAGGCGTCTCTACACCGCGGTTGGTCACTGCATCACGTGTGGTCACTGCATCCCGATGGTTACTGCATCGCGGTGGTCAATGCCTCAGGGTTTTCACTACATCACGTGGACAGTACGCCGTGGTGGTCGATGCGCCATGGTGGCCAATGCTTCGGGGTGGTCACTGCATTGCGGTGGTCAATACATCGCGGTGGTCAATGCCTCGGGGTTTTCACTACATCACGTGGACAATACGCCGTGGTGGTCTGATGAGTCCGTATTTTGTGGTGTTTTATGAGCTTATTTTATATCTATTTTGTCGGGAGATACTCTTTTTCGGGTGTGTTTTGGTTGATTTTCAGGTTTTGGGAACTCGAGAGAGAAGATGAAAGATTTCGGGACTTATAGAGCAGTTTTTGGAAGAATTGTGGGAGATTGGAGGAAAGTGATATTTCAAGAATCCATTGTTTCAGTTTTCAGCTATATCGGGATCCCGACTATTAAAGAGAGGACAAAGCCTATTAAAGTCAACCGTGGATTTTCTCTTTTATCACATTGGAATTTGATTTTATGCATTTTAATTAGTTAGGTTCTATTAATAATACCATTATTAGATTATTATTACTAGTATTATTATATATCATAAATAAAATTGGGCTGGACCCAATGTAGTATGGTTACGTGAGCAGCAACAATATGAGAGGAGATATTAGATATTTCATATTAGGTGGAGAATAAGGGAGAACAGGAGGTTTTTTGGAGCTGGGAAATAAAATAAGAACATATGCGGCTTACCTGAAGACTATTGCCGTCGACTGCTTTTCTTTTGCCATGGTATAATTTTTCTTCCCCTGTTTTATTTTTATATTTTAATGATTAGCTAGCTTTTCCTTCCAGTTGATTGATCGTTAATCTCTCGATTCCATATGGTTGTGAGATCTAAACGTTTTTCTCCTCGTTTGATTGTTAATATTTGTTTGTTTTCTGATTTTATTGATATAGGATGAAAATTATTCGTTTAATTGTTGGCGCGCGATAATTAATCGATTATTTTGATCTAGTACCAAAATCTATCTTAGGCGGTTGCCATAAAAGATAGGATTTTTAGTGGTAAACAACACATTGTCTGCCGGTTTCGTAGCCCGTAGGATTCCCTGTTGTGAAAATAGATAATACTACGGTTAAAATTAAGCCGGTTGGATTAATACCTAGTAATTGGGTCTCTCTAATCTTTAAAATTTGTTATGTCACAAAACTCCAGCGGTCGTTATGGGTGTGCCATAATTAGGGTGTGATTAGTGGCGGTTGTCCTAATTAACGAATTTAAGAGAGATTTGTTGATTCACGGTTGTGGTCAACTATAACCAATTTATTAATAATTTAACGAGTCATCTCGATGAATCAATGATCAATCGTAGGAATTGAGGAAACAATTAATCGGTGGAACTTTCTTCCTTTATTTTTCTTTTCTTCGTAGGAAATTAGATAAAACAAAAATATATTTTATTATAAATTTTAGAAGAAATAAGTTTCACTGATTCTCATGGGTTCGGCCTACTTCTACTATACTAATTATAGAGGTTGTAGGTGATTTATTTTGGTGTTGACGACCCACCACGTGGTCGATCGCGCGTGGTGGTCGATCTTCCGTGGTGGTCATTTGCGATCGCGGTGGTCAATACGTCGCGGTGGTCAATACGTCGTGGTGGTCAATGCATCGTGGTTGTCACTGCATGGCGGTGGTCAATGCGTCGGAGTGGTCACTGCATCGCGGTGGTCAATGAATCGGGGTGGTCAATGCATCGCGGTGGTTAGGGGCGGCTGCAGGAATTGTGTGACACGGATCAGGGATCGATAAAGACACATCGTATTACAAGTTTCTAATGTATTATATAAAATATATATGTATAATTATGGGTCAAGAGTCTATATTTTAAAATTTTAGGGGGTCAGTCAGTAGATATCAGTACATAAAAATTTTAAATTGTGTAAAAAATACATTGAATTTTTTTTAATTTTTAAATTGTGGGTCAAGTGACCCTTTTTCTTCAAGGTGGCGCCGCCCCTGGCGGTGGTCAATGCGTCGCAGTGGTCAATGTATCGGGATGATCACTACATCACAGAGGTCAATGCGTCGTGGGGGTCAAAGTGTCGCGATGGTCAATGCATCGGGGTGGTCGATGCGTCGGGGTGGTCGATGCGTCGCGGTGGTCTATGCGCCGCGGTGGTTAATGCATCGGGATAGTCCATACATTCCGGTGGTCGCCGCATCGCGATGGTCACCGGAAAATAAAAATTTATCAACTAGAAAATTAAAAATAAAAAAAAAACCTTTTAAGTTTCCAGAAAATTAAAAAAAAAACAAAAAAAAACCCAAAAAAAAGGTCACAACCGGGGGCGGAACTAAAGGCATGGTGGGGTGGTCTCAAACCCACTAAAAAAAAAAAAAAACTAGTGTAAATATGTTTGTAGTATCCCGTAATAACGACCAAACTGATAACCAAGACCACCCATAATAACCAAGACCATCCCATAATAAATTCTTGGTTCCGCCACTGGTCACAACTTGCTGGTTTGTAGCGCTGCTTCATATTGCCGAAATTCAGCTCTGCTTTATATTGCCGCCTGATATTTAATTTTTACTATTAATTAAGGGTAGATTGGTCCGTACCGTGTAGTAATTTTATGTTCTTATAACCAATTAAGATTTAAATGTGTCATTTTAGATTATTGCCCCGAAAAATAAAACAAAATTCTACCTAGAAGCAGCTGTCCTACTCACAGATGACGTCAACAAGCGGTGCCAGAGTCTTCTAGGCCAAAGAAGTTGAAAGCAGGCGGATCCTATTCAGCGCCGAATTTGTTCTCCAATTTCGTATTCCCCAAGTAATCAAATGTTGAAATTAGCTACCGTGCATAAAACGATTAAACTGTAGATCCTCTCTAGCAATTCAATATTCTCCCGTGCTATTCTATTACCCTTCGCTTTTGTCGTCGTCTCGTCTGAATCGTTCATTTAGTTGTTTCACCGACCTTTTCCCGCCGGGACGGCGACGTGTCAGCGACTAGAGCACCGGAATATGTTCTGTTTCTTGAATTTGCTCAGGTAATGATCCATTTATTGTTAATTTCTCACTTGCTTTCCCATTTCAGTAGTTGTTATTTTCTTGGTTTTGAGATTGGAACTCATCTAATCTCCCTTGGAACAGAATCGTTAGATTTTGTGTTAGATTTTGTTGGTTTTCTGCTTCACTTTGCCGTGAACTGTACAGATCTGCATTCGTTTCATGTTTGAAACCCTTAAACCTGATTTTTTTTATACGTGAATTTTATATTATTTGCTAGGATTGTTTCAAAAGACACTTGAAAGCGACTCTCACGTTTTGAAATTGGAGTGTGAGATTTATACTTTATTACTTCCCTGAGGCACTTTCTGTTGGTGAGCCCTGTTCTGTTTTGAAAGAAGGACAATCAGAGAAAAGTAAAGAATTTAGTAGAAAGGGATGTTGAAGAACAGAAAAGATTGTCATATTCATTTGTAGTGTTTCGATTAATAAAAACTGTGTATTGAGATTCATAGTGAAAGAAACAAACTTCAAATAATGTTTTTTTGGCCACGTCAGAGATCGGGAGTCCTTCTAGTAAGGTCACTTTAGTCAGCCGGATCTTTGCCGTGACCTTACGGTGTTGTGATGGATATGCACCTGCATATTTTAGGGTGATATGTGGGCGCGTATCTCATCACAGCACCGTAAAGTCACAACAAAGGATCGGGTTAGTCCGTTAATAAATGGTTTATTTCCATTTCTTGCCTTGTCCTGAATGAAATGAAGTTGATAAAATTCATTTGAAGCTTATCCCTTGCTTCTCCTTGATCTTCTTTCCTTTTTATCATAAGAAAACATTGCAAAGGCCTAAAAATGTATCCTACCAAAATGTTTGTATTCTTTTCTGCTACAATTTCCCCATCCAAACAAGGGCAAAACTTGCAGATTACTTTTATTGATAAAGGGGTACTAAGTAAGGTATTTGGAGAATTAAATGATTCAACCATGGAACATAATTGCTTACATTCTCCTGTTTGTGTTCAATTTATGGTTGCGTACATCTGAATTTCCGGGTTTAATTTGGCTCTGTACATGCTAGTCTTTACGTTCATTTAGGTCTATTTGATCTTTGTAGTATATGCACAAACGTAATGTGTATCGGTGATGTGCGCGCATTCATTGGTGGTGTATGTTTGACCCGTTTCTTTGAGTAGTAGCTCATGTTCTGCGATTTAATTGTATCTCGTGTGCTTTGGGACAATACTAGAAATGTTGGAACTTTGCTTGATATGTCTTGTGAAGATGCTTGTGACTTTTTGCCCTTCAAAGGCAACAGTTTAGACCTTATGCACATAGCCATTTATTGAATGCATTAGAGACTATAAGAGACCAATTTTTGTGGGAAGGCTGGACAGAAAGATCTGCAGTTACACTTTTGGAAATTGTGACAGCATCACCTGCATTGTTCAGTGTGTGTGTGTTTTTATTTTATTTTTAGGAGGAGATTTGTATGTGTGTATGTGTGTGGGAGAGGGGATCTAGTGTAGTTGATCAAATGAAATTGCCATCAAAGTTTGGTGACATTTATCAAAGATGTCTATTGAAATTGCTCATCAGAGTTTACCCCTTTCTGAAATAATAAATGCCACGTACAATGAAATGTGTTGCTCAGAGTCTTGGGAAAGTCCAAAAGCTTTACTACTACTTGTCATAAGTCACATATGCTAGTTCTTTTAAATTTTTTTTTACGGAGACGAGATACATGTTATAAACTCAACACACCCTTTTTTTGCCTCAAAGGAGGCTTGAACCCAGGACCTTTTGGTCCTGAGGCGTCAACTTTACGACCGGGGTAAAGCCTCATTGGCTCACACAGGTCAGTTATTGCCTGGTATCTAAGGTACATCTTCAATTTTTCCCATGCATTTGCATTCTTCTCACATGTAGTAAAGAGCAGTTGCCGGTATTTGGCGACTTACCTTCAGAATGTTGAATGGTGTCTGATCTTCCTACATATTTTCTTCCAAATCTACTTGGATTTTGTTGCTCACTGAGTTTGCTGTTTAGGAACAGTTGCACTATCATTTCCTGGGGGTTATGTTTTTACCGTTTTTTTAAGAGTTCTTGTTTATTTTTTTGCCAAAAGTTCTGATTCTTGTTTATACTTGAAAATCGACAACTCTTTTTTGTAGGTGAAGTGTTTCCATTAGGTTAGTGTACAGAAAAGTGGAAATAGGAAAAAAGCTAGACGATACAGCATGGCTCTGGAGAAGAGAGGTTTGTACTGAAATTGCCACTCATTTCAGAAGCTGGTAACTTTTTTCTGTTAGTTGCATTCCAGATGCTTTATTACCTAGCCCTTTTGTGGCTGCACATCAACCTTTTTATTATTTTAGTTATTTTTAATAATCTCAGATTTCAGTATGTAGTTTCTTCTTCATTCAACTTTATGTAAAAGTTTTGTGCCGTTTCCAGAAGATCATGAATGTCATAAGCGTTGCCTGTTGCATTTAACTCATTCAAGTGCTATACTTAAGCAAAGGCTATTGGAAAAGGCTATAACATTGACATACTTTACATGTGTGTTGTTTAGTAGTTCCGTTTGTGCCTTTGGATTTTTTTGCCTTTTCCCAAACTTAATGTAAACTGTTAGTTTCTTAAAAGAGAGGCTGGAAAATATGTTTTCAACGTGTAACTGGAGTGAAGCTTTATTAAAGCTGCTTTTGCGTATTTAAACAATTGATAATGAAGTTCTGTTCTTTTATGCATGAGGAAAAAAAGTGAACACTAAATATTTCACCAGTTTTATCAAGCTTAAGAGTTATGATGAAAGGACAAAAACTTCTTTGTGACTTTTAGCTGAAATTTTTATTGCTCTGTGCTTCTGTCCTGTCCTTACTTTTGGTTCATCTGTTTTCTCTTTAAATTCTGTTTTGAAATGCATGTGGACCACTCCCTTTGTCATGAATCATGATGTTGGATACGTGACTAAAGTAGTTTATTGTCCAGGCATCCTTGATGCTACTTTCGATTTTACCTAAAACATGTCATTTTGAACTGATAAATTTTCCATCTTGTTCCCTCTATCTCAGGTATTTTAAAAATGGTCTCCATTGCTTCATTTCCCAGCTATCTTATCACTGATGAAGTATACTTGGTATTTTCTGAACCGTAGGCTTTGTAAATAGTATAGTATAGCCAGGGTAGATTATGGAACCAATGGGGGATGGGGTAATGAATAAGGACGATTCATGTAGGATCCAGAGCAAGCTATCCTTGCCAATCCATAACCATTCTTCTTTTAGCTTGCTTGGCAAGAGGAAATCAATAAATGGGAGGGCAGATTTATCCTGTTCTTTGGTGAAGAATTACACCAACTTCATGAAAAGTCATCCTCCGAAACGGATACTATTTCACGAAAATGGCGAGTGGAATGATTTTCCCCAGGGTCTTGTGGACTTAGTCATAGAAGATTTTATGATGAAGAAGGCAGTCATTGAAGTGTGCTTCAATGAAATGAATGTGTTGTTAGACTTGGTGTATATGGTCCAGGTGGAGCTGACAAGTGGTTCACTGAAACCAATAGCATGGATTGATGAAGCAGGCAGTTGTTACTTTCCTGAACTAAGTTCATTGAAAGCTCGAGTACAACAACTTTGCCAGAATCGGTTAGAAAGAGATTATGGTGAATCAGAGCTCAATCAAGCTCAAGAACTAAAACTGCATATTGAGATTGACGTAAATGGACTGAATAATCCAAATTTGGAGGAATGCGTGGAAGAATCAAATGTTGGTTCTAAGAGGGTTAAAGTTGAACATGAATCTATTGGAGATGCTGATGAATCCTTATATAAAGAAAAAAGTATGCCCAAAACAGATGTGAAGCCACATAATGCTGCTGGTAACGACAAGCACACGCACTTGGCAGCGCCTGCACATCAATTTTTTGATATAGATGGCATCCAAAATCTGTTTCACATGGCAATGAAGCCATTCATTAACGTGAGCTTATTGGGAGTTGAAAAAATGGCGAGTAATATGTTGCCGATGCGTTATGAGCTTTTTCAAAAGCAGGTTGAAATAGTTGACAAGTATCGTGGGAACTCGAATGTTCGATATGCTTGGTTTCCTTGTTCTAGAGATACAGTATCGAATATTACTTCCTATGGCCTTTGGCAAGGGGAAATGACCAAAGGATTAAATATGGCAGTGGAGTTCATCTCCTTGCTGTTAACAGTGCTTTTCAAAGGTTCAGTTTTTTTTTTCTTTCTTTTATTTACTAGATTTGGATTGTGCCGTGTCTGTTTTGAAATTGTGTAGCATATTGTATAATGACACGTGTTGTCAGTGAATAAATGTCAGCGGAGTGGAATTGTTTGAGACTGATTATTAATGACGTGAATTGTGAGTAGATAACTGTGTTTAAGGTTCAGCTGTTCTTAGTTATGAAGACCTGCCTTTTTCCCCCAGTGTTTGAAATGTCAGGAAACAGCATATTCCTTGCTTTCTAAAGTTATGTATTTTCGACAGTAATATTTTGATCACTCATCTTATTTTCATTCTTACATTTTTTAAGTTTATCCATTCTATTTTGTCTTATTTTCATTCATACATAAAGGTTATCCATTGTTTATTTTCCTTGCCAGTGCAACTTATTGTGATGTCGATTTAAAATGGGGTGCACCAAATGGTGTTCTGCCGTGTCATACTGGGAAACATGGAGGTTTTGCATCCTGGATCTCAGCAATTTCATCCCAGCTGTGAAAACTTTGACAGCGGAGTTGATGATCTGCAGAATCCAAGCTATTATATCATTTGGAATATGAATGCAAGCACTCGTATATTTCCTGAATATGTTATCACTTTCAAGATGCTTTCTGGTGCTCAAGGTGCTTTCCCCCCCTCTTGTTCAAGTATCAGAATTATACTGAACCGTGTATTAACTTTGTTCTTGCTTTTAAATTGCTTGTGGGAACGATGTTATTGGTATTTTTATCAAAATAGGTTTCATGGTTGGTGATATCAACTCAATCCTGTCGTAATTGCGGCTATTCTGTGCATGCTTAAATTCAGCCAGCATGTGGATTTGATCAGGAATCTTTATTTTTTATTGTTTGACACCCTTGTGGTCACTAGGTCTTAATGAGCACTTTTTTTGCGCTTTGCTGAAGCATATGCCATTTTTTTCCTCCTTCGCTGAATTGTTAGGTTGAGTTTGATTTGATAATTTCCTAACCAAGCATGAAAAGGATTCAATTCTAGTCATTTTTGATGGATTTTTATATTGGTCACCATTTTCAGTGAGCATTGTTTTCCTTGATGGACTCCTTTCAGCATAGTTTATGTTTATGTTTTTACATCTGTAGCATAGTTTATGTTTATGTTTTTGTTTTTACATCTGTCGCTTTTGTATGGATCGTGAGTAAAAAATACCACAAATGCAAAAAGAAACTTTTGCTGGCAGCGTATCGCACTTTGCCTATGTTTCAGAAACTAATTTTTCGTGTACTCTTTAATTTTAAAACGGAAGGATATGACTAATTACCACTTTTTGTGTGCTGCTTGTTCTGGTGGTGGGTGGATTACTTTTTTTATTAGCCAAAATAGCATAGCTAATGGTATATAGAAAAATTGCCTTTTGTTTTTCTTCCCGCACCTCTTCTTTTAGTTGGTTATCACCATCATTTGATTTACTTGTGGCTTATTTATAAGATCTTTTTGTGGTACGTTTTTTTGTAACACTATGTGTTTGAGCAAAAGGCTTTTTCTTTGAGGAGATGCTCTAGGTTTATTGCCTGTTTATGTATGGTCTTTACGCCTTCCCTTTTATTTTGATGGTGGGCCAAACAGCCATATCCATGTTGAAAAGGTTCTGTAGTGTTTTCTACTACCCTTTGTTAGACATGCTTTGAAGAATCAAAAAGCATTTTTTTATTTAAAACCTGACTGTAGATTCCGTGGTTCCGGAGGAGAATAAACTTGATATTTCTGGAGTCACCAGTCAGGATCCCCATGGCCAATTCCTGATAGGTCATCCTTCATTTAGTAAGGTAAGTCTACCTCTTTTACACAGTTGTACTTTTTTATGGATAATGTATATATGATCGTGGCTAATTCTGTGATAGAACTGGTTAATCCCTAGTTCCCTCTTGCCTTGTGATATTTAATGTAATGATCAAAGTGGAGTTGGATTATGTAGCATACTGATAGTGACTGATGAACGGATACGTTCCAGAAGTGTGACAAATTGGGTTATGGGATACGAGTAAGTCTAAAATCGTGTCATTTTGTTTATATATAACTCTAAATTCCATCAAACAACCTATCCTCCCTGTTACCAAAATGAAAGCCCTGTGGATATTCAAGACCGACACCCTCAATTTTTCACTGTCCATTTCATTTTCTCTCCTGCCACTCCGTTTTCTGGATACTCCGACAAAGCAAACTCAACCCAGCTGTTCGCTTCTTTCTTTGTTTTCAGCTCAGTGATTCAGCCACTGTCTTGGCCTCTCGACTTGCAGTTATGTGCTGTGCTTTCTAATTTTTTTTCCTCTGTCGTATCTTATGGGAAGGGGAAAAGTGTTACTTGGAGAGTACAAACATTTAGTCGGGTTACTGTTGACTATATTAGTGTTTCTTACAGTAATGACTACTTCTCTATACGAAAAGAGAAGAGCAAGAAGTTTGCTTTTGGTTAGAGCACATGTACTACTTCTCCCTTGTTTTGAATTGTCTGACACGTCTACTCTAGATGGATGTAGAATTTTAAGTGATTAAGATGTAGTTGGAAAAAAGATATTATTTGTTTTATTAAGCAATCCAGTATTTACAGTTTGTTAATATTTACATGTATCATCCCGGTACTTGTATCACCCATGGTGCTGTATCCGCATTCATGTACCCTCACCTGTGCAACATAGCTGATAGCTCTCGTGACACGTCAGGATTCTTCCATGCTTACCATCAAGAACTAAGTGTTCGCTTTGGATTGCTGTGATCATGCAAGTGGGCCTGGACGTCTATGCATCTTTATGAGGTTTGGTAGGCTTTACTGAAGTGGTTTTTGGCCCATCTTTGGTATGCGGCGTTAATTATGGAACCAAGGCCGGTATCAAAGTTTAGGTGCTTAATGAATATTTGCCTGCTAATGTTTAGTATATGGCGAAATGTATGCTCTTTGTATGAAAATTAATCATTACATATCGGCTCTCATGCATATCTCAGTTTTTGGGACTGTTTGAAAATTGCATATACATTTCCATAGTTTATCGAGGATTATATTCATTTCTCAAATGGAATATTGCAATTTCTTTTTTTGGGTTAGCCATGACTCTTTGGCAGCTGCAGATCACTAATCCCTCATGGCGTTCTGTGATTTTAAGGGAAAGAAATCGCCTGATTTCTGTGCAATCTTATATAACATTCTCCTTTGAAGGGGTGTTCAAACTACTTGTATTTCATGTTCTTAAAGGAAGATTTCTATGTCTATGCATCAGGGGCGTAGTCATAAGTACCAAGAAGCTCCTGGCGCTGTTGCGAGCCGCTCCAACTCTCCTAAATCCCCTTCAATGCAGTTTTCTTTGTTGTTCAAAGCAATTGAGGATAAAATATCTGCAGAATACATGAATTTGGTTTACGAACACTATGGGATGCTCAAGGTATGCCAAGTAATCTCCCTGCATTAATGGTGATTTTTTATTATTCTTGAGTTATCCCTTATTTATTCTATTCTATTGGTTACCTTGTTTCTAGTCTAAGAAAATAAGCAGGGATGAGTTTATTGTAAAGTTGAGAACAGTTGTGGGGGATCAATTGCTGAGGTCTACTATTACCAGTTTGCAGGGCAAGGTATGCTAACATTTTTAGCTACCCGATATTGTGTTGACACAACTTAATGTATTTGTCTATCAAGTTTGTACAGCTTTCCAAAAGTATTTGTAGATACTAAGTAGTTTTATTTTTTATTTCTTAGTTGTAAATACAAATTAGTTAAAAGTGAAAAAATGGACCTAGTGCAACAGAGAATAGAAAATAGAAAAGCTCACTGTTATTAAATACACATGTTATACTTGTATTTCTTAGACATTATAGCATAAACCTCCATTGCATTGAAATTGAGAGAAATAATAGATAGAAAGCATAATGCAGTCTGCACCCCCTCATAACAAAAAAGGAGAGAGGATAATATTGCAGGATACTGAAGAAAGAAATCCATATCCGGGGATACTTCATACAATAATTTCCTGTAGTGAAAGCATCTTGTTTTAGAAAAGTTTCCAATTTGGGAATAGATGTAGGGAAGCTTCCTACTTGCCTCAATTTGCTTGTTCCTTGATCAGATAAAATAGGACGAGAGACTTTACGGATAGAGAACTAAAGATATGGATCTCTATCTGAGGGATTCCAGAATCTAGTAAAGCAATGGTTCTCTTTGATGAAACTTGATTGATATTCATTAAGCATGGTGGCTGTGAAACTTGTTTCTATGTAAAGATGTATGGACTTGCGTATTTGTTATTTGCTGCTGCCTGCTGACTGTATATACTTGACATAAGCGAGATTTAAAGGTGAGAAATATTATGGTACTTGACATAGGAATGGTTGTATTTTCGAGTCACCTTTAAACACTCCTGATTGAAAGAGGGTAAATAATTACATGCAATGTCCATCGTCCTCTGGATACAACGGTCATATCTTGAATTTTTTCCTTTTAATCCTGCCAGGAGGGATGTATACTTGTGTCTATAGTCCAGAAAATTGGCATACTGTTTTCTCTAACAAATGTTTTCTTCTTCATATATTGCAGATGCCTCCCAATAATGCTTGACTTCTGCAAATCTGAAGTCGAAGGGCAAAAATCGAGGTCATCTATTTCTGTGGGTGGTTTTGGTATTATCATCGTATCAAATTTATATGTCTTTTTTCAGTTGTTTAGCATTTCAAGTAAAAACTGTTGCAGAATTTAGAGTGATGGAATCTTGAGGGCTGGGGATTGTCCTTCTATTATGATCCATCTTGTTTTAAGGTAATGCAAGTGATAGAACTACTTCTTAAAGGTCCATCTTATGGTTTGTTTTTAGTATGTTTGCTGTTGTGCATGGAAAACCTGTTTGGAACATGAACTGGATGATAGTCTGTTTTCGTTTCCTGTTGAAACTATTGTTGTTAATGGAGTCTTGTGGTATTTGGAAAAGTTCAAGGGGTTCGACATTTTAAAAGTCTGATTCTAGACTATATAATCTGACTTTTAAAAACTCAATTGTTATAATTGACCTTATGAAAGTCGATTATATATGATATAATCGATTTCTTATAAGGTCAAAGGGTGTGTAGAATCAGTAAGTTTTACGTGTTGTCCTCGTTAAAGGCGTTCAAATATTCAAATGAATGCTTTTCTATTGACAAATGCCTTGGTAATAAGGAGTGGGAAAGTCCTTTACCAACGAGCAGTTGTTCATTATCGTAAAAGGCTTCACTAAGCTACCAAACTTGACTTAGAGAAGGCAAATTGAGAAGTTAAGTTGGAGATTCCTTCATATATCAAGTCTTTATTCAGTCCAACTTTCAGCCACATTTGGTTAAACTTATTATACTCTGCTCTTTCCACCACCCACCAACCTCTCCTCACTTTACCCTATTTTTTCTTATTTGTTTTACATCCATCTAATAATTCAATCTAATGGAGATGTACTCTTCATGTTAGAATTTCAAATTCTTGCACTCAAAATGGTTTAAAGTGATTTCACAATTCATTAATGTAACGCGTCTGTCCCGAATATCGAGTCCTTATCCGGTCACAGGACGTTCGGCATGTGACTTCACAGAAGAAAACATGTAGAAGACCGAGAAAATAGACAATCGGGGTCTTCCATACAATCAACTCAACTAAAACTACACCTGCTGACAAACTAAACTGAAAGGAAATACTATCATCCATTACAACTGACATGTTTGAAAATAAAGAACAACTTCACCACAGGAAACAATGCCTTATTAGAAAGAATAACTATAAAAAGAAACTAAAGCATAAAAAGACTCGAATGCTCCATCCTAAGCTAGCATTTCAAGTTCGTCATCAAACTCAGCAAGTACCTGCAAGCTTCTTATTCCAAATAAAGCAAGTTCGTCATCAAACTCAACAAGTACCTGCAAGCTTCTTATTCCAAATAAAGGTGAGAGCACTAGCTAGATGCTCAGTACGGAGAAAGAAGTTCAAAAAGGAGATTCATGGTTGTTATAAGTCGGAAGACACGACATGAGTCTACTTCATGCAGTTTCACAAACAATTTAAGGAACAAATACTTGTAGCATAAAGATAACAACTTTAACATACATATTCAACGCATAGAAAATATGCCTACTTACTAGACCGGTTTATCTTGCACATACTAGTTAAGTTACATTACTTACTTACTTAGTTAACCTACTCGTGTTCTTGTTATATTCTTGTCGTGTCTTGACTTGTCTTATCACTTACTTAGCATGAGGGCATGGTGCGACACGGGGAGCATGACTAGTCATACGTCCAACGTGAGTTGGATCACGGTACCCCGTTCGGTACATCATTTTGAGAACGACATGGGGAATACAACTAGTCACACATCCGACATGGGATCTAGAACCTATAGTACTCCGTTCAGTACATCGCGATGTCTCTAACTATAAACACATAGGAGCACATAAAACACATACTTGTCTAACCTATGAGAACATACACAGACCTTATCAACACAGAACTACCATCTTATCCCCATTATTAATATGAAAACAAAACCCCAAAACCCATCTAGGACTTAAAAGAAGTTGTCCAGGAAGTCCTAATATGAAAACAAAACCCCAAAACCCACCTAGGACTTCAAACCCCATTGTTTTAGGACTTCAGCCTCAGTCTCAGTTTTAGTGCCCAGGACATCCATAATCTAAGTGTAGGAGCAGTCCAGACGCTGTCCCGAGTGGAGGCCAGGGGAAGCGCCCAAGCTTCATTCCAGACTAGGTTTTTGGACACTGGACACACGACACACATGAGCTAACTCTGGAACTTAGTCCGTGTTGTTTCCCGGATGGAGGGACGGGAAATCGGCCCAGTACTCAGCTTCAGAGCCAGTTTCATGGCTTACAAGTACTCGGCAAATATGCAACACATAATTATGTTCGATTTCGTGTAATTTAACCATAAAAACGTATCTAAACTTAAAACATAAACTTGAAAATAAAGGTGGAACCTTTTGATAAGAAGAACTTTTACCTAAAAAACAAGCCGAAACCGAAAGCCAAAGGACGAACAAACTACGATTTCCGAACTATTCGGAATCTATGGAATAACGGAAAACCCTAACTTAAACAAGATCCAACCCACGAATTCATGAGGGATTACGATGATTACGCTGCTCCTGAACCAGAATCCGCTTCGAAACCAGCACTAGGATCTGCAAGAAGCCCAAAAACTAAGCAAGACGACTCCATAAAATAGCACCTGGGGCGCTTTCACGTGTGATGGTTCGTGAAACCGGCCCGAACACGCCTCAGAAACACGAAATATGACTTTTGGAGCTGTCTCGGAGCCTTTATATAGGCTTTTGGCAGCCTTAGGTCGGTTTTTGATGACTTGGGAAAAAAAAACTTGAAATAAAAAGGAACAAGGGAAAACATATTTTGAATGAAGTAAAATACTCTTACTAGAGGTGAGAGGTTATACAATTAATTTGAAAGGATTCCACATACACCAAACCATACTTGTTACTTTAATATGATTTCTTAGACAAGGGTAGTTGTAATTTAGTAAAATGTTTTCTGTTTTGCTTCTTTTTGGAAAAAACATAGAAGGTCTATTATATAAATTCTAAAATTGTATTGTGTGTGTATCATATCAAGTCATATTTGGCCGGTAACCATTTTTAGATCTGTGTTCACCTTTTGTCATAACACAAGGTTTAAATGGGATCGGATATTGTATAGTGGTACATATCACAAGGAGTTAGATTCATATCACAATGTCGAATCAAGAAAATTTATTCCGAAGGGCATAAAATGTTTTTAAAAAATAAAGAAAATTAACGGTGTCCATAAATTCTTTCTATAAGTAAAATTTATTATTATTTTTTTGTTTTAGCGGCGTCCATGAACCCGTTTAGTAACATGTGGCTCCGCCACTGATCACCCCCCCAATATAATAACAATGGACACTGTTACTGGCACCACGGTTAATTTACTCGGACATCACACCTCATGCAAATTTTGATTTTATAGATGTCGAAATCTGTTTTCATCATCTAAGTGAATTTAGTGCGTAATTTCATTTCTGGAAGGAAAACAGATTTTTTCTCGACTCTACAGTCGAAATAAATTACAGGTATCGAATAATCGCGTAAAAGAAATGATTTGCATTTAACATTTCAATCATATATAGATATAATTGTCGTTATCAGATTGCATTTAAAAAAGAGTGCAGAATCACGAGAAGGCAAAGAAATTTAAAGAAAGAAATTAAATATAAAAGAAAGAAAGAAATGAAAGGAAGAAGAAGAAGAGAGAGAGGCCGCCCGCATTGAAAGCCGGGGTAGACAAAGACAGCACTACTGTTGAAAGCAGTAACATTTAGAGTATGGTCTCTATCACAATTCCCAGAACGTGTTTGTATTGTATGTACCCCTACTAGGAACCCTTCTCCACCCCCACCCCCCGACCCCAAGAGGGTCAGGTAAGAGAACAAAAGGGCTGAAGATGATGTTGCATATGCATGCAAATGCTAATATGAATTTAAATGAATGCACGAATAAACGGATAATGCCCTTTAGTTAAAAGTCAGAAATGAAACAGTGGGGTGGGGGATGTGGGCAAGGATGGGTGGGGTGGGGGGGGTGTGTTGGGTCAGTGATTCAAGTCAGAGGGGCTGGCATCAATCATAATACAATGGATTACAAAATCATTGAATGAATGTTTATATGGTCCCCCTTTCAATATTTCACTATCCGCGATCCGCTGTTAGAAAGTAGCTAGTAAAAATTTAGAGATATCATTATCTTTAACTCAAATAAAAGAATCGGAGTTTAGCTCCAGATTTGCAACACGTACGGGACCCTGCAAAATTAATTAACATGCATGAATATTGATTAGCTAGAGATGCATACTTATTAATTTCTACAACGTTTTGAGAGATAGTTGATGAATAATTGTGTGTATATTGAAGGAATAATACAATGCTTTACGGTGAGATGTATATACAATGTGAAAGAATCATCCAGAGTTGATTAATGATTAATGTCGTATGACTATTAATGGTAAGAGATGATCTTAGAAGAATCATAAAATATATTTCTCTATTATTGTCTAATACGTCCCCCCTCAAACTGAACGACTAACTAGGTGGATGTCCTAGCTAGCTTGTATTTGAAATGACCAAAGGAGGAACGAGGCAAGGGTTTGGTCAAAGCATCAACCACTTGATCTGAGCTAGCAACAAGTGAGACACGGAGAAGACCTATTTGGACGAAATCAAGGGTAAAATGATAAATAGTCGTTGGCCTGAGATACGATGCCTTGAGATAATCTATCGGAGTTTCGAAATACAATGTACAGGCTCACATACGTCACTCTCGCCAGAAGCAGTTCTACTACAAACTCTCAGAACATGCGTGGACGCCTTCTATGAACAAACGTAACCTGCAATATACATCTCAACTGAGTTTTGGGGTGCTTTTGATATGAGTATGATCGGTCACCATACACGTGACACTCATCAGATCTCAAACAGAATACTTGAGATAATCTCAACAAATAGGCTGACATGGGCTCAACTCAATATTGAACTTTACATCAGAAGAACTCAGCATAAAGCTCATCTTAATATAGCGCAGTTCAGCCATATAATCAACCAACATGACACATGTAGTCCTATGTCCTTTATAGACAACAAGACACATGGTGTATTGAAGAAATGTATATTCAAATACAACAGGTCGTTCCTGACCTTAGATGACTGTTACTTTTAATTAAATGACCATTATCCCACGTTTTGCAACTGATCTGTGATAATCCCCCTCAAGCCGTGTATATGTCAGTGCGAATCTACTTTCAAGTATTCATATGTTTCTGGAAGTATTCTGCAAAATCCTTTCTATGTATTTTTGCTACGAGTAGTGGATCGAGATATGTTTTGGCAATAAGGTGTTGTTATGGATTTTGCATGATCACATATGCTAGTTTATGGACTGAACACAACTTTATGTGCTCTTACGTGTTTTCCGTGATTACCCAGATATTTTTATTAACCCATCAACATATTGAATGGAGTATAATGATTATATATCATTTCGGATATATGATTAGTTGAATTACCCCAATCGTAGATCAATATATTACAAGAATACCGCGATCTCACGTTTTAGTGAGATGTTTGATTAGTCATATTACATGTGATGCAACGTGTGCCCTAATTCTAAGTGATAACATACGTTGTACCCTCGAGTGTTGACAATTATTTGTATACATAGAACATAAAACACGAACTTTACAGATACGACAAGAACATGAATATGATAAGTAGGTTAATAATGAATTTGAACAAATACATGCAAGATGAAATGAAACAATTAATAAAACATATTTTTATGAAACGTTATTAGTATGTTTATGAAGTAGTTTCCTTAACAGAGAACTAATTAATAAAAGGTGACATTTTGAAATAAGATAGTAAGATCTGAGGCCTAAGGATTAATGAGAAATGTGTGCAGTCCAATTTGCATGTATTGTCAATTTTTCCCTATGAAAATGAACTATTGTTGTAGGGACTATCTTTTCACACCAATTGTTGAATGAACCAAGAAAGTTGAAAAGTATTGAAAAGCGAAAAATGTATTAAAACATGTATTGAAAATGTAATTACGAAATATAAAAAGGAAAATTTCATTTTGGCAATTGTGATATATAATTAGGAACTGAGGGAGTATCAATCAATCACTTTTCATTTACTTAACAACTACATTAATGATAATCAATGATTATTTAATCAATCACTTTGGATATTCCACACGCCTGCCATTCTGACCGTAGATAAGTCCGGAAAATATATACTTATTCTCGCCAATTTATGGTCAATTCATTATTAACAACCATTCTCGACACAATTTGAGTCGTGAATACGATCATTATCTTGATTTTATTCTAGTCGAGAATTTTGAATGTTTTCATACTCAATACCGGTCGAAAGACATTCGACTAAAATTGAGTGAAAAAACTTTTAATATTCTCATCTCAAATTCGATCGAAATCAATAGTAGTCTTTCTTATATTGTTGTTGTTATCCCGACCCAATTCTAATGCGAATATGTATAGTATTCCGGACTCAATATTGGCGAGAATGACGCTCGACTATATATGAGTTTGGAAAACTTCAAACATTCTATTTAAAAAATGGTCGAATCAACCAAGTGTGAACTCTCAACACGTATATTCGACCAGTGTTTCAATTATGGATAATGTGTCACATTCAACCAAACGAACGATGCAGCGTAAAAAAAAAAATAAGGCGAAATTGAAAATAAATTTCTATATGATAAGATATAAATTTATGTGAAAAAATATTTCCTTGTTGTACTGCTATAGGAATGTAATTTGATGAAAAAATAAAGCCTTTATTCTGCAAAAATAGGGCCACAAAATTCAAATATCTTTATTGCCAAAATGGGACCACTTTAATGTCAACTCCTTCTCGTGCAAAAGTGTCTCGAGCTTCTCAATACTCCTTTCCAAAAAAAAAAAAAAAAAAAAAAAAAAAAAAAAAAAAAAAAGGGTTTGATCTTCTTTTGAAATTTATTTTTATCGGTTGTGCAATTGTCAATCATATAAAACTTGTACATATAACATACTAAGTGAGGAAACAATATGAATATGAATTCGTTTGTGCATGATATGATTCGACTTACTTTGTACTACTGCTGTCTCCGTTCCAAAATATAAGATATCTTATATTTTTAATTTGTCTAACGATATATATAAGTCATTTTACATTATCAATGTAATATTTATTACATTTTACCTCCGTCCCATAAATAATGTTCACTTTTTGTGGTGCACACAGATGAAGAAAATAATTAATATGTTGTATTTTAAGTAGTAATGAACATATATACACGTACCCCTACCAAATAATAAATGCTTTTTTGTAATATGAAATGAATATATAATCATTAAATGTATATGGATATGTTTGGAAAAATGTACTAGATGATGTATTGAAAAATGTAGTGGTGTAATGAATATGAAAGATTGAATGGTTGAATGAACAAAGAAAGTTGAAAAGTATTGAAAAGCGAAAAATGTATTAAAACATGTATTGAAAATGTAATTACAAAATATAAAAAGGAAAATTTCATTTTGGCAATTGTGATATATAATTAGGAACTGAGGGAGTATCAATCAATCACTTTTCATTTACTTAACAACTACATTAATGATAATCAATGATTATTTAAACATTAACATTTAAATTTATGACATTCAACCATTTTTTTAATATATATAAAAACTCTTAGGATGATTTATATATTAAAACGAATGTAGTAGTACTACTACTATTTAAGGAATAAAGTTTGATTCCATGTTGTTTAATTTGTCTCGAATTTCTCTTCATCACAAAGTAAGTGTCATTCTAGCTTGATTTTGTCCCAATATAATTGTCATTTTATAATCTCAATAAACATTTAATATATGTATATATGTGTGTGTAAGAGAAAATAAAATTGTTAAAGGAAAAGAGAGTTGATGAAATGAATGAAAATTATTGCACAACTTTAAATGAGTGTAGATGAGTTTATTTTTATAGATTTTCTTAATATATGTACAAAGGTCTAGGATGACCCTTATATGGGGACCGAAGTAGTATAAATACCGGTAAATAAAGTCTAAAAATGCCATTTGCCTAACATTAATGCCAAGATTTCAAAATTTAAAAGGTTGTTAAGTGAAAAATAAATTAAACATAAGATAATGAAAAACCTAAAAAATGTTATCATCTCAGTATTCAACGTCTCTTACTGAAGGACAATTTCTTTCCTAAATAAAACTTACTACTCATATATTACCAAAAAAAAAAAAAAATACTATACATTACTCCCTTCGTTCTGCAGTAACTGAGGCAGTTGTCAGAATGTTTTGTTCCATTTTACGTGATGCAATATTTATTTGTTTTTATTTGATTTACCATTATTTATTACATTGAGAGATATAAAAAATAAAGCCACATTAATTATATCCAAGGACATTTTAGTTATTTCATTGTAAAAGTTAATGCATTAACTCATATTCTTAATATGCGTGATTTTGACAACTACATCTGATAAATTGAAACGGAGGGAGTAAGACGAAAGTAATAGAATAATTAGATCATAACACTATAATAATGATTTCAAGAATACATGTAACTACTTTTTAGCCAAAACATCGATGTCCCTCAAACGCTCACGCTAAATACGTGAAATTTTTAGATAAGACGCGTCTTCACGCGGATCATAGTGGTGCAGACGATTTAAACATTGCGATTTAAGACGGAATGAAATCGTGTGGTGTGCGGTGTGTCACGAAGGCTATCCGCACGTAGGTACGGTGTATGCAAAAACTTCCCGCTAAATACGGCACACGCTCTTGGTTTCATGAGAGCGACTTTTAAATAATAAGAAAAAAAAATATACCGTAAAGAATTGGTCTATAATACCAAATTTGTGTGTCCCGTTAATACTTAACACCAAACACCCTCTCAAAAACCACAGCCACATGAAGAAGAAATGGGTTTTTTAATCTAAAGAAGAAGAAGGCCACAGTTATTAAGATCAAGACGACAAGATATTGACACGTGGTAGAGGAAAGCTAGAATCGAGGATTGACTGAGTGAATAAATGATAGAGTAATGATGATTTAATAATTTGACATTCTTGGCCTCTGCTACCCACTGCTGTCACCTGCACACTCCCCTCCCCTCTTTAATTTATTTATTTATTTCTTCTTCTTCATCTGTTTTTCTCTCTGATGATTTATTAGTTTAACATTCTTGGGCTACCAAATGTATTTATTATGGGCATTCAATTTGCGGTATATATAGGCATCGTAGGCCCATGTATTATGGGGAAAATTTATCACAGTGATTTCTCTCTGAAGGAAGCTATCACGTGATGAAGATCTGACCACACAATTTCCACACACTGCAAATCGTGTATTCCACTCAGAAGCTGTGTAGTGAGATCTCGCCACGTAAGCAGCTTCCTACTGTGAAATTCCTACAAATAAAACAACCGTATTATGGGGCAGTCACTCTTGTCTTTACCATAGTTTTTTACTCCATCTCTGTTCTAAAATATAATTTTCTTCATTTGACCGTAATTTATAATATATTAATTTATTTTTCACTACTTTACAACAATTGCATTTATTGGAGTTAACACAATTATGTGTTAAGTCAAGCTCAAGTGTTCATTGGGGAAAATGATCAAACACTTTACTCTAAAGTCGGTTACTAGTTGGTTAAAGCTGTTAGTGGCAATTATAGGAGTAGTTGCAACTCAATACACTATTATTTATAATTAGGCATTGAGCAGCATTGTAATCATTGAGAATCATTCGATTAAATTCTAGAAAACACAGTTGTATTCATCTTTTCTTCATCTTCGTGATTATTGATGCTTTTTCTTCTCATTAAAAGATGTTCTTCTTTTTCTTTAAGTTTTCTTTATCACTTCAGTAAATTTTACATGGTATCAGAGCTTATTTGCTCCGTTTATTGTGTAATACTCTGATAATTCAGCAGAATTGCGTAGATTTCTTTCTTCTTTGTATTTCTTGAAGGGACTTCTTTGCTCATTTGCTTTGTCCCAAAGCTTCTTGCGTTTGTTTGCTGCAAATCATGGAAGGAGCAGCTGATGACGGTCAACTTGGTATTATTATTTACCATCAATCTACCCTAGATTTGTGTTCTCAATGGGGATAATATGTATGGAATCATGAGTTAATTAGCTAAATGTGATTAAGCCACGTCCGGGGTGACTAAATTGGTATTATGCGTATTAACCGTGTCGTTTATATATTATTTGCTAGGAATATAAGCTACTATATGTGGTATGGTTTTATTGACAGATGGACGAGTGTTCGGAGAATCATTTGGGCTGAAGGAGAGAGTCAATCGATAAGGAACTGAACCGAGTTGAAGGTTGAAGTGTTTCGAGCGGAGATTGGACCCGAGAATCTGATTGGTGATCTTGCAACGCAGTTTCCGAATCTTTACAGGACGAACTGGGCTTGGACTTCTACATGACAGTTGTAGGGCTTTAAACAAGGATTCCAACACACTTTGAATAACTTAAATCGGAGTTGCGTAGGCCTAGGGTATTCCAAGTTAAGTCGGCAGCAGGAAAAAGATGAAAATACCTCGGTAAACCGGGAGTTACCCGCGGTTTACCAAGGCCCAGAATCTTCCAGAAACGCATTTTCTTGTCCTCCAAGCATTATGTTTACCCCTAAGTAGGTTTATACATGTATAAGGCCATTCAGAGCTGCGAAATTGTATTAATTATCCATTCATCATCAATTCCATTCATTCTTCACCTCTTTTCTAGTTCTTCATCAACTAGATACAATGTAGTCTTTTGGGAATAAAATCTTCTTTTATTTTCTTCTTTTCTTCTTGCAAATAAGTAATGAGTCTTTCATTATTGAATTGTGCTTGGTTTACGCCGGAGGGAGATAGAATAGAAGAGTAGATCTGTTCTTCGTTATGGGTAAGATCTATTCCAATGTTTTATTTCTTTTCTTAGATTCATGATTGTTCTTGTGTTAGATCAAGATTATGCTTGCATGTAATCATCTATGAATGAATTAAACGAACCTTAATCTTCATTCGATTCGTTAATATGAAACACAGAATTATGGGTTGCGCTCTTCAGATCTGCGACGGTCTTTATCGCTAGATCTGAATACCTAGTAAATCCTAATTCTGTGGTTCGGCGTCAGCTACGTTGATCGATAGGTTTAATTAACAGTAGGTTAGATCTGGCCAATCTGCTTATTGTAATCGTAAAACTAGCATGAAATACGAATAGTGAAGTGTTAGTTTGGACATAGTCTTGAATGGATCCTAGGAACGTGCTGATCAGTGTCAACAGCTGTCTAGGTGGGTTAGCGGTATGAGTTAGCGCTCGATATCGACAATTTTAGTTCTTTATGCGTATGGGCTATTACGGACCAAGTAAGGAGGGTAGCTATCGTATAGATTGTCTACTACCATTGTCGGAGTAGATAGAGTTAGGAATTGCACCCGTAGCTTAATTACAAATATGGATCAGATAAGGATTAAGGGGAGATTAGTTATGAATAGTTTGGTTAATGCCTTTTCAATATATGATTGACCATGGGTTTATTTGCATCTCTTTTGTTTACTGTTTATTTATGTTGGTCAATGACCACCCTATCCGGTTGGCTTATGAATTGTGGTTGTGTTTTACATTATTCAGTAACAGTCTCTGTGGGATCGACCTTGACTCGCCCTTGCTATACTATGATTGACCTAGTACTCTTGCTAGTACGTCGTGTGTATTAGTGAATTGCACACGCGATCAAGTTTTTGGCGCCGTTGCCGGGGACTATTTATTTAATTGTTGGCCATAGCCATTAATTTATAGTTAACCTTTTTTGTTATTTTTTCTTCTTTTCGATGATCGAATAAAAGTGGGAAGATTTTTTTTTCATCGCCATGTTCCTAAGGTTGTTGAGCAAAGGATGTGCAAGAGTTTTTTTTTTACTTCGCATGATTATTCGGTTATTATTTTGAGTCTTGAGTCTTTTTATTTTTATTTGGAGTCATATATTAAGTCCTTTTGTTGTGTTTAAGTAAAGAGTGCTATGTATTGACTTAAATTGTTTATTGCACTTATTCTTTTTAGTTGTGCTATTTACTGTCATATGACATAACTATTTTGTTACTTATTCGCGTCTCGTGGTACTAATGGATTTTGTGCAAGAATCGTTTGTATTAGCCGACCTGGTACAGATTAGTCCTTTGGAGAAGACAACTTTGGTTCCAGTTCAGTGATATGATTTGCTTCAGACAGTTAGCCGAGTTCTTCTATTTTCCAAAGCTAAGTGTGCTTCTTCTTCCAACTTCTTTTTGCTTTACTTTTCACATTGGGGACAATATTGAGTTTTAAAGTGGGGGGGTGGGGGGGTGGGTAGGCATAACACTTAGTTTGAACAATTGGGGCACACTTACACTTACTTTTGTGAATTTCAATTTTTTGAATTGAATGAAATAAAAACCTTAAATCGATGAAATTGCTTAATTACATACTTAATTCATTAATGATGAATAAGGGGTTTGTCAATTATTTGAAGTAGTGGTTTATTAATCATCTATCTTATTGTGGAATCGACCTTTTTAAGCACGTATAACTTATTTTTTCAGTATGTAGTATAGATGACGCATTATTCAATTTAGTATGGAAGAATGAACATGTGTCATGTTGCATGAATTAGTGGCTTATTAATTATTATTTTACCGTTGCACTCAATTTTTGAGCATGCAATCTGAGTGAGAAGTATTTAGATTAGACGAAGAGTTATCCTAGACCGGGAATCAATATTTGTCGGTGGATATATTTTAACCCCTTGTCGTAGGAGGATGGTAGCAATTTGAGTGCCAAACAAGGTAAACCGGGACAAAACGGGCTTACGAGTGAGAGAGAAAAAAAAGTGAGAAATCTGCCAAGCAAAGCCGATGGAGCGTAAAACGCACGGATATTGCATAAGAAAAAAGAAAAAAGAGAAAAAAGTATATAATAAAGGCAGCGAGGGAAGCGAACTTGTAGAAAAAAGGGCACGACCCTCGCATAAAAAAGAAACAAATGAGGACTTAAGAGCGATGCTCAATCCCCGAGTCCGCCCGGCCCGATTAAGGTACCATGTTGTGTAACCAAGTCTGAAGGCAAGATGAGCAAGTGTATGAGCAGGTAAGTTAAGATTGTGGGGTTAATACAACTTGATTCTCCTCACGAACGCACTATCACGATTGATTTATCACATGACACATTGATGCATTGGTAAGTGATGATTAATGGGGAACTTATGGAATGATGCATGATATATGTTTTGCCTGACATCCTTGTTGATATAATGTGATTCTGTCTGCGTTGCTGTTGATTGAGAGTTATTCACACACACGTCGGTTCTACTATGAGATATTGTTTAATGGATTACTGATGGATATGTGTTGGCCCTCATCTTATTTTCATTCTTGAATGAGTCTGTTCTTAATTAGTTTGTAATTGTTTAGGGGGTTTGTTTGATTTGGTTTTTGCTCGGGACGATAAAAAACTAAGTGGGGGGTAGTTGATGACGGTCAAATTGGTATCATTATTTACCATCAATCTACCCCGGATTTGTGTTCTCAATGGGGATAATATGTATGAAATCATGATTTAATTAGCTAAATGTGATTAAGCCACGTCCGGGGTGACTAAATTGGTATTATGCGTATTAACCGTGTAGTTTATATATTATTTGCTAGGAATAGAAGCTACTATGTGTGGTATGGTTTTATTGACAGATGGACGAGTGTTCAGAGCATCATTTGGGCTGAAGGAGAGAGTCAATCGATAAGGAACTGAACCGAGCTGAAGGTTGAAGTGTTTCGAGCGGAGATTGGACCCGAGAATCTGATTGGTGATCTTTCAATGCAGTTTCCGAATCTTTAAAGGACGAACTGGGCTTGGACCTCTACATCACAGTTGTAGGGCTTTAAACAAGGATTCCAACACACTTTGAATCACTTAAATCGGAGTTGCGTAAGCCAAGTTATGGTCCAAATACCAAAGCTGGGCCTAGGGTATTCCAAGTTAAGTCGGCAGCAGGAAAAAGATGAAAATACCCTCGGTAAACCGGGAGTTACCCGTGGTTTACCGAGGCCTAGAATCTTCCAGAAATACGTTTTCTTGTCCTCCAAGCATTGGGTTTACCCCTAAGTCGGTTTATACACCTATATAAGGCCATTTAGAGCTGCGAAATTGTATTAATTATCCATTCATCATCAATTCCATTCATTCTTCACCTCTTTTCCAGTTCTTCATCAACTAGATACAATGTAGTCTTTTGGGAATAAAGTCTTCTTTTATTTTCTTCGTTTCTTCTTGCAAATAAGTCATGAGTCTTTTATTATTGAATTATGCTTGGTTTACGATCTTCATGGATCGATTCGAATCGCCGGAGGGAGAGAGAATAGAAGAGTAGATCTGTTCTTTGTTATGGGTAAGATCTATTCCAATGTTTTATTTCTTTTCTTAGATTCTTGATTGTTCTTGTGTTAGATCTAGATTATGCTTTCATGTAATCATCTTTGAATTAATTAAACGAACCTTAATCTTCATTCGATTCATTAATATGAAACACAGAATTATGGGTTGCGCCCTTCAGATTTGCGACGGTCTTTATCGCTAGATCTGAATACCTAGTAAATCATAATTCTGTGGTTCGGCGTCACCTACGTTGATCGATGAGTTTAATTAATGATGAGGTTAGATCCGCCAATCTGCTTATTGTAATCGTAAAACTAGCATGAAATACGAATAGTGAAGTGTTAGTTTGGACATATCTTGAATGGACCCTAGGAATGTGCTGATCAGTGTCGACAGTTGTCTAGGTGGGTTAGCGGTATGAGTTAGCGCTCGATATCGGCAATTCTAGTTCTTTATGCGTATGGGCTATTACATACCAAGTAAGGAGGGTAGCTTGCATATTGATTGTCTACTACCATTGTCGGAGTAGATAGGGTTAGGAATTGCACCCGTAGCTTAATTACGAATATGGATTAGATAAGAATTAAGGGGAGATTAGTTATGAATAGTTTGGTTAATGCCTTTTCAATATATGATTGACGCTGAGTTTATTTGCATCTATTTTATTTACTGTTTATTTATGTTGGTCAATGACCACCTTATCCGGTTGGCTTATGAATTGTGGTTGTGTTTTACATTATTAAATAATAGTCTCTATGGGATCGACCTTGACTCGCCCTTGCTATACTACGAATGACCTAGTACTCTTGCTAGTACGTCGTGTGTATTAGTGAATTGCACACGCGATCAGCAGCACAGAATCAAGGTATTCTTCCCTGAAACCAGCTCTATCTTCATCCTAATGAGAATCTAATGTTGATACTAGTCCAGCCTTTGCTAACCAACAAGAATTATCATCCATGGAGTTATTCCATGAAGATGGCATTGATTACCAAAAACAAGATGTGATTCATCGATGGATCCATCACCAAACCTCATGTGACTCCAGAATTTCAGGTTTGGCTTCAATGTAATACTTTTGTG
This sequence comes from Gentiana macrophylla, assembly GCA_026214975.1. NCBI lineage: Eukaryota > Viridiplantae > Streptophyta > Magnoliopsida > Gentianales > Gentianaceae > Gentiana > Gentiana macrophylla. The sequence goes on from CM047811.1 coordinate 87,247,282, forward strand.
AAAACTTGGATCCTAAACTCTGTTATGCCTAATATTGCCCAAAGTGTTATGTACAAAGAAACTGCAAGTGAAGTGTGGTTATTTTTGCAGTCTAGGTTTTCTAGATTGGATATTTTTTTGTTTAGGGGACTTGTTAGATCAAGTTCATTCTCTTAAACAAGGAGATTTGGATGTTACTACCTATTATACAAAGTTAAAGACTCAGTGGGATGAAATTGCAATAATTAAACCAGATCCTCCCTATTCTTGCACCCCTAGATGTCATTGTGAAGGTATCTCTACCTTTACTGGTTATGCTGAAACATAACGAGTGGTTAAGTTCTTGTAGGGATTGAATACTGAATTTTCTCAAGTTTTGACACAAGCACAATTGATGGTGCCTGTACCAGATTTACAGACTGTTTTTGCCATGGCATTAAAGTTAGAAGATCAAAGAGATTCTAAAAACAGGTTTCCAGAGGCCACAACCTTGTATAACAGGGCATTTAATGGTAATTCATCTAATGTTGCTTCTACAGCTGGCATGAACTCAGAGAATTTTGGACAACAACAACATTTTAACAAGTCCGTGCCTGGTAATACCACTAATTTCAGGAAGAATGGTGGAAGTAATCCATCTAGTAAGAAAGTACAGTGTAGCTTCTATGGTTTTACAGGTCATACAATAGACAAGTGCTATAAAAATCATGGGTATCCACCTGGTTGGAAACCAAAGAGTAGGGTTAATATGGTAGAAATAGTGACAGAAGATTCAGGGATTGTTTCCACACATGGAGCTGTGCGTAATGCTCCAGATTCTGAGTTTTAATTTGAACAAATCATAATATCAACAGCTTTTTAGGCTCTTGGATGTCAATAAATCAGAACCCTATGATCACTTGGCCAATCAAGCAACTGTTCTTTCTACTAACTTTGTACCCACTGCTGATGTGTCAAGTTTGGCTAATTTTGTTTATTCTTTGTCTTGAATTTTAGATTCAGGTGCTACAGATCATATAGTAAGTAATAAACTTCATTTACAATCTTCTAGACCTGTTTCCAACATGTTAGTTGGATTGCCTAATGGTTCTAGTGTAAAAGTAACACATATAGGTACAGTTTGTTTGAATGACAGGCTAATCCTAACGGATGTGTTATGTATACCAGAGTTTAACTTTAATCTTATCTCTTTTGCTAGACTAACAACTAATCCTGATTTAACTATTGTATTTGATCTTGATTTTTGTCTGATATAGGACAAGAAAGTTGGGATACAGATTGGATCAACTAAGAAATTTAAAGGCCTGTATGTTATGAGTGCTAGCAAGCAGAGTTTTTCCAAGTCAAGTACTGCTAATAATGTGTCTTTGTTAACTGATCAGTCTACTATTAGAGATGCACAAGTCTGGCATTTCAGACTTGGTCATCTGTCCAATAAGAGACTGATAGATTTGAAGTGTATGGAATCTTCTTCTTTACATGATAGTAGTATTTGCCATGTTTGTGAATTATCTAAACAAAAGAGAAATTCATTTCCACTAAGTCAGACATCTTTACTAAATACTTTTGACCTTGTTCATTTTGATATTTGGGGTCCTTATAAGCACCAAACTGTGCATGGTCATTCTTATTTCTTGACTGTGGTAGATGACTTTTCAAGATATACTTGGGTATTTGTATTGAAACACAAGTCTGAGGTCACACAGCTTGTTCAGTCTTTTATTCAATTTGCTTTTGTTCAATTTGGTAATCATGTTAAAGTTGTTAGATCAAACAATGGGGCATAATTTGATATGCCTGACTATTATGCACAGAAAGGCATTATACATCAAACCTCTTGTGTGGATACACCACAACAAAATGGTTTGGTTGAGAGAAAACATCAACATATCTTGAATGTGGCTAGAGCATTGAAATTTCAATCCAATTTGCCTATATCATATTGGGGTTATTGTGTTTTACATGCTGTTTTCTTGATCAATCTCACCCCTTCTCATGTTATTAACAATAATACACCATATTTCCTTCTTTTTGAGAAGCAATCTGATTATAATGAATTGAAGGTTTTTGGATCTCTTGCTTATGTCTGTACTCCTGCACACAACAGACCCAAATTTGAACCCAGGGCTAGACAATGTGTGTATCTAGGACTTCCTAAATTCACCAAAGGACACATATTATTGGATAGGCTCACTAGGGATATTTTTATATCTAGAGATGTTCAGTTTTATATGAAGATATTTCCTTTACATATTAAAAGTGCAGATACGCACATGACAAGTGTTCCTTTGCCAGTGCCCTATGCAACAACTACAAATGATGACATACAAGATGTTCAGATGCCTATAAATGACACTGCAGTTGTGTCACATGCAGATCATTCCATCCAAGATGTTGTTGCTCACTCAATACAACCAGACACAAGATGATCCAGTAGGCAGAGGCATACCCCTGCCTATTTTAAAGAATATGTGGTGCCTACTAGGAAATCTCCACATTCTATCAACCATGTGGTAACTTATGATAACCTGGCCAACAACTATCAGGAATTTGTCTGCCTTACAGATCACATTCAGGAACTTAAAACCTACAATCAGGCTATCAAACATGATTGTTGGAAGGAGGCTATGCAAAAAGAGCTAGATGCACTCCAAGCAACAAAAACTTGGGAAATGGTCGCTCTACCACCAGGCAAGTCAACAATAAGCTCCAAATGGGTATATAAGAGCAAATGTCATGCTGATGGATCTATAGAAAGGTACAAAGCTAGGTTAGTAGAAAAAGACTACACCCAAACCTATAGAATTGATTATCAGGAGACCTTTTCTCCTGTTGCAAAAGTCACTACAATCAGAACAGTCCTTGCACTTGCAACATCAAAGAAATGGCATATACACCAGATGGATGTTAACAATGCCTTTTTGCATGGTGAATTAGATGAGGAAGTTTATATGGAATTGCCATTAGGTTTCAAATCAGACAAGCCTAATCAGGTCCGTAGATTAACTAAGTCTCTATATGGACTCAAGCATGCAAGTAGGCAATGGAACTCAAAACTTACATCAGCTTTGACAGAAATAGGTCCATCAGTCACTTCATGACCACAGTTTGTTTACTAGAGGCACATGAGATAATTTCATAGCCCTACTTGTGTATGTTGATGATATAATAGCCACAAGTGCATCCATGGATCCAATACAAGAAGTCAAGAAAGTACATCACCAGATTCCAAATCAATGATATTGGTGATCTAAGATATTTTTCTGGGGATTAAGGTTGTAAGATCTGAAAAAGGTATCTACATTAATCAAAGGAAGTATACACTAAACCTTTTACAAGAATATGGTTTTTTAGAAGCTGAACCAGCCAACACACCAATGCATTCCAAACAGAAATTGTCCTCAGGTGATTCTGAACTGCTACCAGACAATACACCATACAGAACATTGGTTGGAAAGCTCATTTACTTGTCCTTTACTAGACCATACATATCCTACACTGTACAACAACTGAGCCAATTCCTGTCTTACCTAGGGGTGTAACCGATCCAAACCGAATCAAAATTTACTTATCGAGTCGAGCAGCCTAAAAATATAATGATGCTCGAACTCGGATCGAGTTCGTTAGAGCAAGAAAAAAGATGCTGGAGTTTGGCTTGTTAATATTGATGAACTGCTCGAGTTCCACTCGTGTTTGATTAAATCTTATTTGAGCGAGCATTTCACGAACGAACGTCGAGCTTCTCGTCAGTAGCTCAGCTCGTTTTACAGAGAAGTGGATGATGTAGGCCAGGGTTTTGGTAAATGGTTGATTTTATATTCGTAAAAGGAAACTCAGAAGTAGTTTTTTTTTTTTGAAAAACTCAAAAGTTTTTCTAGAGGTAGGCAAAAGTAATCCTATTAAAAAAAGGATTTATTGTTAAAAATGATAATTTGAACCTAGAAATATGCAAAGATGACATTGAAATTTTTTTCGGGAAAAAATGATATGTTCTTATTCCAATGTGATTTAAATTCTCTCGTATTCAACTACCAAAACGAATATATCTTTTGATCTGATTGTCGAAAGATGTTAATTCTTTCATCACATTTTTCCTTTTTTCGTACTCTTTATTTAGACATCTTATTTGATATTTTTTCAATGTTATTTTCGAGGTCATTTTAGTAAAAAACACATAAACAGTGGAATAGTGAAACATTGAATTTGAGGCCAGTTCCACTGCAGTAAACAATGGATTTGGGCTTATGAACGATGGATTTGTCCTTCTCACCAATTTATATTTCCACTGTCCTGATTCCTATTTTCCCTTCTTTTTTTGTCCTTTTAAACCACTCCCGCTTAAAAAAATGAATAAGATGGAATGGTAAAAAATATTCAAAATATATATATATATATATATATATATATATATATATATATATATATATATATATATATATATATATATATATACATACACCGCTCAATAAGGCTCCCGAGAATTTTGAATCAAGCATTATACTGCTCGAGTTTGACTCATTTATATTGATAAGACGCTCGAGTTCGGCTCAAGTTCAATTAAATCTTATTTGAGTGAGTATTTCACGAGCGAGCGTCGAGTTTCTCGTGAGCGGCTTGGATCGTTTTACACCCCTAGTCCAACCCAACTGTTAATCATATGCGAGCATCACACAGGTTACTAAGATATCTGAAAAGTAATCATTGACAAGGCATTCTTTTTGAAACAAACAATGAATTAGTACTTAAAGTATATATAGATTCTGATTGGGCAGGTTGTGAAGAATCTAGGAAGTCTATTTCAGGTTACATTATGTTTCTTGGCTCAGCACCAGTTTCATGGAAATCCAAGATACAAAGTACCATAGCAAGGAGCTCATCTGAAGCAGAATATAGAGCCATGGCCAATGCCACTTGTGAACTTCAATGCCTTGTCTATATCATGAAGGATCTACAGATACCGGTTCAACTACCTATCGTCTTGTTTTGTGACAATGCTAGTGCTATTCATATAGCCAAAAATCAAAATTTTCAAGAAATATTAAAACATATAGAACTAGATTGTCACATAACCAAAGCTAAAGTTCAAGCAGGTTTTCTCAGACTTTTGCCAATCAGTACTACCAACCAATTGGCTGATATACTGACAAAGCCATTGGACTTTCCCATCTTCAGCTATCTGCTACAAAAAATAGGGACCTTCTCTATATTTACACCAGTTAACACATAGCACCTTATGTGTTAAGTCAAGCTCAAGTGCAAGCTTCACCCTCATTTCAGCTTGAGGGGGGTATTGGAGTTAACACATATCTCCTTATGTGTTAAGTCAAGCTCAAGTGTTCATTGGGGAAAATGATCAAACACTTTACTCTAAAGTCGGTTACTAGTTGGTTAAAGCTGTTAGTGGAGGTTATAAGAGTAGTTGTAGCTCAATACACTATTATTTATACTTACTCATTGAGCAGCGTTGTAATCATTGAGAATCATTCGATTAAATTCTGGAAAACACAGTTGTATTCATCTTTTCTTCATCTTCATCATTATTGATGCTTTATCTTCTCATTAAAAGATGTTCTTCTTTTTCTTTAAGTTTTCTTTATCAATTCAGTAAATTCTACAGCATTAATGAGAGTCAAAGGGTATTCCAGACTTTTATCATTTAAATTAACTGTATGAAAAATCTGACTGAACTTACATTTTGGGACGAATGGAGTATATTGTTACAATATATGGATAAGAGCTGTTGGATGCAAGAGGATGTTCATACACTCATATATTCAGCTCAACTCAGCTCACGGAAGACTCAGCTAACTCAAAGACTCAGCTGACTTAGAATCCAGCTGACTATGTTCTGTTGTAACTTTTTATTCTGTTATAACTGAATGTAACCATTGTATAAAAACTTCATGATCAGTAGAATTGTAACTTGTTCATTTTATCTTTTATGAATAAGAATATGACATTATATTTTCTATTGTATTTTTCAATTTCAAAAATTTGAACATGGTATCAAAGAGTTTATTGCTCTGATTGTGTCAAATATGGTGTTTAGCAGAAGAAACTTGAGAGTTTTTTTTTCAAGATTTCTATTGATTTCACAGAAATTTGAGAGTTTTCTGTGATTTTATTCTTTGTTATGAAGTTAAAATCTATTACAGTATAAGGGTTGAAAGGAATGTTGAGTGCAGTCTGCTGATGAACTCAGCAGACCACATGAAGACTCAGCAGGCTGTTGAGTAGTTTAGTGCAAGAAACGGTTATTCAGTTATAGTTTGTTGTAACCATATGTAACTTACTTTTAACTGATTCATGAGGTGTATGAAGCAATAAATACCCCATGATCAACATCATTGTAATTGAACTTGTTGATTTTAGTTCAATAATATTGATTCCGCATTTTATTACTTTATGTTTTTAATTTTACAAACTTCAACATGGTATTAGAGCAGAAAGTTGAGAATTTCTGAATGTTTTCCTGTGTTTTCTCTAGTTATAAAATTAATGGTTCTGTGGGAAGAAATCAAGACCATCAAGCCTATGCCGGTTTGTTCTTGTGATCATAAATGTCACTCAATGCTATTAGCACTCTGATGGATCATATGGAGGCTGAGCATGTCATGAATTTTCTTAAAGGTTTGAGGAATGAATTTGAGCCAATGGTTTCACAGGCAATGCTGATGGTGCCTTTTTCATAAATTCATGATGCTTTTGCAATGGCCATTAAATTTAAAAGACAGAAGTTATATGTGGTTACCAAGGCCAAGAATCAAGATACTATGGCTATCTTGTCTTAAAAGAATGGACAGGGGTAAAATCAATCAGTCAGCAGACCAGGCTATGTGACTTTTGCAAATACCAGACCTAAGAATCCCAAGAAGTTACAGTGTAGTTTTTGTGGATTCAATGGTCATACTGAAGAGACTTGTTATAAGAAACATGGCTATCCTCTGGATTTAAGTCAAAGAGGGCTAATTTGGTAGAAGTGGAACATTCTGCAGAAGAAGATCAAGCCAAAAATAGGTCTGCTGGACCAGGGTTCCCCAATCTTACTGCACAACAACTTGATAAGTTGATGGCTCTGCTAAGTTCTGATCCCCATAGACATGAATGTTGGTCCTAGAGAAGGGTAAAACTATAGTCACAGGGGGGGGGGTGAATGACTATAGTGGAGTTTTCTTATGATTAAAAGCTTTTGGGCAGCGGATAAGTCCATTCTTTAAATTTTGGTTCAAAGTAGATTAGGCAATCATAGATATAGTATGAAATGAAATAAAGTGCTGTAAAGTAAATTGCTGAAAGTAAATAGACACAAAGGTTTATAGTGGTTCAGGGTGGTGTAATCTCTTAATCCACTATTCTTCTGTGATGATTGGAGGAATTCACTATTGTTTTCACGGATACAATAGTTAGATTTTCCTTGGCTACACAGCTTCACAATTTTCCAGACTATCACTCCTTGGATACAAAAAAACTTTAGTGACTCATTCTCTATCACTGCTCCTTGAGAACAAATATTTCAGCAACTATCACAAAGATTGAAACTCCTTCTTAGATTCCTCTAATTCAAATGCTTTAGTTGATGTGAATTGGATTCACAGACTTGTGATCAATCTCAGTGTTTGATGTGGAATTTGAGCTCTGTTTTCTGAGTTGATCTCTAGATGTTTCCTTTAAGTACAGATAGAAGGCTTTTCAAATTGACAGAGTTTCAGCTTGTTTCTTATCAGATTCAGTCGTTATATTTTCTTGTCTGTCAATGCCTTCTATTTATAGCCTTGATTATCTTTGATTTAAATTTCTGTCCGTTGGCTATTCATTGTGGAGAATAATCCTTGATTTAATTCTTGATTCCCCCTTAATTATATTCTCCTTGATTTTAGTGATCAGATTTCTTTCTCAAACGTCTAGCAGAAAATCCGTCCTTGATTGATCCTCAATTGATTGTGCATTTAATGCTTGACCTTCATCATTTGAAATATGAGCAAATAAAGTTTACTTGCCCATTCCTTGAACGGTTAAGTGATCCTCCTGACTTAGCTGTCTCAGTTCTTCCTTCACTAATTTGTCTTTGCTCAGCTGATAGTCAGTTCACTCTGCCGGTTTACTGCTTTGTTATTTTGTTTGATCTTTTAGGTACTTCTTGTACTTCACTGATCCTTGATTTGGGTGAGATCAGTGTACACCATATTTGACAATGTATTTCATCATTTGAATTATAACTTAGACTTATCCAAGGTCATCACATACTTCCTTGATTATAAGTCAGACCATAATATCTTAATGCTTCTCTGTTAGTACTTGGCTGGCTTCACTTTACCGGATTTCTGTTTTACTTTTCCATCCTACCAACTAGTACAATACTTGTCTGACTCAACTTATACAACATGTCAGACTCTAAGTAAAGTCTTATACAGAGAATTCTAACTTATTTCAGGCTTGCTATAACAGCTAGTATGGCCATCATCAAAATATAATAAAATGTTCCTAACAATTTCCCTCTTTTTGATGATACCAAAACCCTCATAAGCCTGAATATAAGTATGCAAATTTTCATAATAATAACACAATAAAACTCAAAAAATTTATTCATCCATTTAAGGGCAATAAGATATTGTATCTTTTTCAAAACAAATCAAAGGCATAGAATTAATTCAACAAGATTTATTAGAGGGCCACTTCTTCTTTTCTTCAAACCTGATGCCCTTGCCTTTGATGCCCTTGCCCTGTCTGTTGGGCTTTCCTTCTTTTCACTGGAGCTTTCAGTCTTGCAGCTTCCTTCCCCCTTTTTGGCATCACCAAACCTTTCCTCAAGAACCTTGTTGGCTGCCTCAGAGTCTGGGAAAGGACAAACCTTTCCTCCAGGATTTTGTTTGTTGCTCCAGTGACATTCAGTAAAGTGTTGAGTTGCTGTCCAGAATAGTCCATAACCTCATCCATATGGTGAATTTCTGAGTATGAACATTCAAGGCATCCACCAGTGGTTTGAGATTTCCATCAATTTTGTCAGCTAGAAACTCAAGATTAGTTTGGACATGATAGGGGATGAGATGTGGTATGTTGCAAAGTAAGTTGCCTTGTCTCTCCATCACCTCATCTTGAATCTTAATGTGACTGATGAGGGCCTCAATTTCATGATTTAAGGAGGTTGCATCACACCTTAAGGCAGGTTTTAGATTTTGCCTGCTTTGGTACTGCCTCTCCATGTCCACAATGAGGGGTTGAATATCCAGATTGAACATTCTATCTGGATCATCTTCTGCTGGTGCTGATGCATCAGCCTCTTCTTCTTCATCTTCTGTGTTGGGAAAAACATCACCTTGCTCTTTCTCCTCTTTCTTTTCCCCTTCATCTTCCTTTTATTTTTCTTCTTCAGCAATCTCATGATTAGAGAGAGGTTGGTGAAGTTCACTTACATTCCTTTGTCTTTGTGGGGAGTGTTTTTTTTTCTCCATGTGTTCCCCTTTGATCATACTGGGGGTGTCAACAGGTTCAACATAGTGAGTTTGGTCAGCTGGCTCACTCGGCTGTTTGTCAACTTTGCTGATGCTTCTCAGAATCACCTCTTGAATTGTTAGGTCATCATTAGAAAGACCCAACTTTTCATGATCATCTTGAAGATGATCTCCTTCCTGTTGCTCTTCTGCACATTTGTCCTCCTCATTTTCAGTATCATCTTCCTCACCTTCAATCTCTTCTTCATCAGATGATGTAAGACGGTATCCTTCTTCACCTTCTTCCAGATAGGTGACTTCTTCTTGTTTCTCTTCCTCAGTTGCTGTATCATCACTAATCACCACGGGGTTATCCTAATTGTTGGCACTGATCACAGAGGTGCTGTCTTGTGCCTTTTGAGATCTGGTTCTTCTCCCCACTCCTGATCTTTTGGTCTTAGAATCCTTCCTTTTGTTTCCAGCTGGGGCTTGTGGTTTCTGGGAGGCTTTCACATAGGTGAACATCACCTTGGACCTGTGCAGTGGGTGCACATAAAGTGGTTTCACCTTCATTTGATTGAAAAGATGTTGAAGGGGAATTCCAAAAAACTTTCTTTCCCAGAATTCACCTTTCTTCTGTAAGTTCTTGCTGGGTGCCATAATTTCCAGGTCACGTTCCTTTTTAATTTGGTGCTTCAGTCTGTGGAAGATAAACTCTGACCAGTTGAATGGGATGCCTTGATAGTTAATGGCCATGAATTTGACCCTGAGCTCGGTCATATTCTCCATGGACCCCTTCCGTCCTTCAAGATTTCTAGTTATTACGGGAGCAAACTCAGCAAATGGGCGTTTGAGTGCTGATCTAGGGAAGTTGACTTCCTATTATGCTTTTTGGGGTTCTTGGCAATTTCAGTCCAGAAAGTATTAATGTCGATCTGTATCATCTTCACATCGACCGGACCAGTGTTGGATAGATTTAAGAATCTATGAAGAAGACCCGGAGTGATAACTACTTCTTTGTCAAACATTTTGCTTACAATGCAGTCTGGGTCGCTCTTCTTCTTGCTAGGCACAAATTTTGCATTCTTCCAAAATGCAATCAGGGTTTCATAGCATATGCCAGTGATTGGGGGGTTTAGGAAGGTCATCAACCCCGTATTTATACAACCATCAACCAATCTTTGGGCTTGTGTATCGTGTTCACAAAAAGGCAGATAATGTTCAGGTATGAAAAATGACCCCGTGACGATTGATTTTTCGTAGTATGTTTCTCTTGGAGAGATTTGGGAAGATGATACCATTGTTTTGAAGTGTTTTAGAATGTAAAGCTTCGTTTTTTTAGAAAAAAATAGGGTTTATGATTTGCAAGAGAGCGTAAAGATTTTTGAAAAATCTCTAAGTGTGGTTTATATAGGATGATTTGAGGTTGTGTGAACGTGGTTGAATATGGAAGCATTTTGTGACGTAATGGCGTGATTTTATGTAAATAAATCACGGTATTTGAGTGTAGTGGGGGAGTGGATTGAGGTAAGCAATGATAATTCCCGAGAATCGAGGCGTTTGTAATTTAAAAAAATAATATAGTTACCTCCATGATTATAGTTTGATCTCCACGTGTGTAATCTTCCACAGAATAATCCTCTATAACTTCTTGATTTTCCACGTGTATATAGCTGATTTAGTTCACACTTTAGTTTGCTGTTGACTCCAAGATATATTTTGGTGGAGTGACTTGGCTGATCACTATGCCGATGTAGTGGCTTCTTCACGGAGCTGCTGTATATAAAACTGTTCCTAACAATCAGATAAGTGAACTCTGCTAATTACTAGTGTTTTACTTGCCAAGTGAGTGCACCCAAAGTGGCAAAGGTTTAGTCATCTGGTGAAGTTACTTAGCTGATTACTCCAGTTAGCTGCTCCTTAGAACTTAGTCAATTTCTATCATTCCCAACTCTGTTCTCAACTTGCTGAATCTTTCATGACTCAATGGTTTTGTGAAGATGTCAGCCAATTGATCTTCAGTTGGTATGTATCTTAGAATTACATCTCATTTTTCAACATGATCTCTGATAAAGTGATGTCTCACATCAATATGTTTTGTTCTTGAATGCAATACTGGATTTTCAGTAATAGTTATTGCACTTGTGTTGTCACACATAATTGGAATTGTCTTCTCCTCCATTCCATAATCCCTTGCTATTTTCTGATCCATAGCACTTGTGCACAACAACTGTCTGCTGCTATATATTCTGCTTTAGCTGTTGATGTGGATATAGAATTTTACTTTTTGCTGAACCATGATACTAGTCTGCTGCCTAGCATTTGACAGGTTCCAGAGGTGCTTTTTCTATCTATCTTGCATCCAGAATAGTCAGAGTATGAATATGATATCAGTTTAAATCCTCCATCTTTTGGATACCAAATTCTAACATTTATAGTGTTCTTCAGGTATTTGATAATTCTTTTGGCTGCTAGTAGGTGAGATTCCTTTGGTTGAGCTTGGAATCTTGCACGTACTCCTACTACAAATGCTAAATCAGGTCTGCTTGTAGTTAGATAAAGTACAGTCCTAATGATTCCTCTATAAAGCTTCTGATCAACATCCCTTCCACTTTCATCTTTTCCAAGAACAACTCTTGCACACATTGGTGTATCTGATGTGCCACTTGTGTCCATAACATATTTGTGTATCAAGTCATTGGTGTGCTTGTCTTGATTAATAAAGTTGCCATCTTTCATTTGTTTTACTTGCAGACCAAGAAAGTAATTTAATTCTCCCATCATTCTCATCTGAAATTTTCTATTCATCAAATTTGCAATTTTTTCACATAGCTTCTCATCTTCTGATCCAAAGATAATGTCATCAACATAAATTTTGACTAACAAGGTGCTTGTTCCTTCCTCTAGCTTGAAGAGAGTCTTATCAATAGTTCCTTTGTTGAATCCATTATTGATAAAAAATTGTGATAGTGTCTCATACCAGGCTCTGGGTGCCTTTTTGAGCTTGTACACTTTATCTTCTTTCCTTTTGAGTTGAAAACCAAGAGGTTGTTCCACATATACCTCTTCTTTAAAAAGTCCATTCAGAAATGCACTCTTGACATCCATTTGGTAAACTTTGAAGTCTTTGTGGGCTGAAAAAGCTAGAAAGAGTCTGATTGCTTCCAATCTTGCTACTGGTGCAAAGGTTTCATCATAATCTATTCTTTTTGTTTGAGAGTAGCCTTTTGCAACTAGCCTTTCTTTGTTTTTGACAAATGTCCTTTGTTCATCCATCTTGTTTCTGAATACCCATTTTGTTCCAATGATGTTGGCCATGTCTGGTCTGTCAACAAGTTCCCAGACCTCATTTCTTTCAAATTCATTTAGTTCTTCTTGCATAGCTGTAATCCAGTCAGCATATTGGATTGCATCATCTATTGTTTTGGGTTCCACTATGATAGAAAATAAGTTAGCATATTTTGCAGTTGTCTTCTGGTTCTGACTCCTGTGTGAATGTCTCAAATGACTTGTTCTTCAGGATGATCTCTCAGCCAGTTCAGGTCAGGTTGAAGTTGCTCTTGAGTTGGTTCTTCCATAATTTGTCTGTGTGCAGTTTCTTCTTCATGTTCTTGTAGGCTTTCACCATTCGTGTTTGGTTCATCAAAGACTACATGAATTGATTCTTCAATCACCAAAGTTCTTTTGTTGAGTACTCTGAAGGCTTTGCTTGTGTCTGAGTATCGCATAAAGATTGTTTCATCAGCTTTTTCATCAAAAGTATGTAGCTGATTTCTGTTCAAAACAAAACATTTAGATCCAAACATGTGATATGTTAGGTTTTCTTCCATTCCATATTTCATATGGAGTTTTTCCATGATGTTTGTTGATGATTGATCTGTTTTGAGTATAGCATGCTGTATTTGGTACTTCAGCCCAAAATCTCTTTGGTAAGCATGCTTCTGCAATCATTGTTCTGACTGCTTCTTTGAGTGTCATGTTTCTTCTTTCTGCTACACCATTTTGTTGTGGAGTCCCTGCTGCTGATAGTTGATGCATCACTCCATTTTTTCTTCACAGTAGGTTCTGATAATTTCATTTAGAAACTCTATGCCTCTATCTAATCTAATCTTTATGATCTTCAGTTCTTTTTCATTTTGAATTCTTCTTTGCAAATCTGGCAGCTTTTTGAGTGTCTCTCTTTTCTTGTTCATGAATATGGTCCAGCGAATTTGGAAAAGTCATCCACCACTACTAGAGTGTACTTCTTTACACTTACACTTACTGGTGTGACTGGTCCAAAAAGATCCATATGCAACAGATGTAAAATTCTTGTTGTTGATTAATAAGGATTTGACTTGAAAGAGCTTTTGATTTGCTTTCCCTTTTGACATGCATCACATAGACTTTCCTTCTTGAATGTGATCTATGGTAGGCCTTCAACTAACTTGTTCTTTGACAGTGTGTTGATGTTTTTAAAGTTGAGATGATTGAATCTTCTATGCCAAATCCAGCTGGTTGATTGTTTATTTTTGACAAGCAAACATGTTTCTGCTTTTGCTGTCTTCCAATCAACCACATACATGTTGTCTTCGCTTCTTCCTGCAAGTACAACTGTGTTGGTTTGGCTGTGGATCACCTTGCATCCTTTCTTGTTGAAATGCACATTGTAACCTTTGTCACAGAATTGACTGATACTTAGCAGATTGAAATTCAGTCCTTTAACATAAGCTAAATTTTGAATCTTCAAACTGTTTTTGAGCATTATGCCTTCCCCCTTAATTTTTCTTGGGTTTTCTTTGCCTCCAAATGTTACTTTGGGTCCATCAAAAGCTTTAAAATCAGTCAGCCATCTCTTGTTCCCTGTCATGTGTTTGGAACATCCACTATCTATGTACCAGACATCCTACAAAACAAGTTAAGTATGTTTAGGTCCCTGATATTGCTTAGAATATCATGATGATTGTAGTGGAACTTATACGGTGGATATCTGAATGGAAGGGATGATTTATGATGTGAAAAGACGGTGGCTGTAAAGAACTCACGGCGGAGCTCAGCCCGTGGGCACGAGAGCTGACAAGAACAGAAAACGTAGTCGACAAATTGGCAGAGTTTATTTGCTTATATTGAAAAAAGTGAATCCCTTTTACAGGTGATATGAAGCCTCTATTTATAGGCAAGGCGTTAATCACGATTAGATTAGCAGTGACAAGACATAGTTAAACATAATTAAGGAGACATGCAGGTGTAAAGGGTCACGATGAGAGGACCGTGGGTTATCCTAACGTCCTCGTGTCGGGACTGTCTCGTCTTTGTTAATGCTAAGTAGGGATCATGATCGCCTAGGCGTAAAGGGCTTGGTCCGTCCGATCGTTATGGCAGACATGGGGTGACGCGCTCGGCCCCCATCCTGATGGCTGATGATTGTGCGGGCTCGATGACCCAATCATCTTATTTGCAGTTGGGCTGGTGACGATGGGGGTCAGAGGCTGCGAAGAGAGTACCGACGTGGGTCCAAGGTTGTCCGGGCCACCGTGCTAGGCCGCGGTATATCAATGCCCCCCTACACCATGCTCAGACCATTATTTAGGGTTTGGACAGGGAGTAAGGTTGTTCATACGTGGTATACCTTGACCCGATGACCTATGTTTTGAGATAATATTGCTTTTGATGGTATCGGGCTTGAGCTAGCCTTGACGATACGTTAATGCTTGAGAAGCGTGGGGCGCTTTGAGTGAACAGTCTGGACCGCCTTAGGTGATGGGTTTTTTGGGTCAACTTTCATGTCGCGTTGCGACTCATTGCAAGACGCTTGTGCGGCGAAGTGGACAAGCGAGAAACGCTGCATCCTATGGCGGATAGGTTTGGGACCGCACTAGTGTGCGGGTTTTGGCAATTTTCATGTCACGATATGACTCATTGCCTGACGCTGTGTGGAAAGCGGACATACTTATTTGTGGTGGCTATAACTGACCAGATGTGGGTGAGGCGTAACCTCGATCGTCCAGTTGGTTGACGTTTGGTGTGACCTGAGCCGATTTCTTATTGGCGGGAAAACCTCGTTAACCGTGTAGTGGTTTATTTTGAATTTTGAATCTCGAAGCAGTTGACGTGACGTTTCGGCTCCTATATTGCTTATAAAAGGGGGTAACCCTGAATCGACATATTTTTTGCTTTTCCGATTCTTCATCATCCTCTCTTTTTCCGTTTCTTCATCGAAGGTATTCAGGCACTTTGTGAAGAATCCCGGCGGCGTTTGTGTATTTCTGTGGTGGTTTCTCTCAATTTTCCGACTGATATTTACTCTATCTCCGGGAGACCGTCCTATTCTAGGTAAAGCATGAATTTTTCTTTTTGCGTTAGTTTCCTTATGCGTTGGTAACCTTTAATAAGCAACTTTGTTTGAGACTTTCATGGATTGATTGATTGTTGAGGGTTTGGGTAGATTTTCCAATGTGGTGTTTATAAGCGTTTTTCAGTCTGTGTGCAATTCCTACTCCTGTTGGTTGTTTGGGTTTGCAACCCTTCCTTTTCCGGAATCTCTGATTTTGATCACCGGTATTGGGATGACGTTGGCACTATTAGGTAAAAAACGGAGGTGCGAGGTGTCACAATGAGCGGACACGCTCGTCTTGGCCTGACTCTTATGTCTACGTGATTGATGATCCGCCTCGTCCTTGTGTTTTTCAGGATGTCTTCTGAGCGTACTCTTAGTCGAGAAGATGGTCAAGAAGCTATGGAATATGGGCCCGTTGAAGTGGATCAGCACGAGCAGACCCTCAAGTCACGGTAGAAATGTCTGAGGGAGAGGCCCCGAGTGTTTCTGATCAAGGCCCGGATGAGGGAGAGGCTCTATTGTGGGCAGATGCGGCTCATTCCAGGAAGCGGGGGGAATCCAGACTGTCGAATCCGCGGCCTCCGAAATAGAATACCGAAGAGGGCCTTGCTGAGGTCGAGGCCCAAAAAGTTTTTGATAGAGAGATAGCCAAGCAGTGGAAAAAGTTTCATCGCTCCGCTGACTATACTAGCTCCTTGTCTGCTTATGATATTCCCTCAGACTATCGTTTTATCAGCTTTCTCGGGACAAAGGACAAAAAGAGGGTGTGTGGTCGCTTGAAATTTGATTGTATCTGGTTGCATTATGGCCATCTAGTAGCCGGGGCTCAACCCCCTTTCGATCGCTTTCTCATCAAGTTTTTAGAGGTAACCGATACTCATCCCAGCGATCTCACCCTGGGATTGATGAGGGTCATTTTGGGTTTTATTGTCGTGAGTCGTTTGCTTGGCAGGGAGCCCTCTCTTGCCGTGTTCAACCATTTCTATTGGGTTACCAAGTTTGGGGAATTTGATCAAG
The DNA here is from genome assembly GCA_026214975.1 of Gentiana macrophylla. Classification (NCBI taxonomy): domain Eukaryota; kingdom Viridiplantae; phylum Streptophyta; class Magnoliopsida; order Gentianales; family Gentianaceae; genus Gentiana; species Gentiana macrophylla. The sequence continues at coordinate 87,264,022 of CM047811.1, forward strand.
TAGCACCCCGGAGGAAAGCCTGTCAGTTATTTTTTGATCTTCCGGAAAAAGTGGACTCCTGGAATAGCCGGTGTATGAAAGTTGAATCTCGGGTCGGATGGCCCTTTAGGAGAATCACGAGAACGGAGCCGGATACCGAAAGCATCAAGGATCTCGAGAAGGAGGTCGACGAGCAGCGCTTCATTGCTAGAATTAAAAATTTGTTGGGTTTTGTTGGTGGAAAGAAGCCCACACAAGAAAGGACTTTCAACCTCCATCTTCTTCTTGATCCTAGAGAGCCATAAAGCCTGCTGGCAGGGATTATCGGCCCCGGTGAGGAAGAGGCGCTTGCCCTAGTCGAACCGTTATTGTGCAATCCGGAATGGTATGCAGAGTGTCATCATAGGATATGCATGCCGTCTGAGTGTGAGGAATATGGGGGCGATCCCCAAGTGCGGGAAGATTTTTCTGTCAGCACCATATGTATATCTTGATTATTGTACCTTGCCATTTTCTGTCCATATTTGTTCTCTTTGATACTATACTAATTATGTCCGCTCGTGCAGATATGGTGAATGCGAGCCGTCTTCACCAACAAGCACGTGCTCAGGCGCAAGTTAACGAGGAGAAGAGGGGGGAAATTCTTTCCGGCATTAGCGAGCACCCACTCCCCATGGTTTCTAAGCCCAACAATGTGTTGCTGTTCAGTCAAAGGGCAAATCTATTGCCCTAGTTATCAACAAGCCCGGTCAAGCGGCTGCCCCAAAGCGATTAAGATCCTTGACCGACTTTGGGTCAGCTGGGTCAGCGTCTGGCGCCGAGCTTATTGATGTTGAAGATATGGAAGAAACCGTGGCCTTGCAGAAGTCACGGACCGATGGCGGCTAGGGCCACAAAGCTGCTGCTGCGGCTAAAGAAACTCTAGAGAAGATAGCTACTCAGTCAGATATTTGCTCGGTTATGGAGTGCAATGCTGCTAGATCCTCTTCTCAGCCTGATAACCGGCCTCCCTGGTTGCCAGAAACCGTGCACTGAAAGTGAGGCCATACTTTTGGCCAATGCGATCTCTAGGGTTCCCCTGCTTAGAAACCTGACAATGGATAGTCCTAGTGAGGTGGACCTGGCCATAGGAAAGGGAATTGCTTCGCGATCTGTGATGGTAGACAGATTGGGCCCGCAGTCTGGGCTTTTACAACATTCAAAGGACCTGGCGGGCCTGATAGGGATGCTCACCACGTTTGTAAGTTCTTTTATCTGCCTCTCTTTTTCTGTCGTTACGTCGAGCATATCTTGATTCTTGTTTTCTTGGTAGGCCAATACTGCGGTGGCTCAGCGTGATAGGATGGATGCTGATCGTGAGCGCGAGCGGGATGCAGCTTTCAAGAATGTCAGCCTTTTGAAAGAGCAGGTAAACCAGGCTACTCTTGGAACTGGCACGGAAAAAAGCCAACTGAAGGAAATTAATAGGAAACGTCGAGAGGATATCGAGGCCACTGAGATTTTCCGTGTTGAACTCATGTCCAAGGCTGAGAAAGAAGAACTTGAGTTCAACAAAACCATTTCGGAGCTGCAGGAAAAAGCTGTTCGAGCAGCTGAGGCGTGGGCTAGCGAGAAAAAGGCTATTGAGTCTGATATGGAAGCCAAACTGGAGGCGGCCAGAGTTGCAGCCCGTACTGAAGCAGTTGCCGCCTTCCATGCCTCAGAGGGTTTTTCAAAGGCTCTTGGCCCCACGGGATTGGCGGGCTATGATGAAGGCTTTTACCATCTAGCACGTTGTGCTCGATGGGCTCTTGGGGCGGGTGCCCCTTCCTTGGAAACTCTGAGGGATTTGACTCTAACCGACCAGTATGAAACTCGATTGCTTCCATTCCATGATGAGATTCCCTTTACTCAGGAGGAGCTCGCTGCCATTACTGTGGACTTAGCCGAGAGAGGTGAAGCTCTATGGAACCCACCACCAGTGATCCCTAACAATTTGAGAGCACTAGCCAATGGACCTGCAGTGGCCTCGGTGACTCCCTCTGTTCCTTTTGCCTCGATACTGGTTGACTCGCTGTTGCATCCCTGGCTTCAAGGAGAGAATGTTCACGATGCATCCCTGGTGCCCGAGGGAGGGGAGAGTCAGTAATAATGACCTTGATTGTTTTTAAATGCGCCCAGAGTTGTAATACTTTGAGAATCTTTAATTTCCTGTCTTTTGATGTAATAACTTTTAAACTCTGGATGTTTGTGACAGTTGTTGTATGGCTTTATCCTTATGCATATTTTCCTTTGCTGTATTGTGCTTGACATATGCTCTTTCCTTTAATTTGCTCGAAAATATGAGATATCTCGAGTAGTTGCGGCCCCAAAACGATTAAGATCCTGTCCAGGGTAGCTGCGACCCCGATTCGGTCCATATGTCCCCCTTGTTTTTAAGAAGCTTTGGGCCCGCAACGTATAAGCTTGTTGAAAACAATTTGATTTCTGTCGATGGTTTAATTGTTTCGGGCATGATACCTGTTGAGGGCTGGTTGAGCTGACTTTGAATTTTTCCCTGTCCACCACCCTGGGTGTGTCAGTCTTGGGAAGTGTAAGTGTTTGTCTCTGTCAGGCTTCTTTATGACGTGCTTTAATAACCATAATCTTGACCGGCAGGGTAGTAACTAACGCAGGATTCAATATTTGAATTTGAAAAGGGTTAATCCTATCTGTTTGTAGCAAATCAATATAGACCGTAGGCCCTTTTGAGTCTGCCTATAAAAGGAGGTGGCTGAGCCTTATGTTTATTTACGTGTGAAACAACTTGTGCTATTCCTTTCAAATTTCCTTGTATTTTTTCTTTACCGTCACTTCCCTGAACATGTCTTCCTCCGACTGTTTATCTCCTTTTTTCATGACCTCCTCAAATGGAGTATTGGCCAACTACTGGGTGTACTTCAACCGGTGTGCTCTATTGATTGAGAGGGGCTTGAAGTCGGGTAAGATTAGTGGGGGGTCTCACCTTCGTATTGCAGTGTCTGGATAGGAAGAGCTAGTGGCCAAGCCTTTTGGTCGCTATAATATCAATGTGGTGCGCGAATTCTACTCAGCTTTGTCTGAGGTGGGCTCCAGGTGGCCATTAAACTCTGTGCCTGTGCATGGAGTGGCGGCTCCCTTTACTTCGGCTGTCATCAACGACTTCTTCCATATTCTCAGCTTTGACCCCTCCCATCACTATGAGCGGGCCTGGGCTTTGGATGAGGATGAGGATTCTCGACACCTGCATCAGAATAGAGCTCTTCACTACCTGTTTCCTGACTCTTGGCAATTTGCTCCTGAAGGTGTCGTGTCGGAGCTGTCCCAGGATCATCGGGAATGGAAGCGTTTCATCAACACTCACGTGTTTCCAACTGATTATTTTAAGGAGGTTACGGAGAATGAGGGTTTGCTCGTGCACGTCAGTATATGTGGATTGGGGTCTATTGATACACCGTGAGGTGGTGTCCTTTGCTACGGAGATGAAGCCTGGTCGCTCCATTCTGTTTCCTTGGTTGATTTCCAACCTGTGTTCTGGCCTGGTCCCTACTTGTCTATCGGACGAGTACCTTCCCCGTCCGAAAGTTGAGCTTGATGAAATTTTATCCGAGTCTTCCCCTGATTTGTTCGCCCCTGACGATGAGTAGTCTCTTTCTTTTTGTTGTTGTTGTTGTTGTTGTTGTTGTTGTTGTTGTTGTTGCTGTTGTTTGTAATGTTTGCTTTTTATTTCCTTCAATGATGATCTTCGCCAAGTGTTTTTGTGTTGTGTTCGAAGTATTTGAATCTTTTTGAGTCCTTCCGAGTCCGTCCGTTGGGCATGCGGCCCCCTGGTTTCAAGCGAGCTCGGGAACATCCGTTTGAGTCCGGACATACTAGCCTGTCGGGATCCATGATCAGAGCGGTTATGGTGAAAGTAGAAGACTGAACACACTGTCTTCTCTGCCAAGCATTAAATTCAAAGACCAATGGTTATCCTCGAAGGCCGTGGTCTTAACTGATGCATTAAATATGGCTCAAACTTTTAACTTCGAATGAGGAGAGTCAAGCAAACATAACCGTAGGATCTTTTCAACTTCGGCCGTTGATGCACTCTTCTTTCTCCTATAAATAGAGGGTATTTGTGGTTGTATAGAACACATTTTCTGAAATTTGTGCGTGTACGTTTTCTTTTAACCATATCATCCTCCTCCTTTGGCTCTTGCTCTCTTACTTTGCTATCCCTTTTTTTCAGCACTGCGTCCGTCAACGCTATTCAGAACTATAGGGGTTATTTTGCCGATCGTGCGCACCTTCCTGAGTGGAGTCTGAATCTGAATAATATTGATGGTAGCGGAACTCTGTTTCGTGTGTCTTATTCCGGCTGGCGCAATTTTATTCTTGGTCCTATTGATAGGTGTAACCTTACCCTCGTCCATGAGTTTTACGCCACTCTCTCCGAGGCTCAGTCCGTTGAAGAGGTTTCCTCTGTGTCTGTTCGGAGTATCCAAGTGTGTTTTTCCCTAGCGGACATAAATGAGTTTCTGCAACTCCCTTCTTTTGACCCGGCATTACACTTTGAGAGGGCCTGGGATCTTGATAATTAAGATTCGTATTTCTCTCATCGGTATGACGCATATTCGGCTGTATTTCCAGAGAGAGATGATGATCCCGTACATAATGGTACCCTCTCTGGGCTATGCCGGTGGTATCGGGAATGGAAACAGTTCATCAATTGTCGGGCTATCCCTGCTGATAACCCTGAAGTGGTAATGGATGAAGAGGTCATTCTTATACATGCTATCATTACGCCGAATGTGAATGTTGACTGGGGCCTCATTATTCATCGTGAATCCATCAACTTTGTGAGGGAGATGAGGCCTAACCGCTTGATGCCGTTTGCTTGGCTAATTTCCAGTCTTTGTACTACTAGCTTCGGAATGACCCTTTTGCCCAGAGATCAACTTGTGCGTTTAAACGCTAGGCATTACTAGGTTTTTTTTTGGAAATAAAATAATTTGAGTTTGGGAAAATACATCGTACCAGACACTATTCATATTGGGCATGCAGCTTTACATAACAGCGAATGAAGAAAGCGTATTCATTAATGTCGTTAACATTGAAATGAAGAGCCATAACCCAAAAAGGCAAAATACCGACTTATGTATGTCGTAAATGTAGTCGTGTATGTGTCCGCGTGCTTCACTACATGTAATATTTATTTAGGTTGTCTACGTGCCATGGACGGTTAAGCTCATACCCTTCTTCATCTTTTAGCACGTATGTTCCCTTCTTGACCTCTCTTGAAATTTGGTACGGGCCTTCCCAATTCGGTGTCAGCTTGCCTCTATCAGGATCCAGGCCAGCGGCCTTTCTATTTCGGAGAACAAAATCTCCTACTTTGAAATAGTGACCCCGGACTTATCATGGAGCCACTTTGCGATATGTTTATAATTTTCGAGCCTATGATAAGTTGCTATCATCTTTTCTTCTGCCAAATCTAACTCAATTTTTCTGATATATTCGTTATCCTCGAGGGTATACCTTGTGACTCAGATACATGACAATGCCATTTCGATAGGGGTCATGGCCTCGGTGCCATATGTTAGCACAAAAAGAGTTTGACCTGTTGGGGTTTTCACCGTAGTACGGAGCGACCGTAGGATGGCAGGGAGTTCGTCAACCCATCCCTGGCATGGCGTAACCGCTCACACTTTTCTTGATCATCTTAATTATCTGCTTGTTTCCGGCCTCCGCCTGACCGTTGCCCTAGGGGTAAGCTACCGATGACTGCCAGTTCTTACGTTATAATCTCTGTAGAAATTTGAGAACTCCTTTCTGAATTGCGGCCCATGATCGGTGACCACCGCTCTGGGAATGCCAAATATTGACCATATTTGGTCGTGTAGGAAGTAGACAGCGTTCTTAGCTCCTATTTTTGCCAAAGGTTTGGCTTCAATCCACTTGGTGAAGTAGTCTACTGCTACTATAATGAGTTTGCAGTTACCTCTTCCCCTTGGGAACGGGCCAATGAGATCTAAACCCCACATATCAGACGGCCATGTTTTTATAACAATGCTCTGCTCTACAGATGGTAACCGTGGTATTTCTGCAAATTTTGGCATGCTGGGCATGTCCTGACTAAAGTCTCTGCGTCCTTTAGAATCGTCGGCCAGTAGTATCCTGCGAATATGACCTTTTGAGCTAAGGATCGACTGGCGGGGTGCCCGCCGCACGCTCCCCGATGCAGTTCTGCCAGGATCCTCCCGCTTTCTTCCTTACCGACACATCTGAGTAGGGGTTTTATGATGGATCTTCAATATAAAATGTCATCTAGGACGGTATACCTTGCCGCTCTTTTCTGGAGAGAGCGAGCCTCATTCTTATTCGATGGTAAGCAGCCTGATTTGTTGTATGCCCGGATATCATCAACCCAGCCTTGATGTGGTGCCTGCTCGTCCATATCCAGCACCCTGTCTCTGTTGATAGAAGGTGCCCTTAGATACTCAACCATTTTGGACGGATCGGCGAATTCTTCACCCTCTGATAACCTTGATAAGAAGTCCACTCACAGATTTTCCTTCCTGATCAATCCTTTTGAACTCACTGTAATTGAATTCTTTTTTCAGCTTCCTGACTGCCTCAAAATATTTACTCAGGATGTCACAATGTGTGTCATAATCTCCCGATACTTGATTGACCAATTACTGTGAGTCACAGTAGACCTCGCCGTTATACACTTTCATTTCTTTTACGAGTTCGAGCCCGGTGGACTGCCTCGCAATCTGCTTGATTATTGGAAGCGTCGAACTCAAATTGGAGCGCTTTCTCAATTTCCTCAGTAGTCCCTGGCTCGGATAGCACAATTCCGGCCCCACATCCGTTCCTACTGAAGGCACCATCGACGTACAATTGCCAGAAGTTCTCTGGCCGCTTTGATTTTGTGGTTTCAGTTCATGCTTGGTCATTTATTTCTTGTGGGCTTGACAGCTCCACGTTGAAGCTTGTTTCCACGATAAAATCTGCTAGTGATTGTGCTTTGATTGCTTTTCGAGGTTGGTAGTGTATGTCGAATTCCGTGAGCTCAATCGCCCAGTTAAGTAAGCGTCCCAATATGTCTGGCCTGTGTAGTACTTGACACAATGGACTATTCGTGAGAACGACAATAGCATGCGAAGTAAAGTATCCTCTGAGTTTACGGACGGCGATAACTAGCGAGTAGGCATGCTTTCCAACATTAAAATAACGGCCCTCTACCAGTCTGAGAGCCTTGCTTACATAAAAAACGGGGTTTTGGAGGGTTCCAGCCTCTTTTACAAGTACAACGGCTATAGCCCGATCTGACGCCGCCAAATATAGAAACAGAACATCTCTATCCAGCGGGCTAACTAGCAATGGGGGTCTCCCCAGATATTCCTTGAGATCTTGGAATGTTCTGGAGCATTCTTCATCCCATGAGAATGTTTTGTCACCTTTTAGAATTTTGAAGAAAGAAAGATATTTTTCTACGGATTTCGATATGAATCTGCCCAGAGCTATTATCCTGCCATTAAGCTTTTGAACCTCTTTGATGCATGTTGGTTCCCTCATTTCGAGAAAATCTTGTATCTTTTTCTCTATGCCTCGATGACTAACCATGAACCTCAGGAATTAGCCCGCTTGTACGCCAAATATGCATTTTGCCGGATTAAGCTTCATAGAATGTCTTCGAACATTATCAAACGTTTCAGCAAGGTCAGAGGCATGGTTGCGACTGGCTGACTTTACAACCGTGTCATCTATATATGCCTCCATATTTTTGCTGATTTGTGCTGTGAAAACTTTATTTACCATCCGTTGATATGTCGACCCTGTATTTTTTAACCCGAAAGGCATCATCTCATAATAATACATACCACCGGCCGCTTTGAAGACCGTTTTCTCTTTGTCACATTCTGCCATCTTCACTTGATGGTAACCAGAATATGCATCCAGAAAGCTTAAGGTATCAAAACCTGCGATGGAGTCAACCAATCTGTCAATCCTAGGTAGTTGGTTAGGATCCTTCGGGCAAGCTTTGTTTATGTCAGTGAAATCGACACACATTTTCCATTTTCCATTATGCCTTTTCACCATGACTACGTTGGCCAACCAGGTTGGGTAGGCCAATTCTTTAATGATTCCAGCTTGTAAAAGTTTGTCAATCACTGCCTTGATAGCAGCCTCTTTCTCCAGAGTGAATTGTCGGGCTCGCTGTTGAATCGTCTTGAAAGTCGGGTCTACATTCAGGTGATGAAGCGCAACCTCTGGCTCTACACCCCTCATGTCAGTCACAACCCATGCAAATGCATCCAAATTTGCCTGCACTAGGCAATTAGGGCCTCCTTATCAGACGTGGATAGGTGAGCTCCAATTTTTATCTTTTGGTCGGGGTAGGCATCGTTGACAACTACCTTTACCAAATCTCCATCTGCTGTGATTTCTAGCTCATCTCCGATTTGCAAGGTTTCACACTCGACCTCCGTAAGAGGGAGTTGTTTAACCACCCGGATCGCCGTCATTCGTGCGGGCTTCTCTTTTTGCTCGAGGTGCGGCCTTTTGTCTTCAATTCTTGAAGCTCGGATATATGTCAGGACTGACTCTGGGTCGCTAACACTTACCCCGATCCCATCTTCTGCATAAAATTTCGCACGTTGATGAGGGATCGAAACAACCATTTGGAACTGTCATAGAGCTGGGGATCCTATGAACACGTGGTAACTTGACTGGAGGTCTACAACAAGAAATTTTACCTTCTCAATGTGAATAGGTGCATGGTCCCCTATCTGCACATCCAAATCGATGTCCCCCTTGACCTGAATTCGGTGATTGGTAAACCCCTCAAGGGTTATGCGGTCTCAGGTTGGAGTCACTGAAGCCGAGCTCCCTGAAACAATTGTAGTACATGATATCTCTACAGGCCCCCGTGTCAATCATTACCCTGTTTAACAATGCTCGGTTGACGATTACCGAGATACTTAAGTACGAATCCTCAGTATGAACGGATGTGACCAATTCATTGCGGGTAAAAGTAAGAGGTTGTTCCTGTCCGAGCAGGATAGCTGGTCGCTTGACGCACTTATGAATGGAGTTGATTCGATGTTTGATCTGGTTATTGCTAGGTGCACTTTCAATAATAATATGAATCTCTCTATCATATTGACGGGGTTGACGGTTATCCTTGTTCGCCCCACCTCCATCCTTTCTATACTGATAAAGTCTTCCTCGCTGTATAAGCTTTTCAATCTCAATTTTCAATTGTCGGCACTCCTCCGTGGTATGTCCATGATCTTTATGATATCGGCAGTACTTGGAGGTATCACGATGCCTATCTGGCCTCATCGGAATAGGGTCGGGTAGCTCGTCCTTTACCTCAGATAGCAGTCGAGTGTATGAGATAGTAATGGGCATGAAGTTATCATCCGTAAATTTCTCGGGTTTCATGAGATCACGATCTCGGTTCCTGTGGCTTTCTCTCAGTGGGCTCCGGTCTGCTTTCTGCCTGTCTTGCCGAGTTGTAGATGCCACTGTTGGTGCCTCAGTCGCGATATATTTTCTTGCTTGAGCCAACATATCTTGGAGGTTTTTGGGCGCACTGAGTGCGAAGTGCGATTTGAGATAACCCTTTCCCAATCCCGCTTCGAAGCTAGTCATTACCACATTCACAGGCAATCCTTGGGTCTTCTCATAGATTCTGGTAAAACGATCAAAGAAACTACGCGTAGTCTCAATCTCGCCTTGGCGGATTTCATGAAAGTCTGTGTGAGTCTTCTTGGGCTGACCAACGGATCTAAACTCTGTTGTAAAGTTTTTCACCATGTCATCCCATGATGTAATTGATCTAGGAGGGAAACTGTGAACCCACGCGGCCTCCCTATCATGCATTGCTCCGACGAATGCAATGCACCATGCTTCTTCACTGGACGTGGCTAGGCTGAACTTGCTCTAGAAGGCTGACAACTAATCGAGTGGATCTGAGGTCCCACTGTAATTCATGGCTATGGGATAGTGTATTCCTCATCTCGAAGCTGCCTTGAGTATGTTCTCGTGAAGAACATATGTTCCCCAAGTGGGTGTTTCCTGGAATACTGCCTTTCCTTTCTCTAAGTCCGCAATTTTCCTCTTCATTAGCTCAAATTCATCCCTCATTTCTGGGGGAAGTGTTGACTTGACTGTGCTTTCCGCATAATCTGAGTCATCAATTACCTCGGTTCGGGGTCATACCTGTCGAGTATTTTCTATCCTCAGTTGACTACGCGCAGGGGCTGCACCGCGGACGTTATGCACGGGCCTGAGGCGTTGGAGCACCGATCTTCTGCTTTTTTCCGAGACTGAGGTGGCATGACTGCTCTGTTGTGCCTGATGAATGCGGCTAGCCCCTGGGTCTTTTCTCTTGAGGGGATTGTGAGTGGGTTGTATCTCAGTTGGAGCTGGCATTGGCGGAGAGAACTTAATCACCGGCAAAGGTGGGTGGCCACTGGCTATATGCTATTGATTATAGATCTGCATGTCCTCTACATACTCCATGTGAGACTTCAGAGCGAGGGCATGAGAGTCTGGTCCTGTGTCAGGGGTTGCCCCTGGCTCTAAGTTTTGCTGATGCGATCCTAAGGCTTGCTTGCCCTGGCTTTTCCTTATAGCCGCGGCCTCTAATTACCGTGCCTTTGCCTTTTCTAACAGCACTCCATGCATGTCCGGGTCATTGTTGTGGCCGCTGTTCCCACCAGCGGTGTGTGAACCCTTACAACATCTACTCTGATGTGACGCTGTGTCATGTGGTGGATCCTGATCTGTTCCTTTATTCGGTGTCTCAGGGTTTATAAGTTTCCCTCCATCATCTGATTCGAAAGGAAACTTGCACTATACACTAAATAGCCAAATTCTTTGCAACAAACGCATGCTTACCTAGATTTTGGTAGAAAACTCGACTGAGCCGGTTGAGCCAACTGATAACAATGTTCATTTGTAAAGCTAGAAACTGAAAACATGCATGCGCTGATTCTTGGGGATGACGATTCTCCTCCAAGCTTTTCGAAGCTACCGATGGTGAATTCTCTCTTCCCGGAAAGCTTGCTTTGTGTAAAAGGTCTTGATTCGTAAAATCGAAAACCTTTCCCTCCACTCCTTCGAGATAACTGTGAAAGCTGTGATTTTTAGGCTGCACAACTCAAAGGTCGAAACTTTTCTTGACTAAGATGTTTTAAAGATGGCGGTGCAAGTCGCCGGAAAAGCTGTGAGTAATGATTTTGATGAGTTTCCCGGTAACGAGCCAGCTGATATTGCTTAGAATTTCACGATTATTGTAGTGGAACTTATACGGTGGATACCTGAATGGAAGGGATGATTTATGATGTGAAAAGATGGTGCTTGTAAAGAACTCATGGAGTGGTGACAAGAACAGAAAACGCAGTCGACAAATTGGCAGAGTTTATCTACTTATATTGAAAAAAGTGAATCCCCTTTACAGGTGATATGAAGCCTCTGTTTATAGGCAAGACGTTAATCATGATTAGATTAGCAGTGACAAGACATAGTTAAACATAATTAAGGAGACATGAAGGTGTAGGGTTCGCGCTGAGGGGACCGTGGGTTATCCTAACGTCCTCGTGTCGGGACTGTCTAGTCTTTGATAATGCTAAGTAGGGATCATGCTCGCTTAGGCACAGAGGACTTGGTCCATCCGATCGTTGTGGCAGACAGGGGGTGACGCACTCGGCCCCCATCCTGATGGCTGATGATTGTACGGGCTCGATGACCCAATCGTCATATTTCTAGCTGGGCTGGTGGCGATGGGGGTCAGAGGCTGAGAAGAGAGTACCGAGGTGGGTCCAAGGTTGTCCAGGCCACCATGCTAGGCCACGGTATATCAGTACCCAACACTATTTAGGTCCATGCCGGTTAGCAGTCATGCCTCCTACTCCAAGTGTATATCCAAAGGATCTTCTTTTTGGATAATTGAAGTCATCAACTTCATATGTATAAGGCATGGCAGAATAACTTCTAATATTTCTACTAAAGGTATTATGATACTTTTCTCTACTTTTTGGTGAATTTGCATCATTTTCACTCTCTAATATGTAGGAGGAAACTTATTTCCATACTGCTTCTTGTGGGTTGACTTTTCCTAAACACATGATGCATAGCATGCAATGGTTTCTTATTGTATTTTGGGGGTACAACATTCTAATCATCTTCTGAAGGGTAAAGTTTTCCCTTACCTTTCAGTAAGCCTCTACCTTTAATCAGCTGGTATGATGATTTACTCGGCTGTTTCACTGCCCTGGGTTTTGACTTCACCGGTACATGGTGAGTGGTTGAAACTATGGTCTGTCCTTTTCTGAATTTAGGTCCAGTCTTGGTCCTTGATTCAGAATTGTGTTTGCCATTGTTTCTATCCTCATCCTGACTGTTGTAGCCAAGACCAGATCTAGATCCAAACCTTTTTGAGGGTTTGTAAGCTGGTGCAATTTGTGGTGTAGTGGTGTTCTTAACTGGTAGGGATATTTTCTCAGCTGGTCTTTCAACATCAGATGGGTGATCATCTGCTGCTTGTTGATCAGTTGAGTGAATTTCCTTACTAGTTTGTTTAACTTTCATTTCATCTGGTTCTTTCTTTAATCTTTTATTTTCCTTTATCATATTCTCATATTCTTGTTCTAGAATTTCATGATTTACTTGAATTTCTTCAAATTTACTCATGAGATTTTGAATTAGGTTTGCAGAAACTAAGGGGAGAATAGAAGATTGTACAGTGTCAGATGTGGATGCACTAGATGATGAGTATGACCTAGATGTTACCTCAGTTTCATTAGATTCTTTTTCTTCAGGGCAATCAGCCTTGAAATGACATTTCTTCTTCAGTTGAAGCATCTGTATTCATCATCCTTTTTCTTCATGTCTTTGCTTGAGCTTGACTTCTTGTTTGATGATAAACCTCCTTTAAATTGCTTCTTCTTGCTATACCTGTCAAAACGTTTAATCAGTAAAGCTATCTGTTCTTTTAGCTCATGTGTCTCTTTGCTGCTTGAGTCAGCTGTTTTGCTTTGCTGGGGTGCAACCAGTGCACTGGCCTTGTGTGCCTCTGCTTGTGCACTGTCTTCACCGTTCAACTCAAATTCATGAACCTTTAATTGAGACATCAGAGTCAAAGTGTCAGTGTTTGCAAGGTTTGTTGTTCCTCTAAGCACTAATGTGATAATTTTCCATCTTTCAGGTAAACCTCTCAATATCTTCAGACAAACTTTCTCCTGAGGGTATGCATGTCCAAGTTGTTGCAGTTCACTGATGATGCTTGAAAATATGTTATCCATTTGATCAATTGATTCACCAGTCTTCATTTTAAAGTTCTCAAATTTCAATTTTGCAACAGATAATTTGTTTTCTTTGACCGCTTCTGATCCTTCATTGATCAGTGCTAATTTATCCCACATCTCCTTTGCTGTTTTGCAATCTTTGATCCTCAAGAACATATTACTGTCCGTCTTCAAGATCATGTCTTTTGCAACAAAATCCAGGGTTGCTCTTCTTCTGTCATCCTTGGTCCAATCCTTCTTGAGTTTGTCTATCTACTTTCTTTGATCTGCTCCTGTGGCTATCACAGTTGTGATCTTGATTGGGCTATCATTAATTATATCCAGCATCTCCTCATGAGTTGCTGCAAGATGAGACAACATCCTTATTTTTTATTCAGTAAAATTATTGACATTGAATACATGTATCTTAGACATGAAATTTGAGGAATCCATAAGTACAAATAAGATATATATTTCGAAAGCACAAATTTGAAAACCACTTTAAAAATATGTGATCTCCTTGTTACCAGAAATTAGATTGAAGCAAGTTACGATACTAGAACACCGCTCCGATACCAATTGTTGGTCCCGAGAGAAGGTAAAACTATAGTCGAGAGGGGTGGGGGGAGGGGTGATGACTATAGTGGAGTTTCAAAAACTTTTCTTATGGTTAAAAGCTTTTGGGCAGCGGATAAGTCCCTTCTTTAAATGTTGGTTCAAAGTAGATAATGCAATCACATATATAGTATGCAATGAAATAAAGTGCTGTAAAGTAAATTGCCGAAAGTAAATTGACACAAAGGTTTATAGTGGTTCAGGGTGGTGTAATCCCTTAATCCACTCTTCTCATGTGATGATTGGAGGAATTCACTATTGTTTTCACGGATACAATAGTTAGATTTTCCTTGGCTACGTACACAAGCTTCACAATCTTCCAGACTATCACTCCCTGGCTACAAGAAAACTTCAGTGACTCAGTCTCTATCACTGGTCCTTGAAAAAAAAATCTTTCAACAGCTATCACAAAGATTGAAACTGCTTCTCAGATTCCTCTGATTCAATTGCTTTAGTTGATGTGAATTGGATTCACAGACTTGTGATCAATCTCAGTGCTTGATGTGGAATTTGAGCCCTGTTTTCTGAGTTGATCTCTAGATGTTTCCTTTAAGTACAGATAGAAGGCTTTTCAAATTGACAGAGTTTCAGCTTGTTACTTATCAGATTCAGTCGTTATACTTTCATGTCTGTCAATGCCTTCTATTTATAGCCTTGATTATCTTTGATTTAAATTTCCGTCCGTTGGCTATTTATTGTGGAGAATAATCCTTGATTTAATTCTTGATTCCCCCTTAATTATATTCTCCTTGATTTTAGTGATCGGATTTCTTTCTCAAACGTCTCACAGAAAATCCGTCATTGATTGATCCTCAATTGATTGTGCATTTTATGCTTGATCTTCATCATTTGAAATCTGAGCAAGTAAAGTTTACTTGGCCATTCCCTGAACGGTTAAGTGATCCTCCTGACTTAGCTGTCTCAGTTCTTCCTTCACTGATTTGTCTTTGCTAAGCCGATAGTCAGTTCACTCTGCCAGTCTACTGCTTTGTTATTTTCTTTGATCTTTTAGGTACTTCTTGTACTTCACTGATCCTTGATTTGGGTGAGATCAGTGTACACCGTATTGGACAATGTATTTCATCATTTGAACTATAACTTTGACTTATCCAAGGTCATCACCGACTTTCTCGGTTATAAGTCAGACCATAATGTCTTCATGCTTCTCTGCTGGTACTTGGCTGGCTTCACTCTGCTAGATTTCTGTTTTACTTTTCCATCATACCAACTAGTACAATACTTGTCTGACTAAACTTATACAACATGTCAGACTCTAAGTAAAGTCTTATACAGAGAATTCTAACTTATTTCAGGCTTGCTATAACAGCTAGTATGGCCATCAATTTGAGATCACCACCGGCGCCCACTGACAATCAATCCGCAGGAAGGTTTGATCAAACTTCGTGTACTGTACATTGTCTTGAAACTTAGCCACCTCCATTTGAAGGGTAAGAATCCAACCTGGGATAGGGGAAATGATAGGCCTATGAATTCACTTTACTTTACCTTAGCTATTCTGAATGACGTATGAGATTCCTTTCCCAGGGGTTCGAATCCCTCGTCGCCCACAATCGGCCTAGAGAGGAAGTACCTTTCCTTCTGGGGGTAGGTAATCGATGAAATGCTTCGGGAAGTTGAAAATAAGCATAGATTTGGAGATTCCCGATTAGGGCAACCTTTCAAATTGCTGCTGAATCCATGGGCAGGCAAAAGACAACCTGGTGAACTGAAACATCTTAGTAGCAGGAAAAGAAAGCAAAAGCGATTCCCGTAGGGTACAAATAGCATAAAGAAATGTAACCATTGGAAAATTCATCCCCAAAGATTTGGGACCAAAAGCGGAACATAATAAAATGTTCCTAACAATGAAGGATTTGCTGTTGTCCAACCTGCTGAGATTGTTACACACTACTCACCTGCTACAGGGACATGTGATCTAAATGTTGTAAGATCTATAAAATGGATCTTGGACTTTGGTGCCACAAATCACATTGTAGGATCATTCGAACTATTAAGTAATCCCAAACCTTCATCTAGTATAAAAATGGGATTACCTAATGGAAATAATGTTTCTGCCACTCATGTAGGCCAAGTATGGGTAAACCCTCAGCTGGTCCTATATGATGTATTATGCATTCCTAGTTTTAAATACAAACTTTTATCTTTACCTTCTTTTATTAATCATACAAACGGTGCAACTGTTTTTTCCGCTATCAAGTGTGGTTTGATGGACAAGAACAAGAAAGTGATTGGTTCAACTGAGTTACATAGAGGACTGTATGTCGTGGATCATCCAATCAGACTTTCTGCTGTCAATGCCGTAAAAAATAAAACTTTGTCTGATAGATTAGATGGTGCCCTTCTATGGCACTTCAGACTAGGACATTTGCCAGATAAGAGTCTGCGAGTCATTAGTTCACAGTCTGCTGATGTCAAAATTTTCAATCATGATATTTGTTATGTTTTCCCTATGGAAAACTTAAAGAAAAATCCATCATTGAGCGGTCATTTACAGGCCTTAGCTGGTGATCCGGGCTGTTTCCCTCTCGACAATGAAGCTTATCCGCCATCGTCTCACTGGCTGAATTTTTTATTTATGAATAATTTAAGGTATATGCGTGAGATAAAATCTATCGCTCAATCGTACAAATGATGTAAATGCTGTTTTTGATCTTGTTCATATGGATAGTTAGGGTCTTTTCAAACAATATACTATGAATGGACAACAATATTTTCTTACTATTGTAGATGATTTTTCTAGATTTACTTGGATTTTTCTCATGAGGCACAAATCTGAAGCTTCTGATCTTGTTAAATATTTTGTTAAATTTGTTCTACCCAGTTTCACAAAATTATTAAAGTAATCTGTTGGACTTATTTCTTAGTTTTGATGATGAGTGCCATACTAGCTGTTATAGTGCAAAGGAAAAAAGATGTCTAGATAAAATGTATAGGTTTATTAGAGTTTGATTCATAAAAAGGTTTGATCAAACAAGCATCGTAAAAGGTCATTGATCGTTTTTCAATGAGACTAGTCTAGTCGATGAGGTAGTTAGGTCGTAGATCTGGTCTGGAACTCCGCCAAGATCAAGACTGAAGGCTAAGGGATCAAACTTAGTATTTAAAGTCAAGGATATGGAATCAGAATTTAGGCAAGTCTGTGATGACCTAAACTGATTACATATACCTTGTGTAGAAGGTCTAAGTTCCATAAGTTGGATGATGTTTGGAACTTGGTTATAATTAAAATGATGTAATCTAACTTCACAAATAAAAGTTGGATAAAAGGAATCAGCTACATTATATTTTACAGACAAAAATATGATGTTCAGCAGACTGATTGGTTTTACATTACTGATCGAACTCTTGATATATACCTCGATTAATTCAAGATTATTGGAAAGTTACATGGATAAGAACGACCAACTACCTCGACCTATCAAGCAAATCAAAGGTGAGATTAAAAGACGTTGGGATGATCCATATTTTTATCCATTGGATACAAGTCAAAGGGTGGATGATTTGCTTTGTCAAAAGTAATCTGATAATTGTCGATCCCATGAATAGTGACAGAATGCAGTGCAGATGGGACAAATACAAGGAACGGTCACATTTGAATTTCAAATGCAAGTCACATGCATTCCTACCTATAAATAGAAGACTTTCAACTCAACAAATGATGATGAATTTTTGAGATAAACTTTAAGTGACAATACTGAAGTGAAGAACACCTCTTTGAACTTATCGAGCTTAAAGGTGCTTGATCTAGTTATTTTCTTCAAGTGCATTCGTGTTCAAGCCGCATCAAGCATACACACTTGAAGGCGCAAGCTGCTGATTATATCATCCTAATCAAGTCAGCCGTGAATCGAATCATTTATTTGATTCATTCTTTATTTTATAAAGAACCTCACAAGACAGTGAAGCATCTGTTGGAGTGTGAAAGATCTGTTGGTTTGTGGTGGAGAGTGGTGAAGAGGCAATTCTACCCTTCAAGGACCAGTGGAAGACTCGGGAGCAAAGCAATCCTACCATTTCGAGGGCCGATTTGTGAAGCCATAGTTATTGGTGAAGGACAAGCAACCTAGGATTCTTTGTAACGAGATAACTCAAAGATCACTAGTGAATTTCCTCCAACATCACAGGAGAAGAGTGGACGTCAGGATTACATCACCTGGAACCACTATAAAAATCTCTCTATTTACTTAATGCATTTAAATTCTCGCATTTAGTTTTTATCCATATCAACTCTTTGAATCTAGCAAATCGAAATCACACACATACACTAATGAGTATCTAATACTTAGTAACATATTTAACAACAAGTAACAAGGCTTAATTTTGATATTATTCCATTTGCACAAATTCAGCAAATCGAATGTCAGTAGACTCACTTGTTTATCGAGGAAGTTATCGAGGTCTCAGCAGACCATCAAGTACCAAAGTCAGTCTTTGAAGTTGCAGAATTTGTTAACTCCAAAGTTTTAAGTGTTAAGTTTATTCACCCCTCTAAACTTAACCAAAGCCTTTTCAAGGACCAACAATTGGTATCGGAGCAAAGGCTTACATTCGAAGGAATCCTACTTGTTGTGCTTGTGAAAATTCTTTAAAACTTTCTTTCAAGTTCTTGATTTTCAAGACTTGCATCATGGACAACACACGGTATGCTAGAACTATGTTGATGTGTTCTCTTGATAGATTTGATGAGTATAAGCGTCGAATGCGAGGCATATCTTGTCGCTACCCATGATGAGATGATGGATGTACTAATCGAAGGACCACCTGGAGATTACAAAGGCGAATGAGTGGGTGATGAATCGAGTACATTCTAAACCAAAAGAGAATGGAATGCGTAAGATGTAAAAAGAGCAAACCTCAACAACATTGCTATTGATATCATTTACGTAACCTTGGATAGCAATATGTACATGAAGGTCAAAGATTGCAAGATCGCAAAGGAACTTTGGGACAAGATTCACTTGATCTCTGTGAAGGCACCGATGCAATAAAGAAGAACAAAATCGGTGTAGCAGCGTAAAGAGGTTCCAAAAGTTCAAGATCTTCGCCAAATGAAACCATTGAGCAAATGGAGTCCAGATTCAATGCAATTCGGATGAACTCACCTCTTTGAGTGTAAGTTATTCAAAAGAGGAAGTAAACACCAAAATCTGGAAGCTTTACCTGCAAGAGATGTTTGGAAAATGAAGGGATCGCAATTGAAGAAATGAGAAAGTTGCATGAAGAAGATACCTTCAAATTGTTCTCTCGATCTTAAGGCCTATGAATTTAGCAAGAAGGTGGTGCTGAAATCGAAAAAAGAAGAGCCAAAGACCATCTGCATTGGTGCTTCACATCATGAAGAAACATCGAGGAGGACAGGATGATATGCTAGATGAAATGCAAGAGCAAATTGCCCCTCTTGAGCAAGAAAATCGAATAATGAAGACCTGGAAAGGCCCCTACAAGAAATTTCACAAAGAGGCCTCTCTGAAAGAAGGAAAGAAGAACCAAAGAAAGATAATGACTATCTATGCTTTCATTGCAAGAAACCAGGACACTTTGGACTGATTGTCCCGAGTTGAAACAAGGCAAGGAACACGATTATCTTTGCTTCAACTGTAAGAAGCCTGGACATTTTAGACTGATTGTCCGGACTCATCAAGACCAAAAGTCAACAAAGAAGACTTGGCAAGAAGGCTATGGTTCTTTGAAGATGAATCAAAGCTATGAAGTTGAAAGCCCGAAAAAGGAAATGAATCGATGACACTACATTGGTTTGCGAGATATGGTGGATTATGCTTTGATGGCTAATATGGATGAAATCGAGGAGGTATACAACATCAGATCTATAAACACTCTGCTGGAAGTGATTGTGAATCTACCGTGGTTCAAATCCTATAAATTTCGACAACAATGGGACTTTGGATGCCATCCTTAATCAACTGAGGATAATACAATCTGGTTATGAGGTTGTGAAGGCTGAAAAAGAAGCTCTTGAATTGGAAGTTGGAAGATTGAAAGCTGAATTAAGAGTTATCAAAGGTAAGGAAAAGGATGTTGGGCGAGAATCAAGATAAGTCTGCTTTGAATATCCAGAGACCCTCGAATCTATTTGAACCATCTTGTTCCTCAGCTGCATACAAATCTGGAAAGCCTTATGGCGATAGAACAGGGCTTGGATTTGGAACTCAGCAATCTAACAAGAGTGGATCCAGTAAGGTCACTGAACCTAGTTCCAGGATTGGTCCTAAGTTTGTACCTGCACTAGATCCAACTCCCAGTAAGGTTGCTGAAGCAGTAAAACCTAATGAGAATGCCTCAAGGAAGCAAAATCAGAAGTCTAAGAAGTCAACAGCTCCTAGTAAAAAGAATAAATCCAAAAATAGAGCTTCTTTGTGCCTTCCAAGCCCTCATCGATAGCGGACTGCTACCAAGTCTATTTGGACCACAAAAGAAAAAAAAGCAGAAATATTCCAAGGATAAGAATCCTAAATCCAAAAATGTTGATCATTCAAGGGATACTTATCTCGTGGGAAAGGTAGACTGCTCCTCTGCACGATAATGATTGGAATATTCCTGCATCTAATGCTAAGCTTGAGAAGTATAACCATACTACTAGGGTAAAACCTAGGCAATGGAATCAGCAGAGGACTTACACAAGACCCCAGCAGACTCCATATTACTGTATACATTCTAACAGACAAACACACCTATGGTTATGCAAATGTTTCTAACAACAAGAATCATTTCAAACAAAGACATTATGTACCAAAAGGCCGAAAACATATGTGGTTCCTACACAACCTCATTGTTAGAACTTATGGATGTGTGGAATACATGTATGAACCAAAGTATGAACCAAAGTATGACACATTTAGAGAAGACCTTATGGAAACATACCAAGGGTCATGCTTGCCATCGACCACTATGGACCCAAACAGTTTGGGTACCTAAAATGCATTAACTTTGTTTTGTAGGGTGTCCGGTACTTTGTGGTGGATGTTCCGGACACATGACAAAGAATAAGCACTGTCTAACAAACTTTGTGGCAAAAGATGGTCCACGGGTGAATTTTGGCAACAAAAATACACCTGGATAGACAAGAGGATATGGCACACTTATCAGAAATGTACTTACACTCAAGAATGTGGCATATGTGGAGGGACTGGACTACAACTTGTCGAGCCTTTGGACAATTTCGTGATATGGGATACAAGGTCACTTTTGACAAAAACAATTGTATTGTCATTAGTGAAAGAGGTGATCAAGTTGTACTTGCTTTGGTAGAAGGCAAATGAACATGTATGTTGTGGATTGGTCTCATCTGATTCGAAAACTGCTGATTGTGCATACCAAATCTGAACTCAATTGGTTATGGCACAAGAAGTTAAATCACTTAAACTTTGATGATATTAATCAGTTGGTAAAGAAGAAGCTGGTGGTTGGTTTACCTGAGATCACATTCAAGAAGGATGCTATATGTGATGCTTGTCAACAAGGTAGACAGATAAAGTCAAGTTTCAAATCAAAGACTAAACAATCAACTAATAGAGTGTTGGAGTGATGCACATGGATCTTTTGGACCAATAACTCCAACAAGTGTAACAGAAAGAAGTATACCCTAGTGGTTGTGGATGATTACTCTAGATACACTTGGGTGATATTCATGAACA
Organism: Gentiana macrophylla; assembly: GCA_026214975.1. Lineage (NCBI taxonomy): Eukaryota > Viridiplantae > Streptophyta > Magnoliopsida > Gentianales > Gentianaceae > Gentiana > Gentiana macrophylla. The sequence continues at coordinate 87,285,572 of CM047811.1, forward strand.
AGAAAAGTGAGACACTCCAAAGCATGCCTAATCTTTTGAAGAGATTACAAAATGAGAAAAGTTTAACAGTCATAAAGATAAGATCAAATCGAGTCTTGAATTTCTCAACAAAGTTATAAGAGATTATTGTGAGCAGAATGGTGTACTTCATCAACTTGTCTGCTTTGGTACACCTCAAACAAAATGGGGTTCTTTGAAAGAAGAAAGCAGGACATTAAAGGAAGCGGGAAGAACAATGATTTGTGAAGCATTGCTACTACGAAAGATATTAAATTTGAAGCGATAAATACAACATGCTATACACAAAAGCAGAACATCAAGAAACAAGAAGTCTTTGAAGACACCTTATGAGATCTGGAATGGAAGGATACCTAACATATCCTATTTTCACCCATTTGGAAGCAAATGTTTTATTCTAAATCATAAAGTTCATTTAAAAACATTCCAACCAAAATTAGATGAAGGAATTTTCTTAGGATATTCTTGATCAAGCAGAGCATTGAGTCTTGAACAAAGAACATCTGAAACATGAAGAAACAATCCATGTTTGTGTTTGATGAACCTAAGTTTTCTTGGTATGGAAGATAAAGAGTGTGAACTGCTTGAGAATCAACAAGTCACCGATCCAGTTGTGTTGAAGTTTTGGAATGATTCAATGACTTGAAAATTTCGACATCCCCTCTTGAGCACCCTGTTAATAATATTACGATGCAACAAGCGATGCAAAGACAAGGATCTCTTGAACCCCTATAGAAGAAACTACAGCAGACCCCACTGAAGATGAGGTTCCTGATAATCAATTTAACCAAAATCCACAATGGTTAAGGAATCACCCTGCTGAACAAGTTATTGGCAATGTACAGCAAGGTGTGAGAACTAGAAGACAACTGGAAGCTATGTTTACTTGTTTTCTATCTCAAATGGAACCTAAAGTTGTTGAAGAAGCAATTTCAGATCCAGATTGGATAATTGCCATGCAAGAAGAATTAAATGAATTTGAAAGAAATCAAGTTTGGATGAGAGTTGAAAGGCCAAGTCATGCAAATATCATTGGTACTAAATGGGTATACAGGAATAAACTTGATGAATCTGGTACCATTGTAAGAAATAAGGCCAGACTAGTTGCAAAAGGCTATTCTCAAGCAGAAGGAATAGATTTTGATGAGACATATGCACCTGTTGCAAGATTGGAAGCTATCAGACTATTCTTGGCACATGCTGCATTTAAGAACTTCAAAGTATATCAAATGGATGTCAAGAGTGCATTTTTGAATGGTATCATAGAGGAGGAAGTATATGTTCAGCAACCTCCTGGATTTGAAGTTAAAGATCAAGAAGATAAAGTGTATAGACTCAACAAAGCACTTTATGGATTGAAACAAGCACCAAGAGCATGGTATGAGACTCTATCTCAATTCTTGGTGGACAATGGTTTTACAAAAGGGACCATTGACAAGACACTTTTCAGAATCAGTGAAGGAACAAAGACCTACTGTGCAAATTTATGTGGATGACATAATATTTGGTTCTGAGAATGATTTACTTTGTGAAAAGTTTGCAAATCTAATGAAGAGCAAATTCTAAATGAGTATGATGGGAGAAATGAATTACTTTTTGGGATGCAAGTCAAACAAATGAAGGATGGAATCTTCATTCATCAAACCAAGTACACCAAAGAGTTCTGTGAAGAAGTCGGCATGGAAAATAGCACTAAGAATTCAACTCCTATGAGTACAAACATCGATTGGATGAAGATAAAGAAGGCAAAGATGTTGATCGGACTTTAATACGGAAGGATGATAGGCGATCTCATTGTATCTCTCTTTGCCAATGAGACTGATATATCCTTTGCTGTAGGTGTTTGTGCAAGATTTCAATCCAAACCTAAAGAAAGTCATTTAGGTGCAGTTAAGAGAATTCTCAAGTATCTTAAAGAGACTCTGGGAGTAGGTATATGGTATTCCAAGGAAGGAAGCTTCAAAGTAATATCCTACTCAGATTCGATTATCTTTGGATGCAAGATTGATAGAAAAAGCACCTCAGGAACACATCGGTTAATGGGAAATAGACTGGTCTCTGGTTTAGCAAGAAAGCAATTCTATTTCAACCTCCACTTCTTTGAAAATTTGAATACATTCTTTCTTTGGAAGTTGTTGTGCACAAGTACTATGGCTAAGACAAATGATTAAGGGATTATGGAATTGAAGAAAGGAAATTCCAATCATGTGTGACAACACAAGTGCAATTGCAATCATAGAAAATCTCTTTTGCACTCAAGAACCAAGCACATTGATGTGAGACATCATTTTATAAGAGATCATGTTGAAAAGAAAGATGTGGTGGTTCTATACATTCCTCATGAAGATCAACTTGTTGATATTTTCACTAAACCTCTTGTGGTGAAAGATTTGCTAAATTAAGGATTGAACTTGGAATTATAAAGATTGTGATATTCAACGATTGTCTTGGAATTCACCAAGGGATTAGTCTTTGCTATGTTGGGTGAGCTCACTTAGCAGATTAGTCATTGGTATCAACAATTCCATGTACTTATATTTGGACAATTGAGCAAATGAGGTTGCCAAAGGGATTGGTCTTTGTCATGTTGGGTGAGCTCACTTGATGATCGATCATTGGTATTAAACCTCATCTTGTATTATCAATTGAACAAAACAAGAAGAAAACAAGGATCAGCAGAGTACTCTTATCGCCAGTCAGTTTGAAGCCTACTTATCGCCAGATCTTTGAAGCCACCTATTTGAGGATACCCCTTTGAATGGAACGTTACTCAGTCAAAGTCATTAAAGTCAAAAAGCAGCTTGGCGGGATATTTATTCTATCTTTTATTACCACAGTCAAACCATCCAACGGTTACAAACGTTATGGAGGAGTAATGGGCCACGTGTCAACACAGCATTTATTCAGATTAATCGTGGTTACCTCAATATACGTGCAATGACAGTTTCAACTACCCACTGTCTATATAATCAGACTGTTACATAGCAGGACTCTCTACTTGCAATTTCTGCTTTATCTCTGCAAATCCTACTTGTGTGAACACAGATTTGAAAGCAATTCTTCTTTATCTTTTTCTTATTTCAATGGCGGAAAGAGTTGAAGTTCAAATCGAATCAAGCCAAAGTGTAAGAGGCTATGTTGTTGATGCAAACAGAACCGAATTGGCTATTAATATAGGTCGAAGAATAAGGAGGTTTGCAGGCTTGGAAAATATACTCAACATCAGATTAGACACAATTTCATACACCAATGTTATTGATTTCTGGAAGAATATAGTTATAGAAGAAGGAACTGAAGCATTTAAGACCACTGTGAATGGTGAGGAGCTTGTAATCTCCTCCAATCTACTGAGAGATATGAGTAGAGCAATGGTCATCTGCAGACAACAGGCACAATATAGAGTTGAGGAGCCTCATTGATGGATCTCTCGATACTAGAATGGCGAGTGGAGTGCCAATTGAAGTTGTCAATGAGTTAAGAACTGTAAGAAATGACATGCAACAGTTAAGAACTCAATTGGACAGGCAAGAACAGAGATTTGAAGAACTGATGAAGCTGGTAAATGATAACAGACAATCTTCTGATACAGTTGCTTCAAACTTTGCATCTACTCAAAATGCTATGAATGATTTGATACTAGATGTCAAGGGTATCAAAGTTGGAAATAAAGCCAAAGACAAGTCTCTAAAAGATCAGCTTGTTTCTATACATGAGAAACTTGACAAGTTTGCTGAAGCTCCTAAACTTGCTGAGCCTGCTGCTGCACAACAACCTGCTATGCCTGATCCCAAACTCACTGAAAGGATCAACAGACTGGAGGAGACCCTGCAATCAAGGATTACTTCACTTGATACTAGAACTGGAACTATGGAAGGTCAATTACACAGAGTGATAGTATCACAGGAAGCTATTCATGGCCTCATCTCACGTTTTGTTGATGATGTCACTAAGGGGGAAGAGGGCCAATCAGCTGCAGCAAAGGAGGCTGCAAGACTCTTTGCACAGAAAAGATGGATTGATGATACAAATGCCTTCAGGAGACCTGCACCTGGCAGAGTTCAGCTCACTGATGATCTCCTGTCACAATACAAGAAAGAATTTTATAACAGAAGGAGACCTTACCATGATATGGGATTTCATGAAGGCCTTAACTCTTTCTTGAGTTTGAAGTTTTGGGAGGCAAGGATTAAAGCTTTAAGAGCAAATACCAGAGGTAGAAGAAGTAGCAAAGGTGAAAAGGTGCTGCCAATTACAAAAGCAAAGGATTCACTGAATGAATTTAAGGAGCTGTATATGAAGTTTGGCTTCAGGGTGAATCAGATCAATCTTGTCCTGCCTGAAGCATGGAACTGGTGGAAACAAGTCAATTCCTATATTGATTTTACACTAATTGAGAATGAATGGATGACTGAAATGATAGAAGAGATCAGAGCCTATCAAGAGCAAGCTGAGAAGGCTAGAAGAGAAAGAGAGAAGAGACAGTAGATCAGCATATTTACATTATTTTATCTTTCTTTGATGCTAGATCAGAATCTTGTGAACAAATATTTATAATGAGAAATGACTGAATTTGTTCTGTTGTTGTTTTTATCTTTTTGCTTTGCTGATTAGGTGAGGTAGTGGCATCATCACCAAAAAGGGGAAATTGTTGGACTTATTTCTTAGTTTTGATGATGAGTGCCATACTAGTTGTTATAGTGCAAAGGCAAAAGATGTCTAGATAAAATGTATAAGTTTATTAGAGTTTGATTCATAAAAAGGTTTGATCAAACAAGCCTTTGTAAAAAGGTCATTGATTTTTTTCACAGACTAGTCTAGAGTCGATAGGGTAGTTAGGTCGATGGTGGTCCGGAACTGCCAAGAGGCCAAGATCGAAGGCTAAGGGATCAAACTTAGTATTTAAAGTCAAGGATATGGAATCGAGAATTTAGGCAAGTCTGTGATGACCTAAGCGATTACATATACCTTGTGTAGAAAGTCTAAGTTCCATAAGTTGGATGATGTTTGGAACTTGGTTATAATTAAAATGATGTAATCTAACTTCACAAATAAAAGTTGGATAAAAGGAATCAATTTGCATTATATTTTCTGAGACAAAAATATGATGTTCAAGCAGATGATTAGTTTTACACAGATCTTGAACTGGCGATATATACCTCGATTAATTCAAGATTATTGGAAAATTACATGGATAAGAACGACCAACTACTCTCGACCTATCAAGCAAATCAAAGGTGAGATTAAAAGACGTTAGGATGATCCATATTTTTATCCATTGGATACAAGTCAAAGGGTGGGATGATTTGCCTTTGTCAAAAGTAATCTGACGATTGTCGATCCCATGAATAGTGATGAGAATGCAAGTCTGAGATGGGACAAATACAAAGAACGGTCACATTTGAATTTCAAATGCAAGTCACATGCATTCCTACCTATAAATATAAGACTTTCAACTCAACAAATGATGATGAATTTTTGAGATAAACTTTAAGTGACAATATTGAAAGTGAAGAACACCTGCTTGAACTTCATCGAGCTTAAGGTCTTGATCTAGTTATTTTCTTCAAGTGCATTACGTGTTCAATTTGCATCAAGCATACACACTTGAAGGCGCAAGGCATTGATTATATCATCCTAATCAAGTCTGCCGAATTGAATCATTTATTTGATTCATTCTTTATTTTATAAAGAACTCTTGAAGACGATGAAGCATCCGTTAGTGTGAAAGGCTGTTGGTTTGTGGTGGAGTGGTGAAGAGGCAATTCTACCCTTCAAGTACCAGTGGAAGACTCGGGAGCAACAATCCTACATGTTCCCAGCCAGTTTGTGAAGCCATAGTTATTGGTGAAGGACAAGCAACCTAGGATTCTTTGTAATGAGATAACTCAAAGATCACTAGTGAATTTCCTCCAACATCACAGGAGAAGAGTGGACGTGCAGGATTACATCACTGGAACCACTATAAAAATCTCTCTATTTACTTTGCATTTAAATTTCGCATTTAGTTTTTATCCATATCAACTCTCTTGAATCTAGCAATCGAAATCACACACATACACTCTTGAGTATCTAATACTTAGTAACATATTTAACAACAAGTAACAAGGCTTAATTTTGATATTATTCCATTGCACAAATTCAAGAATCGAATCGGTAGACTCATCATTTTATCGAGGAGGCTTACGAGGTCTCAAGCAGACTCATCAAGTAAAAGCAGTCTTTGAAGTTTGAATTTGTTAACTCCAAAGTTTTAAGTGTTAAGTTTATTCACCCCCCCCTCTAAACTTAACCAAAGCCTTTTCAAGGGACCAACATAATCAGACCTGAAAATGGAGCTGAGTTTTAGCTCACTGACTTTTATGCTCAGTAGGGCATCAGACATCTTGTGTCAGCACACCTGAGCATAATGGTATTGTTCAAAGGAAACATCAACATTTGCTGAATGTTTCAAGAAGTCTGAGGTTCCAGAGTAATTTACCCATTGAGTATTGGTGTTTTTGCCTTTTACATGCTGTAAAATTTATTAATGCCACACATACATCACTGCTGAAGGAAAGTACTCCACATGAAGTGCTTTATGGCATTCCAGATCTAGAACTTGTGAGTATCTTGGAAATTCAAACACCTCCAAGGGTTCCATTCTTTTGGACATCACCAACAAAGATATCTTTGTTGCTAGAAATACTCAATTCCATGAGACTTATTTTCCTTTGTTTCAGCAGGTACTAGGCAGAGGAAGAGCTAGATATCTTGCTGATATGCCATTGCCATTACCAGTGATGGACAGTTTTGATGATCTGCTGAATGAGTCAGCAGCCCAGCCAGACACAGGGTCACCTGCAGCTGAGGCATCTAATAAAGATCATGATCCTGTCTGCTAGGCACCTGAACCCACACAATTGAGAAGATTCACGAGGATAAGGAAATCACCAAAATTTTATCAAGGTGGTGCTCATACAGTTTAGCAGACCCCACACCTTTTGAGTGAGATAATGAATCTGGAAAAACTTTCAGCAGAATATGCCAGATTCATTAATAACATTGATACTATTAGAGAACCTAAGACCTAAAATCAAGATATCAAGCATGTTGACTGGAAAGAAGCAATGTAAAAATAAATTGAAGCTCTACGAAAGACTCATACCTGGGAAGTAGTTTATTTTCCCCCAGGAAAAAAGCTCATTGGATGCAAATGGGTGTATAGAATCAAATATAATCCTGATGGTTCAGTAAAAAGATACAATGCTAGACTAGTAGCAAAGGGCTATACTCAGACATATGGCATTTATTATCAAGAATCTTTTTCTTGTTGTTAAGATCACCTCGGTTATGGCTTTGCTTGCAGCTGCAACAGCCAATAATTGGCATCTCCATCAGATGGATGTTAACACTGCTTTCCTGCATGGAGATATACGTGAAGAAGTATACATACAGCTGCTCCAGGCTGTGCAGCTCAAAACAAAATCAATTTTGCAAACTAACCAAATCATTGTATGGACTAAAGCAAGCCAGCGGACAATGTAATTGCAAGTTAACTGAATCATTGGAAGCCCAAGGATTTATTCAATCCAAAAATGACCACAGTTTATTTATATTGCTTCTTTATTGATTTAGGCCAGGACAGTCTTTTATTGATTTGTTGATATATGTGGATGACATAATAACAACAAGTCCTAGTGAGCAATTGATTCAGCAAGTCGAGGATGCCCTACATCAGCAGTTCACCATTAAAGACCTTGGAAAATTAAGATATTTCCTAGGAGTTGAGGCTGCTAGAAGTCCTGCAGGCATATCCATTTCTCAAAGAAAATACACACTCAACCTCCTAGAAGAATTGGGTGCTAAATCTGCTAAGATATCCATGGAGTCCTAACAGACTTTACAACATGGTGATTCACCCTTTTTAGAAGATAATACTGCATACAGATCACTAGCGGACTAATCTACCTCACTTTTACCAGACCAAATATAGCTTTTGTAGTTCAGCAGATGAGTCAATTTCTGGACAGTCTTACTGAAAACCACATGAAGGCAGCACATAGACTGAAGAAATATTTGAAGGCCAATCCAGGTCAAGGAATCTTATTTCCAACATAGAATAGCCTTGTCTTGAAAGTTCTTATAGACAGTGATTGGGCTGGCTGCATTGAGACAAGAAAATCAGTATCAGAATACATGATGTTTTTAGGACATGCTCCCATTTCTTGGAATGCAAAGAAACAAACCACTATAGCAAGAAGTTCATCAGAGGCTGAGTACAAGGTTACAGCCAATGCAGTTTGTGAACTCCAGGGGTTGATCTACATCCTACAAGATATGCAGGTTTCTGTTCAAATGCATGATGTGTTACTTTGTTACCATGCAGTGCCATGCACATTGCACATAACCCTATTTTTCATGAAAGAACAAAGCATATTGAGATTCACTGTCATGTTGTGAGAGACAAAGTCAAATATGGACTTGTCAAACTTCTTCTAGTCAACACCAAAGAACAAATAGCTGACATTCTCACCAAGGCCTTAGATGCACCCATCTTTACCTATATGCTAGACAACTTGGGCATTTCGAAGATATTTCAGAGTTCCAGTAGCTGAAGGGAATGTTGAGTGCAAGCTATTCATGAATCATTCACAACTTGAAGAAGGTGTACAGTACAAGGGCTGAAGGGAATGCTGAGTGCATTCTGCTGATGAACTCAGCAGACCACTGAAGACTCAGCAGGCTGCTGAGTAGTTTAGTGTAGGAAACGGTTATTCAGTTATATATTGTTGTAACCATTTGTAACTTACTTTTAACTGATTCATGAGGTGTATGAAACTATAAATACCCCATGATCATCATCATTGTAACTTAACTTGTTGATTTTAGTTCAATAATACTGATTCCGCATTTTATTACTTTCTGTTTGTAATTTACAAACTTCAACAAAATCCAGTCCTTTTCTTGATCATTTTTCCTTAGTCTTTTATGAATTTTTGTGATTAGATACTATTCTTGTGCTAACTCTGTTTTTAGCAGAAGAAACTTGAGAGTTTTCTTCAAGATTTTTGTTGATTTCAAAGAAACTTGTGAGTTTTTTGTGATTTTATTCTTTGTTCTGAAGTTAGAATCTTGTCCTTGATCAATTATTGTTCGTTTTTCTTGAGTTTATTTGGTGTGAATTTGTGTGATTAGATAATGTTCATGATAGCCATGGTAGCAAAGATTCAAGAACTGAGTCCTTATAGTCTGTTTTGTGTTCACCCCACCGAGAATCCTTCATTGATATTAGTTCAGTCATTTATGAAGGCTAACAATTTGATAACAAAGAATATGTTTGGGTTTATTGATGGTACAATCAAGAAACCAGATGTGAATTCTACTGATTTCAAGTCTTGAGGCAGTGTGACACAATGGTCAGAACTTGGATCTTGAATTCAGTGGAGAATACAATTTCTCAAAGTTTGATGTACTTCAAGAGTACTCAGGCAGTATGAAGGAATCTGGTTGATATGTTTGCAAGTGTTGACGCTTTCAGATTGTCATAAATTCAGGAAGAGATGAATTCATTAAAGCAAGGAGCATATTCTATGAATCAATATTTCATAAAACTGATGGTTCTTTGAGAAGAAATTAAGATTATCGGGACAATTCTTGTTTGCACTTGTGAGCCTCAGTGTCATTGTGATGCCATAAAAACTTTGTTGGATCACATGGCAACAAAACATATGATGAAGTTCTTGAAGGGATTGTGGGATGAATTTGAGCCAATGGTGTTTCAAGCCATGTTAATGGTGCCTTTTTTTGGGATCCAAGATGTCTTTTTGATGGCAATTAAGTTTGAAAGGCATAAGACCTATATGAAGAACAAAGCAAGAAATCAGGACTCCACAATCTTGATGATTTAGGAAGCAGGACATGTCATAAATGACAAAGTTGATCAAACTAGGGCCAGATGCAGTCAGTTCAGCAAAACAGTCAAAGAATCTACCTACAATTTGTTTACGACTAATTTTGTGGTTTATATCGAGTTACTTCGTAACAATATCTTCCGTGTTTTAGTGTTTTTTTTTTTATAGAAAATCACTTGCTAAAAGGATAAATTGAGAGATTGGAGTTTGAAATGTTTAAAAGTGAAGAATCGAGTTGTTTACGTAGTTTTTATGTGTTTTTGTACGATTTTACACTTTGCTCGTTTCTATCGCCTTGTAGGTATGCTTGCATGTTGTGAAAGGAGCTAGAACGGTGTTTGATTGAAGATTAAAGGAAAGAGAAAGATGCAAGTTTGAGATTGGCATGAAGGTTTATATGGCTGAACTGGCGTCCATTGCATCCATCCAGTGGACGGGCGTTTGAAGGATCAGACGGGCGTCCAGAAGGCTTATTCGATTCAAAGAAGAAAGGTCCTAGGTGGGCGGCGCCCACTATTCGCATCAAGCGCCCAGGAGGAGATATTTGATTCAGAGTTGTGGAAATTTCAGCGGATTTAGCGTCCATTTTTGTATAGGACGGGCGTCCAAGAAGACTCGGCCCGACTCGATGAATTTTGTGAAGCCTGGACGGGCGTCTACCTGTCTGGACGGGCGTCCAGTAGCCGACCTAACCCTAGCCGCCTTAAAAATCTATAAATAGCAGCGCATTCTAAACCCTAAAATCAGATTTTTACACACAAAAAAACACACAGCGGCCGCACATCACATTCAGAGCAAACAAGGAGATGAATTCTTCCATCCCAACAATCATGATCACCAATATGATTGTTGGCTAAGCAATTCGCGGTGGGACAACGGAGGAAACCAATCAACAACTACACCAACTAGAGAATTTTTAGCTATATCTTGGTGAGTTAAATTTATGGTTTTTCATCAATTGGATATTGTTATATTATTTATGTTTTATTTGAATCGAGAGATCGATGAAACTATCTTTTTGATTGAATTTATATGAGAGTATTGTTCAAGCTTTGATCTTTTCAATTGATGCAATTAATTGTAATTCAAGAGATTGTTTATGATTAATTGAGTAAAGTATTGGAGACAATCTCATGATCGTGTTATGCATGTTAGTTTAGTTTTGCTTGAGAAAGAAAACGAAACCCTAGAAATTGATTAAAGAGATTTAATCGAATTCGTGATTTGATCATTACTAAAAATCGTATCTTTAGTGCACAATCTAGTTGGGGTTGGTTAGTTGATTGGTGGATTCTAGTTGCCTTGCCGTTCTTTTAATTATTTGATAAACCGATTCGTTCATATCAAATTTTGTTGCTAAGTTTAGTTATTTTAAAAACCCTAGCTTTTACCTACTGTTTTCTGCATATTTTCTGTTTTTAGATCGTAATCGGACGCCCGTCCACATCAGTGAACGCCCGTCCAGTGTCGTTTTTGTTCTATTTTCTGTTATTTTCTGTTTCTAGTCATAGTTTTTAGATTATAATTAATTTATACCTTAGTTTTAGGTAGTAATCTGTGACATAATCGATATATTAACTGCACCTTAATCCGATAAACATTCGATTCCCTTAGGACGACCCATCAACACCTTTACTACGAGCCTTGCACTTGGGGTGTTCCGGTAATTATAAATTTAAAACGAGTTTTTATCGAACACAATTCTAGAGCCAAGAATCTTAAGAAAGTTCAATTCAGTTTCTATGTTTTAAATGGCCATACCGAAGATAGGTGTTACACAAAATATGGCTACCCTCCTAGTTTTAAGTCCAAGAGAGCTAATATGGAAGATCAAGCAGGTGCATATCAATGTGCTGATGAAGGAGATCAGGATCTTGGGTCAGCTAAGTCAGGATTTCAAGGTCTTACTACACAATAGCTAGAGAAATTGATGACCATGCTGAATTCTTGTTAGGAACATTTTATTATGTTTTGATGATGGCCATACTAGCTGTTATAGCAAGCCTGAAATAAGTTAGAATTCTCTACTTAGAGTCTGACATATTGTATAAGTTAAGTCAGACAAGTACAGTACTAGTTGGTAGGACGGCAAAGTAAAATAGACATTCGGCAGAGTGAAGCCAGCCAAGTACATGCAGAGAAGCAATGAAGACTTAATGGTATGACTTATAACCAAGGAAGTCTGTGATGACCTTGGATAAGTCTAAGTTATGGTTCAAGTGATGAAACTTAATGTTCAAATATGGTGTACACTGATCTCACCCAAACCAATGATCAGTGAAGTACAAAGATTCTCCTTAAACTTAAGTGATGAAGGAAACAGTGAATCGACAGAGTAAACTGACTTTCGGCTAAGTGAAGTAGAAAACAGTGAAGGAAGATCTAAACGGAAAAGTCAGATGGATCACTCGACCGTTCAGAGAACGGCGAAGTAATCCTTACCAGAACAGAATTGAAATATGATGAAGATTCAGAGGATCATGCATTTAATGTACAATCAATAGAGGATCAATCAAGGACGGATTTTCTGCTATATATTTGAAGAAAAATCAGATCACTGAAATCAAGGAGAATGTAATTAAGGGGGAATCAAGAATAAAATCAAGGATTATTCCCCTCATTAATATAGCCAACGGACGGAATTTCAAATCAAGGATACTCAAGGCTATAAATAGAAGGCATTGTGATGCATGAGATAATAACAACGATCAGAAAAAGAAAACCAAGCAGAAACTCTGTCAATTTGAAAAGCCTTCTCTATGAACTTACAAGGATTCATCTAGAGATTAACTCAGACATCAGAACTACAATTTTATATTTAGCACTGAGATTGATCAATCAAGTTTGTGAATCTCATTCACAATAAATCAAGCAATCTGAATCGAGAAGTCATCCGAGAAGGAGTTGTGTTTGTGATAGTCTTTGAAGGATTTGATCTCAAGGAGAGCGTGAAAGAGATGAATCATCAAGCCATTGCGACCAAGGAGTGATAGTCTTGTAGATTGTGAAGCTTGGGAAGTCAAGGACAATCTTACTATTGTATCTGTGAAAACAATAGTGAATTCCTCTAATCATCACAGGAGAAGAGTGGATTAAGGGATTACACCACCCTGAACCACTATAAGCCTTGTGTCAATTTACTTTCTGCAATTTACTTTACTGCACTCATTTAATTGCTTACGTTATACCTTATATCTGTGAATGTATAAACTGCTTTGAAACAATCTAGTAAGAAGGGACTTATCCGCTGCCCAAAAGCTTTTAATCACAAGATATGTTTTTGAAACTCCACTATAGTCATTCACCCCCTCTTCTGACTATAGTTTTACCCTTCTCTGGGACCAACAATTGGTATCGGAGCAGTGTTCCTAGTATCAGAACCTGTTCAGATCTAATTTCTGGTAACAAAGAGATCACATATTTTCAAAGTAGTTTTCAAATCTGAGTTTTCTATTCATTCACATATAGATCTCTTATTTGTACTTATGGATTCCTCAAACTTTATGTCAAAAGTACATGTTTTCAATGTTAACAATTTTGATGAATATAAAATAAGAATGTTGTCTCATCTTGCAGCAACTCATGAGGAGATGCTGGATGTAATTAATGATGGCCCAATCACAATCATGACTGTGGTATCCAGGAGAGCGAATCAAGATAAGGAAGTAGACAAACCCAAGAAAGATTGGACCAAGGACGACAGGAGAAGAGCAAATCTAGACTTTGTTGCAAAAGATATGATTTTGAAGACTCTAGATAGCAATATGTTCATGAGAATCAAAGATTGCAAAATAGCAAAGGAGATGTGGGACAAGCTAGCAAGCGATAAATGAAGGATCTCAAGCAAATCAAAGAAAACAAATTATCTCATTGCAAAAGCGAAATTTGAAAATTTCAAAATGAAGGTGGTGAATCCATTGATCAAATGGACAACATATTCTCAAGCATCATCAGTGAACTGCAACAGCTTGGACACACATATCCCCAGAAAGAAGTATGCTTAAAGATCTTGAGAGGCTTACCTGAAAGATGGAAGATCATAACATCGATGAATCGGAGGAACCACAAACCTTGCAAACACCGACACTCGACTCGATGTCCCAACTCAAAGCTCATGAATTGAATCGAGCGGTGAAGATGGTGCTCCGGCAGACACACAAAAGCCACTTTGACCGATAGCACCTCAAAAAGTAACCTTGCGATTGTATCAGCAAAGAGACACATGAACTTAAAGAACAGGTAGCTTTATTAGTTAAACGTTTTGACAGGTTTAGCAAAAAGAAACCATTCAAAGGAAGCTCATCATCAAACAAGAGGTCAAGTTCAACCAAAGACATGAAGAAGAAAGATGATGAATACAGATGCTTCAATCGCAACAAGAAAGGTCACTTCAAGGTGATTGTCCCAAGAAAATGATAAAGATGATGAAAAGAAGAAATACAAAGCATCCAAAAGAGGAAAGGCAATAAGGCACTCAAATTTGAATCTAGCAAGTGAAAAGAATGAAGAATCATCCGTAATGACTCGGATGATGTTGATGATGAAGAAGACAGCTCAGACAATGAAAAAGCATGTCTATGCCTCATGACCAAAGAATTAGATGAATATGAAAGTGATAGTCCAGACATTGAGAAATCAAGTGTATGTCTAATGGCCAAAGAATCAGATGAAACTGAGGTAACATCTAGCTCTTACTCTTCATCAAATGCATCCACATCTGACACTGCACAATCTTCTATTCTCCTATTAAATCCAGCAGATCTAGTCCAAAATCTCATGACTAAATTTGATGAAATTGAAAAGAATCATGAAACTCTGAAAAAAGAATGCAAGGATCTAAGAAAGGAAAATAAAAGATTAAAGAAAGAACTGGATAAAGCAAAATTTGAACTAACTAGTAAGGAGATCTACTCAAATGATCAACAAACAAAGAGAGGTTCATACATCCGTTGTTGACATCGATTGAGAAAATCCCCATACCAGTTAAGTTCACAAACGAACCAGTTTACAAACCCTCAAAAAGGTTCGGATCGAGATCCGGTCTTGGCTATAATGATCGAGGATGAGAGTAGAAACAATGGTCAACACGATTCGAATCCAGGATTAACATTGAACCAAAATTCGTAGTGGATGCGGACCATGGTTTCAACCATTCATCCTGCATCGGTGAAGTCAAAACCAAGGCTGATAAAGCAATGAGACTAAATCATCAATCCAGTCAACCAAAAGCAAGGACTTTCTGAAAGGTAAAGGAAGACTTTATCCTTCAGAGGATGATTGGAATGTTGCACCTCCAAAATACAAGAAGAAACCATTCTATGATATGCATCATTTGTTCAAGAAAAATCAATCTAGGTATGTTCCTAGACACATGAAGCAACATAAGTTTCCCACTGTATATTGGAAAGTGAAGAAGGATGCAAATGCACGAAAAAGTAGAGAAAAGTATCAGATACCTTCAGTAGAAGTATTAGAAGTTATTCTGCCATGCCTTATATATATGAAGTTGATGACTTTAACTACCCAAAAAGAAGATCATTTAGGTATACACTTGGAGTAGGAGGCATGACTGCTAACAGGTATGGACCCAAACAGTGTTGGGTACCTAAACTTAATTAATTTGTTTTGTAGGATGTTTGGTACATAGACAGTGGATGTTCCAGACACATGACAGGAAACAAGAGATGACTCACTGACTTCAAAGCATTTGATGGATCCAAAGTCACATTTGGAGGCAAAGAAAACCCTGGCAAGATTAAGGGGGAAGGCACAATGCTCAAGAACAATTTGAAGATTCAAAATGTGGCATATGTCAAGGGACTTAATTTCAATCTGATGAGCATCAGTCAATTTTATGACAATGGCTACAATGTGCACTTCAACAAGGAAGGATGCAAATTCATTCACAGCCAAACCAACACAGTAGTACTTGCAGGAAGAAGAAAAGATAACATGTATGTGGTAGATTGGAAAACAGCCAAAGCTGAAACATGTTTGTTAGTCAAAAACAAAAAATCAACCAGCTGGATCTGGCATAGAAGACTAAACCACCTAAATTTCAAGACCATCAACAAATTATCAAAGAACAAATTAGTTGAAGGCACACTGAGATCACATTCAAGAAAGAAAGTCTATGTGATGCATGTCAGAAAGGGAAACAAATCAAAAGTTACTTCAAGTCAAAACCCTATCAATCAACAACAAGAATTCTACATCTGCTGCATATGGACCTGTTTGGACCAGTCACACCAGTAAGTGTAAGTGGTAAGAAATACACCCTAGTAGTGGTGGATGACTACTCAAAATACACCTGGACCATTTTTATGAACAAGAAGAAAGATATACTCAAAAGGCTACCAGATTTGCTGAGAAGACTTCAAAATGAGAAAGAACTGAAAATTATCAAGATCAGATCAGATAGAGGCACTGAATTTCTTAATGCAATTATCAGGACCTATTGTGAAGAAAATGGAGTATTGCATCAATTATCTGCAGCAGGAACCCCACAGCAAAATGGTGTAGCAGAAAGAAGAAACAGAACTCTCAAAGAAGCAGTCAGAACAATGATTGCAGAAGCATGCCTGCCAAAGAGATTTTGGGCTGAAGCAGCAAACACAACATGCCATACATAAAACAGATCAATTATCAACAAACATCATGGAAAGACTCCATATGAAATATGGAATGGTAGAAAACCTAATATCTCATATTTGCATTGTTTGGATCAAAATGTTTTGTTTTGAACAGGAATCAGCTGCATGCCTTTGATGAAAAGGCTGATGAAGCAATCTTTATGGGATACTCAGACACCAAAGAAAGCATTTGAGTACTCAACAAAAGAACATTAGTGATTG
Organism: Gentiana macrophylla; assembly: GCA_026214975.1. Taxonomy (NCBI): domain Eukaryota; kingdom Viridiplantae; phylum Streptophyta; class Magnoliopsida; order Gentianales; family Gentianaceae; genus Gentiana; species Gentiana macrophylla. Next base: position 87,302,334 of record CM047811.1, read on the forward strand.
AACAATCAATACATGTAGTCTTTGATGAACCAAATACAAATGGTGAAAGTCTTCAAGAACAAGATGAAGAAGGAGCACAAAGACAAGTGTATATGAATACAACATTACCAGCAACTATTCTGCATCACAATTTTGGAAATCAAGATGAGCCACAAGTCATTACAACTGAAGAAAAGCGCTTTAACCCTGGAAGCACACATGCGTAACTGAAGGTCGTAGAAGCACCAAGTGAAGAACAACTTCAACCTGACCTAAATTGGCTAAGAGATCATCCTGAAGAACAAGTTATTTGAGACATTCACACAGGAGTGAGAACCAGAAGACAACTGGAGCATATGTTAACATGTTTTCTATCACAAGTGGAACCCAAGACAATAGATGATGCAATTCAAGATGCAGACTGGATCACAGCCATGCAAGAAGAACTAAATGAATTTGAAAGAAATGAAGTCTGGGACTTGTTGACAGACCAGAGACAGCCAATATCATTGGAACAAAATGGGTATTCAGAAACAAGATGGATGAGCAAGGAACAGTTGTCAGAAACAAAGCAAGGCTAGTTGCAAAAGTCTATTCTCAAGCAGAAGGAATAGATAATGATGAAACATTTGCACCAGTAGCAAGATTGGAGGCAATCAGACTCTTTCTAGCTTTTGCTGCACACAAAGATTTCAAAGTCTATCAAATGGATGTCAAGAGTGCATTTCTGAATGGAATTTTGGAAGAAGAATTATATGTGGAACAACCCCCTGGTTTCCAACTCAAAGGAAAATAAGACAAAGTATACAAACTAAAGAAAGCTCTTTATGGACTTAAACAGGCACCCAGAGCCTAGTATGAAACACTATCTCAATTTTTGATCAAGAATGGATTCAATAAGGGAACTATAGATAAGACTCTATTCAAATTAGAGGAAGGAACAAGCACATTGCTAGTACAGATCTATGTTGATGACATCATCTATGGATCAGAGGATGATAAGCTGTGTGAGAAATTTGCAAACCTGATGAAGAGCAAATTTCAGATGAGCATGATAGGAGAACTGAATTATTTTCGTGGCCTTCAAGTAAAGCAAATGAAGGATGGAATTTTCATTAGTCAAGCCAAGTATACAAAAGACTTGATACACAAGTATGGTATGGACACAAGTGGCACAACAGATACACCAATGTGTGCAAGAGTCATACTTGGAAAAGATGAAACTGGAAAGGATGTTGATCAGAAAATGTATAGAGGAATCATTGGATTCCTACTATACTTAACTGCAAGAAGACCTGATATAGCATTTGCCGTAGGAGTATGTGCATGATTTCAAGCTCAACCAAAAGAATCACATCTTCTAGCAGCCAAAAGAATAATCAAATACTTGAAAAACACTGTTAATGTTGGAATTTGGTATCCAAAAGATGGAGGATTCAAGTTGATATCATATTCAGACTCTGACTATGATGGATGCAAAATAGATAGAAAAAGCACCTCTGGAACTTGTCAAATCCTAGGCAGCAGACTAGTTTCATGGTTTAGCAAAAAGCAAAACTCCATATCTATATCAATAGCTGAAGCAGAATATATAGTAGCAGGCAGTTGTTGTGCACAAGTACTCTGGATTAGACAACAGCTAAGGGATTATGGAGTGGAGGAGAAAACAATTCCAATCATGTGTGATAACACAAGTGCAATATCTATTACTGAAAATCCAGTGTTGCATTCAAGAACAAAGCACATTGATGCGAGACATCAATTTATCAGTGATCATGTTGAAAAATAGGATATCATTCTAAAATACATATCCACTGAAGATCAATTGGCTGACATCTTCACAAAACCACTCAGTCATGAAAGATTTAGCATGTTGAGAACGGAGTTAGGGATGATTGAAATCGACTAAATACCAAAGAGCGGCTAACTGGAGTAATCATCTAAGTGACTTCATCAGCTGCTTAAACCTTTGCCATTACAGGAGATGTAGCAGGTAAGGCACTCTCGGCGAAGTTAACTTCACTGATTGTTAGGAACAGTCAAATAAAGCGGCACAGTGAAAGAGTCACTACACCGGCTAAGTGGCCAGCCAAGGCACTTCACCGAAATAAAGATTGGAATCATGGGTAAATTGTAGTGTGAACATAATCAACTTTTTTACACATGTAGAATAAGGGAATTATGGAAGATTATTCTATGGCTGATTACACACGTGGAGATCAACCTATAATCATAGAGGTAACCATATTATCTTTCGAATTACAAACACCTCGATTCTCGGGCTCTATCATTACTTACCTCAATCCACTCCCCCACTTCACTCGAATATCATGATTTACATACACAAAATCACGCCATTATGTCATAAAAACCTTCCACATTCAAACCACGTTCACACTACCCAAATCATCCTATATAAACAATACTTAGAAGATTTTCAGAAATCTTTACACTCTTTTGCAAATTACAAACCCTACTTTTGATTCTCTCTGAAAACTCAAAGTGTTCTAAACATCAATCACTTATCAATGGCTTCATCTTCCATAATTTCTCCCACTGAAAAATTCTATGAAAAATCAATCATCACTGGTTTGTTTTTCAAACCTGAACACTATCTCTCTTTCTGTGACAATGATGCAAAAGCTCAACGTTTGGTTGATTGCTGTTCAAATCTGGGGTTAATGACCTTCCTAAACCCCCCAATCACTGGAATCTGCTATGAAAATTTGATCGCATTTTGGAAAAATGCCAAGTTTGTGCCCAGCCCAAAGAAAACTGAGGTCGATTGCATAAAAAGTTCAATCTTTGGGAAAGAGGTAGTCATAACGCCTGGTCTTCTCAATAGGTTCCCACACCTACCAATAATAGGACCGGCTAATGTAAAGTTTGTGAAGATTGACATCATGAAATTCTGGGCTGAGATAGCCAAAAACCCCAAGAAAAACAGCAAAACATACAATCTCCCTAGATCAACGCTAAAACTTCCGTTTGCTAAATTTGTATCGATCATCACCAAGAATATCGAAGGCAGAAAAGGGTCAATGGAAAACTTAACTGAGTTGCGGATCAAACTGATGGCTATTATCTACGAAGGTACCAAATTCGACTGGGCAACATTTGTATTCAATAGATTGAAGGATCAGATTCAAAAGGAAATTGATTTATCAACTACGGCACCAAGCAAGGGTTTGCAGAAGAAAGGTGATTTCTGGGAGAGAAAATCATATGGGTTCCCTCTTCAACACCTGTTTAACGCATTGAAGGTACAACCTACAAATTTGCAGCCTCCACACAGGTCTAAGGTAATGTTTACCTACATCAAGGCATCCATGAAACCCAAACCCATTGCTGGGAGCAAAAGAAAACAACCTGAAAGCAGCAGATCAGGAGTGGGATGAAGAACCAGATCCCAGATGGCACAAGAGAACACCTCAATGACTGGTACCAGCAACATGAATGACCCTGTGACAATCAGTGATGATACAACAGCAGAACAAGAAAAACAACAAGAGGAAATCACCTACCTGGAGGAAGGTGAGGAAGGATATAGAATTACTTCATCTGAAGACGAAGATATGGATGAGGAAGAAGCTGAGGCAGAGGATGAACATTCTGAAGGTGACCATCTTGAAGCTGATCCGGAAACCATAGAGACATCTGATGATGATCTAACTCTTCAAGAGGTACTTTTCAAGAGCCTCAACAAAGTTGTCGAACAGCCGAGTGAGCCAGCTGATCAAACTCACTTCGCTGAACTTGTCAACTCCCCCACTATTGACCAAGGGGGAACACCAGCAGAAGAAGATGGAAAATCAAGTATTCTTCCACAACCCCTCAATGATACTAAGGTTGAAGAGGAATAAGAGGAAGGACAAGAAAGAGTGGAAGAAAAAGGAGAAGAAACAGAAGATAAACAGGAAGAGGAGGAAGAGGATGAGGATGAGGAGAAAAACGAAAAAGAGGAAGTTGTAGATGAAGAGGAGATTAATGTGGCACCAGAGGAAATCAATCCAGAAAGAGTCTTCAACCTGGACATTCAACCCCTCATTGTGGACATGGAAAGACAATATCACAGCAGGCAAAACCTGAAGACTGCCTTAAGGAGTGGAGCAACCTCCTTCAACCACAAGATTGAAGCTCTCATCAGTCATATCAAGATACAAGATGAGGTAATGGAAAGACAAGGAAACTTGCTTTGCAACCTCCAGCAACTTATCCCTCGTCACGTTCAAACCAACCTTGAGTTTCATGCTGAGACGATTGACAACAATCTCAAACCTTTGGTAGACACTTTAAATGCTCACACTCATCAAATTCAGCATCTAGATGAGATCATGGAGCACTCTGGGAAACAACTTGACACCCTTCTCAAAATTGGGGAGGCAACCAACAAGAAACTGGAGAAAAAGTATGGTCCTCTCCTTGAGTCTGATGCAGCAACTGCAAATCTTGAAGCATGTTTTGGTGCTGCCAAAAAGGGGGAATGAGGCTCAAAGCCTGAAAGCTCCAGTGAAAAGAAGGCAAGCCCAACAGAAAAGGGCAAGGGCAGCAAAGCAAAGGCATCAGTGAAAAGGAGGCAAGCCCAACAGAAAAGGGCAAGGGCAGCAAAGGCAAAGACATTAGGTTTGAAGAAATGAAGAAGTAGACCTTATACTTAATTTGAATTATTTCTATTTGCCTTTGTCTTTGAATAAAAAGATGCAATATCTTATTGCCCTTAAATGGATGAATAAAATTATTGAGTTTTTATTCTGTTAATTATTATGAATTTGACTTACTTATGTTCAGGCTTATGAGGGTTTTGGCATCATCAAAAAGGGGGAAATTGTTAGGAACATTTTATTATGTTTTGATGATGGCCATACTAGCTGTTATAGCAAAATTGAAACAAGTTAGAATTCTCTGTATAAGTCTCTACTTAGAGTCTGACATATTGTATAAGTTAAGTCAGACAAGTACTGTACTAGTTGGTAGGACGGCAAAGTAAAACAGACATTCGGCAGAGTGAAGCCAGCCAAGTACATGCAGAGAAGCAATGAAGACTTAATGGTATGACTTATAACTAAGGAAGTCTGTGATGACCTTGGATAAGTCTAAGTTATTGTTCAAGTGATGAAACTTAATGTTCAAATATGTTGTACACTGATCTCACCCAAACCAATGATCAATGAAGTACAAAGATTCTCCTTAAACTTAAGTGATGAAGGAAACAGTGAATCGGCAGAGTAAACAGACTTTCGGCTAAGTGAAGGCAAAAACAGTGAAGGAAGATCTAAACGGCAAAGTCAGATGGATCACTCGACCGTTCAGAGAACGGTGAAGTAATCCTTATCAGAACAGAATTGAAATATGATGAAGATTCAGAGGATCATGCATTTAATGCACAATCAATAGAGGATCAATCAAGGACGGATTTTCTGCTATATATTTGAAGAAAAATCAGATCACTAAAATCAAGGAGAATGTAATTAAGGGGGAATCAAGAATAAAATCAAGGATTATTCCCCTAATTAATATAGCCAACAGACGGAATTTCAAATCAAGGATACTCAAGGCTATAAATAGAAGGCATTGTGAGATGATAATAATAACAACGATCGTAAAAGAAAACCAAGCGAAACTGTCAATTTGAAAAGCCTTCTCTATGAACTTACAAGGATTCATCTAGAGATCAACTCAGACATCAGAACTACAATTTTATATTTAGCACTGAGATTGATCAATCAAGTTTGTGAATCTCATTCACAATAAACTGAAGCAACTGAATCAGAAGTCATCTGAGAATGAGTTGTGTTTGTGATAGCTGTTGAAGGATTTGATCTCAAGGAGCAGTGAAAGAGACTGAATCACTGAAGCTGTTGCAGCCAAGGAGTGATAGTCTTGTAGATTGTGAAGCTTGGGAAGTCAAGGACAATCTTACTATTTTATCTGTGAAAACAATAGTGAATTCCTCCAATCATCACAAGAGAAGAGTGGATTAAGGGATTACACCACCCTGAACCACTATAAGCCTTGTGTCAATTTACTTTCTGCAATTTACTTTACTGCACTCATTTAATTGCCTACGTTATACCTTATATCTGTGAATGTATAAACTGCTTTGAAACAATCTAGTAAGAAGGGACTTATCCGCTGCCCAAAAGCTTTTAATCACAAGAAAAGTTTTTGAAACTCCACTATAGTCATTCACCTCCCTCTGACTATAGTTTTACCCTTCTCTGGGACCAACAATTCTGATTCCTCTGGACATGAAGTTAACCAAATAAATACAGTGAACCAACATTTTTTACCTGTTCAGGGATCATGTGACATTTGTATGGTAAAACATATTCAATGGATCTTGGACTCTGGTGCCACGGATCACATTGTATATTCTCTAGAGAAATTCAGTCATCCAAAGCATGTATCTAACATGAGAGTGAGATTACCTAAAAGCAATAATATACAAGTAAGACACATAGGACAAGTGATGATAAATTCTCATCTGATCTTGCATTATGTGTTGTACATTCTTGGTTTTGAATATAATCTGATGTCTTTACCATATGATAGCATGACTTGTGTTTTGTTTTCCCTATGAAAAAATTGAAAAAGAAACATTTTCCTTTAATCAGTATTGTTGTGAATTGTATTTTTGACCATGTGCATGTGGATATTTGGGAACCTTTAAGGAATCCCACAATGAATGGCCAACAATATTTTTTAATTGTTGTGAATGACTATTCTAGATTTACATGCGTATTTCCTATGAGACATAAGTATGAAGCTTTTGAGTTACTTAAATTTTTTGTTAAGTTTGTTCCAGCTTAGTTTAATAAAGTTATCAAAGTAATTAAATCTGATAATGGGGATGAATTTCACATGACCTCATTTTATGAACAACATGGCATTATTTATCAAACCTCCTGTGTAATTACACCTGAACAAAATGATATTGTTGAGAGAAAACATCAGCATCTGCTGAATTTAACCAGAGGTTTGAGATTTCAAAGTAATATGCCCATTGAGTATTGGGGATATTTTTTATTGCATGATGTTAAACTTATTAATGCTACACCTATACCATTGGTGAAAGAAAGCACTTCTTATGAGGTGTTGTATGTCATAAACCAGATAATTTTGTGTTTAAGCTTTTTGGTTGTTTGGCTTTAGAACCAAATTTGATTCTAGATGCTGGTCTTGTGTTTACCTAGGTAATTCAAACACCTTTCAACGGAGCCATTTTTTACATATAACCAACAAATATATCTTTGCCGCAAAAAATTCTCAATTTCATTAAACTATGACAAACAATTCTCAATCACAACAATCAAAACATTGCTAGGAGCTGCAGCAGCCAAAATCTGGCACCTTCACCAAATGGATGTGAACACTGTCTTTCTACATGGAGATTTACATGAAGAAGTCTACACGCAGCTTCCTCTAAGTTTTAGTTTTGAAAAACCAAATCAAGTTTGCAAATTAATAAAATCATTATATGGCTTAAAGCATGTCAACACACAATGGAATTGCAAATTGGCAAAGTCCTTAGAGAGTTAAGGGTTTGCTCAATCTAAGCATGATCACAGCTTATTCACCAAAGGGTCAGGAAAAAACTTCATTGCCTTACTAGTTTCTGTAGATGACACATAGCAGAAAGTCCTAACCTGGATCTCATCCAACAAGTGAAAGACAACTTATATAAACAATTCACCATTAAAGATTTGGGTAAGCTGAGATGATTTTGGGCATTGAGACAACCAAAACACCTCAAGGAATTTCTATTTCACAAAGGAAATATATCTTGAATATTTTACAAGAATATGAGTTCTTAGGTGCCAAACCAACCAAGACTCCAATGGAATCCAAGCAAAACTTTCAGCATGGAGATCTAACTTTGCTAGATGACAATACCGCATACATATACATGGTTGGAAAAGTGATCTATCTTACCTTCACTAAACCTGATATAGAATTTGAAATTCAACAACTTTAGTCAATTTACACCAACTGAATATCACATGCAAGAAGCTCATAGGCTTCTAAGATACTTGAAAGCAAATCATGGTCAAGGGATTTTCTTCCTAGCTTATAACAACGTCACCCTTAGTGGGTTCACTGACAATGATTGGACAAGTTGTCCTGAAACCAGAAGATATTTAGCAGGGTACATGATGTTTTTAGAAGATGCTCCCATATATTGGAAGGAAAAAAAATAGACAACCATTTCCAGAAGCTCATCTGAAGCAAAATATAGGACAATGGCAAATTCTACATGTGAAATTCAATGGCTTCTATACATCTTGCAAGATTCGCAGCTGTTTTATTCTGTGACAATGCGAGTGCTCTTCACATTGCTAACAATCACGTGTTTCATGAAAGGACAAAACACATTGAGATTGACTGTAATGTTGCCAAAGGCAAAGTGAACCCGGGCTTAATCAATCTTCTACCTGTTCATACCAAAGAACAACTTGCTGACATCCTAACCAAAGCCTTTGATGCACCCATTTTTTGCTATTCACTGGATAAATTAGCACAAGATTTTCCAGCCCAGTTCCAGTGGATAAGGGGTTTTGGATCAAGCAAGACGTGCAAGCTGATTCACTCACCATTCTCAGCTTGAAGGGGGTGTTACAATATATGGATATGGGGTGTTGGATGCAAGAGGATGTGCACACACTAATATATTATGCTCAGCTCAATACTCAGCTCAGCTAACTGAAGACTCATCTAACTTAAAGACTCAGCTAGCTATGTTTTGTTGTAACTTCTTATTCTGTTATAACTGAATGTAACCATAGTAGTGAAGTATCACCTATAAATACTTCATGATCAGCGGTATTGTAACTTAACTTGTTAATTTTAACTTTGATCAATAAGAATTCCGCATTATATTTTCTCTCGTGTTTTGCAATTTCATCAATTTCAACATATATTTTAGAGTTTTTACACAATTCAATTTTTAAAGACACAATTTTAAAATACTATTGATTATAATTAATGTTGTAGTTGTAAACTAATATAAGTAGTTTATTAGATAATAAATTAGTATTGATACAAAGAAAAATGCAATTATTAGTTGAAACTCTAAGAAACTAAAGGGCATTCTATTTTAAGATGGAGGGCCATTCTATTTTAAGTGCCAAGTTGAGACTATTGGATGTGCGTAAGGGGTAAAAGCATATCTTTAAGTTAACCGTGTGCCGCCGCCGTCGGTCGGCTTGGCTCGATTTGTGTACGAGTTAGGGTTGTTGATTAATATTAATTTTTTTAGGAAAAGCTTTATGTAAACAAAAATTAAATTTAATTACCATTAATTAAGGGGTTTAGATGATTCTGGAAACAATTGTGAAACGTGTGTGAACGAGATAATTAAGTTGGCCAACATGAGTTAATTAGACCGACTTAACTAAGCCGGTTAGCTTTTCTTGAGGGACATGAAAACTTGTTGATTAAGTCGGCTAATTATGTGTTAATTAAGTCGGCTAAGTTTCTCATCTCCACTTTAAAAAGACTCCTTATGACTGAAAATTAACACACCAATTTTGTACTCTCCTACATCACAATTATTTTTGGATTCATAGTAGTTAAGTAGTATCGAAGAGAAGTTGGAGCATCCAGTAGTTTGAAATGCCGTTAAGCTCGAGACGAAATCCATTGTATTTTGGAAATAATTGCTACTACCATGGGCAATTATCAAAACAATGTTGTCTTAAGGATAAAATGAATACACTCTCCTCGGTTTGAATCTCACTTGTGTTCACATCAGTTTTGTTACAGTTTCGTGCCTAATCTGCATCTGTTACCGCTGAATTGTTCTATTGGTGGCAATAATATAGATATTCTTTACTGCATATTTATGAGATTTATTGTCACAGTTATTGACACGTATTTTATTCAATAACACCGTAAAACACTCCACACACAAGTTATAATCACATTTTTTGTTGCTTTAATACTAACTAGTAACAGCAACTACTACATCTTAACATTTATTGGAGGATGGAAATAGGAGTATTCATTTTTTTTGGGGGACTTCTTACCTCCAAAAGAAGACACGTCTATGTAGTAAAACCTATGGGAATTCTTTGTGTGCATCAATCCGTTAGATCTATGACACGTGTATGAGAAAACAAAATAATATTTGCCTTTTATTCTTGTACACATATCATAGGTTGTTAGAGTAATTTATGAATGAATCTCATTGATTTAACATAAGTACAATGGGTTGCTTATATAGCTATTACACTAGGGAGATATTCGGTAAATGAACATAATATGAAAACCCTAATCTATGCGGCAACGAGGCGTGACTTGTTGTGAAAGTCATGATGATCCAGAAGCATCTCCTATACGCCCCCGCAATCCTATGAGAATAGATTGAACATGAAGATTGGCCTTTAAATCTTGGAACCGAATGTGGCCAAGGGATTTTGTGAGATATCTGCCAACTGATCTTTAGAGGAGATGAAAGCTACATGAAGCTTGTTCATAGCCACCAACTCACGAACATTGTCGAAGTCAATCTCAATATGCTTTGTACGAGCGTTAAAGACAGGATTGGGAGTGAGATAAGTAGCTCCAATGTTGTCACACCAGAGCATGGGATCCTGGCCGAGAGGAATGAATATTTCATGAAGGGGTGTAGTGATCCACAGCGGCATGGGAGAGAGCTTTATATTCAACTTCAATACTACTTTTGGCAATAGCCTGTTGTTGTTAGAGCATCAGCTAATCAAATTAGAACCAAGGAAAATGCACTAGGCACCAATTGAACGTCGGTCATCCGGATTAGAGGCCCAATCATCATTGGTGTAGGCCCGTAAGTGAGTAGTGGGGGAAGACTAGAAGAAAAGCCCATCAAGAATAGTGTGCTTAAGATAGCGCAAAATACGTTTAATAGCAACCTAATGAGTGTCGTGAGGGGCATGCATGAACTTGCTAACTTTGTGAACAACGAAAGCGATGTCGAGACGAGTAAAACTGAGATATTATAGGTTCCTAACAATACTCCGGTACATAGAGGCATCTGATAATGGCTCCCCAACAGAACGGCTGAGCTGAAGAGAGGAGACCATCGGTGTCAGGAAAGGCCTGGCATGTTCCATGCTGGCACACTGTAATAAGGTGTGAATGTATTTTTGTTGACTTAATATAAGGCCATCAGAAGTGTGTAGTGACTCAAATCCCAAGAATTAAGACAAGGGACCAAGGTCTTTGACCGGAAAGGAAGAAGATAAATGGTCAATAGTACGCCGAACCAGGTCCGCTTAAATACCTATAATGAGAACATCATTAACATAAATTAAAACATAAACAAAGTGAGCGCCATGAACGTAGATATGTAGTGAAGTGTCCACCTTCGGGGGCTGAAAGCCAAAGAGTCAATGAACATCAGTGAACCTAGAGAACCATGCACGAGGGGCATGACGGAGACCATATAAATTGCGCTTAAGTTTACAGACATGGTTTGGATAATCGGGGTGCTGAAATCCCTAGGGTTGCTGCGTATAAACATCCTCAGAAAGAAAACCATGAAGAAAAGCATTCTGTATGTCAACCTGTCAAATAGTCTAATAATGAGAAACAACAAGAGATAATAATGGGCGAATAGTCACCGGCTTGACAACCGGACTAAAAGTTTTTGAGAAATCAACACCGGCTTCCTGATGGAAGCCTTTGGCAGCTAAACAATATTTATACCGTTCAATGTGACCATCTACATGATGCTTAATGCGGAAAACCCATTTATTACCAAGAATATTCTGAGAAAGTGAATAGGGAACAAGGTCCAGGTGTCATTTTGGATCAAAGCATTAAAATCGTCTCTTATGGCATCCCTGTATTCATGGTGTTTAAGAGCTTCAGTGACAAAGTGGGTTCAACGGGTTGGGTAGTAACAGTGAAGGCTTTAGATAATGGGTAGCGAACAAAGTCAGGATCTAGTTGCTTAGGCTTGAGGTTGTTGGTATTGGAACATGTTACCATTTTATGAGGACCAGGAGACGTGTCTGCTGGAATGAGGGAATCGTGAGATGAATGAGTTGAAGCCGAGGAGGGTTCGGTTGAAATAGGGGAGATATGAGGATTGGAAAACCGAGGTGGAGAAGGCTCCGAAGTTGTGGGTGTTGGAGCCGAGGGTACATCGGGAAGTGGTAGAGCTAGTGATGAGGGGAGAGTGACTAGGTCCGGAGTAGGAAGATGTAAGTTTTGGAGGAACTTAATCCAAGATGATTAGGGCTATACCCAAGGAAGATGTAGGTTTTGGAGTGTGAGTCAGTTTTGTGGTTGTTATAGGGTCGAAGGTGGGGCCAATAGGCACAACCAAAGACACGCATGAAGGAGTAATAGGGAGGACGATGGTAGTCCATTTCATAAGGGGATTTGTGGTCAAGGAATTTTGTAGGAAGTTGATTGATGATATAGGTGGTAGAGAGATAGACATCTTCCTAATATGGCAGTGGCAGATTAGAATGTGCAAGAAGAGAAATGCCAATTTCGACTACTTGACGGTGACATCGCTCAATGGCACCACTTTGTTCAGAGGTATGAGGATACGACAACCGATGTTCAATACCAATGGAAGTAAAGTATTTGTTGATAGATGATATTCCCCACCCCAATCTGTTTGAATGTATTTTATTTTGGTGTTAGATTATCGTTCAACCAAGGCACAAAATTGCAGAAAAATAGACTCAACATCGGATTTAAGGCGTAAAGGATAAAGCTAGAAAAAATTTGTGTAATCATCAAGAAAACAAACATAATATTTAGAACCATAAATACAGTTTTCAGCATAAGGCCCCATACATTAGAATAAATCAAATCCAAAGGACGCGAAGAAGTAAAAGACAACATAAGTAAGGACTGGCGATGACTCTTGGCCATTTGACATGCAACATAAACAAACGTAGGGGCAGAAAATGGAGCCAAAATATTATTATGATGCAAGACTTGATGAACAACATGATACGAGCAGTGTCCTAAACGATGGTGCCATTGAGTGACGGAGAAGCAACGGGAAGCAAGAGCTTGAGTGGGAAAATGAATGAAGGACTTTGAAAAGTGATAGAGGCCATCCCTAGGGTAGCCCCGATGATGGATACGGCCCAAGTACTCCTTCACAAGAAAATAATCATGGTGAATTACGAAATTATCTTTAGAAAATTGAGCAATAGATAAAATATTAGTATAGAGAGAAGGCACATCGAGAACATGATTAAGTACATAAGACTGGTGGGGGTGGATAAGATAGAAGAACCATAATGTGTAATAGGAAAACCTATACCATCACATGTTGATGGTTCTATCTCCCCCCTCCCAAAACTGTTACCGCCAGCGTTGCTCCAACGCCGAACCTGCCTATGCTCATTGGCTCAAACAGGACAGTTTGATCCTTAGTACAATCACGTCCTTGATTTCGGACAATGTTCTATCGCAAGTTTACACAGCCTCATATTCTGCCGAAATATGGAAATCGATGCAAACAACCTTTGCATCTCAATCGTGAGCATAGCTAGTCCACCTCGGCACAAAATTGGCTTCGACGAATAAAGGCAACATGTCATCCACGGACTACTTCATGACAATTAAAAGAATTACCGATGAATTTCATATGGACGGGCACCCGATGAATTATGATGATATTATCGCTTATATTCTTGTTGGATTGGGTTAATTATGATTCCCTCGTCACCTTGATGTCCACCCGCACTGACGTGACTCTTGATGAAGTCTACTCTTTTCTTCTAACCACTGAGGCTAGTCTCAAGCACCACATGCCGCTGCCAATCGCTACTCTCATGCCCACAGCTCTTCTTCCACGCCGTCTGCCAATTTTGCCGTTTATCCCAACTCGGCCAACAATAATCATGGTCAGGGGTCACAGAATAACTGAGGCCGGGGCATGGTGCTTCCGGTGGCCGTGGTCGTGGGCAATCTCTATCAACTCCTTCCACACAATGTCAGTTATATGAACGATTTGGTCATATGGTCCACAACTGTTGGTACAGGTTCGATTCTACTTTCACCCACCCCCACCCCTCACCCCTCGTCCGCCTCAACCTCGGCCACCCCAAGCTAATATTTCCATGCAACCTACTTCGGCTAACTAGATTCCTTATACTATGATACGTGCCTTGATCGTCAGAACACATGGTATGTAGGTATCTACTAGGAACCATGACAATGCTTTCATTGAAATGATACTGAACAGATATGCTACGTAGACGCCAGGGTTTACTATCTATCCGGTCAACTCATCACACCACGAATGATCACCATAATCTGAACCTCTCAGCAGATACATATGATGGCCCTGACAAACTCCATATCTGTACATACCCAAGAACGCCTTGACCACGTAAATAAGAGAGAATTTGTGCCCGCTGTAGAGGATAATTTTTTGACGAGTTAATTTGGTGATATGAAAGGTGGATGATGAGGTTTAAGGTGGGATATGTCAATGTGGGTGCGGAGTCGGCTGTGGTAGTAGCAGAGGTGGAAGAGGAGAGGTTGGGATCAGCCATAGTTGCTGTCAGAGGTGGCTCTACGAATTTGGGGATACATGTCGGAAATTTGTCATATTTTGTAATTACTATACTTAGACTTATATATTATAGCTCAATACGGGTCAATACAGATCAATAAAAAATAAGGGGGTCGATCTCACATTTTATGTGTACCTACAAAAAAAATTCCTACTGTAATATTTTTTAGCGGGTCGGTTGACCCAAATCTCTTAAAGTGGAGCCGGCCCTAGTTTCCGCGAAGATGAAGAACATAACGAAGGTTAGGTTTTTTATTTCTGAAGATTTACGAGAAGGAAGAAGATCAGGATTTTTGAGAGAGAGGGAGGAGTTGTTACTGCTCTAATACCATATTAGAGTAATTTATGATTGAGTTTCATTTGTTTAACATAAATACAATGGGTTGCTTATATAGCTATTACACTAGGAGATAATCGGTAAATAAACATAATATGAAAACCCTAATCTATGCGGCAAGGAGGCATGACTTTATGTGCTTGTCATGATGATTCAGAAGCTTCTCCAATATAGGTCTAACGGACTTGTGCATAGCGGAGGGTGCGTGTAAGAATTTTCCCATTTTTGGCCGTTGAAATCTACTATCTCAGGGCACTAGTAGCATAAGCCCTATATGGTGCCATATCCTTAAAATGAAGATAAAAAATAGAGTTTACCCCAAAATAGCTTCCACAACATAGTCCCTATCCCTATTTATTTTTAGGGATATGAACAGTGCATCCCTACTTGTGGGGATGCACTATTCACGTCCCTAAACATATTTAATTATTAAAAATTATAGGGATAGAGATAGGGATGCTACTGGAGTGAAATAATAAATATTTAATGTGTATGAATAGGGTTGTGAGGTAGAATATATATTATTTAATATTATTTAAAATGTTATAGGGATAATGATATGGATGCTATTGTGGGGGTTTTTGAATTGAGATATTGTAAAATAGAGATATTCATTATTTTATATTATTTTAGGGATAAAATTTGGGGCATCTGATAAGAGTGCCCTCACAGTCATATTTATGAGTTTTGACTAGTGGTAGCTTTTATGTTACTTTGTCTCCCTCACGAACCTTTATCAGAACTTGGGGCTATTGCTCTTTTTATGCTAATAGACTACTCCTCCTTTCCCATTTTAATAGTGGTTGTTTGATTTTTCACACGATTAAAAAAAGTGTAATTAATGCTTTGAAATTCATTAAATGATCTAATTATATTTATATTTATGACAAAATATTACTTAAAGAACATAAATATAAAAAATATTCAATCATTTAATGAGATTCAAAACATTAATTACACTTTTTTTAATCGTGTGAAAATTCAAACATGACTATTAAAATAAGACGGATGGAGTATATAATATGCTTGGTTTCTATGCGTATATATTCAGTACTACTGCTGCAACTTCTTTGTATAAAAAATTAATTTCGATTTGCTTAGTAACTTGAACCAATTCCTTTTTTTACTCATCGGTTATTTGATTGATACTCCTTCTACAAACATCAATGGGAAGATAATTTTTTCCTTCAAAAAACTAAGCTAATTATGATAAAAAAAATTGATATTATCACAACCATATGTCACAACAAGCATAATAAAACTTCTCAAAAGGTCGGAAGGCATAGCAAATGGCATTGTGAGGCTTTGTTAATTGTTATAACCCGCGCTGCTTGCTATGCTTTGCGACACCCTTGCAATACCTTGCTATGCTCAGCTTTATATGTTGTGGCACTCGTTGTCTATTTCGTCGTGGCAAAAACACGGCTAATATGCTATTCGACAACAAAATACCATAACGAAATGCCACAATGATCATATCAAATCATTTGAAAGCATTATGAGGGGCGCAACAAATGCAACAACAATGATTTGCTATACTTTACTAAGCTCCGCGTTGTTTACTATGTGTTTCTACGCTTTTTCATTCAATTTTTATCCGAAGAAGCGGTCAATTTTATTCACACTCAAAATGCCCAGACATTTACAACAAAAAAAAAAAAAAACGCTCTGTCATTCTTTTTTATGCATTTTAAGACCATGCGATACCCTGCTAGCATTTGTTAGGTTTGTTGTGTCATTAATTGTGATATTTCATGGTAAAACCGTGTTTTCAAACATACTCCCTCGGTCCAATAATATAAATCACTCTACCTCTTTTTCTTTGTACAGATATATAAGTTATTTTACATTATCAATAAAATATTTATTACTTTTTCATCTATCGTACCTCTAATTTATTATCTATCCACCTATTTTTAATTACTTTATAACAATTTTATTAATAATAATCAAATAATATTTAGTCTTCTCTTGAGAATTTATGTCATTCAACTACTATCTTAATCTACGTGAAAACAACCAAATGACATACTCCCTCTGTTTTTTTTAATAGTCCTAAAAAGATGGATCACACAGATTAAGAATGTGATTAATATGTCTGAAATAGATGGTAAAATGACAAAATTATCCTTCATTTTTATTTAAATAATGTGATTTATAACATAGTAAATTGTGTCATACTACCTCTGTCCCATATTATAAGTCATCCTAGTATTTTTCATCCGTCCCACAATATAAGTCATTCTAACATTTCAATGCAATAATTAATGTTTTTTTTTTTCTTGTTTTACCCTTAAATCTTATTCCAAAACTTTACATTATTCTAATAAGCCTAAGGATATTTTAGTCCAAAACTAGCAAAGTTGAATCATTTATTGAGTTTCTTGATCTGTGTACATAAAGCAATGATGATTTATAATGTGGGACGGATATAGTATTACCTAATAGTTCAACCTCTCACTTTTGCCAAGAAAAGCAACACAAAAAGTAAGTCATTTTAATGACTTAGTGATTCCTTTTATAGGGGAAATGATAAACTTTCAATATAGTCTTTATGAACACGAGAAATTATAATACTTGGGTTAATTAAATTGAGGCGTGAAGGTGGACAAAAAAATTAAAAAATGTTGCATTACTAATATAAAATGACAGATAAATATTTACAAAGCAAATTTTGAAAAGTGACAGTTAAAAAAACAGAAGGAGTACGATTTCCATCCGATTCGATCTTTATTATTATGGAACACCTTTTCACACATCACACACTGTTATGACATTCACTTATTATATTTGGTGATCTACATCAAATTACTTAATTCCTTGAAACGTTTGTCTTTAATAAAATAATTAAGTTGTTCATATCGGAGACCCAAAAAGTTGAGCGGGGCTAGCATAGTTTTTCTTCGGTATGAAACCGGATACTTTATTAATCGTAAAACTGTACAAAAGTTGTACAAGCAGTGAACAAAACTCGTTATGGTGGATTTGGAAAACAAGGAACAACATTATCTTTGAATCGGCCAAATTTGACATTAATCGGCTTCTATCGAATATTCAACAAACCTCGTATCTGTGGCTTTCTGGAAAATCGTCAAAATCAATTCGCGATTGGTACACATGGTCATCAAATCCTCTTCTTGGATGGAATGCGGATTAATCCATGACCTTGGTCATTTTGCTACTGCATTTTAAGCTTTATTAGTTTTTTCGACTCTGTTGCTATTGTTTTTCTGTTGTAATTCTGCTCAGATGGTTTTTTGCTTTTCTGCATTTTTTTTTTCTGTATTTCTGTAATTTGTCTGTAAACTGTAACTTGTACCGTTTTCTTTGCTCTCTGGTCCCTTGCTAGAGAGTATTAATACAATAGCTGTTCAAAAAAAAGTGAACAAAACTCGTATTTACATCAATTCGCAATCAGAAAATAATTAAGGCCAAGCTAGTCTAAGTTCACGCACTTTGCGTATCGCATTGCAAATAAACACTGCTGTTGGGGGACGTTGAGTACCATTTTGATGGAAATCTTCGTTGCAGCAGTACCAAATGCTGCACATTAGCTCACGAAAGAGGAATCTCCAAAATTCAATTGTAAAGTTTTCATCTTTTTATTAATTTCTGTTATACAAGTGATAAAAATAGGTAAGTTTTTCACACACCTAATAGTTTTTAACACACCTAACATTTATGTTCGTTTTATCATTTAATTTTTGTTTACTAATTGATTCAGACTCAATTTTAAACATGATTGTGATTAGTTTATAGACCGACTTTCAGTCAAAGAATACCAACTGTGCTTTCTGACCGATATTGGGTCTAAAAAAATCAACATCCTTACTCAAATTCAATCAAAATAAAAATTATTTTCTAACTCCAATTCGGTTAGGCATGATGGTTATTATTTTACAGACGGAAGTTCAGTCAAGATGTATCGATTGTGCTTTCGGACCAATATCGGTTCTAAAAAAATTAACATCCTCACTCAAATTCGGTCCAAATAAAGTAAAGGTGTGAAAAGGCTCCCCTAATCTGTCAAGAGAATAATATCGTTATAATGTCCCACATAGTTAAAATATTAGAATTCTCACCATCATATAACTGTGAGACATAAATGTTTTGTCAAACTCGGATTAGCCTTTTTGGACCAAACGAGGACGGCGGTCTAAGCAGTTAACTGAATCTTTTATGTCTCAATTAGTTCTTGCCTCATGTCTCAATGTCTAAATTAGTTCTTCCAAAACAAGTTTGGGGGCGTTACAATCTTTTACTGCATTACAGAAGTTTTACAACACAAATCCTCAATCTTACTTCTATTTTTCCGTTCCCCGTTCTTAGGACGAACGATAGACCTTAAGGACAATAATAGGAAAAAAAAATAGAATTGAAGAAAAATCCATAACATCAAATTAATACAAATAATGGAAGAAAAATACATAACATCAAATGTATATGGTTCGATCAATGATACACAACAAACTCTCCTGAAGGCAGTAGGCAAAAGCGAAAATAAGCTAAGACCATGAGATTTTAAATTATGTGGTACATAATAAAAATAAAAGCCTATTTAAATAAAACAAAGCCGGCTGCTCTTTCTTCAATAGCCTATGTGGGAACAATTGTCAGTGCCTTTGACAAATTTCCACATTCGGAAGTATTTCTACATCCAGAAATAGGAATACCTATTCTCCACAAGCTCTCAAATCGTCATAGAATGTCAATCAAGTGCACGCAAGCACTACTTGAACTTAGCAACTAGAAGAGACTTTTCGTAAATACATTTGCATGATTGTCATTTGTCTCTAGTATTGATTTTTTGAACATAGACTCGAAAGTGATATCTCACATCAATAAGCTTCATCCTCTCATGATACATATGGTTCTTACTCATGTGTATTGCACTTTGAATGTCACAATAGATGGTATTATCATCTCGATGTAAGCTTAGCTCACCATAAAAATTCATCAACCACAAAACTTCTTTGATAGCCATGGCTTTTTCCATATACTCTACTTTAGCGGTAGACAAAGCAACAACATGTTGTAAGGTAGCTTTCAAGCTAACTACAGTTGCACCAATACAAAATAAGTAGTAACTGATGTACCAACTAATCCCCTTTTGTCAATATCAATAGTGTTGTCTGAATCCACAAACCAACTAATGTGCTTAAATTTCTGTCAAACTCCAAACAAGTGTTTGAAGTACCATGCGAGTATCGGAGAATTCATTTCACAACCTGCCAATGTGTGTTATTTGAACAAGACATATATATTCTAACCACACTAACTGCATATTAAATATCTGGACGTGTGCGAAACATAACATACATAAGTCTTCCAACTGCACTCAAATATGGAGCATTCTTCATAAACCTTTTCTCTTCATCTGATTTTGGAGACTCAACAACTAATTATTGTAAAGTGACTCTCAATAGAAATACCAACAAGATTGGCATTTTTCTTGCCAAATCTCTCCAAGAATTTTTTTCCACATAACTCTTCTAAGTTTGGTATAACTTGTTAGTGTAGTGCCTTAAACCCATTCGGGTCAGACCGGATTTAACGAGTCAGATCATTACTACACTTGTGTGTACACACACACATATATAATTGATAAATGACAATTGTGTTATTATATATTGGTTCATTTATTTGAACGAACTGATAATATATATTATTGTGTCCCAAGAATTAAATTGTGATAAAGAAATCATAATGTAAGTTTATGATTGGTGAGATCTTGATTCAAAGTAAATTGTTTAGTTCAATAGTATCCTTAATCGTATGTATTAATAAATAAGATTTTATTAATACAGCCTGACTAGAACGTATTAGATGTCTATCAAGATAAACATGTATCTCGTCGATTAAGTGTGTTGACACTTGCACGCGGGCATGTATTAAAAGAATATGTACATTGGATGACCCGCTTATTTACTTAAATGTCTTGGTTATGTGGCGGTTGTATAATTGTATCTATATCGGGAGTCGTCATAATATCACGGTGTGATTGTCATGTTTTGACACCATTGAGGTTTCCTCACACATGAGAGATCATGCGTATAATTTATGTCGATCGTCCGAGATTCACGCTTCTTCATGGTAGAGATGAATATCTGGATATCACCATCTCACAAAAGAATGTTTTATTCTTGGAATCTTTTTAAAGTGGGGGTGAAGTGTTCACATCGAGAAAATATTATATTTCGTATTATAAAAATTAGTCATTGATGTATGCCACACAATTAATTACTATTTGATATTGATTATGCGAAATGATATATTTATATAGTAACCGTTTCACATGAAATATTGTATTTACGCGGAAGGGTATTTCTAATAGGATGACATGGATTATGATGAGACCTTTGCACTAGCTAGACTTGAGGCCATACGATTTTTGATTGCATTTGCATCTACTTAGTACATAAAGCTGTTCAAACGGATGTGAATAAAGTGTGTTTGAATGGCTTGTTCAAGGAAGAAGTGTATGTTCAACAACCTCTGGGTTTTGAGGATACACTTCACCTGGATCATTTTATTGTCTCAAAAAAGTAGGTTACGCGGTGAAACAAGTCCCTCGTGTTTCGTATGACCGTTTGTCATATACCTTGTTATCACATGGTTTCTCACGTGGTAGATTTAAAAGCACGTTTTCTTTGAAAGTCTCGTGGGTTTGATATTTTGCTTGCATAAATCTTTGTTGTTGATATAATCTTTGGGTCTACCAATATGTCTTTATGTGCTGAGTTTGAGACCATAATGCATCCCAATTTGAGATATCTAATAGGGATTGTAACTTATTCTTTGGTTTACAAATCAAACAAACCTCACATGGCATACACATAAGTCAAACTAAATACGTTAATGACATGTTTAAAAACTTTAGGTTTGAAGGCCTTAGACAAGCTACGACTCCTTTATCAAATTTGAACTTGATGAACATGGGAAATTGTTTGACGCTCACATATAACGTTCTATGATAGGTTATTTGTTTTACCCCTTCTTGCCTCGATATCATGTTTAGTGTTTGTCTTTATGCATCTTTTCAAGAAAACTCTAAAAATCTAAGATATCTCATTATAACGTTGTGAAGCTAATTTATAGATTTCTTAAGCACACACCCATACTAGGCCTTTGGTACTCTAATGCCTCAACCATTTCTCTACAAGCTTTTAGTGATGCCGATTACGACAGCTGTATGATTGATCGAAAGTGCACATGTGGCACAAGTCGGTTCTTAGGTGACATGCTCATTCCATGTTTATCTAAGTACCAACCTTGTATAATTGAAGTTGAGTATGTTGGTTTAAGTAATTGTTGTGCTCAGATTCTTGGGATCAAGCGGAATTTTGCGGACTTTGGCCTCACTTTTCCTTTTGTTTCTGTTTATTGTGACAGTACCAGTGCAATAAAGTTGATTTATAATCCCGTTTTACTCTCCCGTGTCAAACATATAGATATTAAATATCATTTCATACGCAACCACGTGCAAAATGGTACTATATCTATAGAGTTCGTGCCTACGGCTCAGCATGTTACTGATAATTTTTCTAAATATCTTCCCCATGCCCTTTTTTGATAAGCTTCGTAGTGGACCAACATGTGTTACTTGCCTAGGTTTTGATTATGTTTTCAAACTAATGAAGAGAAGGTACATATGTATGAGGAGCTGTGTTTTAGGGACAGTTATTTTTAAAATTTATCAAAAGATGGAGAATTCTTGGATAATTGTAGTGCACCTTTCTTAAACTTACAATATATGGCACCTCTACCTTTATTTTGCTGGTACATTATCACATCAGAGATGATTAAATAAAATGCAATACACATAATTAATTTAATCATTATGTGATGGCATTTGTAGGGTTGAGATTGACATTTCCCTAGAAGAAAAATAATTTAATGCAACAATAGTTTTTACGACAAAAAAGTGTGGCTAATATTTTCTTAGCTTTTCTCGTATGTCACGTTACTATGGCAGTATATTACCAGTATTTTGTTGTTGTTGTGGCAAAATAGTATTTTTCTTATAGTATTTTTAAATTAGTCCTGCGGATTAAATGATTAAATAAGCCGGCCATCTTACCTACACAACACATATATTTGCACATCCCTTGTAATACTAGTTCATAACATGAAAAACTAAAGCATAAAAGCATGTTTCAAAGTCTAAGAACACATGAAACACATGAAATGACGAATACTTTGATGTCCTTACCTTGATGATTGAGATTGTTTTTGCATAAAACTATTCCTCACCAATATTGATTTATTCCATTATTACTTAAGAACATGAAGAAACCAGAACATTCTAAAGATATATTCCCTCCGTCCCGTAATATAAGTCTTTTTGGCTTTTCAATAGTGTCCCAAAATATAAGTTATTCTCACAAAACAATACAATATTAAATGCATTGTTTTTACTTTCACACTAAACAAAGTAATATTATTAGTTAGTCCTAGAAAACAATACAATATTTTACATTGGAATATTAAAAAACAACGCATTCATTATGTTTTCTTAAACTGTGTAAAATAGCCAAAAGGCCTTATATTATGGGACGGAGGGAGTACATATACGTACGTACATGCTTAGAACTCGAAGAATACAAAGCATACTTACTAGAACTTGAAGAAACTCAAAAAATGATGATGTTACCGCTTGAATTTGTTGTCTTGATGATCCAAGAGATTTTTTTTTATAGAGTAAAGGTTTGAAACGATAGAAAATGATAACAAATGGTTGCAAACTTGTTTTTAAAGATTCAGACATAGAGGGCATGTCCAAAACTTTCTGGCACTGTTGGGAAGTTACTAGAACTGAAAGGATGTGTTTGCAGGAATCGCAGTTGGCGCATCCCATATGGTTCTCAGCGCTAAGCCGGTAGCCACCTGATTTCCGGGCCATCTGGTGTGTTTTATACAATATTTGAAAGTGAGTCGTTTCAGTTAGCGAAACATCATAGGGTACTGGTACCATGATACCAAAATCCTTAAGAGATGGTGCGTTGTATTGTCTTATTTAGCTATCCGTTGTGCAATGCTTCTAGCACTGTACTACAATTCTTTGACGAGATGCCACAAGTGCTGATCTACGCATCACCGATGGAACCAAACCACATCATGACACTTTGCTTTGGCTAGATATTGTAGGATGCTCATTACAATGAAAAAACATATATATATATATATATATAGAGAGAGAGAGAGAGAGAGAGAGAGAGTTGCATTTTTATGATGTCACATTGATCCGAAAATGAAGTACCACTGAAATCAAGCTTGGGCTAGTTCATTAAGAGGAGATTCTAAGGTGGAGACTCTCATATGAAGAGACACATCTATGTGGCTTTATTTGAACCATACAGTTTCATTCTGCATTAAAACTGTGTGGTCCATATGAATCCACATAGATGATTCCTTATATTGGTGTCTCCAACTTAAAATTTCTCAATTCTAAGGGTGATAATTAACGTTATGCGAAATATAATCTTGTTCTCAAACTTTCATTAGTCAAATCCTTTTGCTTTTGTAAATGTACCAAAAGCAAAGATATCTTACAATTATACAAAGCCAACAAAAAGCAGAATCCCAACGTGAAAGAATAAAAAAGGGCATGCAGATATTGCTTTACTACTTCCCCAAACTTGTCTTTTTCCCCTTTGTTATTTCTCACTTTCTTCCACCTACAATTCTTTTTCAGTTTCCCTTTTTACCAGTTCGTGTTATCTTTTCCTTTCAATTTCCCTTTGTTGAAAAAGCCTAAAAGGCATGTGACAATGGCCTTAAATTTATATTTCTTTTTAATTTTTACATAATTAAAGTCTTAATTCTAAACACCCCTCCCCCTTTCCTAAAATCAAGAATGATGATAAATAAATAACATACAAAACAATAAAAATTAGATAAGATATATAGTGATTATTATTATATATATATATGATGGATCTAGCTCCACAAAAATTTCATAGTGAAAAAACATGCATACAATTTGAATTAATGCTATCTTTTTTACCCTTCTACTTTTCTTTCTGCCTTGCTTTAATTGTGTCTTTCATGTCCCCTTCAATTGCCTTTCTTTAGCAATCTTTTTCCTTTACTTTCACCTCTTTTCTTTTTTCTTACTGCAGATTTCCTCAGTGGGTACCTGATGCTCTCTTCACCAGCTATCTCTCCTCCTTTTTGCAGAGATTTATATATATATATATATATATATATATATATATATATATAATGATTTCAAAATGAGTAGAATACTATTGGCAAAATATTTTTAATTTAATTTTTTTTTACTGTGGTCTTCCCAATGTGAAATCAAGATTAGGTTTCTTGGGGCTGCAGGTCTCTGCTGATATACTTGATGAGCTCACTTCTGATATTCTGTCATAGCTTCTTGAACACTTTGGTTCCATCCCCTTTAAAAGAATTTTAAAAAAAAATATAAAAAAAAAACATGTACCAAAAGGAAAACCTATAATTATTAATTTGTTGCAGATCATGTAACAGAAAAAAGAAGCAGAATAAAATCAGCATACCCAAAGCATGTAAATGAAAGAATCAAAAGGACAAAATTTTGGCTAAAGGGAATATTTATGTCTGTAAAGGAATACCGTACTTCATCATTATTAAGATTATTTCTCTCTAATACTGGCCATACATTTTAATCTAAGTCGATTAAATTAACGCCATACATGAATAACATTATACATGCATGCTTACGTAATTAATTACAATGAGATTTCCTTTTTTTTATTTGACTAATCTTTTTGTTAAAAATTATAAAAAAAAACACCATTAATATCTCTATAAAAATTTGAATTTATTCCGGTGCTTCTACTAATAGGCAAATTTATGTGAATACCAACTTCATTAAAAGATTAAAATGACTCGGACCAAATTCCGGATTAGTCGGAACAGTTGGTTTCGGATTCCCGGGACTCTTAGAAAAAAAATGATTAGAAAGACCCTTCTCCTACCTAACCTTACAAGCTGTGGAAGGTTTGGTGTACCATAATTAAAAAAGCTTTTTGTTCTGTATCTTTTTGTTGTTGTTTATTTCATGGTGTATCCCATGTTTGATATTGTCAATTGCAGGGTGTATTATTATTATATTTTATAAGTACGAGGAACTACGTGTATAGCATATCAGATTCGGGTTAATGCATTTGACTAAAGCTACTAAAAAAAAAAACTACGTATTTTTATTTTTATTTTCTTTAAATTATACACTAATATTTTGACCCCTGGATATTGCAAATGAACTTTAGAAAAGCTAGTTTCTTTTTTTATTTATTTCTCCCATTAAAGAAAATGACACTAGCTAGCTTTATACTGTGAATGATGCTAGACAACTTTTACATATTTCCCATGCATGTGGTTTTAACAAAAAGTAAAATTTATATATATATATATATTGCTAGAAAAATTCAAAAGCTAAAGACTTTTTTTTTTTTTTTTTTTTTTTTTTTGTAGATAAAGTCAAATATTTGGAGTACCTCGAGAAATGCATTGTTTATGCTCCCTTTGGCATTTCCAGCCTTGCCATGCAGCCAAGTTTCCCTGCTTAAAAAAACACAATAGGGTGTTGTTTGTTTAATTCACTTTATTAATCATATTAATCGTAACAATAATTTATACAGTCATATAAATTAATTGTACACTTTATGCTTTGTGAAAATAGAAATTAACAAACTTAAAGATTTTTTCAAATTGTTAGCTTTAGCATTATGGGGGGGAGGGGGGGGGGGGGGGGGTGTACATAATTTCTAATTATAACCCGCTTTTAGAGCATCTGAAAACACAATATCTAGGGAAAGAGATATTGCCATTTTACTTTTTGATTTTGCCTATAACATATTTTAAAAACCTTATCCTTTTCTCTTCTCAGTTAGACCTTTTCTCCTCTCTATAAAGAAGAGAGATGAGAATGAAACAATACGCCATACCAAATCTACAATGATTATTGTGGGACAACCAGTCAACAATAATCTATGCACCATGATATTGTCTTTCGTTGTTCATAAAAGAATACATTATAATGATTGTCGCTTTGCAGATTCTACTAAAACCAATAGGTGGTTGTCCAGCCCACAATAATCAATAGCACTCTCTAACAAGCCGTAGATCATCATGCACACAAAGAGACAAGCACCAAATTAGCCAACAAGACAAAGAGGCTCAATACTTGCATTAATATAACCGAGGAGCCGGGGTTTGATCTCTTCGCCGTTTCGATAGTATTAGGATATCATCTACTAAATAAAAAAATACATTTTAATAAACACTCTTTATACAATACTTTAACACATCAATTTCTTTAACATTAACCATTTAATTCTCTATCATCTCAATTAACAAATTGAACTACCAATTATATGTTCCTCCCTCCACTCTAAACTCTTGAGAGGACACCCTACTTTACGGGGAAGTTTTTCTAGTGGTGAGTCTATTTGATGAGTAAAACATGTAAATAATTCTGGACCACACAGTTAGAAAATCCAGTTTTAATACCGACGGTCTTAATACATCCACCTTCACTCTCCATTATGCCTTAAGTAACGCTTCCAAACCCGCATTTCTAAGCGTTACAATAACACTTTTAAAAAAAACCGTATATTGCTTTTTATTCCATTTACACATTTTCAACTCTCGTAAAAGAATACACTTTAATAAACACGTCGATCTCTGACCAATATGTTTCTTCTTGATCAATTAACAAATTAAACTACCAATTATACATTTCTCTCTCCACTTTAAAATCTTTAAAGGATACATTACTTTAAGAGTCTCACATATAATATAACTTTAGAATTTGATAGTGTCATTCTAAATATCAAGTATAATAATAGTAATACAATCTATATATCCGAGTTTGAATAGAGTCAACCATTGACATTTCTCTTAAAATGGAAAGGGCAGTACTAAAAGTCATGGTATAAAAGTAGGGAAGGTAACATGGACAAGAACCTTTATTTTGGGAAGTTATTGTGAGGTGAAAAAGAGATTTTGAGGTGAAGTGACGGGTGAAACAATCAGAACCACACAGTTTAAATACAGAATAAAAGTGTGTGGTGTGTGGGCTGCCACACGGTATCTCCACACCGTGTGGAGACACCACACAATAACCTCCCATTTATTTTACGGTAGTGCTACATACACTACATTTACCTCCACTACATCATCCACACCACACATTTAGTCAGGACCCAAAAAAAAAAATATTTCTCTCTCCAATCTGTGGACAGGATCATCCACTACATCATCCACTACACTTTTGTGTAGTGGACATAGCATTTTCCTTTATTTTACCATCAAAATTACTGGTCTATTACCTATATTGTCACTAGGATATAATATAGAACACTACTAGCCATCCATACCAGCTGATCTGAACCGATCAAATTTGAGTCAAAGGTGGAGATTTGTGTAAGGTCCTTTGAAATATTTGTCCTAGGACAATCTAATCTAGCTAGAGTGATGGCCAGTGTTCAAATCAAGTATGAAACTATCATTTCAGAAAGAAAAAAAAAAATTAAAAACAATCTGAGTACAATAAGCACATCTCTCAATCCAAATCTACCACGAGACGGTGGATATGGGTTGAGTTTTAACATTTTTTTATCGTTATGTTGTGTTTAGTTTAAACCGACCATATCAACCAAAATTTCAAAATAAATGCAATGCTAATCTAAGTAAGTTTCAAGTAAAATCAAATTAATGATTAAAGTACTAGTAATTAACCTATATAGAGTGTTACACAAAACTAAATTATACTTAATATATAAGTATGACAATAGAGATGTTAATTAATATTGTCACTCACCTTGAGGAATTACTCCAGAGGCCATTATAATCTTTGTCTTGCTGCATATTAAACTGCCTTCCTGCTGTTGTTGCTGTTGTTGTTGTTCTGAAAATTCCGATTTTCTCGAATTCTGAATTTCAAACATCAAATCTTCAGATGTATCCCCAGATGACCCATTTTCATTAACATCCGAAGGCCCTAAATATATACATAATAATAAAATTAATGTACAATAAATTATTAATCATCCATACCAATTTATAAAGATAAAATTCAATTTCATTATCTAGAAATTAATATTCATATATATTTACCAGAAGAAGCTGCTGCTCTATCTGTCGTTTTTATAGTTCGATACATCTGCACCAGAAATTTTTTCAAACCTTAATATATATATATATAATAAAAATGCGATTTATAAAATCAATTTCAATTATTAAACCCCTTTATATCATGATCAATACGAATATATAGGTCATAGGTTTAATTTTACAAATAAAAAAAAAAAAGACTTTCATCATAAAAATGGCATACATCAAAGGTTAAATGTTAGTAAGGAAATAGGAATGTTGTAGTACATTTTTCTCTTGCCTTTAGGACAATGTTGAATGGTGAAAATATTGTACACATGCATGTGCATACACATGTGAAACTTTGGTGTTTTATTTTAACCATGGTTAATGGACACGTGGTTTCACTAACCAGAAGACAACCAAAAGATATCATTGAGACATGATAGCATTTTGTACTTACCTATACACGACTGTCTCTCTTGTAAGGAAAAAAGCAGATTTTTTTTTTTATATTTTTCAACGGTGTAAAATAATGATACTAATAATGATATGGTAATAATTGGACTTTGTATTTGGGCAATACTATACTACTACTTGTGTCTAGGCTTGTCAAAACACTATTCTTCTGTTTAGTAACGATACGGATACAACCGTTGTTTTACAATGAATAGCGCAACGGTATTTGCATCGTTGATCATGATGCGTTTACATAATAATCAACGGTGTAGATAACTGTTATGACAAAACGATTCTCGTTATAACATAACGGTTGTTTCCGTATCATTACTTATTTTCAAATTCCTTGGGCTTTGTCTTACTTGATTTCTCTGAGTACATTTGTGAAGGTGTCTCTCTGTGTCTCTTTCTCTCTCTTCTTCAGAATGTATTAATTATTTTTTATCTTTTTTTCTTCTATTCTTTACATGGATGGTTCATTCTTCCAAGCAATAAGCTAGTTAATATAGCTTACAGAAAGCATTAGATCTAGCAGGAGGAAAGAAAAAAAAAACCAAGTGGTGAGAGGATTTTTTGGGTCTTCTCTTCTGGAAAACTTTGGAATTTGAAATGTATATAATAATGAAAAAATATCAGCTAGCTCGGGAAATTCTAACCTTAGGACTCCAATATAGGGAGTGACCCGTGTGGCATAATCTGGACCACACAATTTCATTCTCAGAATAAACCACTGTGCCCAGACAGGCCACACGGCCATCTTCCTATATTGGAGTCTCCATAGTAGAACCTCCCAGCTAGCTCACCCTTTCTTCACCACAGAAAAATTATCAACTTTGTAAGTGTTTAATTTCATGGAAACTAACAAAAAGATAATAATAGTTTTTATAATTCCAATTTAATTCCTTTTTTATTTTGTTTTATAAAATGTAGTGCAGAAAAAAGGACACAACTTCTGCAAATGGGGTAGGGCCTTTTTTTTTTCTTTTCTTTTACTTGATGAGAATGATTTGATCAACATGTGTACCAAGAAAAATCACCTGGGCAAAAATTTGTGCTTTTAAAAATAAAAAACCAGAAAATTTTACCTGTAAATGGGATTTCACATGTGCCAAAGTAAGATCTTTCACATCCATAAGCTCTAGAACTGATTTAGGGGTTGCTCCTGAAATGAAATTGATTTTTTCATATTAAACTTAAAACCTAGTGAATTTCAAACTTATATCTTGATTGGCTGCAAATGGGAAGCAGCTGTAACATACATTGCTTTTAAATGTAATGCCTTTAATTACCTCAAATAAAAATTGGGTTTTTTTTTTTTTTTTTATAATTTTAAAATACAGAAAATAAACCACACACGTACAAGGACATTGATGACAGCGCCACACAGAGCTGAGAAAAAAAAGACAAGGAATTGAAAGGAAGAAGAAATAAAAGCATACTTTCATGGCCACCTAAGAGCTCAACAGCATGAACAAAACGAGCATGGAGAGTGGTTGTCCACCGCATCCGAGGAGCTCTCATGCTTCTTTTAGCCGCCGGAAACCTGGACATGATTCTCGCCGACGACGACGACGACCGGAGGAACCCTTGATGATGATGAGGGTAGTGATGATGAAACTGGTTTGAAGAACAAGAAGTATTATCCATGGTTTGCTGTTGTTGATGATGATTAGCAAATGGGAATGTAGAAGAAGGGTTTTGATAAACTGGGATTCCTCTTATTGGCCTTAAAAAAGCTAACTCTGGACTCATTTCTTGAAGATGGGGAAAATGATGATGGTTTTGTTGAATATTAGTAGTGTGAATGAAATTGTTCCGGTTGGTGTGGAAATGAGGGGAGATTGGTTCAGAAACTCTTGGGTAATTAGATAAGGAAAGGTCGAAAAACGGGTCGGTTTTCGCCATTGAAGTAGTAGTACTAGTTCTAGTCCAAAATCCTAAATCCATTTCATGATCTTCATTTGATGATCTTCTCCAACCGCCTGATGAGGGTTTGCTGTTTGGTGGGCTGATTTGTAGAGATAGGTCTGGTTGTTGTGCTGGGAAAAGCTCCATCTCATGTAATTAACCCTTTGGATATATATATATATCTCCTCTTGTTCTTCCTCCTTTGTTTTTTTCCAAAAGATAGGGATCTTTTGTTCTTGATTGTATACTAAATTAGGGTTGTGATGAAGGATCAAGAGAGTATTGAAAGGGAATTAGTTGGGATAAAGCTTTTAAGTGCTTTTGAGGCCTGAGAGAAGAAGTTTGGTGGGAAGTTTCTTCTTCTGGGTGAGAATTTGATGATCAATTGAAGGGAGTAGTTGCAGAGATTTGTGAAGTGAGACTGTTTGTTAGAGAGAGATAGAGTGAGAGAGAGAAAGGGTAGAGGATAGGAAGGAAAAGAAATGACAAGGTATGGAATTGTTTCTTTTGTGTGAAGTATATGTGAGAAAATGACAGTTGAGGGGCAAGGGAGATAGAAGGCAAACAAGGGTGTGGCCTTTATTTTTTTATTTTTTAATGACATATACAAGGCAACATCTGATAAATAAACACTCGCATACATGGACCACTTATAATACGCGTTTCATAAAAAATATTATAACATATTGAGGTAACAAATTGTAGGCACTTCCCAGCGGAACAGAGAAACCGGGATAGGTGTGTGCCAGCTCTGTAGCTATTTGGAGGAGGATATCAAGCATGCGTTATTTGATTGTGTGGTTCCAATGGAGGTTTGGACTCGGATTGGTAGCGGAAGCATGAAGGCGGCCCTTCCCTCTTGTTCAGACTTTCCAAGTGTTTTACATTCTCTTTCCAAGGCTTGTGATGTGGAGGAGTTAGCGATTCTTGTCACGACACTATGATATATATGGAAGGCGCGGTGTTGGTGGATTGATGATGATAAGCCTGTCAATATATGCGGTTTATCACAAATGCACAAGCGAAGTGATCGATTTTATCCGGTATATTCCAATCTTTTTCCAGAAATTCCGAAAAGAAAAAGGAAAACAATTGGATCCAATGTGAATTGAAGCCTAGATGTGTACCTTCCTTGTTTGATCCCCAAACCGCTGTACCACCGACTTATTTGTTCATTGATGTCGAACAGAAACAAATAAAACCAGCGCCAACAAAAAACTAACTATTATTCTAGCAAATTAAAATTACAACAATTTACATAATTTCCTGTAACCAAGAAAAGATTTAACGGGTAAACAATACCAACCACAATCCATCTCGTCAACCATGAACATTCAACCACGCATATATATAATAAACGTATAAAAGATGCAATTTTAATTCAATTCCACTGCTTATTAATAAATTGTGCAATCAAGATCGCAAAATCGCTTTAATCTGTCTCTGATACCACATGATGGGTATACAAAAACCTGAATCCAGATCCGATCCATAATTGGATCGTCAGATCTGATTCACAGCACCGATCGAGACGCTCGATGATGCACAGCGGAAGCTAGGAATTAAAATTCGCTTTTCAATTTTACCACGATATGATTCACATAATAATTAATAACCTACAAGAAGGTTAGTAGATTTACCCAACCGGAGAGAAGCCGTGATCTTCCAGATTGTATCTCCAAGTGACGACTGGTGGACGTCGATCCTCGTAGTAAAACCTCCTCGAATATGCTCCAAGGAAAAAACCCTAGTTTTTCCTCCTCCTAATGGCTAGAATAAGAAACTAATTTTTCTCTTCCTTTTTATTATAAGTGGCGCAATTTATGATGTTATTTGTGTCAGGAGGAATTCTCTTTGTATAGGAAAATAACTAGTCAAGAGAGAGTTATCATTTCCACACTACAATTACCTATTTTCATAAGGAAAACATATTTGCCATAAAATAAGAGATAATTCATATAAAATCAATATCTTCTCTCTTTTTCATTAATAATCTAACAAATAAATAATTAACTAATTACACATGTGACATAATGTAGGAAAATTTCTTTTCCTAATTTCTTCACAATGTGGCGCCACTATAGCCATTAATTTTAATTGAAAATGTATTTTCTATTTTACATATTATTTACCAAATAAATAATATTCGAATATTCATTAAATAGACCAACTATTTAATTTATTCTCGAGGTTCCACAAAATGAGAAAACACTCACGTGTCAGGAGCCAACCCGGGGACCATGGACCTATAACCAATAGCTGCAATAAATTGAATAAAATATTCATCAAACATAATATTTCTACTCAACTTATTAATTCCGGAATTACGCTACCATAAATCCGAAATTGAACTCTATCGATTATAGATATAACTTATTCTCAGAAAGTCGAGTCATCGAGTGTCCATTGATATAATCATTACATACAGACTAACCCTCCATAGACTATCCGTAACGAAGCGGGATTATTTCCATAAAACTTCTTCATTACAACTTATCCTTATTTACCATCAACCCACTAGTGATAAATTAGTTCATAACCAATACGAACTCAGCCGATCGATCAGTTTCTAGGATTAACAAATAAGGGGATTGTCTATCTATTTCCCGCAGGAAGGAATGGATTCCATAGCTGTGAGACACACATTTCTCACTCATTCCAGAATAGTGCCAACGTGAAAGTGATTTGGACCGCACCTGTTAGCGATCCTTAACGAACACATCAAACCCTATCTTGAAACAAGTAGG
Organism: Gentiana macrophylla; assembly: GCA_026214975.1. Taxonomy (NCBI): domain Eukaryota; kingdom Viridiplantae; phylum Streptophyta; class Magnoliopsida; order Gentianales; family Gentianaceae; genus Gentiana; species Gentiana macrophylla. The sequence goes on from CM047811.1 coordinate 87,336,379, forward strand.
AGTATGCACTCACTTCCGGATTAAGGGTAATCCATATATGATCATCTTGTGATTTAATAAGATTTCTCAATCACGGAATTATATGAGAAATGCATATTAAATCGGTCCAGTCCTATATGACTACATCATATATAAATGCCCCACTTAGATAACCAATATCGATGGTCCGGATAATACGGTCACACCTTAAAGTATTATGGGCGCATTAATGGTGGTTTAATCAATAGACCTCATACTTTGATTAAGTTCACCAATGACTAATAGATCAAGTGTATCACCATAAACTTAATCCTCATGCGTGACACACACTAAGTTATATGGCTACATATGATACGACTTGGGGTTTTCAGTGGTGTATTACATATAAGCACGAAGCAAATAATAAGATGAGAATAAATCTGACATTTATTAATTATAAAAACAATTACAAAAATTGTCTTTCGGGTGCTACTTCCAACAAATACTGCCTCTGTAACACATATAGGACAAGTGAGGATTACTCCTCAGTTGATATTGCATGGAGTACTATACATTGATGGTTTTAAGTATAATTTGATATTTTTACCTTTTTTGATTAATCACTCCAAGTGTGCAGCTGTTTTTACTGGTAACAATTGTGTTTTTCTAGACAATAAGAAGAACATGATTGGTTCAGCTGAGTCGCATGAAGGACTCTATGTTTTGTTACAAAATCTTATCTACGAAACTGGTAATTATTCTGTTTGCAATTCTTTACAAAATAACACTTTGTCTCATAGATTAGATGATGCACTCTTATGGCATTATAGACTAGGCCATCTACCTGACAAAAGATTGCAAGTTATTAGTTCCAGATCTGCTGATGTAAAATTTTGCCAACATGATTTGTGTTTTGTATGCCCTATTGCCAAACTAAAGAAAAATCCATTTCCTTTAAGTACCATTGTTGTGAATGTTGTGTTTGATCTAAAAAACATAGATATTTGGGGGCCTTCGAGGCACTCTACTTTGAATGGACAACAATATTTCTTGACTATGGTTGATGATTTTTTTAGATTTACATTGGTGTTTATAATGAGATAGAAGTCTGAATCTTTTGGGTTAGTTAAATCTTTTGTTAGGTTTGTTTCTACTTAATTTGATAAAATTGTTAAGGTAATCAGATCTGACAATGGAACTGAGTTCCAACTCGCCTTTTTTTATGATCAGCATGTCATTATTCATCAGACCTCATGTGTCAACACACTAGAACAGAATGGCATTATGGAAAGGAAACATCAGCATCTGCTGAATGCTGCCAGGGGTGTGAGATTCCAGAGCAACCTACCCATTGATTATTGGGGTTTCTATATTTTTCATATTGTGAAGTTGATTAATGCAACACCTACACCACCATTTAAGGAAAGAACACCCCATTAAGTATTATATGCATTAAACTAGACTATTATGTGTTCAAAGTCATTGGTTGCTTAGTACAATTTTCTTGCACACTTTTGATTCCCGATGTAGGACAAACTAGATTCCCGATGTAGGACAAACTAGATTCTCGATGTAGGACAAACTATACAAATTTTGATTCCCGATGGCATTAAACAGGACAAATTTTGATTCCCGATGTAGCACATGTGTCTATCCTGGAAACTCAAACACATCCTAGGGTGCAATACTCTTGGACATAACGAAAAAAAACATCTTTGTTGCTAAGAATACTCAGTTTCATGAGGCTTATTATTCTCTATTCCAGCAGGTATTAGGCAAGGCTATGTATACTTTTGACATGGCAGTTCCATAACCAGTCATGGATAGTTTTGATGATCAGCTGAGTGAGTCAGCTGACCAATCCAACACATGATCAGATGCAGATACGGCTTCCAATGGAGAATCTGTCCTAGTCAACCCGACACATGCACCTGTCCAATTGAGAAGATCAACAAGAATCATAAAGACACCAAAATTTTATTAGAGAGGTGCTCACACAGTACATCAGGCCATACATTTGCTGAGTGAAGTAATGAGTCTTGAGAGACTCTCAACAGAGTATGCCAAATATGTCTTTGCAATTGATGTAGTCACATAACCCAAGACATACAACCAAGAAATCAAGCATAATGAGTGCAAAAGGATATGCAGAAGGAGATCGGCGCTCTACAGACCACTCACAGTTAGGAGGTAGTGGATTTACCACCTGGCAAGAAGCCCATTGGATGCAAATGGGTATATAACATCAAATATAATCATGATGGCTCTGTAGAAAGATACGAAGCCAGATTGGTTGCAAAAGGTTATACTCAGACATATGGCATGGATTATCAAGAGACCTTTTCACCAAATGTGAAGATTACCATAATAAAGACTTTGCTGACAGCAGCAGCAACCGATAAATGGCATCTTCATCAAATGGATGTCAATACAGCTTTTTTGCATGAAGATCTTCATGAAGAAGTCTATATGAAACTTCCACCAGGTTTCAAGACAGACAAACCAAATCAAGTTTGCAGATTGACCAAGTCCCTATATGGATTGAAACAGGCCAACATACAATGGAATTGTAAGCTGGCTGAATCATTGGAGAAACAAGGTTTTGTTCAGTCCGAGAATGATCACAGTTTATTCACTTAAGGGTCAGGAGAATCCTTTATTGCACTGCTAGTTTATGTAGATGACATCATAACAGTCTGTCCTGATCTCCAGTTAATTCAGCAAGTCAAAGACAGCTTGTGTAAGCAATTTACAATCATAGATCTTGGAAAAATAAGATATTTTTTGGTCATTGAGGCTGCAAGAACCCCTAAGGGTATTCCTATTTCTCAGAGAAAGTAAACTTTAAACATTTAATGGGAGTATGAGTTTTAAGGGGCCAAACTTGGCAAAACACCCATGAAGTCTAAGAAGAACCTACATCATAGAGATTCAGCTTTTTTAGAAGACAATACTGCATAAAGATCCCTTGTTGGCAAGCTAATCTACATTACTTTCACCAGAACAGATAGAGCCTTTGCAGTGCAGCAATTGTGTCTTTTTTTAGACACACCTACTGAGAACCACATAAAGGTTTCTCATAGATTATTGAGTAATTTGAAAGCCAATCCAGAACAAGGCATATTATTTCCAGCGGAGAACAACCTTATTTTAAAAGGCTTTACTAACAGTGATTGGGCTGGTTGTCCTGAAACCAGAAAGTTTGTTTCAAGATACATGATGTTTTTGAGAAATGCTCCTATTTCATAGAAAGCCAAGATGTAGACAACCATTGCAAGAAGCTCTTCAGAATATGAGTACATGGCTATGTCTAATGGTGTGTGTGAAATTTAGTGTCTAGTTTATATTTTACAAGACTTACAAATCCCTATTCAACTGCCTGCTATATTGCTCTGTGATAATTCCAGTGTTATGCATATTGCTCATAATCCTGTGTTCCCTGAAAGGACAAAACATATTGAAATTGATTGTCATGTTGTAAGGGACAAAGTCAAATCTGGTCTTGTCACGCTGCTACCTGTGAATACCAAGGAACATGTTGATGATATTCTCACAAAAACTTTGGATGCACCACTCTTTTCCTACCTGTTGGACAAGTTGAGGATCTCCAAGATATTTCAACCAAGTTTCAGTGGCTAAAAAAGTGCTAAGTGCAAGCTGATTCATGTATCACTCTAAGCTTGAGGGGGTGTTACAGTATATAGCTAAAAGAATGATGAGTGAAAGATGATCAGCTCAGCATGATAGATAACTGAGCATACTCTGCTGTCTAGAATAGACTCAACAGAGTGTTGAGGACTCAGCAATATGTCTCAACATGACGCTTTATAGAGTTTGTAGTTTAGACGGTTATTCAGTTATAACTACCATGTAACTTTCTTTAACTGGTTCATGAGGTGTATGATGTTATAAATACACCATGACCAGCAATATTGCAACTTAACTCATTCATTATTTTTGAGTAATAATATTTCTGCTTTCTTTTAGTTGTATTTAATAATTACACAACTTCAACAGTGTCAGTAAGTGGTTACTAGCAATTTACAGTTTTTCTAAGGCATTACCCGTGAAAGAACTGTGTGCTCTTTGTTATTGATAAACTCCTTGTTGTAGCTAAGTCAGTGTGTCTGTATGTATCACAACTTTACTCAGACTGTGATTGGGCTAAGATCAAAGTATCTTTGAAAGTGTGAGTAAGACTTGTCCCTGTGAGAATACTGGCCTTGTAACTACAAATCGGAGAGTCATTGATCTTGTGCCAATCTGACTTTCATATTAGAACTATTTTTTTCTTTTGTGTTTTGTGCAAACCTTTCATTCTATTACAGTATTCTTGGTAAAGTATATCAGGATCTACCCTTGGTGTGTTTGGATTGATATACGAACACATTTCCTTGCGCATAAGGCTTAGCAGACTGAGTTCCTTGCTCTTTGACAAATTGGATTGCTGAGCGAAAGTTTGGCCCTTGGTTTTTGACCTTATCCTCTTGCTCTGTTGTGATATTCAATTGTGCAAATCGTTGTGAATAGCGTATTGAGTTTCTACCCACTTGCTTAACTTTGTTGAATCTCTTTGTTGCCTTGAATTGTGCTAAACCTGAGTAAATAGTAATAGGGTCAGAGTAGTTAGTTTCAGCTTAGTCTTATCCCTGTAGAGCTATTGATCTGTGTGTTATCAAGCTTGTATTCAGTCTTGATAGCCAGCTGAGTTAATCTGACTATCAACTCTGAATTACAGTTGATTTGATCAGCCTATACCTAGCTCTACACTTTCTTGTCTGTTGTGCTATACTTGGTTGAGTCCCTGCTGTAATAGTTATCTGTAGAGCCTTAGGTCTTCTGAACTTATTGTACTCAGTTGTTTGCTTTGTATCTGTCTTGATTTTGATTTTGTATCAAGAACTGTGGACTATAAGTGATTGTAATAGCTTAGTGACTTCATTGTTTGATCTTATTTGAATATTACCTGCTTCTTAAATCAAACATGATTATCTTATCAATCTTGCATCTCACATGATATTTATATAAAATCTAGTTGACTGCTTATCAGTATACATTCTGAATCAGACTTTAAATCGGTTAAGTAATAAGTAGTTGGTTAATCTCACGTATTAGTCTTGTTATCTGTGATAACTTAGTCCATAATATGTTGGCCTAAATTTTGATCCAAACAAGTTAATCACATAGAACCTAATTTATTTATCACACAACCTACTTGATGATCACATAGGTCTTTTACACTGGTGAATAATTAATTAAATTATCTTCCACAACTTAATTGGTTAGTAAAAGAAGTAAAATTCATATACACTATATTCACCCCCATCTAGAGTGTATGTATCTACGCATATATCGATCCAACACACTTTTGCTCCGAGGAGAGCTCAGATGGGGGCCAGAGTTGAAGGAGGAGTTCATGTTAGACCACCACAACCTCCTAGGGCCCTAAAAGCACCCTTTACGTAGATGCAATTCTTGGTAAATATCCTTGATCGACTTCAGATGATGGAGGCAACACATACTCGCTTGGTAGAGAGACATGAGAGAATAGTGAGCGGTTGAAGATGTTAGTGCGGGATGTCCAGAGTATCAGGGATGACCATGTAGGCCTACGGGCCTCAGGTCATCTAGCCGCACTACTTTTGTCTCACCCCTACGTTCTCACCCTCTCAGGGCGAACACTGATGTATCTGGACGTTCCACTTCCTCTACTTATGATGATTTAGATCCTCCCGCTGATACTCATGATGTGGATGCCAGTAGTGATCCATAGTACTTTTATATATCTTGTTCACCAGACTATTGACTATTTTTTTGGTTTGTACTTATTGCGCTACGAGCATGCCTTTACTTTGTTAGAGTGATTCTATTTTATATTGCTATGATGTATATATGGGTATTTTGTTAGAGCAAGCTAGTATTTTGTTACTCACACGTTTGTGGAAAAGAAAAGCCCGTCCACATGTTCACCAACCTCAACGGTATCCTCATGTACTCCTTATCCTCTTACACATTTTGTCAATTATGATTTGTTTTCTGATAAACACTGCAAGTATCTTGCAGCCATAACAGCAGGAAATCCTCCAAAAACATTTAAGGAGACTATTAAACATGAAGGATGACGCAAGGCTATCGTGGAAGAAGTCTGTGCTTTGGAAGATCAGGGTACATGGGAATTACAACCTTTACCCCCTGGGAAAAAGGCGTTGGGAAGTAAATGGGTGTTCACAGAAAAATACGATGAACATGGACAGTTGCAGCGTTTACCGTTCTACTAAAATCAATTGGTGCCAGTAAAGGCACTACTTTATTTCCTTGTCATTTTAAAGAACGTGGGCAATCTGTCCCAACACCCCCCTCAAGTGTTGACAATCTGTCAACACTTGCACAATTTTTTTCAAGAGTGTGGGCAATCTACCCAACACACTCCTCAAGTGTGGGCAATCTCTCCCAACACTTGCACAATTTTTTTTTAATAATGTTTCAACCAAGGTTCGATCTCATGACCTCTGGCTCTGCTACCATTTTAGGATCAAGTGTTTACCGTTCTACTAGAACCAATTGATGCAAATAAAGGCGCTACTTTATTTCCTTATCATTTTTAAGAGCGTGGACAATCTGTCCCAACAGTATTTATCTTATTTCGATTGGCTTAATTTGTTTCTTGCTTTTATTTTGGGTTGTTATTGCCATATCGAGAAGGTAAGTGCTTGTTATACTCGTTTCGCGATGGTGTGATGCTTTTTTTTGTGAGGTTCCACTAGTGTTTGTCTTGCAGAGATCTATATTCATTTCGATCCTCTTATGCATGTTTGTTAATCGATTTGAGAGTTCGTCCATATGATCTGCATTTTCCCAAGCTAAGTGCATTCTTTTCTCCCTTATTTTCATTTCTTTACACTTGGGACAGTGTAATTTTTTATGTTGGGGGTAGGCACTAAGTCTTGTGAAATAAACGTAACTTTTAATCATGCTTAGTCATTTGTTTCTTCTCGAGTTAGAATCGAGGCATAGTGAGCCTAGATACTTTTTAAACTTTTTCGTTTACACGCATTTTTCACGAAAAATGGATAAGGAGTTAATCTATCGGAGGAAGTAATTTCATATTGATTATCTATCTTAGTATAGAGCCGATATTTTCTTGAGTACGAAGCTTGGTATGCTGTTTTTTAAAGCGAAGTATTATGCGAGTTGATTGTCAAAAATATTTGTCATTTGAATCTTGTTTTATTTTCTTGCAAAATTTAAGGTAAAGCAAGCAAGTCTTGAGCTCACTTAAGGATGACAGAACAAAAACGGATTTGTGAGTGAAAAGTGAGGACCTGTCAAACTGCTTGACTTATCCAGTCAGGGCGGGAGAAAGAAAGGAAAGAGAGGAAAACTGCCAAAAAAGCAAAAACCAAAATGAAAGGAAAAATTTTGCAGGAGGGAAGCAAATTGTGTTGGTTATTCCGTGATAGGGTACTCTTGCTAGGCACCCACCATTGCAAGTTTCCTACTTGAAAAGTCACACAACCCTTGCAAAAGTACTAAACGCCCCATGCGGGACTTACAGGTTGTACTTTTCCAGTTAGTCCATAAGGATCGGAAGATCTCTGGGATCTCGGAAAGATGGGTTTGTATCTGAGTCTCTGACTGTACTATAAGACTTGCATTAAGCATATAGCTTTCATTTCATCGCGAGAGTTGCCATCCATTGATGGAGAGCCACTCGAGAGGAGATACTCTACTAGCACCCAGACGAGATCTACTAAAATGATACACGGAAGAACTGAACAGATATGCTCGTTAGAAGCGGCTACTATGTAGAGGATACGGACCGACGGTACCGGCTAGCTTCATACTGTCCGGGGTTTACAAAAGGCTACTATCTATGTTGGAGTCTCTACATAGAACTCGGAGTCTGCTTTCTGACCACCGGAACTCGTAATATAACTATGATATCTCTACTAGTAGTGTACACCCCCACGGATACGCGGGGAAGGCAATTTTTTCCCCTATAGATCAACGGAGAAGTGGAGGAGAGGCCCTGTTAAGGAAAAAACATCCAACTTCTCGTTAGTGACTTGGCTTAAGTTCTTTAAGGCCGCCAGACGGATTGCGCTCTCTCGAAGCCGACCTTTTATCCCAAAGCAAAAGAGAGAGCGTCTAGTGGTCTTATGAATCAATCAAACTTCTTCCCCACTATAGTTTGTACTCTTTAGGGTCTTTCTTTCGCAGCTTACTCGTCGTTTGGTTTACACTGGCAAATGGATGACTAGTTTCTTCAAATGTGAGATTGAGTAGTACTCAGCTTCCAAATCTATCCCGAGCATTGAGATGCTTGACTTGAGTTGCTTCTAAAAGAAAAAGATAAGCAAGGAAAGAACAACGAGTTTCTAGTTGTCAAGTTGAGATTATGAGGTGGGTATAATATTAGTTTTCTTATGACTACACATTCCGGGTATTTACACACGTAGACTCTATACCGAGATAGTGTTTGATATGTATCTTATGGACTTTGGTTGGTTCCCGTCTTATCTTGACATCATAGATCTGGTTTGTTTATATTGTTTTTAGTTTTGTTTCACCTTGGATTGCTCGAGGACGATCAAAGGCTAAGTGAGGGGTAGTTGATCACGCTCAATTATATTATGTTTTTCCCACTACGTTACCTCGATTTTGGAGCATATATGCATATCTTTCATATGGATTTATGAGCTTTAAGGGATCTTTCTTCATGAGTTGACTCGTAGTCCAAGAGTTGTGTTTTATCCTTAAAATGCATAGAAAAGTATTACTTTTGGGCTTGTTTTCTGATCTTTTGCAGGTTCAGGAGATGCGGAGCATTGATTCGAGTTTCAGGGACAAGAAGACGCGTACGGGGGAGGGAAGATCAATTTGAGATTAGAAAGGGTCCTTATCACAACCAATTATTCAGACCAGAACTCAATAAAAAGTGATATGGACATGGATTAAAGAAGGCAAGAAGATTGCATCACGGTTTGGGCCTAAAGGGTGCCGATGGATTGGTGGCCCAACTCACTGAGGGTTCGATGGTCTGGAATTCCGAAAATATGTTTTCTAGCCGACATAGACTGTACCCCTGGTTCGGTTCAACAACTATATAAGTAGAGCACCATTGTAAACGGAAGACAACAATAGAAATACACATTACAGTAGTAAATTATTTATCTTTTTGATCAATAAAAGTTATTTTCTTTTGGGGATCAAATACCTAGCAATTCTTGTGCAATTTTGATAGTTAGATCCGCATCAACGTTTGTGTGATGTATTGTATTCTTTGTTTATGAATTATGCTTATATATATACCTATGATTGCAGGTATTTTATGTTTGATTTATATGATGTATGATCTATGCAGTATTTCTTTAGGAGCATGTTAGGATATATTAAATCTAGTTTCAGTAATACAACGCATGTGTAATCTGTAGAAAACCAAGATTCAGTTTCAGGCTGCCGAACCCTCGGTAGGTCTTGCCATAGACGATTCAACAGGCTGGATTGACCCGGTCATTTTTGTTATGTTAAATATGAATGCTTGGATTTACTTACATGTTTGTTAGACTAGCCATCTACGTTTATGTCTTCCTAAATTGCTTAAGGACCCGTTCAAGGTGAAAGAACTAATTAGAACGAGGATTTTTAGATCACTATAGGTCACTGAGTCCGTTTACGACAGATGTCTTAGTGAGGTTTTCTTATCTTTCTCCTTGGTCGGATAAAGCACTTTCATAGATCCCATTAATGCATGTTTTTTGCTACTTAGGCCGAGTCCATTCACGATAAGTCTAGTAGTATGACATAGTTCGTTCTTCGTCCCGATCACGGAGCAGTACGAAACCCTTGGGATGTGTAACCATTAATATAATTTGAATTAGGGTGTGATTAAAATACGAGATCTATATTTACTAGACTAGACAAGATTCAGGGCGGCTCCATGTAGAAAAAAATGGGTCACCCGACCAGCTAAAATATATTACAGTGGAATTTTTTTTTATATACACATTTTATATGTGTAGCGACCCCCTTATTTTTATATATTGATCCCTATTGACCGGTATTGAACTATAATATGTAACCTTACGCTTAGTAATTGTAAAATATGACAAATTTTTGACCCGTATCATTAAATTCCTAGAGCCACCCCTGACAAGATTAAACTGATACATGTATTAACTAGATTAAATCTCGAAATTATCAATAAGAATTATTCAGGCTATTTGTATCTACCAACCCCATCCAATCTGGTTTAGTTATTTAGTTTAGTTAGTCTTGGCGTGACACGTTGGTCAAAGACCACCCTTAGAACTTTGAGAGTTTAGTTCAGGTAGGTAAACTCTAGCTCGCTACACTACGTTGTGATTGACATTGTTCTCTTGCTAATAAACGTGTGTTACCATACATATAAATACTGTAAAATACTCATTCAATCAATAACAAGAAAGATTCTCTCACACTCTTGTCACGTACGACGGGTATACCATGAAATCTCTCAACAATGTAGAAAAATAAATATGTTCAAAGCCATTATCTCCCTACCAAAAAAATCAAGCCATTACTAAGAATATATCTATTTTTCCTTCTGCTCTTCGCAAAGTTTAAATGATGGGTGATGTGATAAGCAAAATTGAATTCATTTGAGTGAAAAAAGGGGCATTTGGTTGAGAACGTAAGAGCATCTCTAAGGCTTCCCCAAACTCCCTCCCAAATCAGCAAAATAGGGTATTTTCATACTCCAAGACTCCCCCAAATCTTCCCCCATTTTGGGGGAGCACCAATTCTTCCCCTAAATTTAGGGCCGGGTTTTTCTCCCCCAAATCTCCACTCATTGCTTTTTCTTTCTTTTTGTTTTCCCTTCTCTCTTCAAATAAATGTGTAAAAAATTTAAAACTTATATTGTATGTTGTAATTTGATACGATAAATACGATAAAAATCAATGATAAAAATTTGACACATTATATTTAATACGATAAAATAATAATTTTAATGCATTTTATTTATTATAAAAGAAATTTATTACTCACTTCAAAAAAAAAATATTACAAAGTTTGTTAAAAATTTATTGGAAATAAATTTATTTGGAATAGTTTGTTTTTTTTTTTTGATTTCTGGAATAGTTTGTTAAAAAAATAGATTAATATGACATATTCTTAGAATTTTTTTGGGTAAGATTTGGGGTGAGATGATGTAAGATATTTTGGGGTAGAATTTGGTGATTTGGGGTAAAATTTGGGGTTAAGCCTTGGAGATGCTCTGAAAGAGGGAGTAAAAAGTTATACTCCCTCCGTTTATATATATATATATATATATATATATATATATATATATATATATATATGTCGCATCACACAGATGAAGAAAGTAATTAATATGTGTATTGGAAATGTAATTTTTTATTGGAGATGTAAATGTTTTGTTGGTAAAGGAGTTTTTACTATTGGAATTATGTTTTTTTTTTTATTGGAGATGTAAATATTTTGTTAGTAAAGGAGAAAAAAATAATAAATGCTGCATTGAAAATATGAAATGATAAATAAATAAAAATTTGCCAAAAACTGAAATATGACGGTTAAAAAAGGGGAGTATAATAAAAGACAGTTAACCGTGTGGGCTTATGACTGCAACTTTAATAAGCAATAATAGAGGTTAACTTTTGATTTTCTTGGTTTCTTTACCTTTTTTAAGTTTCCTCAAAATTTGAGCCTCGGTTGATTGGCTGCATATAGAGCTACAAATGTTAGCACTTTGACTAATTACTTTTTTGTTTGTAGAAAGAATAAATTTTAGTATTCCCCATGTTCCTAACTATATATCGTATTTGTTGAAATCAATTTTTTTTTATATGTCATAGTAATATTTTTTTTAAAATATCGTAGTTATATTTCTAATACATATTTTAATAATCTTTCCGTTTTTTATATAAAACCACTCAGTTCTTTGTAAGGGTATTTTAGTCCTTTCGAAATTTTTTTTCCTTTTCTTTTTAGGTTTTCTTTTCCTTCAAGTAATGGGAAAACCGACTTAAGGGCTAAAAAGTCTATAAAAAAAAAGCTTCAAGGAACCCTAGACTTCATCAAAATCGTATTTTGGAGTTTTTATCCTTTCTGGCACGCTGAACCGAGGAATTCCCTCGGTAAAGCGACCTTCTTGCCCCGACTGTGCCCCAGACATGTTCCAGAGTGCCCAGGACATGTCCCAGATGGCCCAGAGCGTGTCCAGGATCAACCGGCACGCTGAACCGAGCACTGCTTTCGGTTCAGCGACCCAGTTTTGGTGTCCAGGACGTGTCCGACCTTGTCCATGACATGTCTGCATATCAGAGACTCAGTTTCACGGCAGATCCTGATTCAGGAGCAGTTTTGGATCTTGTTTCTTCTCAATAAGCTAATTATCATAGTCTTTCATTAATTTGTAGATTGATCTTGTTAAGTTTTGGTTTTTGGCTTTGAGATTAGGGTTTCGGTGTTTGTAGATTCGCGTATGTTTTGGAAGTAAGATGTTGTTCGGTTCGTAGTTCGGCTCGGCTTTAAGGTAAGGAGTCCTTCTTATCAAAAGGTTCCGTTTTTAGTTTAAAGGTCATGCTTTTATTGTGATTTGAGTATTGTTTTAATGCATCTACACGAAACAAGACATAATTACGTGCTGCCGGGTATTTGGCAAACTGGGTTTTGATAATGTTATTCTATTTCTAGTTATTTTCTGTAAATTGGTATTCGCTTTTGGTTATGAATAGTGGGGATAGGATGGTAGTTCGGTGTTGTTATGGTATTTTTATGTTCCCGTAGGTTAGACATGAACTTATGTGCCTTATGTGCTCCAATGTGCTTCTGTGTTATCGCTCCATCATGCTTGGAAAGGTCTCGGCTATTGGCAATGTACCGAAAGGGGTGCCATGGGTCCCTAATTCCCATGTCGGAGGTATGACTAAGTATGCTAATCCATGTCGTCCTCAAGACAGCGGTCCCTAATTCCCGTGGGTCCCTAATTCCCACAATTGGAGGTGTGTTAGTTGTATTAGCCGTGTTGTACGCACCGTGTCCCTTAGTTAGATGTCTTGGTGCCATGTAATGAATATAGCTATGAAAGACAAGACATGTAACATGACAAGTTAAGAATGCGGCTATGTTAAATAAGTAAGTATTTAATGTAACCGAATAAGTACGTGCAAGATAAATTGAATGTAGCTAATAGGCATGTTTTCTATGCATGGTTTAAAGTTGATTTACATGTGGTTTTCCCTTAAATGTCAAGTTGAGTTTTTAAGTAATTTCCTTATGTGTCAAGAGATACTTTTAAAGGTATTTTACGTATTCTTCAAGTTATACTTTCAATTGTTTGTAAATTGGATAGGGTAGATTCATGTCGTGTCTCCCGGCTTATGACAACCATGAATCTCCCTTTTGATCTTCTTTCTCTTTACTGAGCGTCCGGCCGGTGCTCACTTCTTTATTTGGAATAAGAAGTTTGCAGGTACTAGTTGGTTTGACGACGAGCTTGGAGTGCTAGCTTAGGAGTGAATCAGTGAAGGCGTTTATGTTCTAGTTTCCTTTTGTAGTTGTTCATTCTTTTCAGACAGTTGTAATGGATAATAGTTTTGCTTTTAGTTACTTATAATTTATTTTGACAGCAGTTGTTTTCTCGTTGATGGTTGTTTTGATAGACCGTGAGGGTCTATTTGCCGAGTCTTCAGCCTGTTTACTTCCACGCGAATATTTATTACTTTGATATGACACGAGGCTTACATGGGATTTAGGTTTACTCTATATGTCACGTGCCGAACGTCCCGTTTCCGGATAAGGACTCAGTATCCGGGACAAGAGCGTTACATTTCAATATTACTTTTCAACTTTCTAGGGTTATTCAACCAATCAATCTTTCATATTCAATACACCACCACACTTTTCAAGATTTTTTTAGTACTTTGTAATGAAATCAATGCAATAAATCACTTTCTTAATCTGTGTGTTTTTTCCCAATCGCGACATATAATTAGAAACTGATGGAGTATTAAAATAGATCCGCCAAACATGCGGACACAACATACCCCGACGGCAACGACCCCAAAAAATATCATGAAGAATCCGCATAGCCTGCCGAGCTAATAAAGAGCTGAGACATTTCTCATACGCCGTATAAATGAAAACCGAACAGAAGAAAACCTATGGTAGGACATTTCCTATGCGCCTTATGGTGCCATGCTAAGCACTTGACTAATTATTGTACTTAGTAGTCTCTTTGTCTTAAAATATAAATTTATTATACTCCCTCCGTTTTTCTAACTGTCATATTTGATGTCCAGGTTCATCCAAAAAATTACTAACCTTAAGTTGAAAAAGTGACCAGATTCATCCAAAAAATTATATCAAATTTGACATTAAAAGAAACGGAGGGGGTATGAGTTTTCATGCATATTAAAAAAGTAATAAATATCATTTATTCTAGTGAGAAATAATTATTTACCAATCATTAATAAAATAGACATAAAATAATAATAAGTGATGGATTGATATATTGTAAGGGTAAGATAGAAAGAAAAAAAACGATAACTCTTTAAGTGATAATAATATAAAATGATTTATAGTTAGGAAAACTTAAAAATATATAGGGATTTTTGTTATAGGACGGTGGATTATAAATACTAGACATAATATTTACATAAAATGATTTAGACGAATACATAATTTTTTTTTTTTTTTTTTGGAGGAAAACTAACCAATTTTATTAAATCAAATCCGCCAAGGAAGCGGCAATTACATCATGTGGGGGATGAACACCCTAAGAAATAGCATCAACAGCCGCAACATCATGTCGAGTAAGGAGGTGTGCCGGGATATTAACAGAACATTTAACAAAAGTGAATCGAAAGGACGCAAAGGAAGCAGACGTTAATGCGCAATCCCTAGGTAAACAACCAAAGATGGATAAATCCTCCGACGGATGAGACAATGTGTAATATCCCGATTTTCGATAAAAGGGCATTTCGGTCTTTTGATAAATCGGAATATTATGTTCTTTTATTTTTTTAATGGTTTTATAAAAGAAAAGGGATAATTAAGGAATTATATGGTATTTAGGAAAAATTGGGATTTATTAAAAGGAAATAAATCCTAAATTAACCTAATCACTTTTTGAAAAAAAAAAAAAAAAAAAAATTGAGAGGAGGCCGCATCTTTTGAAGAAGGGCGCAAGTTTAGAAAAAAAAAAGAGAGGAAGAACTTTCAATCCCCTGGCTTAATCCGTTGATCTTTTGGACAGACATCTCAAGGGAAAAAGAATCACCGCGACAAGAGGATCGTTTGGATATCAACCATCCTTAGAACCGTTAACGTAAGTTCTCATCACCGTTCTTGTTAGGGTTCGTTTTCCTGTTTAGCATCGTTAAGCTCTGCGCTTCTGCGTTATCTCGCATCGTAGTGATCAATTTGGTGTTGATCGTTTTAGGTTCGAGGTTAAAGGTTTATCTTTTTCAAAGTTGTGGTTGCTTGGATCGTAGTAGCTCGCAAGAATCGAGGTAACGTGGTCTTCTATCATATGATTTAGTTCTCATAACGCGTTGTAGGGCAATGTGTATGTTTTTCTCTTTGTTTTTAAGTTGTTTTGGTCGAACTTTGGGATGCATATGGTTGGAAAACGCAGCAAACAGGTTGCAGAAATTCTGGGAAATTCCCAGGTGGACGGGCGTCCAGGGATTCGGACGGGCGTCCGGTTCCTCTGCAAAGTGGACGAGCGTCCAGTTCCCTTGGACGAGCGTTCAGGGTGAAATTTTGATACAGGATGTGATGGTTTGAAGGTGGACGGGCGTTTGGTTTTGGACGGGCGGCGTTCTATGGATAGACAGCGTCCATGTTCAGACGGGCGTCTGCATAGGAGTGGACGAGCGTTTGGGCCTGGTGGTTCTAGTTTTTCATTGTTTTTTTGTCATGTCAGCTTGAGTTCAGGCTTTATTGTACTGTTCTAATGCATAACCTTACGTGACAAAGCTCTGAACTAGCTTCTGGTGCGTTTAGTTCCGGCACCACATGGATTCCTAAAAGATGAAGTGTGGGACCCTTTGGAAGCTTCGGATTTGCCTTTGGCTTCGATAAGCTAGGGTTTATCGATGTCCGTGTAATTGCTAGGGCTTGTCCGTGTCAGAGGTCTAAGTACGAGGGTAGGAAGTGTGAGGGAGCTTACCTGAAAACACTTAGGTGGCTAGTTAAACATCTAATCAAACGTATGTGCTAGATTAAAATCTTAAACATCATACAATGCTTGGTAAGGCATAGTACAATATCGCGATGTGTCCTTTGACCAGACAAAGTAGACTGTACCCACGCCGGTCAATCGATTGGCCGATAAAGCGCCTGGTGCACTCGCCGGTCATCACACTATCGGGACTCGAGATATTCCGGGGCTACTAGAGCGAGTCTCTAAGTAGGTTGCACCAGATTGTCCTAGTACATCCTATTACTAGGCGTAGTGCCCCTTGTTATTCATGATGTAACAAACTTGAGCTAAGATAGATACCCTTGGAACCTCATGTTATGCAATGAACATAATGTGATAGATAGTTAGGGTTAATAACGGAAAATGAATTAATAAAAGACGGTATTGCTTTTATTTCTTTATGAGGCATAGTAATGTCGATCTTCTACACGTTATCGAGTACTTTTGTACTTACCCGTTACGTTATCTTTGTCTTTCCTTTCCCCAAAGAAGATGAAGCAGTGGTTACCACGATGAGTTCTTTGATGACGAGGACGTTTGAGTTGGAGTTTGAAGGCTTAGATCGTTTAGATGTTTTCTTTTCATAAACAGTTGTTTCCAGCTTTGAACAATGTTGTTCTTTCTTTTGGTTTAGTTACCTTTGAGATCTTTTGGATTGAATTCTGGATGTTTAGATCTTTTATTGGATTTAGTTTTCTTCACAGCATTGATTACCGTATGTTTCGATCGTTTGGTTTCCCGAGTTGTTGAGTTGTTTTTGTTAGTAATACCATCCGCAACGGAAGCGATTTATGGATCTAGATCTATAAAATACACGTAATAAAACATTAAATCTACATCTACAAGTAAGTTGTAGAACATACCTCTTGGATCTCAAAATCCAAGTTGGAGAACCGCTTATTAGGATGATCGAACAATGATGAAAGAGCACCACGATCTTCCGTGACGTGTGATCCAAGCAATTCCCGGTGGAAGGAATTCTCGACTCGAACCCTCCGATATGCTACCGGAAAAATCACCAAGATTTTTCCCAACCCTTGGCCGAATATTTCTTCCTCTAATTTACTAGAGTAGTCGAAATTATGTGTTGTTTTTGGCTTGGGAGAACTCTCTTTTTATAGGAGAGTAATCCTTGACCTCCAAGGATTTTATAATTAATACAAAATCAATTATAATAATCCTAGTAAATAAAAGATAATCCCAAAATATTCTAGAACAAATCAAGAATATTTTTATCTTTATTTCTTACCATAAATATTTATCCAATAAATATTTTATGCACATGTCTTTTTTAATACACAAGAAAACTAATTCCTTGCCAAAATTAGACATATATGGGCGCCACTTTCAAATATTGACCTAGTCAATATTAATTTTGCCACTACACAATAATTTGGGGCAAGATTATGGAAAATGTCTTTTCCACATATTTAATTATTTAGCCCAACTAATTTAATAGTCCACCAAACAATTAATTCACATATCGTTTTAATAAAGTCCAACATGAACTAAATCAATATTATTAGGATTCGACGTCCGAGAATATACATGCTATATTAGGAGGCACGTCGGGGACCATGGACTAATAATCGTGGCTCCGATAAATCAAATAAATAATTATCTTACTGAGCAGAATAATTATATTCGATAAATCAATCACGGAATATGCCACCATAATCCCGTGATCGCACTCCTCCGATTATAAGATTATATTTATCTCCTCACGAGAAAGTAATAAAGCGTCAAATGATATAATCATTTCATATGGATTAATCCTCCATAATTGTTCATTCTAAATCGGGAAGTTACCGTTAACCCTTTTCGTAACATCTTGTCCTTACTTACCATTAACCCCTAGTGATCAATAATTCAAATAACTCTTTGGTAGCTAATCGGTGTAATATGAATCCCATGGATCGATCAATGTCTAGGATTAACTCATAAAGGAATCGTCTATCTACTTCCATAAATGGAAGGAATGGATTCGTATCTGTGATAACACGGACTACTCACTCAATCCAAAGACAATGCCAAGATGGGGTAATTCGGATCACAGACTCGGTGTAATCCTTAACCGTCAAGTCAAACCTCATACCGATTCAAGCGGTTGGATCGTGATCACCTCGGGATTAAGATATATCCATAATATGATCATCTAATGATTCGATAAGACTTCTCAATTACGGAATTATATTGAGAACTCAGATCAAATCGGTCCAGCCCTATATGATATATCTATCATATATAAATGCCCCATTAGGTTCCCTTAACCGAAAGTCCGGATAAGACGATCACACCTATCGTGTTATGGGCGCATTAATAGTACGTTAAAGGAGAGACCCGATACTCTCGATTAACTTTACTACGGACTAATTGTATTTTAAGTACATCTTCACTAACTCAATCCTCCCGTGTATATCTCATACACTGAGTTAAGTGATTACATAAACGATATACTCAGGGTTTTTTGTAGTGTAAATACTATTGTCACATCGGTGATTATGAGAATAATAAATATGAATAATAATATCATTTCATTTATTAAATAAAACAATTACAAAAATTGTCTTTCGGGCATCACACCTAACAATCTCCCACTTGCACGAAAGCTTGTGATTAATTGTTTTAGAGCACACCCTATTATTTAAAACTACAGCAAACTACATCTCCCACTTGCTCTAAAGCAATGGAGACTCATCCCGTATTTTAGTACCCACAAAACTTATCATAACCATTTTGATTCCAAAGTACACTCCGAGTATGCCGTCGTAGGATAGGTCGGTGACTCGGGAGCACTATATCTCGAATGTCATGGGTCTTAATGATCGATCGGGTTGTCGGCTCAAGGCGATCCGTAGAATCGAAGCGTCGCCGGTCCATCTAATCATGTGGTACTTTGCCAATATGCTCTTGAACTCAAGTGATTTGGAAATCCTTATAAGCTACCCTTCATCGTTTGCACAATGATGTGGTATCGGCTTTCCAAATCTGGAATCACCCTAATCGAAAAGGAAATCCTGAGGCTATATCGCCTCTCTAGCTACTACAAAAGCCGCTAATCACCCAACTAGTTAAAGTCGAGTTGGCGTTGCTGGATTCCTCCAGGCAATAGCTTCAACACAAGAGTAAACACTGAGACCGAGATCGACTTAACGATCATCCTTAATCTGACACAAAGTCAGAACCAGTGTATCACACATATCCAAGCTCATACATGAATATGTCCGCATATTATTCCTCGTTCTCTCAAGATACTAAAGGACATACTAAACTTGCTTCGTTAACCGCCGAATCTAAGATTCGGTCAAAATTGACGTTCAATAACCTGACCATCTCTTGTCACAAAGAGAATCCATCCCATTTCTCTTTATCCGAAGATTTAGAGAGTCATTCCTGAGGCATAGGGTAGAACTTCCTTGTTGAATGTTGCATACACAGATGCATCATCTTAACCAATAAGATGGATGGGAAACCAATGACTGATTCTAATGAATTCGACCGAGTCAAACTCTTCGAATGTTGTCCAAATCTCATTGCAGAGAATTGTGGCATTGTCGGTCGACTTGAGATAACACACCCATGTTGAGTCCAATCAGTGCGGCGTTACCTTCACAAACACTAATATATATGTATATATTCATTATTGTACTAAAATTGATATCCGATCTACACACAAGACTTATCAATATTCGGTCAAATCCATATATTATAGAAATATATGACTTCCAATGACCAAGAGGTTTGCTTTTTATCCACAAAGGACATAAGCCTTGATGGCATCATCCCGTCATAAGTTCATAAGGCAATACCCTTCTGTTCGAATGAATCCAGATTCCGCTTGTTTGGCAAGAAAGTCTCGGGGAATCACCCCTATTTTTCTCGCTTTTGAGCGAAATCATGAATTACCGAATTCATTCTACTCTTTTCCGTGTAGATCCAATTACTCCCACTGGGCTGAGACACTCAGGTGGTTCTACAAGAGTATGAACGACTCACGGAGTACCAAACTCCATTCACAGGGGTTATGGCTTGTAAACCAACCTCTATTATCGAGAATCCTATCACGCTCACAAAAGGGCCATAGGTCATCAATCGATCCTCGGACTACAAAGTCCGCAGAAACCGTAATGGGTAATGGATAAACCATACTCCCACTATTTTCTTGGTGGATCGAAATTCGATTTAGTTCAATAGTATTTAGTGTCATCACCAACAACCGATGTTGGATGTGGTCCGATTTTAATCGTTAGTAACTACCTTGAGTAAACGTACTTCAAGGTTCAAGGTTTTTTCGAACATGGATTCTATCGGAAAGGATGCAACAAAGTATAAGCGTCCCTTCCCGATTTCAAGAATCCTATATCTAACCTTTATACTCAATAGTTTAAAAGATATAGCACGAATGGTCATTGACCGAACGTATGCACGAAATTCCGGGTCTTACCTTCAAGCACGTGTGTGCTAAATGCTTATATTTACGGAAGTGGGGTGAACCGAATCCACACCTTATCCGAAAATTCCAAGGCATATTCTAGGTAGCTCGCTTGGTCTTACATTTCAATGTAAACCGATATTTCGCTTCTAATATCTTTATTGAGTTAAGCGAGTGTATTGTAGCACATCTACAACTATGTAAGGCAATTCAATGGTTTCTTCCTTAGTGAAAGCATTTCACTATGAGGCGAGCCGAACATCGATCTCAGGACTATGTGATGGCCCATTTTCGAGTATAGAATACTCCATCTCCTGTGAGTAATCCGAGACACCATAAAATATTTTGGATAAACTTCTCTGGAGTGTTTGAATAGTTATCGGACAAGAAGTCACTACTCGGAAGCTCCTACTAGCTTGTATCTTTCATCGGACCCGAAGGTCGTCATGAACAAGCTATGTTACTTCTTTATAACCATTATCCTTTCCCGATTGAAAGGAAACTTAGTCATTGAACCTTTGAGACAATATAACCAGGATCGGGAGAAAGGAATCACCTGAGCCGTCTTGAGTCTTGTCGTTTAGGGACTATGCACTAACTATGGAATATGAAGAAGCGTTTATCTAAATATAGAAAACCAATTGCTTTTAATAGTTCTTAAGATGTGTTTTATATACATATTTCAAAGAGATTCTTAGTGGTTTTGACTTTATCAAACAAAAGTCGAGTCTTAGATTCGTACTACAAATGGTATATTCACTTTCTATAAGACAAACAAATTATCGAATAAAAGGTAAATCCATTCGTTCCAACGAATCTTAAAGCAGAAAAATAAATCTTCTGCGATATCCAAGGATTGAATCAAGATTCATTTCCTCATATCACTCCCACTATTTTGCTAAAATTACGCCCGTTGTCTATTAATCGTTAATACACAACTATCTCTCGTTCCTCCAAAGAACATAGCCTAAGAGAAAATCACCAAGGATTCATAGGTTGGTGATCCGAAATCACTATCCTTATCCTATGACTTTCGGTTTGTTAATTTTCGTTTTTAGCCTTAAAATCAACTCGATTTTAGATGACTAACACTTTTAGACATATTCTCCCATTCTTGACTTTCCTTGAATGGAAGCAGATCTTGAACCAATGAGTTCGTTTGAGTAGACACTACTCTTGAACCGTGGGATGTCTATTTCGATTGTTACTTGTTAGGACTTCTCGGATTTTCTATCATACCAGAAAAACAACAAATCATAACATTAAAGCTCCCACTAGTTTATCGGTTCCAAATACCGTCTAACCAGCAATGCTCTATTTTATGATTTTCCAATTTTTCAATTTGAAAATCTCTCGTGTAAACACTTACACAGTTCTAATGTTTCCAGAAAAACAACAAATCATAGAACTCCCACTAGTTTATCGATTCCAAATATCGTCCAACTAGCGACATTTCATGACTTTCCGGTTTTTCAATTAGAACGGTTACGTGTGTAGTCAATTACACTTTTCTAATGTTCTAGAAAAACAATAAATCATAAAGCTCCCACTAGTTCATCAATTCCAAATATCGTCCAACTAGTAACACTTCATGATTTTCCGATTTTTCAATTAGAAAATTTACTCGTGTAATTACTACACACTTAAAATTCACTAGAAGAATTTCAAAGTCCGAAATCACCTTTGATCAAACTAAATTTGTCTCCGTTTAACACAATGACACTAGTGACATACCCATATGTCACTCTGGTTTTAAAAGGCTTAAGAGAAAATATCTCTTTCGAAAAATTAATTGCATTATCGATTAACTAGTTCAACGCCCTAGTTACTTTCACTTTTTAACGAAGTCAATACTAGTCAATTATAAATTTTTAAGCAATTTAGTAAGGGATATAATGTTTGTAAATAAAATGACATATATTAATTCAAGTTTAACACTACTATATTATTTTATTTTAGGAATTGTAAACTAAAAGTAAGTCTACTCTACCATTCCAAGGTTTTAACCTTGCATCTCGATGTCGCCCGTAGGGTAGGTCAAAGAGATCAACGGTTAAATCAATGAATAACTTGTGAGAATCGGACATCCCACGAGAATCGAACATCCCTTTATTCATTGACTACCTTCCTTTTTTAGCCTAGGCATTACCAAAAATACCACGATGAGTGTGACCTACTATATCGGATCTCTTGGTACGCCCGAGTGTGCCGTCGTAGGATAGGTCGGTGACCCGACGAGTACCGTAAATCCTATCCTTTCGGAGACCAAGCCATGAATGTTGATAGGGGTGAACACCATCCGTAGGGGGACGAAATCAAAGCGCCGCTGGCGTCACCCTTCTCTCACTTACTTGCATCTATAGTAGAGACCGTGGGGTTGGTTGTCGCCTTCCCCGCTCCCACTCAATATTTTGGAAGTGGTGGTGGGTTAACTAACCCACGTCTTTTGATGTTAACATAAAAGTACATAAAATCAAGGATTCGAATGGTGTCGGTGGCGTAGGCAAGCCTACCCGTCCTATTCGTTGGAACATATGTGATGATCGGACGAAATCGGGTCAAGAGAGCGCGTTTGAGATGGGAAGGAATCACCCCTCCGTTCTCCGGTGTGGCTTAGTCTTGCGGACCCCGTGCATACATCACACTAGGAGGGTTAAGTCGTTTGAGCGAAGCTCGATTGACCACCCAACCTAAAGCGAACCGTTTTTATCCAAGATTTATTGTTCTTTTACCATCATTCAATCTCGTAGACACTACGAATTGAAAACGTGATCTCGTTTGACTTTAAGGCGGTTCACCGAGAACACACACCGAAAGGCTAACGATTTCATAACCCGTCCTCGGATCTTTAATTAGTTACTAAATTAATTAATTACCACGTATTAATTAAATTTCAACTAATTACGCGAGTTTGTATACATGCCTATTTTAATTGCCAAAATTAAAATTCTACATGTATGCATGGAGTGGATTTATGATATGAATGCATGTCATGGCAATTCGATTTTATGTCTATTTTATGATCAAACACATAAAAATAAATTGCGGAAAAAATTAAACACCGAGATGGATTGTTGGTACTTCGTATCTAATCTATTCTAGGAAAAAAAAAATTACAATCTTCTTGTCTTGAGTCTTGATCTTCAAATCTTGAACTCGAACCGTCGGAACACTGAACCACGAACACCGAGAGGAGAAAAGGTCTTTTAATTAAATAAATCCAATTTATTTATAATTAATCATATATATATTATTATATGCGGCTGTTTATAGTTATTTTCCAAAAATAACATTTTTTTTTTTTTTTTTTTTTTGTTAAGCGGCTATTTTCCAAAAAAAATTATTTTTTTCTCTGCCATAACGGCAGTAATAAAAAAAATTAGGTTTACCAAAAAAATATACAGCCGCATGCATGAAGAACCCTAGCCGCATGCATTTATTTTATAAACAGGACTTATAGCGACGCTTTTCAGCGTCGCAGAAAATCCTGTAGCAGATTTTTAATAAATTCATCCGTTTCTCCTCGTTCATACCTTGGGTTTCGACTTGATCTTCAATTTTTCAGCAAGATCTTCATCTTTTCCAGCCCGGATAATCAAAATTACAATAAAAGATGCTACTATTTACATAAATTTCGAAAATTGACATAAATAAAATACAATTCCTATGCTCAATTGTTACTAAACAAGGGAGCTACAATAGATCTAACGAGTAAACAGTACCAACCCCAATCCATCTCTTCAGCCAAGACAATCATAATCATAAAAAAAAATAAATCATGCGTCGGCCCTATTTTTTAAAAAAATTGGGACAAAAAAAATCTACATGTTTTACCACTCCTAGATCTAATATTTTATACGTATAAATATAGATCACCATGGCGACTGATACCACTGTTAGTAATACCATCCCATAGCGGAAGCGATTTATGGATCTAGATCTATAAAATACACGTAATAAAACATTAAATCTACATCTACAAGTAAGTTGTAGAACATACCTCTTGGATCTCAAAATCCAAGTTGGAGAACCGCTATTAGGATGATCGAACAATGATGAAGAAGAGCACCACGATCTTCCGTGACGTGTGATCCAAGCAATTCCAGTGGAAGGAATTCTCGACTCGAACCCTCCGATATGCTACCCGGAAAAATCACCAAGATTTTTCCCAACCATGGCCGAATATTTCTTCCTCTAATTTACTAGAGTAGTCGAAATTATGTGTTGTTTTTGGCTTGGGAGAACTCTCTTTTATAGGAGAGTAATCCTTGACCTCCAAGGATTTTATAATTAATACAAAATCAATTATAATAATCCTAGTAAATAAAGATAATCCCAAAATATTCTAGAACAAATCAAGAATATTTTTATCTTTATTTCTTACCATAAATATTTATCCAATAAATATTTTATGCACATGTCTTTTTTAATACACAAGAAAACTAATTCCTTGCCAAAATTAGACATATGGGCGCCACTTTCAAATATTGACCTAGTCAATATTAATTTTGCCACTACACAATAATTTGGGCCAAGATTATGGAAAATGTCTTTTCCACATATTTAATTATTTAGCCCAACTAATTTAATAGTCCACCAAACAATTAATTCACATATCGTTTTAATAAAGTCCAACATGAACTAAATCAATATTATTATGATTCGACGTCCGAGAATATACATGCTATATTAGGAGGCACGTCGGGGACCATGGACTAATAATCAGTGCTCCGATAAATCAAATAAATAATTATCTTACGAACGAGAATAATTATATTCGATAAATCAATCACGGAATATGCCACCATAATCCCGTGATCGCACTCCTCCGATTATAAGATTATATTTATCTCCTCACGAGAAAGTAATAAGCGTCGGTGATATAATCATTTCATATGGATTAATCCTCCATGATTATTCATTCTAAATCGGGAAGTTACCGTTAACCCTTTCGAGAACATCTTGTCCTTACTTACCATTAACCCCACAGTGATCAATAATTCAAATAACTCCTTTGGTAGCTAATCGGTGTAATATGAATCCCATGGATCGATCAATGTCTAGGATTAACTCATAAAGGAATCGTCTATCTACTTCCATAAATGGAAGGAATGGATTCCGTATCTCGTGATAACACGGACTACTCACTCAATCAAATACAATGCCAAGATGGGGTAATTCGGATCACGGACTCGAGTGTAATCCTTAACCGTCAAGTCAAACCTCATCAATCGATTCAAGCGGTTGGATTGTGATCACCTCAGATTAAGATATATCCATAATATGATCATCTAATGATTCGATAAGACTTCTCAATTACGGAATTATATTGAGAACTCGGATCAAATCGGTCCAAATTTCTATATGATATATCTATCATATATAAATGCCCCATTAGGTTCCTTAACCGAAAGTCCGGATAAGGCGATCACACCTATCGTGTTATGGGCGCATTAATAGTACGTTAAAGGAGAGACCCGATACTCTCGATTAACTTTACTACGGACTAATTGTATTTTAAGTACATCTTCACTAACTCAATCCTCCCGTGTATATCTCATACACTGAGTTAAGTGATTACATAAACGATATACTCAGGGTTTTCTGTAGTGTAAATACTATTGTCACATCGGTGATTATGAGAATAATAAATATGAATAATAATATCATTTCATTTATTAAATAAAACAATTACAAAAATTGTCTTTCGGGCATCACACCTAACAGTTTTATCTTCCGCGTCGTTTGATTTTTGATGGATGACGTAAGGCTTGCATGTATTATTGAGTTTTTATTTGATAATATATGTGCCGAGCGCTCTTTCCGGATAAGGACTCGGTGTCCGGAAACGGGGCGTTATACAATGCCTGGACACATGATAGACAGTCACTCTCGAAAATCACATAGGGGAGACCAAGATGGCCAGCCTCTACTAATGCCGAAAGGATCGCGCGCATTTCCAACAACTCTGGCGTATCATCTGGCTCAATATGGAAAGAAAATTCCGAGACAATAGATCCCACCAAGTCTCGGAAAATCAGTCTAATTCCTAAGCCCGTATCTGTCACTGATGCGTCTGAGTTACATTTCCAAGTCCCCGAGGGTGGAAAGCTCCAAGCAACCGGGTGAAGAACACCGCCTACCTCATGCAGAGACCCCGATACCGCCTGAGCATACTCGACTGCCGCTTCTCTTGAAGTCGAGACCACTCATGAGACATAAATCGGCACACCCTCAAAAACCGCACTGCAGCGTGCCTTCCATAGATAGCACAAGGTCATGAAAAAATCTGACACCTGCCGAGAACTGCAACACAAGATCCCTGAACTGACACCTAAATGACCGCAGAGCCAGCCGATCTCTGAATGACTAATCGCGTGTGCGATTCGCCACTACACACGACGTACTAGCAAGTGTACTAGGTCAATCGTAGTATAGCAAGGCGAGTCAAAGTCGATCCCACATAGACTATTATTTAATTACGGTAAACACAACCAAAATTTATAGGTCAACCGGATAGGGTGTTTATTGACCAACATAAAGGACAAGTAAATAAAAGAGATGCAAATAAACTCATGGTCAATCATATATCGAAAAGGCATTAACCAAACTATTCAGAACTAATCTTTCTTAATCCTTATTTGATCCATATTTGTAATTATGCTACGAGTGCAATTCCTAACCCTATCTACTCCGACCATTGTAGTAGATAATCTATACGCCAGCTACCCTCTTTAATTGGTCCGTAATAGCTCATACGCATAAAGAACTAGAATTTCCAATATTGAGATCTAACCCATACCGCTAACCCGCATAGGCAGCTATCGACACTGATTAGCACGTTCCTAGGGTCCATCAAGACTATGTCCAAATTAACACTTCACTATCAGTACTTCATGCTAATTTAAGATGACATGCAATTAGGTGATCAGGCTAAAAACATGTAAATTATATCTGTCGATCAACATAGCTGAAGCCGAACTACAAAATTAGGATTTACTAGGTATTCAGATCTAGCGATAAAGACCGTCGTAGATCTGAAAAGCGCAAACCATAATTCTGCGTTTCATATTAACGAATCGAATAATAAAGATTAAGGTTCATTTAATTAATTCATATATGATTAGATGCAAGCATAATCTAGATTTAGCACAAGAACAATCATGAATCTAAGAAAAGAAATAAAACATAGGAATAGATCTTACGCATGACGAAGAACAGATCTACTCTTCTATTCTCTTTCCCTCCGGCGACTCAAGACGATCCATGAAGATCGTAAACCAAGCACAATTCAATAATGAAAGACACATGACTTATTTGCAAGAAATAAAGGAAGAATTTATAACTAGAAGATTACATTGTATCTAATTTATGAATAGATCTATGAATGAATGGAAGATGAATGATGTGAATACAATTTCGCAGCTATGAATGGCTTATATAGGTG
Source organism: Gentiana macrophylla (assembly GCA_026214975.1). Lineage (NCBI taxonomy): Eukaryota > Viridiplantae > Streptophyta > Magnoliopsida > Gentianales > Gentianaceae > Gentiana > Gentiana macrophylla. Next base: position 87,364,426 of record CM047811.1, read on the forward strand.
TATAAACCTACTTAGGGTAAACCCAATGCTTTGAGGACAAGAAAACGCGTTTCTGGAAGATTCTGGACTCGGTAAACCGCGGGTAACTCCCGGTAAACCGAGGGTATTTTTGTCCTATTCTTCCTGCGACTTAACTTGGAATACCCTAGGCCCAGCTTCGGTATTTGGACCATAACTTGGCTTACGTAACTCCGATTTAAGTGATTAAAAGTGTGTTGCAATACTTGTTTCAAGCCCTACAACTTTTATGTAGAAGTACAAGCCCAATTCGTCTTGTACGGATTTGGAAATAGCGTTGCAAGATCACCAATCAGATTCTCGAGTCCAATCTCCGCTCGAAACACTTCAACCTTTAGTTCCGTTTAGTTCTTTATCGATTAACTCTCTCCTTCAGCCCAAATGATGCTTCGAACACTCGTCCATCTGTCAATAAAACCATACCACGCATAGTAGCTTCTATTTCTAGCAAATAATACATAAAATATACGGTTAATACGCATAATACCAATTTAGTCTCCCGGGGCGTGGCTTAATGACATTTAGCTAATTAACTCATGATTTCATACATATTATCCCCATTGAGAACACAAATCCGGGGTAGATTGATGGTAAATAATGATACCAATTTGACCGTCATCAACTACCCCCCACTTAGCTTTTGATCATCCCGAGCAAAAACCAAATCAAATAAACCCCATAAACAATTACAAACTAATTAAGAATAGACTCATTCAAGAATGATAAATAAGATGAGGGTCAACACATATCCATCAGTAATCCATTAAGCACTATCTCATAGTAGAACCGACGTGTGTGTGCAATAACTCTCAAACAATAGTGACGCAGACAGAATCACATTATATCAATAAGGATTTTAGGAAAAACATATATCATGCATAATTCCATAAGTTCCCCATTAATCATCACCTACCAATGCATCGATGTGTCGTGTGATAAATCCTTTGTGATAGTGCGTTCAAGAAAAGAATGAAGTTATAGAGACCCCACAATTCTTACTTATCAATGTGCACACTCGCTCCTCTTGCCTTCAGACTCATGCAAACAATATGAAACCTTACTTGGGCTGGGCGGACTTGGGGACCGATTATTACTCTTAGGTCCTCGTTTGTTTCTTTTTTAGAGGGTCGTGCCCTTTTTGCTACGAGTTTGCTTCTCTCACTGCCTTTATTATATTCTATTTTTTTTTCTTTTATGCAATAGCCGTGCGCTTTACGCTCCATTGGCTTTGCTTGGCAGATTTCTCACTTTTTTTTTTCTCTCTCACTCGCAAGCCCGTTTTGTCCCGGTTTACCTTTTGTGGCATCATGATTGCTACCATCATCCTACAACAATTGGTCAAAGTATATCCACCGACAAATATCGATTCCCGGTCTAAGATAACTCTTCATCTCATCTAAATACTTCTCACTCAAATTGCGTGCTCAAAAATTGAATGCTCCGGTAAAATAATAATTAATAAGTCACTACTTCATGCAACATAACACATGCTCATTCTTCCATACTAAATTGAATAATGCGTCATTTATACTACACACTGAAGAAGTGAGTTATACGTGCTTAAAAAAGGTCGATTCCACAACAAGATAGATGATTAATAAACCACTACTTCAAATAGTTGACAAACCCCTTATTCATCATTAATGAATTAAGTATGTAATTAAGCAATTTCAACGATTTAAGGTTATTATTTCATTCAATTCAAAAAATCGAAATTCATAAAAGTAAGTGTAAGTGTGTCTCAAATTTTCAAACTAAGTGTTGTGCCTACCCCCACTTTAAAACTCAACATTGTCCTCAATGTGGAAAGTAAAGCAAAAAAAAAAAGTAGGAAGAAAAAGAACACTTAGCTTTAGAAAATAGAAGAACTCGGCTAACTGTCTGAAGCAAATCATATCACTGAACTGGAACCAAAGTTGTCTTCTCCAAGGACTAATCTGCACTAGGTCAGCTAATACAAACAATTCTTGCAAAAAGGCCATTAGTACCGCGAGACGTGAATAAGTAACAAAATAGTTATGTCATATGACAGTAAATAGCACAAAGAAGAAGTGCAATAAACAATTTAAGCCAATACATAACACTTAATTATTTAAACACAACAAAACCATTACAGACTCCAAAAATTAAAAATAAAAAGACTCAAGACTCAAAATAATAATCAAATAATCATGCGAAGTAAAAAAACTCACGCACATCCTTTTCTCAAAAGCCTTAGGAACATGGCGATGAAAAAATCCTTCACAATTTTATTCAATTATCGAAAATAATGAAAAAATTAACAAAAAAGCGTTAAATATAATTAATGGCTATGCCTTACAATAAAATAAATAGACCCCGGCAGCGGCGCCAAAAACTTGATCGCGTGTGCAATTCACTACTACACACGACGTACTACCAAGAGTACTAGGTCAATCGTAGTTTAGCAAGGGCGAGTCAAGGTCGATCCCACTGAGACTATTATTTAATTACGTTAAACGCAACCACAATTTATAGGTTAACCGGATAGGTTGGTCATTGACCAACATAAAGGACAAGTAAATAAAAAAGATGCAAATAAACTCATGGTCAATCATATATCGAAAAGGCATTAACCAAACTATTCATAACTAATCTCCCCTTAATCCTTATCTGATCCATATTTGTAATTAAGCTACGGGTGCAATTCCTAACCCTATCTACTCCGACCATGGTAGTAGATAATCTATACGCCAGCTACCCTCCTTAATTGGTCCATAATGGCTCATACGCATAAAGAACTAGAATTGCCAGTATTGAGCACTAACCCATACCGCTAACCCGCCTAGGCAGCTATCGACACTGATTAGCACGTTCCTTGGGTGCATCAAGACTATGTCCAAATTAACAATTCACTATCAGTACTTCATGCTAATTTACGATGACATGCGATTAGGTGATCAGGCTAAAACATGTAAATTATATCTGTCGATCAACGTAGATGAAGCCGAACCACAAAATTATGATTTACTAGGTATTCAGATCTAGCGATAAAGACCGTTGCAGATCTGAAGAGCGCAACCCATAATTCTGCATTTCAAATTAACGAATCGAATAATAAAGATTATGGTTCGTTTAATTAATTCATAGATGATTAGATGCAAGCGTAATCTAGATCTAGCACAAGAACAATAATGAATCTAAGAAAAAAGAAATAAAACATTGGAATAGATCTTACCCATGACGAAGAACATATCTATTATTCTATTCTCTCTCCCTCCGGCGACTCAAGACGATCCATGAAGATCGTAAACCAAGCACAATTCAATAATGAAAGATTCATGACTTATTTGCAAGAAAGAAAAGAAGAATTTATAACCAGAAGACTACATTGTATCTAATTTATGAATAGATCTATGAATGAATGAGAGAATGAATGGAATTGATGATGAATGATGTGAATACAATTTCACAGCTCTGAATGGCTTTATATAGGTGTATAAACCGACTTAGGGGTAAACCCAATGCTTGGAGGACAAGAAAATGCGTTTCTGGAAGATTCTGGGGCTCGGTAAATGTTAAGGGTGATTTTATATGATTTATAACGTTATATTTTGTAATGATTTCCTCCATATTCATGTAATTTGCATAGAAATTAAGGGTTTAATCGAATTATTGAGCAAATGAGTTTTAAAAGTATTTAAGTGTAAACTTGAGCTAATTTAGTGATTTTATTGGTAATTATCTATGGTTTTACACTTTGCGTGTTCTTATGGTTTTGAAGGTACATTTACATGTCATGGAGAGGGAGTGAAGGAGCTGAAAAGATACATAATTGGAGATTTAATGAGATTGGAATGAAGATGCAAGATGGACGAGCGTTTAACATTGCGTCCAGTGGACTGGCGTCCAGAAGAATGGACGGGCGTCCAGGAGGAGAAATTTGGTTCAGAATGTTGAGATTTTTACCGAACTAGCGTCCAAAATTACATAGGACGGGCGTCTGATCCAGCTCGGCCCGACTCGAAGACTTTTAAGCATCTGGACGGGCGTTCAACCCATCAAACGGGCGTCCATTGGCCGACATACCATAAACCGACTTAAAACTCTATAAATAGAAGCGTTATTTCAACCCTAGGGGGTACACATTATTCAGCCGCCTGAGAAAACCCTAGATCAAGCAGAGTTTGGCTCGGCCGACCGAGCCCTGGTGCTCAGTCGACCGAGGGTTGTTTTTATTTTATTTTCTTGCAATATTATTTCGTTTCTGGATTGTGAGGATGGCTTGAAGCTGATCAAACTTGGGGCAAGCATGTGAAACTTTTCAGCATCGTTTTTATTTCTTCCTTTGGATGATTTCATGAGTTTTAATTAAGTTGTTTCTTTTCTATGATTATGTGTTATGCAAATTTATATCGAGAGATGTTTTGCTATTGATGTTTACTATGTGACGAGAGTCGGTGTAAACCTAGATCACCATAGGAAAGATCGGATCTTTAACCTATAAGTAACGAGAGTTGATTAGGTTAGAATATCTAGGTTGTTAGATTGAGTAATCTTGCACCTTGGTTTGAAAGCGTTAATCTTTAAGATCGAGAGATAAAAGATTGATAGGCGAATTACCTAAGAGATTAGGAGTTCATACCTTTGATAGGTGAATCACAATTTTAGTTAAATCATCATAAGATAATCTAGAGAGGAAATTAAGGGTTGCGGGATGGTGGATCATTGCTTGTTCTATGTTTAATCGCTATAGTCATTATCATGCTTTTTATTGTTTTTCTCGTTTATAGTTTAGTTATGTTCGCAACGATCTTCCCTGGCTTTGGACTGACAATCCTCTGTCCAGTTTATCTTTTCGTTTTGTTATTTTAGGCTTTAATAATAATGGTATCAATCTTAGGAAAATTAATGAACTAGATACACCGATTCCCTGATATCGACTCCGGTATTAATCGCTATACTACGATCCCTACACTTGGGGTATACCGGATTTATAAATATTATTACTTGTTTATTTGCATTAGATAAATCCGTGAACAGTAAACCGCGGGAAACTCCCGGTAAACCGAGGTATTTTTGTCTTTTTCTACCTGCCGACTTAACTTGGAATACCCTAGGCCCAGCTTTGGTATTTGGATCATACCTTGTCCTACGTAACTCCGATTTAAGTGATTCAAAGTGTGTTGGAATCCTTGTTTCAAGTACTACAACTTTCATGTAGAAGTCTAAGCCCAATTCGTCTTGTACGGCTTCGGAAACAGCATTGTAAGATCACCAATCAGATTCTCGGGTCCAATCTCTGCTCGAAACGCTTCAACCTTTAGCTCCGTTCAGTTATTTATCAATTGACTCTCTCCTCAGCCCAAATGATGCTTCGTACACTCGTCCATCTGTCAATAAAACCATACATCACATAGTAGCTTCTATTTCTAGCAAATAATACATAAAATACACGGTTATAATACGCATAATACCAATTTAGTCACCCCGGACGTGGCTTAATGACATTTAGCTAATTACCTCATGATTTCATACATAGTATCCCAATTGAGAACACAAATCCGGGGTAGATTGACGGTAAATAATGATACCAATTTAACTGTCATCAACGACGATGTCCTCCAAATCGCCCTAGCATAGTCACAATCAAATAAGACGTGAAACATAAATTCTTGCTCCCGCCCACATGCCAGACATATACCATTCCCAAGCTACCGGCGCAGTAGATTCTCCTCAATTGGCAAGCACCCCTGTAGGCATCTTCAGATTAGATTTATATAAAATGAATTTAATGGTGTTATTAAATTTATGATTTTTTTTATGGATACGAAATATACACACGCACACCCATTTTTCTATCCACTGAGACTCAAACCCGAAACCTCCGGTTTAAGGGTCTCAGTAATTACCACTGAGTCAATGCCTTGTTAGCATTGAATTTATGATTCGAAATTGAGTAATACAATCACCATACATAAGCATGTCATTAATAAAATGACAAGAACCACTAGTGCTTTCTATCAAGTTTGCATCCTCTGCGGCCTCAAAAGTCAGTGTCACTATAAGCAATTAGATCAAATTTAAAAGCCTTAGCGTATCACAAACCATAGGTAGGTGTATGCTTGAAATTCTGAAAATCACCTTGACAACATTGTAATGTGATTGCTTTGGATTAACTTGAAATCTTGCACATACAAAGTACTTTCCATGATATCAGGTATATAAGATGACAAATAAAGTAATGAACCCATCATGCTTCTATATAAGTGAGAATAAAAACATTTTTTAGATGTGTCTTTTCCTCTAAGGCTTACATTCGAGGAGTCTTTCCCTCCAGGGATTATATTCGAGGGGCTCTTCCACCGTAAGAATTTTGAAGGCGTGGTACTCAGGATCGGTCTACATATATTTCATTATAGTTATTCAGATAGTTTAGACATTGACATCAATAGTATCATTACCGTTATTCAGTTAGTTTAGATATTGAAATTGTTATTATCATTACAGTTATTCAGTCAGTTTAGATATTAAAATCATTATTATCATTAGTTAGCCAACTCAGATATTGACATCATTATTATCACTATAAATCAGTTGGTCATTTCACTATCACTGTCGTTCACTATTCTTTGCTCATTCTTTATTTAATGTCAATTTTACTTAACATTTGATGTAGTTACTTTCTATATTATTATTATTACTACTATGTTTATTTTCAGTATTAAAGACATTAATATTTAGAGAACTGTGAAAACATTTCTGGATATTCTCATCGTTACATGTTGATTATGTTTTTTTCTTACTGAGCTGTGAGATTACTCCTTATTTAGCAATTTGAGATGAAGGTAATTCCAGTGATATGGATATGAGGAACTAGTTAGAGATTCTTCTTGTTCCAGCTAGATAGCATAATTAGAATGCTCTAGATTCCTGTTGTTTCCTTTGTGATCTGTGTGGGCGGTGACCCCATGTTTGAGGCAAGTGTCGTTTTCAGTGTTTATATCTTTCATTTCTAGCATTGTGAGTATTTGTGATGGTTGATGGTAGTCATGATGTTGGAAATTCTATATCGATGGATGTTGTATTGCTTGTTTTAGGATCTTGTTGTTGCTATTAATGACAGTGATTGATATTGGGATAGTAGATTGTATCAGAAACATGGAGGTTGTCTATGTTGGCACGGTTTCCGCTCTACCGACACAGTACCACCGGTTCAGCAGTGGTCATGGTAGTTGTGGACAGCAGTACTTGTTCATATTCTTATTCTTTTTGTTATCTTATATTTCTCTCTCTTATTTTAAATTCTAGAACTCACTTCAATGATTTCATGTATCACGAATTATACACGTGCCAAACGATATTTTCTCATTTATCCCTAGAGTGGGTTTGAATGGTTACAGGTATATCAATATGTATGTACATTTAGGTAAAGCTTAAAAAGGGAAGTACTTCATCCAGGGTCGTTCCTGTCATTTAGTGAGCCCGGGGATGATGAAAATAAATGCCTTTTTCATAAGTGACATAATGTGTGTTGATTTTTGTTTCTTCTTTGTGTCCTCTCTTAAGCCATTGTATGTTGTCGTGCTTATGGTGCTTTATGTTTTATTGAAATAAAGTTTGTTGTAAAAAGATTACTTAAATGGAGGACTTGAGCCGTGCATGCAGCAGACAGTGGAGCACACAAAGGAGGGGTGAGAGATGGTAGGTTAAATTGTGGGTTTTTTTAGACGCATGAGATGAGCAGAAAAAATGTGAAATATGATGTCACTAAAAGGGTTTTCTGATTTGGAACATTATTTTACAAAGTGTCTATCGGTAAATTCATATATCATTACAAAAGAAAAACAAAGAATCATAAATCATCAGGGGCAAGACTCAAAGTCAAGCCAATAAGAACAATTACTACTGTTTCTTGCTTGCAAAAATCATATATCACTAAACGAGAAAGCGTTTAAGCCCATGATCTTACACCAATTTTGAACATGAGACAAAATCAGAAGAGACACATCACATGCAAACAGAAGATGATTAACGGTTTCTTCAAATTTGTAACATAACGAACACAGAGAATCTTGGATTGCAACTCCCCGAAGAATAAGATTCAGTTTTGTGGGGATTCTTTTGAGACTTGCTTTCCAAATGAAAATGTTTACTTTCGAAGGTAGCAATTTGTTCCACATGACAACCCACTTGTTAGCCGAAACAGAATTTTTAAAGAGATCCATTTCAAGTTGTTTCCGCAAAAAGGCCACCGAGAAGACGCCATTTGGACGAAGACTCCAATTCAATTTATCCATTAAACTTGCATTTTTATCAACATAGTTAATTAAATTCTCCAACTCCTCTACTACATCCTCCTCACAGCCCCTCAACCTCCTCATCCACAACCAAAGGAAAGAACACCTACCCTCTACCCACTTCACCACCATTGTCACCATCTCTCATTTGGTCAAAGCTAGCCTAAATAGCCTAAGGAAGGCAGATTTTAATGGGACAATGCCCACCCAATTATCCTCCCAAAATCTCACCCTGCAACCATCACCCACCTTCCAACTCTCTGACCCCAATAAAACAACACCCGACCTTTTAACACTCTTGACAGCACTAACTACCCCCTTCCAAACCCCCCACCACTCAACCGACAAACATCCTCATCCCAAGCACCCTCGACACCATGAATTGACACTATCACCTTCCTCCACAAAGAATTTGTCTCCGAAAGAAATCTCCACCACCATTTACAGAGTAAAGCTATATTCTACACCTTAAGACTACTCGCCCCAATGCCACCCAATGAAACAGGAGCTTGCAATTTTTTCCATTCAACCATGCAATTTTTTTCTTTTTTGTGGACCCATCCCCTCCCCAAAAAAAAGACCTCACACTTGGGCAGCGGTAGTTGGAGTCACGGCTTGGGTAATTTGGAATTTTTAAAACAAAATCATCTTCTGGGCTCAGGTTATAAATCCGGAGATGCTTTTCAGGGAAGTTCAAAGATTATTTTTTTTCTTGGTTGTCAAATTCTGAGGGTCTCAAGAAACTGGAGTGGGGAGATTGGAAGGCTAATCCGATAAATGTCGTTTCTTAGATACGGGGAACTAAAAGACTATACCATTTGAAGTTTGTCAAGCTCGGGATTTTTGGAAAGGGAGGAATTGCAGCATTTTATTCTATTGGGGCGTTGTTCTGCTCTTTTTTCGGAATTTCGGCATCATCTTTATAATACATAAGATAGCCGGTGGTATATTCAAGTAGGGGTGAGCTGGGATTGGTTTGGGTGGGTTTGGGTTGGTTTTGAAAGACTCGGGTCGGTTTGGGGCACCATAATTCGTTCCTCGAACCAAACCAAAACGAAGTCAACCCCAAAGGTTTGGTTTGAATTGGTTTCGGTTTGGATTGGGTTGGTTTCGGTTTAACAAGCCTAATCTTTTTTAATAAAAATGCAAAACCAATATTTTTTACATAAACTCTAAATAGCTACATCTAAACTAAAATAAATTACTAACCAAAATGATAAATTAAAAAAATTAAAAAAAAAACTTAAAACAACTAACAAGTAACAACACATTACAATATAATTCAGCTACAACCAATCATCCATAGTTGCATACTTACATATATGCATTTACTGATTTACATATTTACATCAAAAGAGCAAAAGGCTGAATTAAACTCCACTATTGGGCTAAGTGGGCCGAGAGTCTAAAATTATTATACAATGGGTTATATGGAAAAAAATTTGGGTTATATTGGGTCAGTTGGGTAATAGGTATAATATATATAGTTTATGTATAAAAAATTTGGTTTGGATTGGATTGGGTATATTCAAAAATATCCGAAACCAACCCAAACCAATTCATTTGGTTTGTTATTGGTTTGGTTAATTCGGATTGGTTTGGATCGGTTTATGATTTGGATTGATTTACTGGTTATTTTACTCAGCCCTACTATATTTGGTGGTTCTGGATCGAATTTTGTTGTTTATCAATATATTGTTTGCCGTTTTTTAAGCTGTGAAAATCTGTTGCAATTAGGATGAATATCTGGAATACTGTGTAATGGTTTTTTAGCATCTTGCTGATATTAATAAAATTAGTGGCTGTTCAAAAAAAAAAAAAAGAACAAATACTACTGCTTTCTCACTAAACTAACATATGTTAAGATATAATATTTTGAACCCTTTTATATAAACGTTACGCTAATGTGACTAATGTAATTTTGGGCTTCTTTATATCGTGGGTCCTGAGCGGTCTCTCAATTCACCCGGCTCTGAATTCATCAATCATGACATGCGATGAGGAGCAAATATTCATTGACCCGGCCCCGGTAATGTACGAAATTATTAAACATTATTTTTAATAATATATATATATATATATATATATATATATATATATATATATATATATATATAGGTTTTAATGATTTGAAATAACAAGAAGTAAGTACAATTGATGACTTAAAAATGAGGCACTTTCATAAAATCGTAGCAACTAGATTGGATTCCCTCATGTGCTGGTGTTGATACTTTTATCCTATGTGTTGCACATAAAACAAATTTGTGAACACCACATGACCATAATATGTAAACGAGGGGATTCAATCTCGCACTGCAACGAGAGAGGCTGCAAATACTTTTTATTTTTATTTTGTTTAGTGATGCTGCAAATACTTATGCAATTAAGATACTATCAATTCATTTCTTCAAGCTTCTGAAAGAATATTTTACAGTATATTACTACATTGGGAATATTCAAATAATTGGCTGAAAATCCTCTAGTTTCCCGACAACATTGGGAAGCATCTTGTCTTAATTTTCACATTATTTTACTAATCACAGGCAATTATGGACAGTGATTTCGAATTTTTCTCTGTTCTTTTTTATTGTCAGCGATTAACACGGCGCAAGAAAGAAGATTATATTTTTGAGATTTGAGCAAACGGGTGATTGACAAGTAATTCTCGTGGGAGGCGAGTTTATTATTATTTTTTTTTTTTTTTTGAGAAAGAGCTTTTTTTTTTTTTTTTTTTTTATAGGAAAAAAAGAGTTTATTATTTTAAATAACGCATAAATTATACTCCCTCCGTTTTTTTATATATGTCGCTGAGAGAAGATTAACACAGATTAATAAAGTAATTAATATGTCTCAAATATAGTGTTGGAAATGTGTTTTTTTAATTGGAGATGTAAATACTTTGTTGGTAAATGAAGAAAAAGTAATAAATAATGAATTGAAAATGTACAATAACAGATAAATAAATAAAACGTAAATTGTGAATTGTGACAGATAAAAAAACGGAAAGAATACGTAGTATATTAGTTAATTAATTAACAAAGACATCAAGTCAACTATACCTTGGATTTGGTGAAATTTTGTAGGCAGGAATTTGACTTTATATTGTTTGAGATGAAGATCCGGGACGAGGCTTAATTAATCCCATGAATATGTGGACGCTTTGACTATAATGCTCTGACAAACTAAGACCTTGAGAGCAATTTATTATTTAGTTATTAATATAGGTTTTATTTTTTTAAGTAATGTTAGCTAAATAGATTAATAGTACTCCTAGTAGGCTAGGTTTGCAACCGACATCAAGAGTAGTCACAATTTATGACAAAAATTAAGTCATGAAAATGTGCAAATGTGGTCAACATGTTCATTTTACATCAAATACTTTTTCAACACTAAATGCCAATTTTGTACTTAAAACATATGGACCTACGACTTTACATGGGAATAACGTGAAGTAGAACGAAAATGGCCATTGGTATTGCCAAGGCTAAAATTGGTATAACCAAGACATATTACACATGTATCATTTGTTCAACATACTATTTTTGTTTTGACAATATAAAAAATTGTTGTGGCAATAATGGTAGCCAACGAAAATATATTCTTGTTGTTGTATTAAAAAGACATGTCTAGACGTCAGTGATATGAGTATGATCCGGATTAATACACGTGGCAATTTTCGGATCTTGGATAATCTTGAATATGTAACGCCAGGCGCAGGCGCAGTAGCGCTTAAATGAGTCATAAATGTCCGGTCAATCGCTTAGATTGCCGCCATCATGGTCTAAAAAAAAAATTTCAGAGTTGACAAGACATTTATGTCTCATACATATATGTGGAAGATTCACTTAATTTACCGACGATGTGGATATCACATTCTCCCCTTATAAGGATCAAGCGTCCTCGCCGGGGACGGCCAAGACTTGTCCCGGATCATCCCTACCAGAGGTAACTCAGAGGCCATCCTTACACCGTCTTTCATGCGGTCAGAAGACATAGTTCCGCCTCGATAGTCGGCTCGATATTATTTCTCAGTAACGCCCCTGCACCCGGGCGCAGTAGTAGCTTAAATGAGTCATAAATGTCCGGTCAATCGCTTAGACCGCCGTCCTCGCTTGGTGCAAGGGCTAACCAGAGTTGACAAGACCTTTATGTCTCATACTTATATATGGTGGCGATTCACTTAATTTACCGATGTGGGATATCACAAATACCATCTAAAAAACAAGCGGACATTATACCTTAGATGTAATATTCGATTTTAGGAAAGAAGCTAGACGCGTATTAAATGCTAAAACGAAATATTAATTATTTCTTTTCTTTTATTAGAGTTAAGTATGTATATATATATATATATATATATATATATATATATATATATATATATATATATATGATTTTCGAATTTGTATATATGTTTAATTAAGGAAAATTACGATTTTTGGTAATTAAGGGTAATTAAGAGAAATGGGATTAATTGAGAATATGTATTTAAGGAAAATTACACTTAATTATCCCCATAACCTAAAAGTATTCGAGAATCGTTTCACGCCCTCTTTTCTGCGCAATTGAGAAGGAGAAAAAGGTTGAGAGAGTTCTTCAAAATTCTAAAGCCTTACAGAACGTTTTGATCGGACTAGAGATTTGGAACCATTGTGAAGAGGACGTCGTTTGGATACAAGGCTGTTGGAAGGCCTGCTGACTTTTCGAGGCTGTTGGAAATTGGATTTGCTTGCAAACACGTAAGAGGTTCTTCCTATGATTTCAATTGTGGTTTGTAAAGGTTTATATCAAAGTTTTAAGATGTTTAAATGCTAGAAAGTTGTGACTTTTCGTTGATCAATGATCATAGATGTTATAGTATGATTAGATATGATTTTTTCTGCGTTTTTCTGAGTTTAACACGATGTTAATTGTGTTGAAAACGGATTATAAATCGTTAAGTGGTGGAAATCGGATTTAGGCTTTGGGTAGAATGCGACGCATTCTCGCTACAAGATGCTCTGGTTCGGTTTTCGGATGTCGAATCGCACACATTCGAGAACAATTCATGGTTCAGTTGTAGAAGCCTTTTGGTTTGGTGTGCAATGCGCATGCATTCCTCGAATCGCGACGCATTGTTGCTTTAGGTTGCTCTCGCTATTCATTACAATTGTGGTGGATTTTGTAAATGAAACAAAAGACAAGAAATAAAAATCCGGTTAGTCGCTCCAAGTGCAAAGCTTGTAGTAAAGCGGTTATTCGGTCGATCCCACGAGGCGTGAGGTTGAATGTGTTTTTAAGTTTAAGCTAAACGTGTCACGAATTAACAATTTAAGGTTTATCAAATAATGGGAGAAAAGCGAGGCGAACAAGGATTCACAATTCAAGAAAGCAATAAAGGCTTCTAATTTCCTACGCATGCAAATCAACTAAAGGCCTAGATTAACCTATACCCAATGCAAATTACTAATTTCTTAGATAATTTGTTTATCAACTTTTATCAAAGATTGATTCCTCAAGCACGATAGGCATAAATTCTTCCGAATCTCTTATCTAGGTTAACAATTTGATAACTTTCGTTTCTAGACAAATTGATTAAACTGAATACTATTGCGATGATCTAGAATTCATTCAACTTGTTGGAATAGTGTCCTAAACCCAATCGGGTTGGACCGGATCCGACCGGGTCGGATCATTTCTACTATTCCTTTATGTTTATACATATATAAAATGGTTTTTATGTTGTCATATATATGTTCTTTTAAAGAACCAATTATGAATTGTTATATGATAACGTCCTTAGTATTAAACTGTGTTAGAGAAACCATGATAGGCGATCATGGTTGATGAGATCTCTAATCACTTTAATAAGTTTGATACTTAAATGTCTACAGGCGATGTACTATTAAGCGGGGCATTGATAGTATGAGCAGGCTAGCACGTATTAGATGTCTTACGTCTTTAAGAGGCGAGGGATAGATCTAAATCTATCGAAGTGTAGAGACACTTGGGTATGACGTGGGCGTGTATTAGAGAATGCGACGTTAGGATCGACCCACTTACGAGATAAGTGTCACACTATATGTGACGGTTGTGTAATTATCCTTAAGACCCGAGTCTTCATGGCATCACGGTGTGGATTGTCATGCTTTGACACTATTGAGGTTTCCACAACCACGGGGCGATCATGCGGTAGTGATTGGGTATGATCTTGAAGCATCGCGGAGTATACATGATTGGTCGTCCGGGAATCGCGTATCCTATGATTGGGATCGAATATCCGAAATGGCCTTCTTATAAGGAATGTCTGTTCTCGTGAATCTTTGCAAAGTGGGAGTAAAGCGAGTTACTTCGAGAGAGCATGATATCCAGATTATAAGATACGGTTGTTAATGTTTGACACTCGACGTCACGACCGTATGGATATTATTACAAACGATAGGATTGTAAGTTACACGGTAAGCTGTTTCACATGAAAGGTAGTAGTCATTGCATTTGACTCTTCCGATGATGAGTCGGGGTCACGGTGTGTTGCTAGACGCTATCCCGTGATCGTTAGGCATGAAGGGCATTTTAAGTAATTTGCACTTTGTGTCTACGGCCAACATATTCGAAGCCTATCGGGTCACACACATATGAACATCTAGTCGGATTAAAATGTGGTTATAGATGATAACCAAATAAGGAAAGTTTATCTCGAGACTATAAAGGTTATAGTGGTAAATTAATACGGTGGTATTTATTTATTATGAATAAAATAAATACAAGATATTAATAATATTATATTAATTAAAGAATATTCGGAAGCCAATTTGTTGGTCAAAGGCGCAATTTTGGAGTGTATAAGATACACTTGGATTGTGCAATTTAATTAATGATATTACCTATTATTAATATTAGATATTAATAAAATAAAAATATATATATATATATATATATATCCAACTTGTGTGCGTGTGTGCATGTTGGTGATGCATGCACATATTTGTGGAATATATATTAATAGATTTTTATATGTGTAATAATATATATGTGATATATACACACATGTGTAAATTGATTTATGGTAATAAAATAAAGATGGTCAATATTAGATATTGACAATATCTTGGGAATATTCAATATAAGATATTGACAATATCCTAGATTTATTTAATATGAGATATTATAATAAATGAGATAAATCAATCAAATATATTTTCCTTATTTTATTGGAGAAAGGTTTTCTTCCTTTCTACTCTTCTTTCTTGGGGCGCCACTTTCCCTATAAAAGGAAGTGGGTGTCAAGCTCTTTCAGACATCATAATTCCAAGAGCTAATAGTTCTTGTGTTAAATAGAGAGCATCTTTTGGAGAGTTGGAGAGAGGGGAAAAGGGCCGGTCAGCAACCGGAGTTTTCCAATAGCAATCCATGATGGGATTCGGCGGGTCACGTTTCGTGTGGACTAGCGGTAGAGGCCGAACACTGGGCGGCTCTATGCAGAACTACTCTCTTAGACGGTCAAAGCGTCGATCTTATAGATCAACCAAGGTAACCACCGCTCACTACTTGTTTGTTTATTGCTTAAACGAAGTCGATCTTGGGTCGATAGGAAATAAATTTTTGAATTCCGCTGCGTTCCCGCGTAGATTTCCTAACACAACTATCGTCAAACAAATATCACAGGCTTTATCTATCGATATGAAGCACGAAATAAACGCAATAAAAATCTGACCTTTTATTGATTGCAAAACGCAGAGAATAAGAAAACCAAACACCTCTTGAATTGCTTCACCCGTTCATTCAACCCAAGAGTTTAGCTACTCATGATAATCTTGAAATCAACCAGTTGTTTTGATTGCATAAAAAACAAAAAGAAAGAACAAAGTCTTTGCGGTTTTTTAAGATGAAATTCGACTCTCTCAATCTCTATATGTGTATCTCTATATATCTGCTAGGTTTTACAATCGGACTATTTATAGAAAACAGGAAAAATTGGGGTTGGGCGCGGCCGATCTGACCAGGGTTTTAAGTCGGTTTTTCTTGAACACGACCCTGGGCGCCGTCTATCCTTCCGGACGCTCGCCTGCAGTCTCGCTTTGAACTTCGAGTCGGGCGAGTCTTCTTGAGACGCCCGTTCATCCAGCGCCCAAACTTTTCGAATGTAACCTATCCGCTGGACGCCCGTCCATTTGATCAAACGCCCGTCCATACGGACGGGCCACATGACGCTCGTTCATTTTGTTCAAAGTGCGATTTTTCTCATCTTTATCTCTTTTTCTTCACTCCACTTGATCATTATCTCCTTCTTAAATCTTTATAGCTCGAGTTCTATCCCCTTTGATCATCATTTGAGCCACATAATTGTACTACATGACATCAAAAACACCAAAGCATAACATAACTCCAATAAACATAAAATCATAGTTAAAACATATAAATTCACCAACTTTGCGATTAACTTATTAAAAATGTCATTTGCTCAATAATTTCATCTAAACACGTGATTTCCATACAATTCATATGAATGTGGGGAAAAACATTATAAAATATAGCGTTATAAAACACGTAAATTCACCCTTAACAACTCCCCCACACTTAGCTTTTGCACGTCCCGAGCAAAACAAAACAAGAACATACCATAAAGAATCCACATAACCTGACACGAGATATAGTCAAAATCATGACAAGCTAGTATTCAAACAAATCGACCTCACTCGGTGATGTGTGTGCGAGAACCTACTAAACTTCCACCGATCCTCTCTTGATATAATACATCAAGCCTTAACAGATTATCCGGTCAACTAAACGAAAACTTCATTCTATCTACAAAGACTTACCTAACAAAAACTAATTACCAAGAACATAGTAACTAACTCACAACTAAATTCCTTTACTTAGTACCAAGAAAATACCTTTTGGGTCTCTACTGGGTTTAGATCAACTTGACTTAGAATTCAAAAAAAAAAAAAAACGTATATTTTATATTTCCTATCGTCGCGTCTCAAAAGTATAACACTCTCCCTACATTTAGGCAGTCACCCGAGATCACTCAATCCACTTATTGTCCAAGGTAAACCACACTCCCCAATTGAGGTGATTCAAATGGACTCGAGGTGATAGTTACAAACAAAATTCCCATAAAGAAATTCTATTCATTTATTATTTATAGATATATATATTTTTATATTTTTCAAACTCTTTGGAAACTCTCGGTCAAATATATTTCTAACACATTCAAGACTCTCAAAGTTTTCAAAACACTAAGGTACTGAGATTCTAACTGTGAGTATAGCACAAGTTCTTAACTTTCATTAATGCTAAATAAGTGTTATCTGTATCAAGAATTAGCTTTCCTTTAACTAACCGGAAACTATTCTATATTTGGCTCTTCATCTAATAGGTTCGTGAAATGAAGTTCAAGTGAGTATCAACTTACCAAATCTATTCTCAGAACATGATATGACTACTGATAACAACTAAAGGGTGCCAGATTATAAAACTAGCATGCCAGTGAAATGTTACTCAGGACTAAACAAAATTTTTTTTGAAAATTGAAGCACTTTTCATAGAAAATTGAAAATTTTTTCAAATTTTTTTTTGAAAATTGAAGCACTTTTCATAGAAAATTAAAACTAATATGAGCAAATCAAAGTAGATACATAAATCATCTATCCCCTCCCCCACACTTAAACCACAACATGTCCTCAGGTTGTGCAGAATTAAAAGGAAAGGATAAAAGAACTTAGCTGATTGTAATTCGAATGGGGAAATTCTGGAAGTATTGCAACTCAAATCCAGAGTTGCCTGATATCCTCTGGAACTCACAATTACTATCGCAACTATCCTGCACACTTGAAAAACAAGACAAGATCTCGGGGAACAGAGGGGGACAAGACATGGCATAATGAAGATAAAGAGAATGATAAAGTGAAATCGAATCAACCGACAAGCAGAGTCAACAATTACCCAAATTAGACCTAAACGAAACAAATAAATCAAAGAAAAGAACAAAACGAAAATAACTAAAACAAATAAGGATATCTAGGTGGCCCCCCTAGTGGCGCTTTTGGTTAGTGTCGTTAGCTCGACATTCAATTCAGGTTTAACCCGGGTCGGGCCACTTTGGCTTTTTGCCGGTCCTCCTATCAATAGAATTCTTAACAACATTATGACTACAGAAACAGCAGTGCAGACTCGGGATTCGACCCACCCATTTTTCCCAGGCCTGCTTGATCTTCTGTCTGACCGGGGCTCTCTTCCGTGCTTTATGCTTCTTCAAATCCACTTCCTTCCAATATTGTTCCATGTCCCAGCTTCCGGCAAAAACTTCAGCTGGTGATTCAGCACTATCATCGGAAAATAGGTCTGGTGAGAACTCATCGCAATCATCGACTCCTGAAGTGATACAACCTAGAAGATCGAGGAATTTAGCTATCTCGGGTGATTCCTTCGGTTGGCCAATGTAGTGTTTGCATCGTTGACCATTGACTTTGAAAGGCTGATCACCAATCCCTTTAAGTTCCAAAACGCCGCTAGGAAAGACAGACAGGACCTCAAATGGACCGGACCAACGCGTCCTTAGCTTTCCGGGAAAAGATGCGACTGGAATTGTATAATGTGATCGGCTACTTTGCATGAAACTCTCTTTTCTTGATCTTTTTATCATGAAGGAATTTCATCCTTTCTTGCTTATCCGTGAACTCTCATAAGCTTGGAGCTGAACTCGTCTAATTCATGTATCTGCTGGAGCCTACGTTCTCCACAAGCTTGGGAGTCGAAGTTTAGGAACTTAGTTGCCCAATAAGCTCTATGCTCTAGTTCTCACCGGCAAATGACAGGCTTTCCATAGATCATTTGGTATGGTGATGTACCCATAGGGTTTTTGTATGCGGTCTGTAAGCCCACGAGTACATCATCCAGCCTTCAGGCTCCAATCCTTTCGATGGGAGTTATTTGTTTTCTCGAGGATTTTCTTTATACTCACGATTCTTCTGCGCTCAACTTGCCTTGGTCATAGGGTGATACGGTGTGCCACTCTTATGCTTAACACCATACTTAGCTAACAAGGCTATCCAGGGGTTTATTAATGAAGTGCGAACCTTCATCGCCGATCGAGCTCTAGGCGCGCCAAACCTCGTGAAAATGTTCCTCTTGAAATTTCATGACCGTTTTATGGTCATTCGGTGGAGTCGCGCGGCTTCTACCCATTTAGAGCGTAGTCTACACAGACTGAGAATGTATTTATTTCCGCATGAAGATGGAAATGGTCCCATAAAGTCAATGCCCCATACGTCAAACACTTCACACTCCAAAATGGGTTTAAGCGGCATATCATACCGCTGGTCAAAGTGCGGTTCTTCGGCACCTATCACACCTTTTTGAAAGCTTGATATCTTTAAAAATCTTGGGCAAGAGAAACCACTTTGAAAGATTTTGGCAACGGTCTTCCATGGATTGAAATGGCCACCGGTGGGACCACTATGACATTGCTCAATAATATCCTGTTGCTCGGATTCGAGGACACACCGGCGAAGCAACCCATCCTGCAGATCTTGAGCGAGATATGGTTCTTCCCGAGACATAGTACTTTTTAGATCGAGAGAAGAACTTCTTCTTCTCTGGTAAGAGAATTCGAGATTGAGATAGCGAATGAAGGTAATTGACAATCGAAGCATACCAAGGAGGGTCGGGAGTGTGGACATCCATATTCATAACGCCTTTCTCGAAAGGATAATAAAGATCAATGTCTGGGGATCTTCCTCGCCTCTGGTAATACTCTCGAAATATGGTCCGCTACGGTGTTCTCACTACCCTTATATCCTTGATGTGAACATCGAATTCTTGTAGTGTAAGAATCCACCTCAACAGTCTCGGTTTAGCATCCTTCTTGTTCATCAAGTAACGCAATCTTTGCATGATCGAGTCCATACAATTACCTTGGCACCAAGCAAATAGGCTGGAACTTATCCATGGAAAAACACCGCCACAACAGTTCCTTTTCCGTAGTGGTATAGTTTGCTTGAATTTGGATTCAAGGTATGACTTGCGTCTGAGATAGGTTGGAATTTACCATTAATCCTTTGGCCCAATCTGACCAACAAGCGTAATTGAAGGCATCACACATTAGTTCAAATGGCATGTTCCAATCCGGAGAGATCGGGATAGGGGCGAGAGGTCAAACGCATTTGTTTTAGCTCTTTGAAGGCACTTTGGTGATCATTATCGAAATTGAAAGTGACGTCATCTTTCAAGTAAAGTTGATAAAGGTTTAGATATTTTTGAAAAATCTTTTATAAATCTCTATAGAACCCCATATGACCAAGGAAGCTTCTTACTTCTTTTCGTGTTTAGGGTAATTCATCTTTCAATAGCTTCTATCTTAGCTCTATCAACCTCTATGCCTTTAGCGGAAATCTTGTGACCTAAAACAATCCCTTCGGTTACCATAAGGTGGCACTTCTCCTAGTTGAGAATCAAGTTCTTCTCCACACACCTCTGTAGTACTTTGTCTAGATTTTCAAGACAGTCCGTAAATGATGTGCCAAACACCGAGAAGTCGTCCATGAATACCTCCATGCATTTCTCTATAAGTCCATCAAAGATAGCCAACATACATCTCTGAAATGTAGCTGGCGCATTACAAAGTCCAAAGGGCATTCGCCTATAAGCGAAAGTACCATAGGGGCAGGTGAAGGTTGTTTTCTCTTGATCTACTGGGTCAATAGGGATTTGGAAATAACCTGAATAACCGTCCAGAAAACAGTAAAAAGCATGCCCCGCCAAACGTTCCAACATTTGGTCTATGAAGGGGAGAGGGAAATGGTCTTTTAAGGTCACCTCGTTTAGCTTCCTATAGTCTATACAGACTCTGTACCCAGTAACTAATCTGACAGCTACCTCTTCACCTTTGTCATTCTTTTCAATGGTAATACCTCCCTTTTTAGGTACTACCTGAGTGGGGGACACCCAATCGCTATCAGCTATCACATAAATGATCCCCATATCCAACAGCTTAATGATCTCCTTCTTCACCACTTCCTGCATGTGTGGGTTTAAACGTCTCTGTGGTTGTCTTATACTCTTTGCACCTTCTTCGGTTCTAATTTTATGCATACAGATAAACGGAGATATTCCTCTTATATCACCTACTTGCCAAGAAGAAGGCTTCTCATTTTTCTTGAACATCAACTAACTCGGCTTCTTCTTCACGACAAGGTGTGTAGGAGATAATCGAGAGGTAAGTGCTTACCTTCTCTCAAGAAGATATACTTGAGATCTTTGAGGTAGAGGTTTTAGAACAAGGTCCTCGGAGGTTCCTCTAAACTGGTTTTGGCTTCTCCTCGTTTTAGATCTTCCTCACTGATAGGGTGAAAACTCTTGCCTCAAGCAAATCGACTTCTTACGAGGGGGAAAGAGTTCGTTCAGAGAGCAATGTGTCCTCTTCAACAAGCTCTTCTCCATGGCGACCTCTAACTCATCCAGTGTAGTCTCGTGAAATCGTCGACGTCTCAATCACAAAACTGAGGGGTTTCGGAAGGTGCTCGAGAGCTTTAACTACACCGTAGCGCACTTCCTCATCCCCAACACGTAAAGTGACAAATCTGCGTCGCAATCCATAGATGCTCTGGCGGTGGATAGGAAAGGTCGTCCCCAGGAGGAGGGGTATCTTCTTCTTTAGTGTCCAAGACGTACCAATCCACAGAAATGTAAATTTGTCTACTTGGACCGAGAAGGTCTCTAAGCACTCCTTCGGCTCTCTTGAAAGATCTGCCTCGCAGTCGGATACTTATGGGGGTAGGCTCCAATAGATGGTCAAGGTGTAGTCTCTTGCGTGCGGAGATAGAGACATCAGACTAATGGATGCTCCTAAATCACACAGAGAATTTGGAAAGCTTAAATCCTTGATTTTCAGAGTTAAGACAAATTTTCCGGGATCGCTGCGCTTTTCAGGAATTCCTCTATCAGCGATAGCGGAGCATTCTTCTTCCAATCTTTTCTCCATTTTGCCCAACTTCTTCTTTGAAGAAACGACATCCTTCACAAACTTGGTGTACTTAGGCATTTCAATCAATACTTCGGATAAAGGCAAATTTACTTGGGTGTTTCTTAGTAGGTTGAGTACTTTATCATACTTCTTGTCTTCAGATAGAGAAATGTTGTGCTTCCTTGGTGGAAATGGGAGCTTATTCAGTTCTTCTTCGGAGAAGACTTTCCTGGGGATGGAAGCTCTTATAGCTTTGTCCTCAAGATCTTTCCACCTCAACACTTTCTCAGTCTTTTCACTCGTCAGGGGATCCTCCGCCTGAGTGACCTTCCCAGGTTCATTAATTCGGTTTTCAATCACCCGAGATCTTTCTCCAGCTTCGATCTCATTTTCATCTTTCTCTTCATCCAGGTCAGGGGACTGCAATTCTTCCCCTCCTACCGAATCATGGGTAGGAGGGTTTACTCGTTTCCCTGGTTCTGTCTATAACTAGGGTGTTGTTGCAATTGTGTACCTGATCTCAAATTCATAGCATTGGACTCCTCTTGTCCATAGGAAGTAATGGGTGCGAGCTCGGAACAGTGGTTTGTTCTTGCTTCACTTGGGTGCATGCCCACTTTAGGATTCTTTTACGTAAAACTCGGTAGTGACCTTGAGGCTGGCAGCGCTAATTGTTCACCTAATTCGTGTCTAACTATCTTTCTAAGTTCTTCATCGCCCCTCTGTTGCTCTTCATACTCGCCTTGTAGAAGCGTTACCATAAGTTGAGGAGTCCGATTAGAGGCGGTTTTCTTTGTGAGTTTTGATTAGCGGGCCAGGTTGGATTTGTTCTTGGTTGAGGATTTGAGCTTTGACCCGAGTTAGGGTTCTGGTAGTAGGCATTGCGAGAGGTGTTCTGTCCCGAATTTTGATTGTAGCCTGAATTATGAGTGCGGTTTTGGTCATGATTCCTATGCAGTTATAGTTCGACCTTGAGAGTTGTTCGGTTTGAAAATCTACAGTTACGTGGGCGGAAGAATCGTATCTCTCATTTCCACCATTCAAGGGGCATGTTGTAGAAATGTGACCTCTAAGTCCACAGTATAGCGAGTTCCACGAATCATCTTGCCTCGTTTGTTGGACGGCGTTGACTTGAGGGTGTATCGACAATGGTCACGCGATGTGACGATCGATAACGATTATCACAAGAGAATACTTGTGAATTACATTGGAGAGAGGGCTGATTTTGATTTTTGTCATGGTCAAAGCGAGAAAGTTGAGCTGCGAGGTGCAATCATTTGACCATGATTACGGTTGTTGACTTCTTCGATTTTAGATGCAAGCAGGGACCGTTGGTGATTGATACGTAGGTGCATAGTTGTACCTAGCTATATCTTCAAATAAATCCCACCCTTGTGTGGGGTTTTCTTCAAGAAGACTCCTCAGGATGAGGAGTTGACCATCCCTTTAGTGGACTCATTCGGACCCTTGAAGAAAGTATGGACCCTTCTCTCGCAAATCCATTCCATGATGGGGCACTTGTTCAATGAAGTTTGAAACGCTTCCATGCTTCAAAGAAAGATTCATCACTCGGTTGATGAAAATTTGAGATCTCGTTAAGACATTGAGCTTTCTTAGACGGAGGAAAATATTGGGCCAAAAATTGACTTTCGTGGGCCCAAGTTTGGATAGATTCGGAAGGAGAGATTTAAACCATTCCATTGCTTCTCCACGGAGTGAGAATGGAAATAGTTTCAGCTTAATGATGTCTTGACTGACATCCTTAATGCGAGTAGTATCGCATATACCCAGAAATACATAAAGATGCGTGTAGGGGTTCTCAGATTGATACCCATAGAAAGTTGATGCATCTTTGCACCATCGGATGAGAGCCGGTCTTATCTCAAGCGGGGCTGTAGTGGTAGGAATAACCACAGCCGAGCGAATGTTCACATCACCGGGAGTAGCATAGTCTGCCAGGGTGCGGTCGGCTTGAGCCATTGAAACAGTAGTTTCTTCCTCAAAGAAAAGGTTGGAGAAGAGATTATCTTCAGAAGAGCTCTCACTCGAACTCTCTTCGACTTCCTCTTCGGGGATCGGAACGGGCTCGGGAACTTTTCGTTTACGGTTTACTCGAACTACGTCTCGTTCAAGCTCAGGCTCAAAAATCAACTGTCATTGTTTACTTCGTGTTTGCATATAACGAAGTCAAACTACGGAGAGAAAGATAGGATCAGCTTTTGTTTAGGAAACGAGGTGAAGCGAAGCCTATAAAACAAAACTAAAGAAAAGAAAAGGGAGGGAAACAAAATCTGTTTGAAGCAAAACGGACGTCCAAGGTTATGGACGGGCGTCGGGTGGAATTCGGATGGGCGGGCGTTTAAGGACTCAAGCGCTGCGTCATGAGGCGAGAATACCTGAGCAGGCGTTCAAGGTTCAGGCCTTTCGTTTGGTACCGGAAAAAGCTGGAAGCGAAGGTAAATTGCGTAGAAGCTACTAAGGGAAAACCTTAAACCCTAACTAAAATAGCAACGAATGATCTACCTAAACTTATGCTAAAAACACATAAAACCGTGCCAAGTTCCCGGCAACGGCGCCACTTTTTGTTGGAGAGATTTTGCATCATTAAAACAAAAGAAAATTTATAAAACCTATACTACCATGCAAAACTACCTCTAACCGGCCGAATACCGGGTAGTTGCTAGTAAAGTTGGATAAATGCGGGTATCGATCCTCGAGGAAAAGGGCTATTGAATCTAGCTTATTAATTCTTCTTTATTAACTATTCCTAAACCTAAACTAAAACAGAAAAGTAAACTGGACAGAGGATTGTTAATCCAAAGCCAGGAAAGATAATTGCGAACAAACAGAAAATAAAACTATATCTATGAAAGCAATAAAACTAACTAACACTGAGCAAACATGAACAAACCATGATCAACCTATTCCCAACAACCATCACCCCACCGAAAGAAACAAGATTCACACACATTCATTCACAAGTTATCTTGGATTATTATCTTATCTAAAGAAGCGTTTCCTCTTCCGATTTAACACGCCATTAATTAGTTTACCTTCCGGTCTTAACTAATATCGATACAAATCAAAGATACGGATTAAATCCTAATCTAACAACATTATCCCTCAACTTCCGTTTGTTGGAATAATTATTGTCAATCTCCCTCATGATAATCTAATGAATCTATTAACTTCCGTTATCTAAATTCGATTAACATGCGGCATGAAAACATGAAAGAGAACAAGAACAACATAATGAATTAAACACATGAAAAATCTCATCTCCCCGGCAACGGCGCCAAAAACTTGTGGTGGATTTTTGTAAATGAAACAAAAAGACAAGAAATAAAATTACGGTTAGTCGCTCCAAGTGCAAAGCTTGTAGTAAAGCGGTTATTCCGGGTCGATCCCACGAGGAACGTGAGGTTGAATGTGTTTTTAAGTTTAAGCTAAACGTGTCACGAATTAACAATTTAAGGTTTATCAAATAATAGGGAGAAAGGCAGACGAACAAGGATTCACAATTCAAGAAAGCAATAAAGGCTTCTAATTTCCTACGCATGCAAATCAACTAAAGGCCTAGATTAACCTATACCCAATGCAAATTACTAATTTCTTAGATAATTTGTTTATCAACTTTTATCAAAGATTGATTCCTCAAGCACGATAGGCATAAATTCTTCCGAATCTCTTATCTAGGTTAACAATTTGATAACTTTCGTTTCTAGACAAATTGATTAAACTGATACTATTGCGGTGATCTAGAATTCATTCAACTATCGTCAAACAAATATCACAGGCTTTATCTATCGATATGAAGCACGAAATAAACGCAATAAAAATCGACCTTTTATTGATTGCAAAGCAGAGAATAAGAAAACCAAACACCTCTTGAATTGCTTCACCCGTTCGTCAACCCAAGAGTTTAGCTACTCATGATAATCTTGAAATCAACTTGGTTGTTTTGATTGCATAAAAAAAAACAAAAAGAAAGAACAAGCTGCTGCGTTTTTTTAAGATGAAATTCGACTCTCTCAATCTCTATATGTGTATCTCTATATATCTGCTAGGTTTTACAATCAGACT
Organism: Gentiana macrophylla; assembly: GCA_026214975.1. NCBI lineage: Eukaryota > Viridiplantae > Streptophyta > Magnoliopsida > Gentianales > Gentianaceae > Gentiana > Gentiana macrophylla. The sequence continues at coordinate 87,390,730 of CM047811.1, forward strand.
ATTTATAGAAAACAGGAAAAATTGGGGTTGGGGCGCGGCCGATACAGCTAGGGTTTTAAGTCGGTTTTGCTGAACACGACCCTGGACGCTCGTCTATCCTTCCGGACGCTCGTGCAGTCTCGCTGAACTTGAGTCGGGCCGAGTCTTCTTGACGCCCGTTCATCCCAGCGTCAAACTTTACGAATGTAACCTATCCGCTGGGCGCCCGTCCATTTGATCAAACGCCCGTCCATCCGACGGGCGGCCACGAGCGCTTCAAAATTTGTCAGAAAGCGATTTTCTCATCTTTATCTCTTTTCTTCACTCCACTTGATCATTATCTCCTTCTTAAATCTTTATAGCTCGAGTTCTATCCCTTTTGATCATCATTTGAGCCACATAATTGTACCTACATGACATCAAAACACGCATAAAGCATAACATAACTCCAATAAACATAAAATCATAGTTAAAACATATAAATTCACCAACTTTGCGATTAACTCATTAAAAATGTCATTTGCTCAATAATTTCATCTAAACACGTGATTTCCATGCAATTCATACGAATGTGGGGAAAAACATTATAAAATATAGCGTTATAAAACACGTAAATTCACCCTTAACAACAATGCAAACGCATTGGCTGGACAGAAACTTTCAACAAGTTTTTGGTCAGTGAATGCCCACGCATTCCAACCAATGCGCACACATTGGACCCTGTATTGGGAAAACTGTCGTTTAAGCTATGTTTTGAGTTTTAAACCTTGAATTATGATATGATAACATTGTATAAACATAAACAAGCATGGATTGAGCTTCTGATTTGTTTAGTTTCGGCACTGAATGTACTCTTAAAGGGAGTTGAAGTCAGATCCGTCGGAAGAGCATGATAGGCTTGTGCTTTGATGAATTAGTATTCATCAATGTCTGTGTAATTGCTAGGCCGTGTTTATGTCCAGTGGTCTAGGAAGAGAGTAGTATGTGTGAGGGAGATGATTGGAAAACACATAGGTGGTTAGTTAACCATTAATAAATACGTACTTGACTAGTAAAAGATTAAACGTCATGTCACTCTTGGATAGGCACCAGACAATATCGTGATGTGTGTGCTTTCCTGAAGATGGATAACTCCGTAGGTTCACAAGACCCTAAGTACGGAGGGACTTCACTGAAACGTGCGCACTATCGGAGTCTACCAGAAGAGGCCGACTGTTGCCGAGGTGGTAAAGGAGCAGCTTCGAGAAGCGAAGAGGAAGAAGGTTGCTGAGACCTCTGCTGAGTCAGGAATCGGTGTGGACTGGGTTTTTGATGATTACGCCGGTATGGATGACAAAGACTTGTCTTATGTTCTGCGGAAGCTGAATCGCCTCGTAAGTCGATCCTTCTTTTTATATTTTTTTTCCTCGAGGTCCATGCCCTGTTTATTTATTAACTCATTCTTCTATTTTGTAGCATACCCTTGTTGGTCGGGAGGCTGCTCGACGGCTGGCCAAAACAGGAGAGTCGGCAAACGAGATCAAGAAGGAGAACGGCAGGTTACTCCAAGACAACATCGCAAAAAGCGCCGCACTCTCTGCTGTGGAGCAACAATATAATGAGTTGAAGCAAGAGTCGGTCGCCGAGCTCGAGAGGCTGCAAGATAGGTTGGTGGAATTTCTTTGAAGCAAAGCCGCCACTACCGAGAAGCGAGTGGACCCATCGCGAGATGAAAGGCAAGATCAGGGTAGAGAGCTGCTCAAGCTGGCTCAAGACTATGAGAGGCTGCAGAAGTGTCAGAAAGCTGCGGACGAATAAGCTAGGAAGGCTCGCCAAGATCGAGATGCGCTACAGGCTGAACTATATCGAGCGCAGGCGCAGGTCGAAGAGGCTAAGACCGAGGCCATCATGGAGTATCGCAAGTCATCCAATTTTGAAGATGATCTAGAAGTGATCATGCAGGCTTCGATGATGGGTGGGTATACCCTGGCCGTGGATCAGATGAAGGAGGTCGTTCCGAGCTTCGACATGTCGACTCTCCAGACGCCTATGTTCTACAATCCTGACTCGGAGAAGCTGTATGATCAGTACTTCGACGAGTTTCAGCGGGGGGAGTCCTTGGCCATAAAGTATGCTCCTCCCTCATCTGCCCCTACTGCCAATCCGACCGCCGCCGATCTGACCCCTGACACAACTGAGCCGACTCCGGAAGCCGACCCCTGATCATTATCTTTTAAATCTTTTGTTGATTTGTTATCTTGAACTCGGATCTGTAATAACATTTATTTTAACTTAGGCTGGTCTTTTCGACCTGGCCTTGTTTTGTAATGACTTTGTGTTGATTTTGATTTGATTTTGCTATCTTTCTTGACTTGACTTTGCTCGTCTTAATGTTTCATAGTCTTTCGCTTGTCGAGATCCTGGCTCTGCTCGCTACTCGCTACTCGCTATTCGCTTTACTTGCTGTACTTGTTGTTAATACTGTGTTGCCCCCCAAGTGTATTATGAACCCTTGGTTCTTATTGCACTTGAGTTCGACTTGCTTGCCTTAGTCTTTTGTCCCTTAGGCTTATTTGACCTTTAGGCTGAGCATTTTAATATAAACTGTCCCTGGTTTTAGGTCTTTTTTGCCTCTTAGGCTTTTTCGACCTTCGATTTGGAGCAGGTGGCCCGACTATCTATGCGAACCGCCCTTTGTCTAGGCCTTTTTCGCCGCTCGGGCTCATTCGGCTTTCGACTGGGACAGGTGGCCCGACTATGCGAACCGTCCTTTGCTTTAGCCTTGTTTGCCTCTTGGGCTCGTTCGGCTCTTAGCTTGGACCTTTGGCCCGACCCTGCGAACCGTCTCTATGCCTTTGCATTCGTCGCCTGTTAGGCTAACTTTGCTTTGGCTTTATCGAGATGTCCGACATGCGGATTTCTCTACTCGTATTCGATTGTTTTGCCTTTAACTTTTCTGTCGCATTGGACTTGTATTGTTTTGGCTATAAATCCTAACAAACACAGAAAGCATCTCGAAAAAATACAAATTTATTAGAATACTCATAAAATTGTCTCATGGACTTATTACAAGATTCAGAATTGAAAGGTAAACAGGTTCATCAAAGTAAAGCTTATCTCAAATATAATACTTCCTCAGATTGTTGGCATGCCAATGTCGAGGAACAGTAGTTCCATCTGCCCGACCAAGTTGGTAAGACCCTTTGGGGTGGACCTTCAGGATCTGATAAGGTCCTTCCCAATTCGGGTTTAATTTTCCGGCTGCCTCCTGTCGACTTGCTTCATTCTTCCTTAGAACTAAATCACCGACTTTGAAGTATCGATGCTCGACTCGAGTTGTAATCTTGAGAGATCTTCATTTATACCTTGCCATTACGGCCGAGGCTATCTCCTTCGCTCTTCGACATTGTCCCTTTCTTGTCGGAGTTCGGGATCATTTGTCTCCACATTGTAGGCCGAACTGCGGGAGAGGAACTCCGATCTCGGCGGGAATCACCGCTTCGCACCCATATACCAAAGAAAAATGAGTTTCCCCAGTTGATGAATTGGGGAGTGTCCTATATGACCATAGGATGCTCGGAAGTTGAACTGCCCAATCTCGACCTTCTGCCTCTAGTCTCTTTTTTAGACCCAGCTTGATCTGTCGATTAGTTTGCTCGACTTGACCGTTTGCTTGTGGATGAGCTACCGAGGTGAATCATTTGGTCGATATGGTATTCATCGCACCATTCTCTAACTTTACGATCTTGAACGGGTACCGTTATCCGAGATCAGAGCCTTAGGGATCCCATACCTGCACAAAATGTCAACCCACAACTTTTTGATGGTTGCAGCTTTGATGTCGGGTATAGCCTTAGCTTCGACCCATTTCGTGAAGTAATCTACGGCCACGACCACATATTTAAGATTTCCCGGAGCTCGAGGTAGGGGTCCAACGATATCGACTCCCCACTGATCAAATGGCCATGCTGACGAGATGACATTCATGTCTTGCGCTTGTTGATGGGAGATATTATCATGAATCTGACAAGTGTTGCATTTTCGGACAAGATTATTCGCATCTCGTTGCATCGACGGCCAAAAATACCCAGCTAACTTGCATTTTCGAGCTAACATTCTAGCCCCATGATGGTTTCCACATGCTCCTCTATGAATTTCTTCCAAGAGATAATCACCTTCGGTTTCAGGATACACATCTTAACCATGGACTTACAAAAGATTTCCGATATAGGATGTCGTCGAAAAACGATATCGAGTGGGATGTAGTCGAACTTTTCTAGATTGTACCTTATCTCTTTGGTAGTATCCCGTCTTTGAGGTAAAGAGCGATCGAGTCCATCCACGTGGCTCTTTGAGTAATCGGCCGGGCCTCTGTCTCGATGTAACTCCTATCGGTCAAGAACTCGACTAGAACCTTCTTACTTGACATGAAATTAGAGGCCAACTTGAGAGCGATCGGCTCTCTTGTTCGACTTCGGGAACACCTTTCGAATTGAACCGTTTTGAATTTTGGTATGAGGCTCGGACAAGCGCTAAGTAATTCTTCATGGTTTCTTCCTTAGCCTCATACTCCCTTTCACATGGTCGACCACTACCAATCGCGAGTCATGTAAACCGACAAATCTTCGACACCCGACTTCAAAGCGAGCTTTAAGCCGGTGATCAAAGCCTCATACTCGGCCTCGTTGTTCGTTGCTTTGAAGTCGAATCGAAAGGCGATGGGAATTCCTCGCTTTCGGGCTTACCGAAGGAGAGCCCTGCGCCTGCCCCTCCTTACTCGATGCTCCATCGACTTGAAGAGTCCATTTTCTTACGGACTTTGCTTTTCTTGATCAAGTTGGACGGAGATCCTTGACTAAAAAATCCGCCAAGGCCTGTGCTTTTATCGCGATCCGAGGGACGAACTCGATATCATCTTTGGGCCATCTCTATTACCCATTTCGCGCGATCGTCACGAGGTGTCGGGTTTCGCCAAAATCGCTTTAGTGGTTGGTCGTTGACTACCACAATAGGATGAGCTTGAAAATAGGGCCTCAACTTTCTCGAGGCATGAACAAGACATAATGCTAGCTTCGGTGGTGAGTATCGGACCTCGGGGCCATGTAATGCTTTGCTGACGAAATATATTGGCACCTGGCCATGTACCCCTTCTCGTACCAGAACCGCACTCACTGCTTCCTCGCACACTGCCAAATAAACCAACAACTTTTCCCCCTCTCGAGGAGAAGTGGGGGTAGGTAACTCTGATAAATAAGCTTTCAACTCTTCAAAGGCTGTCTGACATTCATCATCCCAATGAAAAGGGTGGCCTTTCGGAGTATCTTGAAAAAGGGTAGCGCCGATTTGTCGCGGATCTCGATAGAAATCATTTGAGAGTCGCCATTCGACCCGTGAGCCTTTGTACTTCTTTGATATTTCGTAGTGCGGGCATGTTCTTCAATGTATCAATTTTATCCGGGTTAGCTTGAATCCCGTCCTTCGAAATCATGTAACCCAAGAACTTACCCGACCTGACTCCAAAAGTACACTTCTTCGGGTTTAGCCTCATCTGTGTCTCTCTCAATACCTCAAAAACTTCTCGAGCATCGACCAGTTATTGTCTTATAGACCGACTCTTAATAAGCAAGTCGTCTACATAAACTTCCATACATCTACCAATTTTTCCTGCAAATATCTTGTTGACTGCCCTCTGGTACGTTGCCCCAGCATTCTTTAATCCGAATGGCATGGTCACATAGGAGAAGGTGCCAATGCTCGTGATAAATTTGCTTTTTCCGCATCTCGAGGATCCATTAAGATCTGATGGTATCCTTTATATGCATCTAAGAAACCAAAAACTTCAAAATAAATGGTTGAATCTACTAACCTGTCGATTTTGGGCAGTGGATACGAGTCTTTTGGGCACGCTTTGTTCAAATCTGTAAAGTCTACACACATGCGCCAACTCCCATCAGGCTTCTTGACTAATACTGGGTTAGCTAGCCATTCGGGATAGAATACCTCTTTCACTATCTTGGCTGCTAGTAGCTTGCCGACTTCCGTCTCGATGGCTTCAAGTCGATCCGACGCAAAATTTCTCTTCTTCTGTTTGACTGGCTTTTTAGCCTGGTCAATTTCGAGTTTGTGAACTGCAATGTCGGTGGACAGTCCTGGCATGTCGGTGGCTTTCCAGGCAAAGATGTCTCTGAACTCGATTAAAAGTTCGACCAGTAGCTGCTTTTCTTTTTCGGGGATCCAAATTCCGACCTGCACGCACTGATCGTCCTCTCCTTCCCAAAGTCGGACATTTTTGACGGCGTCACTAGAGACCCAACTCTTCTCCTCATCTTCCTCTGGAATCAGCTCCTCGACTAAGACTTGTTGAACCGCCATCTTCCCATTCATGACTACAGAGTTACAACTCCGAGCGACTTCAACGTCTCCTTTTACTTCGTGGGAACCGTTCCTCGTAGGAAACTTCATACTATTATGGAAAGTCGATATGATAGCACGCAGGTCAAAGAGCGCAGGTCGTCCTAGGATAACATTGTACGCAGAGGGAGCCTTGACTACCACATAGCTTAATTCAAGTGTCCGTCCTTTCTCTCCGTCTCCAATTGTCGTGAGTAACTTTATCGAGCCCATGGGATGGACTGCTTGCCCTGTGAATCCGAGCAGGGAGATGCTATGGGCTAGATCCTTCTCTTTCAACTTCATCGCTTGAAACGCCGAGTGATATATGATGTTCATCGCACTCCGTTATCGATCTGGACTCGATACACGGGCTCGGCTAATAAGCGCCTCAATAACTAACCCTTCGCTATGACTCCTCGACTTGGGGATATCATCTCGAGGCCATATCCGACTTGCCGTGAATGAAGCCGCTTGCGCTCTCTCGAGCTACTAGCTGGCTCTCCACTCGTCCAATCCTCATCACCTTCATCTGGACCAAAGATTGTATTGACATAGTTTACAGGTCGATTTTCTTCGTATCTGTCCCGACCAAAGTTATCTCTGTTGTTTCCCTCTCGACCTGGGGATCGATTCCTCCGAGGTGACCGATCCCTTCGTCTCTGGGTATCTCGACCTCGGTTCTGTCTTGGTCGAGTTTTTCCTCTTAAATTCTCCACGCCCCTGGGGCCCATCATATCGAGATCTCATCAACAACTTCCGTCTAGCTTTCTCTGAATGCAGACGTCGATATCTCTTCTTGGTCGATCTGATCCTCTGTTGTATGGCCTATGTCCTCGTGAAAATCACAGATTTGTTTGCATTCCTCTTTCTCGAGGTTTCTTCAACGGTGGCGGTTTCTTCGCCAAATTTTTGAGAGCATGATCGACAACACCTCGGATCGAGGTCGATTGAGCGGGATAAAGTCCTTATCACGTGAGGTCCCTTCTTTCCTCACGGTCCGAGGTGGGACGTGTCGATACGGTCCCAAATCGATGGCTTACTCGACATCCTCGCCTCTTTGATGATTCTGTTCGGACCTCGGGTGTCTTTCTTGGATTCCATCGGGCCGGATTGGGTGTGCCGTCGCGACCGCCTCTTCTTCCCCAAACATGTAATCGATGCACTACATTGACACATTCGTCCATGGTATGGGGACATCTCTGCGCCAACTTCATGTATAACTTAGTATTACGCGGCCCCCTACGAATGGCGTGATCGTAAGTCGGTCATCCGCGTCCTTGACTGCATGGCCTCGAGATTAAACCTCTTCAAATATTCCATCTTTGTCTCATCTCTTTCTGTCGCCTCACGTTCATGAGGTGCGTGGCACTCAGATGAAACTTCTTGTTGACTATAAACGCATCTCGGAACTTTCGGCGAGCATGGCAAAATCGAGATCGACCCTGGTCGTAGCCGTGAACAAATCTCTTGCTCGACCTACAAGTAGTGTCTCGAATGCCCGACAACGCATTGCGTCAGGTGCTCCATCCAACCTCATTTGCGATAGATACCTATGGAGATGGTCCTCTGGGTCGGTGGTGCCATCATAAGGTTATATTTTGGGTATCTTAAACCCCTTGGGTTTAGGAAAGCTCTCGATCTCCTTCGTGAAGGGAGACTCGAGCCACAACGACACCTGATTATTTCCCAAAATTGCATTCAACTCCTCCCTGGCGCTGTCATCGTCCCCTCTCTGGTGTTTTTGGTGGATCTCGCGCCTCTTCCTTTCCACCGAGCTAGATGATGCGCTTATTTCTTCCCCAGGAGTCTGTTTAGGTTTGTCCACAGCTTCTTTTTCGCCGCCTTCCGCCATAGCTTCTTTTCGGCGGCGCGTCGCTTTTCTTCGCGCCAGAAGCGCCTCGGCGATTATCCCGACATTACCTCCAAGTCCGCCGCCAAGCTGATCCAAGCGTCCGATATTCGGAGCAAGAGCTTGCTTTTCGGTTGGTGGGTTTCTGACACAGGTTCAAAGCTTGATCTTTTCCCTTGTTTTTGCTTTGAGGATCGTCTTTGAACAAGATCCAAGACCTGGATCTTCTTCTCCTTGCAAATCGGATCGGTTGGCTCGTTCATCCGGGAGCTTTGATCGATCGCTTTGGATGTGGTTTTAGATGCAATTTTCTTGGGAGGCATCGTGTTCTTGAGTTATTCGATCAATAGAAGACCCTCCTTCTAGCGCCAATGGCGATGACAGATTAAGTCACCTTAATGATTTGAGCCCTAATTTAATCTAGTGATGAACACACAAGAACCCTAATGCCAAAAAGAGGAATGAGGGGGTAGATTTTATGTATGCGGATGAGTCCAAGACTATATCTTGGATTGCCTACGTATCCTGTTCGGTTCCAGGAATCAAGCCTTACGTAGTTCCTGGAATGGGGTATTTATAATGACAACACTTGCCTAAACCCTAAGGTTAATTCGGCTTATGTTATTGTCACCTTTACCCTTAAATGGGCCTTGACCCCTTGCCCAAGCTATTGCTATTAATGGGCTTAGTAAGCTGATGCGGACTCTATCCTCGTTATCGACCTGTGGTGATCGACTCTGGGACTCACTGTCCTACATTGCTAGCTGATGCGGACTGAATGTCCTACACTGCTCGATACTCGATAGTCGATAGTCGTAGCCTGTCTTTGATATGATGGCCTTGGCCTCGAGCCTGGGCATCGACATGAATATACTGGCGTTATCTCACAGTGTGATGACCAACCGATAGACGACACGTGGAGGGAGTGAAACCCTGTATCGTCATTGTTGTATTAAAAAGACATGTCTAGACGTCAGTGATATGAGTATGATCCAGATTAATACACGTGGCAATTTTCGGATCTTGGATAATCTTGAATACTGTAACGCCCCTTCAGACCCCGGGCCTGGTAGCGCTAAATGAGTCATAAATGTCCGGTCAACTGCTTAGATTGCCGTCATCGCTTGGTCTAAAAGGGCTAACCCGAGTTGACAAGACATTTATGTCTCATACTTATATGGGGGTGAGCATTCACTTAATTTACCGATGTGGATATCACATTCTCCCCCCTTATAAGGGGTGGCATCCTCGCCAGACGGCCAAGACTTGTCCCGGATCATCCTACTACGGAGGTAACTAGAGGCCATCCTTACACCGTCTTCTTGTACGGTGCAGCACATAGTTCCGTCTGATAGTCGGCTCTGATACCATTCTGTAACGCCCCCAGACCCCGGGCCTGGTAGCGCTAAATGAGTCATAAATGTTCGGTCAACTGCTTAGACCGCCGTCCTCGCTTGGTCTAAAAGGGCTAACCCGAGTTGACAAGACCTTTATGTCTCATACTTATATGGGGGTGAGCATTCACTTAATTTACCGATGTGGGATATCACAAATACCATCTAAAAAAACAAGCGGACATTATACCTTAGATGTAATATTCCGATTTTCGGGAAAGGGCAGACGTGTCATCTTACGAAAACGAAATATTAATTATTTCTTTTCTTTTATTAGAGTTAAGTATGTATATATATATATATATATATATATATATATATATATATATATATATATATATATGTATATATATATATATATATATATGTATATGTATATATATATATATAATTTTCTGAATTTGTATATATGTTTAATTAAGGAAAATTCTGATTTTTGGTAATTAAGGGTAATTAAGAGAAATGGGATTAATTGAGAATATGTATTTAAGGAAAATTACACTTAATTATCCCCATAACCTAAAAGTATTCAGAATCAGTTTCTACGCCCTCTTCTCTGCGCAATTGAGAAGGAGAAAAAGGTTGAGAGAGTTCTTCAAAATTCTAAAGCCTTACATAACCGTTTTCAGATCGGACTAGAGATTTGGAACCATTGTGAAGAGGACGTCGTTTGGATACAAGGCTGTTGGAAGGCCTGCTGACTTTTCGAGGCTGTTGGAAATTGGATTTGCTTGCAAACACGTAAGAGGTTCTTCCTATGATTTCAATTGTGGTTTGTAAAGGTTTATATCAAAGTTTTAAGATGTTTAAATGCTAGAAAGTTGTGACTTTTCGTTGATCAATGATCATAGATGTTATAGTATGATTAGATATGATTTTTTCTGCGTTTTTCTGAGTTTAACACGATGTTAATTGTGTTGAAAACGGATTATAAATCGTTAAGTGGCTGGAAATCGGATTTAGGGCTTCAGGTAGAATGCGCACGCATTCCTGCTACAAGATGCTCTGGTTCGGTTTCTGGATGTCGAATGCGCACACATTCAGAGCAATTCATGGTTCAGGTTGTAGAAGCCTTTTGGTTTCAGGTGCAATGCGCATGCATTCCTCAAAATGCGCACGCATTGTTGCTTTAGGTTGCTCACTGTTCGTACAATGCAAACGCATTGGCTGGACAGAAACTTTCAACAAGTTTTTGGTCAGTGAATGCCCACGCATTCCAACCAATGCACACACATTGGACCCTGTATTGGGAAAACTGTCGTTTAAGCTATGTTTTGAGTTTTAAACCTTGAATTATGATATGATAACATTGTATAAACATAAACAAGCATGGATTGAGCTTCTGATTTGTTTAGTTTCGGCACTGAATGTACTCTTAAAGGGAGTTGAAGTTCAGATCCGTCGGAAGAGCATGATAGGCTTGTGCTTTGATGAATTAGTATTCATCAATGTCTGTGTAATTGCTAGGCCGTGTTTATGTCCAGTGGTCTAGGAAGAGAGTAGTATGTGTGAGGGAGATGATTGGAAAACACATAGGTGGTTAGTTAACCATTAATAAATACGTACTTGACTAGTAAAAGATTAAACGTCACGTCACTCTTGGATAGGCACCAGACAATATCGTGATGTGTATGCTTTCCTGAAGATGGATAACTCCGTAGGTTCACAAGACCCTAAGTACGGAGGGACTTCACTGAAACGTGCGCACTATCGGAGTCTACCAGAATAGGCTTCCGTGGATATTGGTGTGATCCACCAATAAGTCGCCAAGAATATCCCCAGTTGGATATGCGTGGCGCCTTTGAGTGCGGATGTAACATAGATAAGTTAAGTTAGAAACGTTTAATCATAACATGTTGATGGACATGAAATGAACCCCAGATTGAGTCGGTCACATAAAGATAACTAAACTTTCAACTATCTTTTCTTTATAAATCTTAATTGTTATCATAGCTTCTCTCTTTTATTAAGTATGTTGTACTTACCTCAAATGCATGTTTTCTATGTGTTTGGGGGTGAGAAGATGAACAGATTTAACAAGTTTTCGAGGAGGATTTCGATGATGACGTTTGACGACGCCTCGTTGGAGTGGCACATTTTTTTTATTCTTCCTTTTGATTATTGAGACTTTATTCTTTTAGTCCTTTTGGAGTTGACTTTTGGTCTTTCGAGACTTGTAGTACTTTTACTTTTCTTTTGAGGATATCGTACGTTTCTTTTGGATTTTCGTATTTTCTTTGAATGTAATAAAGGTTACATTTCCATCTTTAGTTAAATTTCTATTCTTGATTATTTGAAAAAAATATATATATACCCGAGTCTTTTGCTTCCGTTTGCTTTAATTTGATACGACGTAGTAGAGGCTTACGTATAAAGTGAATTTATTTTATTTTATACATGCCGAACGTGCCTTTTCCGGATAAGGACTCGGTGTCCGGGATCGGGGCGTTACATTAGAAGACGTCAGCAAACCTCATCTCCGCACAACGCAAATCGCCTTTATTATAGGTGGGTTATATTGGCACATATAAAATTACTTTTGGCACCCATTTATTGAATATTTTTTCTGTTGAACAAAACGTCATCCCCACTGGTGTTCCTCCTTGAACACCAACGTCGATGTTTCTTGACATCGGCGTTGGTGTTCAGGAGGAATACCGATGGATCGACGCCCTTATGTTGTGCCACTTTTATAACGTGAACGTCATCTGTTAAGGGTGATTTTATAAGATTTATATCGTTATATTTTGTAACAAGTCTCACCATATTCGTATAATTTGCATAGAAATTAAGTGTTTATTTGGTTTATTGAGCAAATGAGGTTTTTAAACGGTTTAATCGCAAAATTAGTTAATTTATGTGTTTTATTGATGATTCTATGTTGACTTGAATGATATTACATTTTGCGATGTTTTGATTACCTTGTAGATACACAAAATTGGTTCAAAAGTGGATTAAAAGATGTCAAGGATCGAATTTGTATGAAGAAAGAGAGATAGAGATGAAAATCGGAGTTGAAGTCACTCTGAACGAGCGTTCAGAACTAGCGTCCAGTGAACGGGCGTTTGAGAGTTTGGACGGGCGTCCAGGATGGAATATTTGATTCAGAGTTCTCCCAATTTCGATGGACGAGCGTCTAAAATAAAGAAGAACGGGCGTATGGCCATGACTCGGCCCGATTTGAAGTTTGATCAAGGTCGGACGGGGGCCCAAAGATAGCAGACGGGCGTCCAGCGCCGACTTAGCAAAACCGACTTGAAAATCTATAAATAGCTGCGGTTTCTCCACATAAAATATCATACATTCGAACCCAAAACCCAAAGGGCTCAATTTCATGCGTTTTCCTTAGTTTACAATCGTTTTTATTCAAATACTTTTTATGCACTTTTATTCAAACAAATTCGAGTTTCAAAGAGGATGTTGAGAGGCTAGACCTCCCTTGAACAAGCATTGTGAAGCCATCCGATCAACAATTCAGTTTAGATTCTTGATTATCTTGTGAGTATTTTATTCAAGTTGTATCTTTATTATTGTTTATCATTGTTTATTGCAATTATATCGATAGATTATTGCATGATTGGTTGTTTGTTTGATTTGGATGAAAATCATAATTGAACCCCTAGAATTAATATAATAAAGATTAGATTTTTAACCTATAAAATAACGAGAGTTAATTAGGTTGAATTTCTAGATAACTAGATTGAGAAATCTTACACCTTTGTTTTGAAAGCAATAATCTTTAAAATCGAGAGATAGAAGATTAAGAAATGAACTTTTCTAAGAAATTAGGAGTTCATACCTTTGATTAGGTGAATCACAACTTGGTTGCAAATCACGAGATAACCTGAATTGAAATTGAATGTTGTAGGATAGGTGGATCAATTGCTTGTTCGTTCGTAACTTATTGATCAAAATCCCTTGAACTTGAATTGTTTAGCTTAGTTAGTCTTTTTATTGCATATTAGGATTAGATTTAGTTTAATTGGTTCGCAACTTTATTTTCCTGGCTTTAGATCTTGATCTTCTGTCCAGCTTATGTTTGTTATATTTCTTGTTAGTTATTCACTGTTTTGTTTTTAGTATCTTTTCAATAGTAATCGTGACATAGTTAGGTTAGAAATAAAAACTGGAATTCACAACCCCGATTCCCCGTAAGATCGACCCGGTATTAACCTCTTTACTACGATCCTTGCACTTGAGGTATATCAGATTTATAAATATTATTACTTGTTTGTTTTGCTTAGATAAAATCCGAGACATCATCCCTACTGGTGTTCCTCCTTGAACACCAACGTCAAGTGTCATCGGCGTTGGTGTTTCAGGAGAAACACTGATGGGGATGACGTTAAATCTTTTGAAAACAATGTGGTGCCGAAGTAATTTTTGTGGTGCCGGAAGTAAATGGGTGCCGGTAGTAATTTGGAATGTGCCAATAGAACCCACCTTATTATTGACATTGTTGGACTTATTTTTAAGTTTTAGTGATGAGTGCCAGACTAGCTGTTATAGAGCAAAGGCAAAAAGATGTCTAGATCAAATGTATAGGTTTATTAGAGTTTGATCTTGTATAGGTTTGATCAAACAAGCACTGTAAAAGGTCAGCTGATTTACATCAGCAGACTAGTCTAGATCAGTAAGGTAGCTGAGTCAGTAGACTAGTCAGGAACCCGCCAAGATCGAAGGTGAGGGCTCAAACTCAGTTATTGAGGGCTAAGGGATCAAACTTAGTAATTAAAGTCAATGATATGGAATCAGAATTTAGGGAAGTCTGTGATGACCTAAACTGATTACATACACCTTGTGTACAAGGTCTAAGTTCCACAAGTTAAGTGGTGATTGGAACTTAGTTATATGCAAAAATGTGTAATCTAACTTCATAAATAAAAGTTAGATAAAAGACAGCAAGCTGAAGTGTTGTTAAACACAGCAAAATAAGGATCAGCTCACAATGTGTATATCGGTGAGACTTATGTTCTCGGGGAACTCTTTGGACACATATTTCGATTTAATCAAAAGCTACATTGGAAGATTACAAAGAAAGGGACAGCTAACAACCTCTGATTTATCAAACAAATCAATGGTTAAGATCAAATGGACGTTGGAAAGATTCAGACATTTATCCAATGGATACAAGTCAAAGGTGGTGACAGATCAGAATCGTCAAAAGGAATCGACAAAGTGTGTCCCTAGAACAATCAAAAAAGCAAGTCAAGATGGAGACAAATCTGAAACGGCTATGTTTGAATTTCAAACATAAGCCACAAGGATTCCTACCTATAAATAAAGGACTCCTAATTCAGATACAGATGATGAACATTAAGAGAAAAATACAGATAATCCTGAGTTTCGATTTCTGATCAAGAAAAACACCCTGCTGACCCTACTGAGCATAAGGCTACTGATCCAGTAAATTTCTTAAAGTGTAATCTGCATTCAAGCTGCATCAAGTTTACACACTTGAAGACATCAAGCTGCTGATTATATCATCCTGATCAAGCTGCTAAAAGCTGAATCACTTACTTGATTCAATCTTTCTTTTTACAAGAAATCTACTGAAGACAGTGAAGCATCTTTGGGTGTGAAAGACTGTTGTTTGTGAAAGGATGCAGGTTCTTAGATCTAAACGAATTAGATCTACGCGCAGCGGATGGATCACGATTCATATATCACAATACATAATTAAAGGACTTAAACTACTACAAGGGGGTTTAAGATCATGTTACCAATAACGGGTATAGACGTCTTGATCTTCCGATGTGTTCTCCAAACGGCGGTTGGTGGACACCCTACCTGATACATGAACCTCCTTGATATGCAACACCAAGAAAAACTTAGAGTTTTTCTTCTACTAAAACCCTAGACAAGAAAAAAACTAATTTTTCTCTCTTTTGATGTGGTGAAGTCGAAATTTCCAATCCCATTTACCCTTGGAATAACTCTCCTTTTATAGGAGAGTAAATCCTTGGTCTCCAAGTATTAATTAATTAAACAAATAATTAATTAAACAAAATAAAAAGATATTTTCCTTAATGACTAATTGTGACATGTATTGACCAATAGGAAATCAAATAACAAGTCATCCAACCAATCATATAACAAGAATATCTTTTATTTTCCATAACACAAGAAAATTAATTCTTGTGCTAAAAAGAACTTAAAAATGGCGCCACATTTAGGGTATAAAAGCCCACATAAAATGTCTTTTATGTGTATAATATTATTTAGTCCAACTAAATAATATCCATGCATATCAATTAATCATTGACCAATTAATTATCAATGAGGCCCAAGTAACAAGATTATTAGTCCAATTACGAAGCCACATCGGGGACCATGGACCTATAACAGTAGCTCCAATAATTAATATTCATCAAGCAGAATATAAATTATTAATTCCGGGATTACGCCACCATAAACCCAAATCGAACTCTACCGATTATAGATGTATACTTATACTCAACCCATAGAGTGAATAAGCGTCCATTGATATAATCACTACATACGGATTAACCCTCCATAGATTGTCCATTCTCGAGTGGGAAGTCTCCGTGAACCCGACTCGAATATCTTATCCTTATTTACCATCAACCCCACGATGATCAATTAGTACACATATCGACTAGTAGCTAATTAGTCAAATGTGAACTCCGGGATCGATCACTTTCTTAGGGCTAACAAATAAGGGATCTGTCTCTCTACTTCTGCGAGGAAGGAATGGATTCCATGTCTGTGAAAATCGAACTACTCACTCATCCGGAGATAGTGCCAATGAGAAGTGGCTTGGAACACATATTAAAGTGAACCGTAACTAACACATCAAACACTACCCCGGGACAAGCGGCACCACTCGTGATCACCTCAGATTAAGGTTGATCCATATATGATCATCTAATGATTTAATAAGATTCCTCGATTACGGAATTATACCGAGAAATTCAGATTAAATCGGTCGATCCTATATGAATGTCATCATATATAAATGCCCCACGTAGGTACCTCTACCGGCAGTCCGGATAAGACTATCACACCCTAAGGTGTTAGGCGCATTATTGGTGTTTTAATCAAGAGACCCTAAGCTCGATTAAGTTCACCACGGACTAACAATTTAAGTATATCACCACTAACTCAATCCTCACGTGCATGCCATACACCGAGTTAAGCGGTTACATCTTGATATACTTAGTGGTTTGCAAAGCAGATGTATTATTTACAAGCACAAAGCAAGTAATAAGGTGAGATAAAATCATCATCCATTACTAAAAACAATTACACAAATTGTCTTTCGGCACTACACCTAACAATCTCCCACTTGCATGAAATGACAAACAACGATTGTTTTTAGAGCACACCCTTTCTCATCTTATTCACAACACTCTCCCACTTGCTCTAAAAGCGGATGAGACATATCCATCAATGCCGTACCCTCCAAGCACTCGACTTGGTACAGCGATTAGTTAGGTTGTCGACTGAGAGGCGATCTTTAGGATTGAAACGTCGCGGTCCTTCCAATCAAAGCGGTACTCTCTCTCAATATGCTTTTGACCTCTCGGTGACGAGAAGATCCTTCTAAGCTATCTCTTCACTTGTTTTCACAATGAAGTGATATCGGCTTATCGAGACTGGAATTACTCCTGGACCAAAAAGGAAATTCTAAGCACTATGAGTAAACACCGAGCCCGAGATCAACGTAATGATCATCCTTAATCTGACTACAAGTCAGAATCAGTGTAGTCAACCATATTCAAGTTTGCACCTGAATATACAAGCATTTGTTTCCTCGTTCTCTAACAATACTTGAGGACGTACTAAACCGCTATTTTATGCTCGAATCCGAGATTCGACTACTATTGACTTGTGACAACCTGACTTGCCGTTATCCAAGAGAGACTCTATCCCATTTTCTCTTTAATCCGGAGATTTAGAGAATCATTCCTGAGAGGTAAGGTAGGACTACTCTCGTTGAATGCTGCAACCGTATATGCATAATCATCTTATTCAATAAGATCGGTGGGATATCCAATGACTCATTCTCGTGAATTTGACCGAATCAAATTCTTAGAATATAGTCCAATTCTCTCATCTAGAGAATCTTGGCGTGTCAGTTTCTGACTTCAGATAGCACACACATGTTGTTTCCAACCGTTTCAGTGTTATCATTTATGAACACTAATGCTACTACTTTACCAATATTGATATCTAGTCTACGAAAAAACTTATCAATATTTTGGTCAAGTCCACATATTTTAAAACATGTGACTTTTAAATGACCGAGAGGTTCTCTTAAATCCACAAAGGATATAAGCCATGGGGCTTCCTACCAATGGTTCTTTCGAATAAATTAAGATATCGTTAGTCTAGCAAAAAGGTATTGGGAATCACCCCTATCTTACGCTTTGTAACGAATCCGTTATTCATTCTCACTAAAACCCTTCTATTCTCGAATGAATTTGATTCCATTGTTCGGCAAGAAAGTCTCGGGGAATCACCTCTATTTTTCTCGCTTCTAACGAAATCTAGCAAGACTGAGTGGTGAGAGAGTTCAAGGTCTGGTTAACTCTCTACTTGTCAGGGAATCACCCCTATACCACTCAACTTTGCGCTGAAAGTTTAAACTTTCCTATTCATTCGACTCTTTTCCGTGTAGATCCAATTGCTCCACTCGGGCTGAGACACTCGGTGGTTCTACAAGAGGTTGAATGTAACCTGGAGTACCAAAACTCCATTCACAGGGTTAAGGTTTTCAAACCAACCTCTATAATCAGAATCCTATACAGCCCACCAAGAGCCATAGGTTATCAATCACCCTAGCAGATTATAAAGTCCACAAAATCACAATGGGTCAACGGTTAAACCATACTCCCACAGTGTCTTGGGTGGATTGACATTCTGATCTAGTAGTATTTATCAGTGTAATCACCAACAACTAATGTTGGACGTGGTCTGATTAAATCAGATAGTAACTTCCTTTGGGTAAACCGTACTCAAGGTCTAAGGTCATTACTTATAGATTCTATCGGAAAAATTGTGATGATCCAACCGTCACTTTCTACGATCTCAAGAATCTTACAACCAACCTTCACTCGTCTCATTAAGGCATTTCACGAGCAGTCAAAAATCGAACGTATGCGCAAAATCTCGATCCTACCTTCAAGCATTAAATGCTAAATGCCTACATTTACGGAAGTGGTGTGAACCGAATTCACTCCTTATCCATAAATTCACTAGCATCTTCTAGGTAGACTTCTCGGTTTACATAATAATGTTAACCGTTATTTTGCAACCAATTATCTTAATCGAGTTTAGAAATTGTATTGTAGTACATCAATAACTATATAGGGCAAGTCTATGGTTTCTTTTTGGTGAGAAACATTCCACTAGGAGGAAGCGGTGAGCATCACCCCAAGACTATGCTATAGCCTATTTATGAGCATGGAATACTCTATTCTCTGCTAAAATCAGAGAATCCTCCTCGTATTCTTTTGATAAACTAAATCGCGTTTCGAGTAGTTATCAGACAAAATGTCACCACTCAAAAACTCCCACTAGCTTGTGTCTCTCACTAGACCCGAAGGTCATGATGAACAAGCTATGTTACCCTTCAAATCTATTACCTCTCCCGATTGAAAGGAAACTTAG
Organism: Gentiana macrophylla; assembly: GCA_026214975.1. Classification (NCBI taxonomy): domain Eukaryota; kingdom Viridiplantae; phylum Streptophyta; class Magnoliopsida; order Gentianales; family Gentianaceae; genus Gentiana; species Gentiana macrophylla. The sequence goes on from CM047811.1 coordinate 87,409,960, forward strand.
TCATTGTTCCTTTGAGATAGTGTTCTTAGACTGGGGAGATAGGAATCACCCTTAGCCATCGTCAGGTCTTATCTCTAGGATATATGCACTAATTAATAGATATTGAAGGGTCGTTTATCTTAATACGGAAACCTTTTGCCTTTAATAGTTTTAGATGTGTTACACATACATATTTAGCTTTTCTTAGTGGTTCTGTCTTTATCAAACAAAAGTCCGAGTCACAGATTCGTACTACAAATGTCATCTTCACTTTCTATGAGGCAACAATGTATCGAGTTGAAAGTGAATCCAATTGTTTCAACGAATCAGAAGCGAGAAAAATAAATTTTTCTCGTGATATTCAAGGATAGAATCAAATTCATTTCCTTATATCACTCCCACTATTGTAAATGAAATTACGCCCGTTGTTACTCTATTAATCGTTAATGCACAGCTTCCTCGTTCTTCCAAAGAACTAAGCTACCGAGTCAAGTTACTCGGTTAAGAAAGTCGCTAAGGATTCATTGGTTAGTGATCCGAAATCACTTTCCTTATCCTATACTTTCTTTAATTAATGTTTCGGTTTAGCCTCAAAACTTTAGTTAAAATGATTAACACTTATAGACATTCTTTCCCATTCTCAACTTTCCTTAAAAGGAAATAGTCTTGAACTAGCAGTTCAATTGAGTAGACACTACTCGTGAAGCGTGGGATGTCTAATAAAAGCGTTACCAAAGTGGGACTAATTTTCTAATAAATTAGAAAAACATAAGATAAAAGCTCCCACTAGTTTATCGGTTCCAAATACCGCCTAACTAGCGACACTTAAATTTATGATTCTCCAATTTTTCTATTAGAAAATTTCTCGTGTAGACACTACACAATTAAAATTCACTAGAAGAATTTTGTCGTCCCAATCATCTTTCAAACTAACTACGGTTGTCTCTCGCTCAAGACGAGTGACAAAGCAGTGACATGCCTATTTACGTCACTTAAGTTTTGAAGTTTCAAGAGAAATATCTCTTCCGAAAAATTAATCGCATGTGAGATTAATAAATACAACGTTCTAGTTACTTACCACTTTTTAACGAAGTCATTACTAGTCAATTTTACACTAGCGATCTAACACCTTAGAGATATATATAACAGCTTGTAAATAAAATTGATGAGAAAATAAATCCAAATCATACACTACTAAAATTTTAGGAACATAAACTAAGTACTTATAGTCTATCCTACCGTTCAAGGATTTAATCTAACGCCTCAAAGTGCCGCGCCTTAGGGTAGGTCAAAGAGGTTTCGATTAATATTGAAGATCAGATTGAGAATCGAACATCTCATTTATGATCGTCAATCACCTTTCCTTTTCAGCCAAAGGTACTACCAAAAATACCCTTTATGAGTGTGACCTCTTTGTCTCGATTTTTAGGTAGACCCGAGTATGCCGTCTTAGGGTCGGTCGGTGACCCGACGAGTACCCAAAATCCTATCCTTTGGAGACCAAGCCTTGAATTTTGATAGCGGTGAAGGCCTTCCTGTAGGGAGGCCGGTCCCGAGCCGACACGAGGCGTCACCATTCTCTCACGTTGCTTGTGTCAACGGTGAGGCCGTGGGGTCGGTGTCGCCTCTCCGCTCCCACTCAATATTTTGAAAAAGTGGTGGGTTTACTGATCACGTTTTTGGACTTGATGTTACATTAAGGAACAATAAATCATAGGCCCGAATGTTGTCGGTTATGTGGGCTAGCCCACCCGACCTATTCGTTAGAACATATGTGGCCGTCGGACGGGTCAAGGCTAGGAGAGGTCCGTTGAGCCGTAGTGGCTCTTCGGATGGCTCAAGATTGCGGACCCGTGCAAAGCGCCACACGTGGAGGTGAAGTCGATTGAGCCGTAGCTACCGTTGACCACCCAACCGTGGTTAAACCACTTTCGAACCTGTTTGCCCGTGATTATCCAATCCTTAAACATCAAACTTTCACATAGACACTACGGAACAAAAACGTAATCTCGCGCTTAGGTAAGGTGAAATCCACCGAGAATCCAACACCTTAACCACGAGGTTTGGGATTTTACTCCTTATGCTTTCGCATGAGTGGGATTCACCGAGAATCCATCACCCAACCTTGACGATTGAAAAACCCGTGTTCCTCGGTTTTTACCCTAATTAGTTTCTAATTAATATCAAACAATTAATTAAAACTAATCGTGTGTTTTATACATGCCTAACTAATTCCTCGAATTAATTTCTACATGTATGCATATGGAGTGGAATTCATGATATGATGCATGTCATGGCTATTTTCGGTTCTACTCATACAATCTACACATGTATACTAGTGCGGAAAATAAACACCGAGATGGACCGTTGGCACCCCCGTAACTAATCTATTCGAAAATAAATTAAAACCCTAATCTGCAGCTGTTAAGAATCTTCGATGATCGGCATATCAAACGAACTTGGATCAGGACGAAACTTTCCAGATCTTATCTTCATTCTTCGGACTTCAAGATGGACGGTCGGATCGGAGCTTTGACTTGTCAATCTTCCTCAGTGAGCCGCCCAACTTGCTGCTGAAACAGACTCTTACAGCAGCGCATCATATACTTCCCGAGACCGATCGGGGATGAAGATGAATCCCGATCGTCCTGAAAATTTTATCACACGTCCAAAACTCCATGATTATCGATCTGACCGGTCGGATTTAATTTGAACGGTCCAATTGTTCCCAAAAAATCGAAGAAGTCACAGTTAGGGTTTCTGTGAATCCTGCGTTTTTCTGTTACAGTAGCCACTTCGCAGCAACGAACGGAAACCCAAACAGACTCTGATCGACACCAAAATTTGTGGGATCGTTCACCAACTTCCAATATTGATTCTGACCGGAGGGATCTTCGTTTTAACGGCTCAAACAACGGAAAAAACGAAAACACTATACAGCTGCTAAACAGATCTATTTACAGGAAATTAAACTTGCAATAATAAATAAATTACACAATTTCCTATACTCATATGAACGAATTTTCATCGTTTATATGAGTTTACAATAGATCTAACGGGAAAACGGTGCCAACCCCAATCCATCTCTCAAACCATAGCAATTTAAAATTATTAATGCATAATAATAAGTAAAATATCACCTACATGCAATTCCACTCCTTTCGTTTAATTACGATTATGACTATACAAATCGTGGAACCTGGCTCTGCTACCACATGAAAGGATGCAGGTTCTTAGATCTAAACGAATTAGATCTACGCGCAGCGGATGGATCACGATTCATATATCACAATACATAATTAAAGGGCTTAAACTACTACAAAGGGGTTTAAGATCATGTTACCAATAACGGGTAGACGCCTTGATCTTCCGATGTGTTCTCCAAACGGCGGTTGGTGGACACCCTACCGATACATGAACCTCCTTGATATGCAACACCAAGAAAAACTTAGAGTTTTTCTTCTACTAAAACCCAGACAAGAAAAAAACTAATTTTCTCTCTTTTGATGTGGTGAAGTCGAAATTTCCAATCCCATTTACCCTTGGAATAACTCTCCTTTTATAGGAGAGTAAATCTTAGTCTCAAGTATTAATTAATTAAACAAATAATTAATTAAACAAAATAAAAGATATTTTCCTTAATGACTAATTGTGACATGTATTGACCAATAGGAAATCAAATAACAAGTCATCCAACCAATCATATAACAAGAATATCTTTTATTTTCCATAACACAAGAAAATTAATTCTTGTGCTAAAAAGAACTTAAAAATGGCGCCACATTAGGGTATAAAAGCCCACATAAAATGTCTTTTATATGTATAATATTATTTAGTCCAACTAAATAATATCCATGCATATCAATTAATCACCAAACCAATTAATTATCACTTTGAGGCCCAAGTAACAAGATTATTAGTCCGAATTACGTGAAGCCACATCGGGGACCATGGACCTATAACTGGTAGCTCAATAATTAATATTCATCAAGCAGAATATAAATTATTAATTTCGGGATTACGCCACCATAAACCCGAATCGAACTCTATCGATTATAGATGTATACTTATACTCAAACCATAGAGTGAATAAGCGTCCATTGATATAATCACTACATACGGATTAACCCTCCATAGATTGTCCATTCTCGAGTGGGAAGTCTCCGTGAACCCGACTCGAATATCTTATCCTTATTTACCATCAACCCCACGATGATCAATTAGTACACATATCGACTAGTAGCTAATTAGTCAAATGTGAACTCCGGGATCGATCACTTTCTTAGGGCTAACAAATAAGGGACTGTCTCTCTACTTCCCGCAGGAAGGAATGGATTCCATGTCTGTGAAAATCGAACTACTCACTAAATCGGAGATAGTGCCAATGAGAAGTGGCTTGGAACACATATTAAAGTGAACCGTAACTAACACATCAAACACTACCCCGGGACAAGCAAAGCACCTCGTGATCACCTCGGGATTAAGGTTGATCCATATATGATCATCTAATGATTTAATAAGATTCCTCGATTACGGAATTATACCGAGAAATTGATTAAATCGGTCCATCTCTATATGAATGCCATCATATATAAATGCCCCACGTAGGTACCCTCTACCGACAGTCCGGATAAGACTATCACACCCTAAGGTGTTAGGCGCATTATTGGTGTTTTAATCAAGAGACCCTAAGCTCGATTAAGTTCACCACGGACTAACAATTTAAGTATATCACCACTAACTCAATCCTCACGTGCATGCCATACATCGAGTTAAGCGGTTACACATCTTGATATACTTAGGGTTTGCAAAGCAGTGATGTATTATTTACAAGCACAAAGCAAGTAATAAGGTGAGATAAAATCTGTCATCCATTACTAAAAACAATTACACAAATTGTCTTTCGGGCACTACACCTAACAGTTTGTGGTGGAGCTGGTGAAGAGGCAATCCTACCCTTCAAGGACCAGTGGAAGACTTTGGAGCAACAATCCTACATGTTCCAAGTGTTCAGTTTGTGGAGCCATAGTTATTGGTGAAGGACAAGCAACTTAGGGATTTTTGTAACAGCTACATCAAAGATCTCTAGTGAATTATCTGCAACATCACAGAGAAGAGTGGGTGACGAGATTACACCACCTGGAACCACTATAAAATCGCCTACTTACTTTCTGCATTTATATTCTGCACTTAGTTTATCTAACACATCAATCCACTGAATCTAGAAACTGAATTCACACACATACACTACTGAGTATCTAATACTTGGTATCATATTTAACAACAAGTGATAAGGCTTAATTTTTGATATATTTCATTGCACAAATTCATAGAACTCAACGATCAATGAGACTATCAAGTATCGTTAAGTCTTGAAGTTCTTGAGTTTGTTAACTCTAAAAGTTTTAAGTGTTAAGTTTATTCACCCCCCCTCTAAACTTAACCAAAGCCTTTTCAAGGGACCAACAGACATTACGTATATAGTTCTTTGTCTAATATGGCACTAGATGTCATATGTCTTTTATGTTAAACTCGACGTAAGACGTCTACAACATCATATTACCGACATGGTGCAAGTTCGTCTCGGTCTCAGACTTTCAGTTTAGTGCAGGACACTTCAGACCTCGGACAACATTAATCTCAGTGAGTGGGGCATTAACCCACGATCTCACAACGGCTCTCTTGATTAACACCTACAGGGCCATGATTACCTGTAAAGTCCCAAATCGGTAAAATAAGTAAATGCTCACCCCATAGTGTGAGACATAAAAGTCTTGTCAACTCGGGTTAGCCTTTTTAGACCAAAGCGAGGATGACGGTCTAAGCAGTTGACCGGATAATTTATGACTCATTTAGCGCTACCAGACCCGGGGTCTGAGGGTGTTACAAAATTGTATTCAAAACCGACTATCATACGGAACTATGCGTTGCACCATTCAAGACGGTGTAAGGATGGCCTCTAGTTACCTCTGGTAGGGAAGAAACTGGGACAAGTCCAGTGAGACAAGTCAAGATGGCCTCTAGTTACCTATGGTAGGGACGAAACTGGGACAAGTCTAGTGGGACAAGTCTTGGCCGTCCTGGCAAAGACGCCAGTCCCTTATAAGGGGGGATGTAAAGTCCTACATCGATAAAGTAAGTGAATGCTCACCCCCATATAAGTGTGAGACATAAATGTCTTCTCAACTATGGTTAACCCTTTTAGACCAAGCGAGGACGACGGTTAAACAGTTGACCGGACAATTTATTACTCATTTAGCGCTACCAAAACCCGGGGTCTGGGGGCGTTACAATTACACCATGGCTGCCTTCTAATCAGTTCCACGTCATAAACCACGACATAACTGGAAACACAATCAACACCCCCCCCCCCCCCGAGGGAAGCCTGTAGAATTATCATAATACTCAAAATCAGAGCCACGCTTTAGCTTGATCCCAGACACTCTAGTACGTAGATTATTGGCTCAGCTAATAAACATAAACAAAACCACCAAATTAGTAGTTGGTTATCTACAAAACCCCAATTACCGGAATCCCAACCTGATTTTATCATTGACGATTTTGAGCATCGACAAGCACTAAGCACTATACTTTTCTTTTTGCTTAAAGCCCCCTGTATCCAGGACCAACTGTCTGACTAATCTGAAGCTAGGCCCAGATCGGGGTAACGCCGGACCAAAAGCTCTTTCAACATGCAGAGTCAGACTCTTACTCAGAGGTAAGACATGTCCAAGAACATAGTCGCTCTTTCTACATTGCGCTTCAGATGGGAATTGAATCGGTTACCTCCCTAGGCATTCTCAAGTCACTTACCACTTTAATCAAACTACTTGATAAAAGCAATATATATATATATATATATATATATATATATATATATATATATATATATATATGTGTGTGTGTGTGTGTGTGTATAATGGGAAAAGAGGAGGGGGTTGTTTACATAATTCATGCATCAAAACCGTTCCTCAATGGCATAATTTAATCTTTGGCTGTGGAAATGTTTCTAGAACCCTTGCATAGCATCAATTTATAATTCGATGTAACATGAAGGAGGAGATGATCCCTATTAGACATTTCCAACGTTTTAGACATTCATTTCCTCATAAATGGGCTCGGAACTTACCCACTATCATAGTTATCAGACTCGGTCCGATCATTGACTCAGAATAAACACTAAGTTACCGAGTCACTAGTTCAACCGAAATAATTTATATAGTAGTAAATAATATATAATATCATGAAAAATATATCTATAGATAATTTATATTCATGTAAATATTGATAAGAAAATATGTGTCACCTATGAGTTATCCTCCGTAAACGATTTTATGTAATGTCAGTTTATTTTACGTTTTCTCAAGCGATTTTAAGGTGATGATAAAAGCCAATTTTGACACTATCTCGATTGAAATTACTCATTTGTTTACACTACAATTCTTGAAGAAAGGTTGGGCGGTAATTTCATCAAGATAGTGTCAAAATTGGCTTAGTTTTCATCACCTTAAAAAGCGTGCCAGAAAATGCAAAATCAAACTGGACACATAAAATGGGACAGAGGGAGTACAATTTAGTAACCCAAAGTATAGTTTATGTGATAAGATAATAATATAGAAAAATACATGGGTAAAATATATCATCAACTTTTAATTATTTTATCAATACATGTATTTTTTTCTTTTAATGGTGATGCACTTATTGTTAATATTTGAAAAACTAAATGTATTGTTTGTTGGAAATTATGACTTGAATTATTTAGCAAAACGTTAAGTAAAAAATTGAATGAAATTTATGAGTAAAAAATATGATATTGATGTAGATCTATAACAAATAATAAATGCATATAAAGATTAAATAATGATTTGTATCATATCGGAGAGATTTGAGTAATTCTGATATCCATACGTTTTTTTATTATTAAATTTACTTGACCCACCGGGTCAACGGATGAACCACCAGGTTTGAGCGGGTCGCTTGCTTGACCGGTTGATGTTTGAACCGGCCCGGTCCCATGACTAGGTCACCGGATTGAATGGTTGAACCGCCGGGTCAGACCGGGTTTGATAACTATGGCCACTATCTTGACATAAGAAAATTTTACATGAAAAATAAAAATAATGAAACATGGTGGTAAATCTCGATAGTCATCGATAATGCTCCTTTAACACGACTCTAATCATTCTCGGTCAAAGATAGCTTTTGAAAAATAGTAAAAGTGTATCTTCAAATACTATTCTAATAAATCCGTGAGATTTTATTATGCAACGTTTGTATTATAAAAAAACATTCGTAGAAACAAGCGTCTCGTAAGAAAATTCAATAAATCTCTGGTAGTGACATAAAGTCCCAGCCTAAGATTATAAAATTTCCCATCTAGCTGCTATCAAAGAAGTATTTATCACGTAAGAAAAGCGAGCCCAGCCAATTGGGCCGATCCATGTGAGTGACGTTCCTTGTACTAAATGACCGTCGGTGATAGTGAAATTCATAGGAATGGCAATGAGAATCGACTAACACTTCGGAAAATTTTCGACTTTGCAGAGGTTGAAATTTCAATATGGTGCCTCAAAGTAGATCGATTGTGGTGTCAATAACAACGTCCTTAAATAAAATAATCAGAAACACTATTCAGGGGGAAAAAAAAAATAATAATTTTTTTTTCCCACAAGAACCAAATCGCTACACAAAGAATTTTGATTTCTATTCTTTTGATCCACTACAATAGAAAAAAAAAACTAGTAACTTGAACTTCTGAAAGGAGTACTTTCAGATCAAGAATTAAATTTAAAGCATATATATATATATATATATATATATATATATATATATATATATATATATATATATATATATATATATATATATGTTATAAAATGAATTGTGTAACAACAATCTAATCTTTTTGCTGCTACCTGTGCCCAACAATCACCACCGTGCAAAAATCGCCCCGGTTTTGAGGGCCTTTCTCTGCACAAAGAATAAACCAATTAGCTCTAAACACCTGCTGCTGCTGCTGCTTCTGATTAACAATGTTTTTGTCATTCCTTCCTCTAATAGCTTTTTTCCTCTGTTGTTAGGCTCTCTATAAACAAATCAACGACGTGGCAACGTATCAGTAAAACCGGCTTTCCACTGTTTGGCCATTAAATCGTAGTAATGTTGGCTTGGTCATGCTATCTATTGAATGTGTCTTCCTTGTGTTTTTTTTCCCCACCACTTCATTCTGCAACCTATTATTCACCTTATTATGATATTCCTTTCTCTTTAGCTTAACCGAGTTAAGAATAGCAGAACCATTCGTAAACCTGAAACTCGTGGTGGGACCCATTTCCGGAGATTGTTGTTTAGAAGTAGTTGAACTTGGACCAAGATTTTGCCTTGGAGTATCAACTGTTGAACGTTCTGTTTTTATCAACCGTCTATTATTGCATGAATCTGATTGGTGTCTCTTTACTTGCCTAAACCCCTGTATATAAGGAGAGATCAAACCACAAAAAAATGGATTAGTCAAATTGATAAACTTAGAAAAGCTGAAGACATCTACTACTTATTGTGTCTAGAACACACACACATTTACAAGTCATTAAGGTTGTAGGATTGAGTCAATGGTAAAGTTGTTGCTGTATAGTCATATATCACGCATTCGAGCTTTTTTCCAGAATAGACGTATGGGTACAGTAATGCTAAATGATCTGGCCTCATTCACTGACTCATATAAGCAAAATGCATCTAAAGAAGAGCACCCTAGCCAAAAACCCCGTGCAATGCCTGGTGATAGATAAACGTTAAAAATAAAAATAAAAACACATCCTAAAAGACCTTAAAATTAAATCCTAAACCCTGCTCCCAATTTATCCAAACTCCTAAACTTCACAACGAATTAGGTTTAAATTAGGGCAAGTTGGATTTGTTTTTTTTTTTTTATTTATGAAGAAAGAAAAACACAACAAATATCAAGAGAAGAACAAATGACAATATCACTAATCAAATACCTGGTGATCATAGTCAGCAGAAAGGAAATCGCGAGTTTTTCTCTTCCACAACTTAATGGAAGAACGCCGTTTCACCCTAAAATTTTCTGAATCAGACTCATCACTCCCTTGCCTGTCTTTATATCCAGCATCCACCTTCCTAATAACCTGATGATCTTCACTAACAGGCACATCAGTTCCAGAATGCACCATTCCAAGGTCACTGGAGGAATCTAAAGATGCTTCCTTTTCTGAGACATGAGGCACTTGCCACTGCAAATTGATAGCACATAGCACAAAAGACAAAACCCTATTTAGAACAAACAAAAAAAAAAAAAAACAAAACAAAAAAACCATAATATACAATAGGGCAGGGAGAAACCCAGAAATTTGCACTAACATGCATCTCATATGCCTTCTCGAGTGTAGAGATGGGGTTCTTTGCCTCCAGAGATCTCACAACTGATGCAGATGTATCTTTTTTTGTAAAGTTGTCTTTGCTTGTGCATATCAAAGGCTGACAAAAAGAAGTGCATGTACGTACTTCAGAGAAACTGTCTGTTCTTGACTTTTCCTCTTCCATTTCCAATTTTATCTCACAATACGGAACATATTTATCCCCTTCAACCCTAGGGAAGATACTAGATAGAAGAGAGATGTCATCTGCATGCATACACTGTTCATGAATCTCATGCATTGCAACACCTTCCTGCTCGAACTTCTTGGCAACAGCTTCAAGGTCATATATGTCTTCCCTTAGATGAAGAGTCAGATTCTTAGCACAAGGCATGTCAAGCGATTTCGGATCTGGAAAGAAAATAAAATAACTTAATCATTCAACAGGTACAATGACATACAAGAAATCCTATCCCCAAAGAAATAATCATCCAAGGGAAACTGGTCAAACAAACTCACCATGACGAAGGCATACGGGGTGTGAGCAACAACTGCAATTCAGATATGCCACATAACAATCCCGTTTGCAGATGCAGCATAAAATAGTCCCATGTGAAAATAAAGAAACTCCCTTGCAAGCTCTTAACTGCATCAAGCACCACCGAGCATAATGATGGAACCGCATCAGTTTTACAAAAGAAAACTTTGTTTGTTGATTTGTCATCACATCCCCAGATAAACAAGCAGGATCTTTGATAGTGGAAAGAATAACAGATTCTTTGCAAAGAAGCTCCTCATGAGGAAGTAGAGGCATTCTGTTCAGAAGGGCATACCGGCGGCTAGCGATTGAACCCAGTGGAAACCAATCGCCCATACCAAAATTCACAGCTTCACCACAATTAAAACCTGTAACACAACAATACCAAAATTATCAAAATGAGAAACTAAGAGAAAGGCTGGAAGATGACAGCCATCCCCGTAAAGAGAAGCGAGGAGTTCTATCGAACTTCAAGAAAGGTCTTGTATTCTGGTGAAAACGTTGCCAAGACATACCGTGGCTAAATCCTGCATGATACGCTCTTGGAAAGGTTATAATGAATTCTCCAGGCTTTTGGACAGCCCTGTATACTGGGACTTTTTGTTGCAATAATATGTCCGGAGGAAACAGTGTAGTCTTACCCAATAATAAATCAAAAGCTCCGTCCGCTCCATCAGCTGATAGTATATCATGGCTATAAACATGCTCTCCGACCACTCTTTCAAATTCCAGAGCTGCATGACCCGGTATACCATACCAAGTTTTTGCTGCCCCGCAATGATGATAATTGATGCTGATTTATAATCAAAGTCAAATTGTTAACCACTAAATGCAATTATGCAAATGATGAATCAAAGCTAGAACCATATGTACCTGTACAAGTAATGATCTTCCACATGCCAAGCAAACACACTAAATAGCATTCCGATATAAAGCATAGGTTCAGTAACTCCCTGCAAAAGACCAGGTATAAGCAATACTTACATGCATGATATGATAAGGCACAAAAAGAACAGTAAGTAAACCCTAAATACCGGGATTGATGTTTCTAAGAGACGCAGAACAGATTGCGGCAGATGAGAAAATCTCTGCAAAAATATCAAAAAAAAGTGCACATTAAAAGCTGCAAGACATGCTTCTTGACAACAAGGTACAACCATACAAGCAACCACAAGTACAATATGTTCACAAAGAACCAAAAAAAAAAAAAAAAAAAAAAAAAAAAAAAAAAGAAACAAAAAAATTATAATATATCCAAAAAAGAAAAATCAAAGTCCCCCAACCCAACAAGAAGAACCTTACAAACAATATGAACAGTGGCATAGAGGAGAAAAATAGATCTCAAGGATTATAAAAGCACATATATTTCCAAAATTCCATATAGGTGTAAAACAAGACGATGCAAAAAGAGACCATCAATCAAGAAGTTTACTATCTATCAGTCATCACCAGAAAAGTCAAAAGTAGCATAAACTTTGTTCATCCAAATCTTTCAAGAGAGGGAAGAAAAGAAGCGTGTAGGCAGGTGTTTGGGGTAAATGGATATGCCGGATAAATAACATGGCCTTTCACGCTTTCATGCATTAGGTAGTGTAGGCTTATCAAAATAAACAATATGCGACAAACTTTCCTTGCATGTAGTAATATGGCTATTGAGAGGACACTTAATTAGGAAATCTAAGACCAAAAGATAATGCAAGTGATGAAACAGACAATGGCTAGGAAATTAAAACCTTCAAATTCCAATTGCTAGTTCCAAGCTGATCAATAGGAGAAGATGAAAATGCACTACCATCAACATCGCATGCATATTCAACACTTTCAGTCTTTCCACAAGCTATTTCATTCCAAAATTCTTTTTCCATGAATGAAGCTGGAAGACATCCAGAACTACAGTATCTACGAGCGTAAACCTTGTTTGCCACTTTCTCGAAATCACGAAATGTATAATTTCTGAAAAATGGGACTCAGCTAAAGGTCAGCACAGATGCTACACTATATAATTGCAATTTTACTAAGATAGGACACTCACATTCCACTCATGAAGAAAGTGAACTTGTCATCTGCATCCCACTCAGAAAGCCGAAGAGGTTGGACCCTAGTTGTGAAATTGAAGCTTGCGTTTTCTTTCATCAAAACTACACCAGCAGGAACAGTAGCATTCAAGGGTGCAACAATCTTGCACATACCTTAAGTCCACACATCAATTCAAAGATTAAGGCAAAGAAGATAAAAGGTAATAACACAAGATGAAAAAGGTGTGCCGGTGCCAAGGAGAAGTGGATTTATGCAACAAGACGGCAATATATCCTAACTTGTTACCGGGTTGTGTTTAAAAATTATAATTTATAACCAGTATGAAACATGCATACAAACGTTCCAGGAGAAGATATGAAGAGTCAATACCGTATTTAGAAGCTTCTGGAGCTATCTTCTGCAGGTAAACTAGGGGATCTTTGAATTCCTCAGTACTTGGGGAATAAACAGGGCACTCTGGGATTTGATCAATCCATTTAAGGTCAGGTGTATCAGATTTTGGAATCCTCTGCTTCATTGAAGTACCTTTCTCATTTAAAGTAGCTCCAGTTTGTGAACATTTATCTGCATTGCCATAAATTCTCGCTCCACAAGAAGCTGAAGAACCCCTTAGAGCTTCTCCTCCACTTCTACTCATCCTGCTGCCAACTTTATCCATATCATGCACAGGTTCTACTTTCATCCTCTGAAGCCTCTTATACTTTAGGTATTTCAATGTCGCCTCCCTTGACATACTGACTTTTCCCTCGACCTAATAAAAAAGCAGGTCAGTTCAGACAGAGAAAATAAAATCTTCTTCAAAATCACAGAAGACAACTGAAAGTCATATACAAGACTCTATTTCCGATATCAACGACATATCATGAATCATGATGTACAAATGGACTACAAAACAGGCAAACAGCGCCACTGAATGTACAGAGTGGTTACCGGTACAAAAGGTTCTAAATTTTTAATTGCAGTAAACCCCATGCAGTAAAGCCATATTGCAGAATGATAATTTAGTTCTGGCAGAAGAAAAACACTGAAACTCTGGTTGAAAAGCCATAAATCATCCGATGCATGACACGATTAGCACAACGCCTTCCATGAAAAACGTTAAGCAAGTTTTACACATTCAAATTCCGCAAATTTACCACATGTGAAGCTAAGATCGAACGACTGGCAGATTATGATGATAGTAGCATAACGAAATACAACAATAACCATGGCGGAAAAACTCTCAGACCTGAAAATATTTCATGATCCACTAAATTTATGTTTGACCGACGAGATAAGTCACAAATCAACAAGTTCATCCCAGAAACATGGAATGTGACCATCTTGTCACAGGCAGTACTCTAGGCCCCACGGGCCACAGTAACTAAAACATGACCAGCAAATATAGGAAAGAAAACAAAAAAAAGGAACCCCAAATCCATAGAGCTGCTGTATCATATGCGAGATCTATATTATGGGTGAAATGTTTAAGCGCCCGTAAAGGCACAACACCAAAGAACAAACAAGGAAAGAAATAGGAATGGTGAAAGTGACCGGTGGCCAAAAAAAAACATAAAGTAGACATGAAGTTGCATATCCTGCCATCCAAAAACTACGCATGACACAAAAAGATGGCTTTGCATCCAACAGAAATTGTAGGACTGAAGAAATTTTTGGTTTCTTCAATTCCCAGAAAATCAGACTACAAAAATAGAGGAACTTTTTTACGACAGAAAGTACAAGAAATACAAGCCAATTAGGAAGCTCCAGCTTCAACCATCACACAAAATCACCATCTAGAACACATTGCACAGAATAATAAGAAAGGGAAGAAAAAAACATACAAAGCACGGCACACAAATTCATCTAGACGAACATACAAAGCAGCACACAAATTCACTAGAATGAATAAACACGTGTAATACTCAAAATCAACAGTTTATTATCCCCTGACCCACTTACCATCTCATACCAAGGGCTATTGTTCTGTCCTCGCTGCAGTATCGACTACAAAATTTACAAATTCCTAACGCCCCCGAGTATAAAGGTGTATAATCACAATATCTGTCTGAATTGCCAGAAAACAGAGCCCTTGATCGTGATCCAGGGCAGAAACGACCGTAATCACGTATTCAAACTCGCCACATTCTCCATAAAACTCAGATAAGCAAGCATATTTTATGAGATCAGACCAATTCCACCGACTGATCCACCAAACTCCACCGAAACTTCACCAAACAAAACGGAACACCCAAAACATCATCTAAAATAAGCCTCCGGTGCACGCAAGACCGGCTAGCCGGCAACAAAAACCGGTTTCCGGCAATGTGTCAGAGTTTCTGGAAGCACGTTAGAGAGAGAAAATGAGAGAAGAAGAAAACAGTAAATATAATCCACAGGGGTCTGGTCTGGCTTTGGAAAACCGGAAAAGGAGGAAAGGGAAGCTAATTTATACTCCCTCCGTTTTTATATATATATTTTTTAATAATGGAACCAGATTGGAAACACCTACGTAAAGAAAGGAAAAAATAATTTCGATAAAAAAACGGAGGGAGTACATTTTTTTAATATGGAACTCCACACCTACGTCGCAGTTTCGCTCTAAATGGAATCATGGTCATATATATTTAATAATTATTGGACTGGCGTTTTTGGTAATATATGTTATTTATGGAATTTAATTTTTTTTTTCTGCTGTTAATAGATTTTATTGTTTTACTGTTTGGCTTATTGTGTAAAGATTATTTATTGTTATGTATTGTAAAAACAAAAGAAAAACAACAAAATATTAACTTTATCCGATTAGAGCACTCGCATCTGAACATTTTAACAAATACTTTCTTTTATAATTTTAAATATATGTTTTAATTATTATCTAAGATAAAATGTACTACTATTATATTCTCTATTTTATATATTTTAAGTTTGAATCTCTATCCAAGATAAAATGAATCAATTATCTATTTTTATAATAATGTGATAAATATAAAGAAAATGTACAGAATCTGGATGAATGCGGAAGATGTAAAGGAAACTTATCGAATCTGTATTTTAAAGTAAAAAAATAGAGGTCCTATTTTTTTTTTCCTTGCTGAAATCTTTAGGATAGAGTTTTTAAAGAATTTACGGTATTTACTACTGCTCTTATGTCATGTCAGTCAAAATAATTCGTTTCTAAATATTTATATAGTTAAAGAATAATAAAATATCATTTTTACTTTTTTTTTGTCCGTAATTTATTGCTTAATCAATAATTTTTTTGCTATTACAATCATTGAATAATATTATTATATACTAGTATTTTTTTTTTTTTGAGAATATACTAGTAGTATTCATAACATTACTAAGATTTATTCCAATTTTTAATGGATTTTTTCATGTAAAAAATCATTGTTAAATTTTTTTAAGGTGATCATTGTTACTTTTAAATGTTTTAATTAAACGGTTTTTTTTTTTTTTAAAGATACAATTATTTGCTTTGTGCCCAAACAAAAAATTAATTGCTTTCTGGTAGGTGTTTGGAGTAAGTGGCGGTTGGTTAGGTTTGTTCAAACCAAACGCCTTACCGGCTTTTCAATTGCACCGTTTTCCAACCCATATAACTTCTTATTAAATTACTAAAGTATCCGTAGCCCCCACAACACGCCTTTGATCCGTCAACACAAGCTTTCCTATAATAGTTTTGAGGATGAGTTATCGTACGAGAATTATTTATGATATTATTAATGCCACAATTGTCGATATTTTCTGACACCACATCTCGTATAGATTTTGATTTTATAAAATTCGAAATCTGTTTTTAATCATTTCCAAATCGAATTTTGTTCGGCATTCGACTCTGAAAGGTTGAAAACTTTTCGAACTCTGTAAAGTTGAAATTTGCACAAAGATGGGATGCCTGAATAAATCTCGTATGATGTCATTAACAATGCCCTTATTTATGTGTTATATACCAAATAAATAGGTGTGATACATTTAAATTACCTCTACACAATTTTGTGTAAGAATTAATTAATCCCTCAACTTGATAATTGATATATTTCACAAATACATGTCAATATTAAATACACAAAAAAGAAGAACGATTCTGCATAACTTGGGAGTAGCCGCTAGTATTATCTCAAGTGAAAGTGTCAAATGACCTCTCAAACACAAGTAATTTAATCATAGTATCATACACTCCAATTTGAGGATGATTTAAATGCATGGAAAATTTAAACATCATAACTTAGTACAATTGATTTTCACATGATCGATTCTGTAAAAACGATGCGGTACACTATTAGGTGTGGGACAACGAGTATATCTGTTGTGGTGCAAATAAATGTGCCCAATATTAAATGATGACGTCCAAAATATTTTTACCTATCATTAATGTAAAATTGATAAAATGTGAAAACTTGTTGATTGACATTTAATCAAGTTTTTTTTTCCTGAGCAAAACACCCAATAATATTAAGCTGAATCAGAAATACAAGCAACAAGAACACGGTCATGGGGCAAATTACCCCAATCAACAAAGTCTAGATTAGCTAAACCCGCATTGAGCCATGAGATGAGCTAGTCTATTGTCAATCCGCTTAACAAACGAAAAAGGACATAAATCAAAAGACTTTGCCAAAGATAAACCGTCCCTTGCAAGGCATCCAAGAGACGTGAGATCATTCGAAAGAGATTGAAGACGCTGAACACACAAGAGAGAATCGGACTCCATGCAAATGCTACAATAACCCAATCACGAGCAAAGATAAGGCTACTATAAATGGCAAAAAGCTTCACCGACTCCACCTCTAAGTTCATGTTCAACCTGCCTGAACAAACGCACAACACACGGCCATCCGGTCCCCGAATAATTGCTTCAAAGGCTCAGGAATCTTTAGAAAGAAACGCATCCACATTAACCTTTACCCGACTGTCAATAGGCGGCTGCCAACTGGAAGGCCACGGCGAACCCTCTGGGTGTGGAAATGATTCTAACAATATCTACAGTCTGTGTAGGAAAAATTAGTCGTCTGATTACCGTTTATAATCTTTTATTACCGATTATTCAAACTTTCCAAAAACAAAATAGGAAGAGTTGAAAATTAGAAACGAAGAAACAATTTGCAGAATCCTTTATTCATATTCATACAACATAACATCACAACTTTATGCACAGAAAATTGAATGACGGAAAGCATAAGTAAAAACGAGAACTTATTATTTAGACTGAGGTGTGTTCAGGGTCAATTTGTAGTGTTTTTAAGGATATATTTTACATCAATTTTCCCCATACATAGATGTTTTTTCCATAGAAATCGAGCTTATAATCGATTAATTGAGTAAATGGTGTTTCTAAAAGGTTAAATTGCAAAACGTAGCGATTTATGTGTTTAAATCATGATTTTATATTATTTTAGGATTGGGTTACGCTTTGGTATGTTTTTCCTACATTGTAGATACACATTGTTGATGGAAAGGATGATTTTAAAGAGATGAATTCGAGTGGAAAATCCCGAAATATACTCGTAATATGACGGGCTAATCAAAAAGGCATTTTCTGAAGAAGAGTCCTTAATGAAAGTTGTAGAGTTTTCCGAGAGCTTTTTTATGACATTGGGATCATAATTTTTGAAGGTCTACAACTCAAGATATGAATTTTAGAAGTTTGAGTTCAAACCTCATGAAATCAAGGCCCAAGGTCGACTCTCGTGAACCGACTTACACATTGCCACAAACCGACGATATTTCAATTCCCTAATTAATTAGGATAATTTCAGCCGCAATTATTTAGAAGTAGCCGACATACTCCTCTATATATATGCAGCAGCTTGTAAACCTAAATATCCCATAATTCATACAAAATATTCAAATGGCAACTTCACAAAGAAGCAAAGAGCACTTTCTCAGGAGGCTCCAAGGCCGATGCTCGGGTGATCCGGGGTTAGATTAGATGTAGTTTTCTTCCGTTTTCGATTCATGGATTCAATCATGTACCAAACTACGTGAGTTTATTTATTTAATTTATTCAGTCCTTATTCGTTTTTTGTGATCTTTTAATTCATGTTGTATCGTTCTATGATTATGATGCTATTATGTTAATTAGATCGAGAGATCAGTTTGCTATTGATGTTTACAACATACGGAAGTTGCGTAGACTAGATCACCATAGAAAGATAGGATCTTTAATCATTAATGATGACAAGTTAATTGGTTAATTATCTAGGTTGTTAGGTTCTAAAATACGAGAGTTAACCTGAATCTACACCTTCGTTTTGTATGGAATATTGATCTCAATATTCGGAAGAGGAGAGATCGATAATTGAATTCACTAAGGAATTAGGGATTCATAGCTTGAGAAATAGATTCACTAAGGAATTAGTGGATTTGTATCTCGTGTAAAGGTGAAACCACAATTTGAATTAAAATCATGAGATGAACCAGATTGAAATCACTTGGTTTGTATGATGTTTGATCCCATGTATCCTTAGTTTAGGTTTTTATTATTTGTTCTAGTTTAGATTTAGTTTACTTGTTCTATGAGTTTATTTGTTAGTTCTTCGTTTATTTGTTTTCATTAGTAACAATTGAGAGGATTAATTAGATTAGATTCAACATCCCTTTTCCCCGAGGATCGATACCGCATTTCTTATCCAACTTTACTAGCAACTACCCGGTATTCGGCCGGTTAGGAGGTAGTTTTGCATGGTAGTATAGGTTTATAAATTTTCTTTTGTTTTAATGATGCAAAATCTCCCCAACAAAAGTGGCGCCGTTGCCGGGAATCGGTGTCATGTTGAATCTGGTTTTGTTAATTTCTCGATTTTGTTACGCTTATTTTCGTTTTCAATAAAAGTAGCGTCGAATAGATTGAGAGTTTTTATTTTGCCGTGTTTCGATGACCGTAGGTTAAGAATGTGCAAAAGTTTTTTTTACTCAACATTTTACGTGAAGTTTGTGTTTAGTTGTTACCTAGTCTAACCCCCGTGCTAAAATTTATCCGTGGTCGTTATGCGTGCTCTGGCCGTGTGTTGTGCTTATGAGATTTTGGGTTTCGTGTCTCTCCCCGCATTGTCTCGTGCAAATTCGTTGTATGGACGAGCGTTCAAGTAAGTGAACGCCCGTCCAGTTCATAAGTTGCAGGTGAACGCACGTCCGGGTTTTAGGACGCTCGTCCGTCCCAGAAGTTTCGACTCTGCTCTGATTTCAGATCCAGACGAGCGTCTGTTTTGTTGGACGACCGTCCGAGGGAGAAATCACCAAGTGAACGGCCGTCCGGTATTCTGAACGTTCGTCCGGTCTGTTTTCGCGGCGCAGGCAGCGCCTGAAAGCGGTTGAACGTTAAATCGATCTTTGTGCTTTAAGGTGAACGTTCGTTTGAGTTAATGAACGCCACCTGTGAGTTCGATTTTTTTCTTGATTTTATTTTCAATGCTTTTATTTGATGTGGATTTTTAATACGAGCTTCGTGGCTAATTTCTTTTACGTAGATGTTCTGAACTTGCATATTCATATCTTTTCATCTGCGAATCCATGTTAAATAATTGAATCTAATTGATAATATACTTGATTCATCTAGGCATGTTATAGTTAATGTCGGTTCTCGTACGCTATAACTGGTCTTATTGTTATTTAGTAGCTAATGTCGGTTTCCGTATGCTACGTGCATCGTGATGAATCTTGTGAGCTTTGAGACCTATGTGCTTTCTTGTTTTTAGTCGTAACTCATATGGGTAGCTATCGCCGGTTTTCCGTATGCTACGCCCATCCATATGAGTTATATCATTTAGTATAGCTAATCGTTGGTTTCCATAATGCTATCACTTTTGACGAGTCTTAAGGCGCGCTTTACATCGCATGTAATGGACAAAGATCTGGATTTATCGTAACTTTGTCATTATTTGGTAGACGTTTATTTTATATATGTCGTGTTGCAAATGAGTGGGCTAGTTTTCTTTCTTTTATTTTCTTTTATTTTTGCATATCACTTAGATGCATATCATTTAGCTGCATATCATCTAGTTGCATTGTTTTTCTATTTTTCTTTTATTTTTCTTGAGCGTAGTTAATCGTCCGGTTTCGTAATACTACCTTGTTTTTATTTTGTTTCGCTTGCGGGCCGTAGTCTTTGTAGAGTTGTCGTGGGTCAACTTGATCGGCTGAGCTCGTCGTAATTTATTTTTATTTATTTTATTTTTAGGATTGCATATCATGTAAATTTGCATTCTAGTATATTTTCATGTAGTTGCACCTAGCCTACTATTTTGTAATGTTCCATGTATATGTTCCATCTTTCTATGAGCTTAATCTGAAGAATCTCTATAACTTCTTTTCCATGTGTTTTACATGTATAATCCTTTTTCCCCGTAGACTCTTTTTGCACTGATCAAGTCTGCAGGATATTTTTGATAGCTATTGTGCACTTTCACGATGAATTCAGTTTACCTGTGATGCTCCACAGTCTACTGAGCTATGCAGCAATTTTGGTTTTTACCGATTTTTCCGGAATTGCCAGCATCCAATCAGCTAAGTTCTCTAATTTATTATTTCTGCACAACTTGAGGACAAGTTGCAATCTAAGTGTGGGGGAGAGGATGGTTTATATGTATCTATGAGTCGTTTGCTCAATTTCTTTTATATTTCTATGAAAAGTGCTTAATTTTAAAATTTTTGTTTTGTCCCGAGTGAGCATTGCATGTCTTTGTTCGATGTTTATAATCATTGATGCATTATTTTGCATATTTAGTAAATTTAGTTGTTTCACCCGACACTATTTTTCACGTGCCATAGTAGATGATGAGCTATGTTTTAAAGCTATGCCCATTTGATTAGAGATTTTTGATGATTATCGCATGATTCTTTGCTTCCATACGAATTTTGGAAATTTTAATAGTTTGTATTTAGAGTTAAAGTATGACATATCGTGAATATCTCGAAGGTTTGAATGTGATAAGTGAAACGAACTATAGTGCTTTTAAAAAGTAGTGAATAAATGAAGTTGTTTTAAATAGTTAATTGTGTGTGTCGGAAGCTAGTCGATGATTTGGGTGAGGTAGGGTGTACCACGTATGTCCTATTCCACCATGATGACCAAAAGCTCACGACAGTTAGAAGAAGCTGCCTTATGATTTGAGTAAGGTAGGGGATTATCTCGAAATGTCCTATTCTACTATGACGGGCAATAGCTCATTCTGATGTGCGTATAAATGAGAAATAGTTAAATCAACTTGCATAAGAAGTGGTATGAATTAAATGAAGGACTTAGTTATCGTCAACCTTATCCCCAGTATAAACTGAAAAATATGTTGTAGGGATTATCCTCTAAGTATGTCGGAAATGTTTTGAATACTCCCTATTATTATTTTTCGGGGTTTGTATGTTTTGAGAAGTGCATGTTATAATCGTTTTTATATTTCCAATTCAAATGGGATGTTGGCTAGTTTTGCTTGAATCAATTTCAAGTGTGGATTTAGTGGAAATTTACTATGGCTATGCACACACGCACTTGGGTGAACCTCTAAACTACTTGAATATGTTTTATATTTGCATAAATGTTTATTTATCTCGAGCTTGGTTATGTTTTGTTTTGCTGGGACGAGCAAAAGTTTAAGTGTGGGGTGTTGTTGGGGTCAATTTGTAGTGTTTTTAAGGATATATTTTACATCAATTTTCCCCATACATAGATGTTTTTTTCATAGAAATCGAGCTTATAATCGATTAATTGAGTAAATTGTGTTTCTAATAGGTTAAATTGCAAAACGTAGCGATTTATGTGTTTAAATCATGATTTTATATTATTTTAGGATTGTGTTACGCTTTGGTATGTTTTTCCTACATTGTAGATACACATTGTTGATGGAAAGGATGATTTTAAAGAGATGAATTCGAGTGGAAAATCGAAATATACTCGTAATCTGACGGGCTAATCAAAAGGCATTTTCTGAAGAAGAGTCCTTAATGAAAGTTGTAGAGTTTTCCGAGAGCTTTTTTTATGACATTCGGATCATAATTTTTGGAAGTCTACAACTCAAGATATGAATTTTAGAAGTTTGAGTTCGACCTATGCAATGGCTGGCGTCCAAGGTCGACTCTCAGCAGAACCGTCTTACACATTGCCACAGCCGACATATATTTCAATTCCTTAATTAATTAGGATAATTTCAGCCGCAATTATTTAGAAGTAGCCGACATACTCCTCTATATATATGCAGCGACTTGTAAACCTAAATATCCCATAATTCATACAAAATATTCAATAAGCAACTTCACAAACAAAGAAAGCGACTTTCTCAGGAGGCTCGAGGCGGTCACCCGAGCCTTGTGCTCGGGTGATCCGGGGTTAGATTAGATGTAGTTTTCTTCCGTTTCGATTCATGGATTCAATCATGTACCAAACTACGTGAGTTTATTTATTTAATTTATTGATCCTTATTCGCTTTTTTTTGTGATCTTTTAATTCATGTTGTATCGTTCTATGATTATGATGCTATTATGTGAATTAGATCGAGAGATCGATTTTGCTATTGATGTTTACAACATACGGAAGTTGCGTAGACTAGATCACCATAGAAAGATAGGATCTTTAATCATTAATGATGACAAGTTAATTGGTTAATTATCTAGGTTGTTAGGTTCTAAAATACGAGAGTTAACTCGAATCTACACCTTCGTTTTGTATGGAATATTGATCTCAACATTCGGAAGAGAGAGAGATCGATAATTGAATTCACTAAGGAATTAGGGATTCATAGCTTGAGAAATAGATTCACTAAGGAATTAGGGATTTGTATCTCGTGTAAAAGGTGAAACCACAATTTGAATTAAAATCATGAGATGAACTAGGATTGAAATCACTTGGTTTGTATGATGTTTGATCCCATGTATCCTTAGTTTAGGTTTTTATTATTTGTTCTAGTTTAGATTTAGTTTACTTGTTCTATGAGTTTATTTGTTAGTTCTTCGTTTATTTGTTTTCGTTAGTAACAATTGAGAGGATTAATTAGATTAGATTCAACATCCCTTTTCCACGAGGAATCTCAACAACAAGGTCAAAAACGCTTTCTTGAAGGCTTTAATGCCCCGACTATGTGCTCGCGGTATTGGCATAAGTCTTCCAATATACAACAGTCCCCTTTTTCTGATTGTAGCACTTCAATGCGGAAAAGACGGCGAACTGATTAGGCCTTGTTATCTCTTAACTTGAATGAATGTTGAGAATATTTTTGCAGAGTTTTGGCTTTGAAAAAATGAATTTTCTGTGTTGGTTTTCATTCAGTATGCAAGCTATTTATAGGCATAAAAATGGTAGAGTTGTATCATTTGAGAGATGAAAGTTGGGAAGTTATCTGTTGGTAGTTACCAACAGAATTTTCGAAAAAGAACTTGATGACAATGGCCGAATGGTGCCATTTGAACACATGCGAAATGATGCTTCTGTTCAACATTTAATCGAGCTGAACTATTGCCGATTTGATTCAGAAATCCTTGTTGAGCTGGATTAAAAATATTAATACTGGCCCGACCCGAGCCCGAGCCGGCCGGCCGGCCGGACGGACGGCGGCGCGCGTGTGGGGTTCTGAATCAACAAGCATCTACGTCTTCCCTCATTCACAAAATTCTCTTACCGCTTGGGGCTTTCCTCTAATTGCCACACTACTCCTTAAGTAGTGATTCCACTTGATTTTCATTACCTATGTGGGACAAATGAATACACATTATTCATTAACACTCCACACATTTTACTCTACCTTTAGGCATTAATTTCTCATTCACCCGATATCAGAATCAAGTGATTCAAAAGCCTAACATCAACTACTATCTTAGTAGTTTCCAAAAATATTTTTAGCTCCCGGAAATTCATTTCATACTCATAGAAATCCGGGCCTGAAGTTGACTGTTCGTCACTTGCACTTAAACCGATTTCGGAGCTAAAACATCATAAAGTTCCAACAATACCCCACATGAATGAAAATTAATGCATATGATATGCAAACTCTGTATAGATAACAAAATGAGTTCTATTACATCGGGCGAGGTGGTTTGCTGCCTTGAACCGTCCCTAGTAGAATAACATCGGACATACTCGGCTAAGCAGTGAACTAGGTCTTGAACTGCTCAGGCTATGGTGCATGCCTAGACAATGATACCCACACAATAGACCCCCTGGACTTCTCGAAGTTCTCATGGTTGTGTCCATTTTGGCCCTGGAACATCATGGTTTCAGAAAGTGTGTTAGAGAATTAAGCCCACAAATTCTCACAGAAGCGGCCCCACTTCCATTTACATAGGTGAAATCCTATAAAGAGTACTCTGCATTCTGTAATACCCCACTTAGCTTAACCAAGATATAGGAATCATTAAAAGCTTTATGCTTAACATGAACCTTTCAGCAGACAACCCTTTTGTTCTAATAGAATGGGTAAGTGCTAATTGTCCCTCATAACTTAGTTGTCCCTTTTGAACCATGATCTTGGGATCTTCAATTGCTATGCTTGGGTTTCCAATATAAGGGAACATGCGTAATAGGCTTAAGTCCCATTCCGTTTGTCAAAATTGACATCTGATCTCTAGGTAAACCTTTTGTCAGCGGATCCACAAGATTCTCTTTTGATTTTATATAATCAATGGAAATCACGCCATTTGAGATCAATTGTTTGATGATATTATGTCTACGACGTATGTGTCGAGACTTACCATTATACATACAACTTTGTGCGCGCCCTATAGCCAACATACTATCACAATGTATGCCAATCGGATGAATTGGCTTTGGCCAAAAAGGAATATCCTCTAAGAAATTCCTAAGCCACTCTGTCTCTTCTCCACCTTTATCCAATGCAATAAACTCAGATTCCATATTGGATCGAGCTATGCATGTTTGCTTTGATGATTTCCAGGACACTGCACCACCACCAATAGTGAATACATATTCACTAGTGGATTTTGAATCCTTACAGTCAGATATCCAGTTCGCATCACGGTATCCTTCCAATACTTCTGGATATCTTGTATACTATATTCCGAGGTTCATTGTAAATTTTAAATACCTTAACATCCTATCAAGGGCTACCCATGATCCTTACTTGGATTACTCGTGAACCTACTTAATTTATTTATTGTACACGCCAAGTCTGGTCTTGTACAATTTTTAATGTACATCAGACTTCCAATCACTTGCGAGTATTCCAATTGCCTCACAGGTTCACCTCCATTTTTGACTAAGTGTTTACTTATGTCAATTGGAGTTTTCACATGACCCTTGTCAAAGGCATTAAACCTTTTAAGAACAGACTCTACGTAATGAGCCTATGACAGCATCAGTCCATCAGACGTTTTTGAGATTTTAATCCCAAGAATAACATCAACAACTCCCTTATCTTTCATCTCAAAGTTATTAGTCAACATTTTCTTAGTGTTTACGATTATATCATGATCACTTCCCATGATGAGCATGTCGTCCACATACAAACATACTATCACGTAGGCTTTAGGTGTTGTCTTTATGTATACACACTTATCACATTCATTGATTCTAAATCCATTTGCCATCATCGTTTGGTAAATTTTCAAGTGCCATTCTTTTGGTTCTTGCTTCAGCCCATACAGTGATTTCATAAGTTTGCACACTTTATTTTCTTGACCTGGAACCACAAACCCTTCAGGTTGTTCCATATAAATTTCTTCTTCCAACTCACCATTTAAGAAGGCTATTTTGAAATCCATTTGATGGATTTCCAAGTTAAACAGTGCAGCAATGGCAATCAGAATACGTATGGACGTAATTCTCGTCACCGGTGAGTATGTATCAAAATAATCTTGGCCTTCCTTTTGTCCATACCCTTTGGCTACCAACCTGGCCTTATATTTATCAATAGATCCATCAGCTTTCATTTTCTTCATGAAAATCCACTTACATCCAAGTGGTTTATCTCCGGACGGAAGATCAACCAACTCCCAAGTGTGAGTTTGCATAATGGATTCTATTTCACTATTAATAGCCTTCTTCCAGAACGGCGCTTCTGGAGTGGAGATAGCCTCAACAAATGTCCCTGGATTATCCTCTACCATACAGGTAAGGAAATCAGGACCAAAAGACATTGAAGTCCTTGCCCTTTTACTCCTGCGAAGTTCCTCAGTTTCCTGACGATCATTTGATTCATCATGTGTTATTTCATCATAAGTTCTCATAGAACTTGAACTTTCTTTCTCATTGTCTTTTCAAGGAAAGTTCTCCTCAATAAATACAGCATTTATTGACTCAATTATTGTATTTACATGAACATCAATAATGTCTGGTTTATGAACCAGAAACCGATAGACACTACTATTATTTGCATAGCCAATAAAGATGCATTCAATTATTTTAGGCCCAATTTTCACTTGTTTAGGTTTTGGTATTTCTACCTTTGCTAAACACCCCCCACACTTTTAGAACTTTGTAGTTGGGTTTGTGAGCCTTCCACAATTCATAAGGTGTCTCATCCCTTTTCTTGGATGGTATACGATTCAAAATGAAGTTCACCGAGAGGATTGCCTCCCCCCACATGATCTGGGGTAAACCCGAACTAATCAACATATCATTCATCATTTCCTTAAATGTTCTGTTTTTCACGTTCAACAACACCATTTGATTGTGGTGAATATGGTGCAGTCGTTTGATGAATAATTCCGAATTCCGAACAAAATTCATCAAAAGGTGCATCATATTCTCCAACTCTATCCACGAATCACTTTGATCCGTTTGCTAAGTTGATTCTCAACTTCAAATTTATAATGCTTAAAAGCATTGAGGGCCTTATCTTTACTACACAATAAATACATGTAACAATATTTTGTGCTATCGTCGATAAAAGTTACATAGTATGTTTTACCGCCTCTGGTTTGCATAAATTTTAAATCACAAATATCCATGTGAATTAAATCTAAAGGTTCGTTAAAACGTTCAACACTTGGAAACGGTAACTTTGTCATTTTCGCTTCAATACACGTATGTCATTTTTTATCATCAAATTATAGTTTAGGCAACAAATCTAAGTTCATTAATTTACGAACATATTTAAAATTCGTGTGTCATAGTCTACAATGCCATAAATTTGAAGACTCAACCAAATAAGCAGAAGTAGGTGCATCTTTATTACCACTAGTAATAATGTTCGCAGATTTTGGCACTACGGCCTTAGGTACAACAATCATAATGTTTAATTTAAATATACCGTCAACCATATAGCCCCTTCCCACAAATTGTCCATTTTTACATAATGAAAATTTGTCAGATTCAAATGAAAGTTTAAAACCATTACTAACAAGTAATGCATCGGACACCAAATTTTCCGAATGTCAGGCAAGTGCAACACATTGTTTAGGGTCAAAAGTTTGCCTGAAGTCATTTTCAATACAACTTTTCCTTGGCCTTCAACCTTTGAAGTGGCTGAATTTCCCATGAACAACATTACTTAGTAGTCGGAAAACATTGCTTTTATAGCACAAACATGGCGCGTAGCACAAACATAGCACAAACATGTCTACGAACCATTCTCAGGGATTTCCAACCGTGTCTGACACCACCATTGATAACGGACTGATTGATTCCAATCTTCCTACCATTTCTGTTTCACAAACTCAAGATCAACAAACAAAGTTTAGAACACAAACTTTATTTTTTTTTATTAACAATGGTGTCTTCGAATGGAATTTTAAAATTCACGAACACTTTTAACAAATAATACAAACGGATTTGTAATCTATAACACATCAGAAACAACTTATATTCTTCGAGTTTCAGAAAAAATGTAGTAATTACAACTTATATTCTTGAGCTTTTCAGAAAAAATGTAGTAATTACAAAGTATTTTGCTTTCAAAACAATTCAGTTAGTCGTGCCAATTTTCTAAAAATGTGTAAAAAATATTTATGTTGCTACAATCTTTTTCGAGGTAAATTTCCAGAATTGCAGATGCAATTATATGTTCAAACTCTACGCAAGTAAATTGCAAACAAACAGACTGCAAACAATGAAGGCAATTTTTCCAATTCAATTTTTCCAAAAAATGTTGTGAATATTTTATATTTTATGCACACACCTTTTTTTTTTTAAACCAAATTTTTGATGCACTTTACCACACTTGCAGAGTGCAATTAAATGTTGGAAAGTTTACAAACCATATGCAAGCAAACCAGATTACAGACGAATCAGATTAATCACACAGGAAAATTAAAGTCTTAAGTTTGTAGGAAAAATTAGTCATCTGATTACCGTTTATAATTTGTTTATTACCGATTATTGAAACTTTCCAAAAACGAAATAGCCAGTGATGAAAATCAGAAACGAAGAAACAATTTGCAGAATCCTTTAATCATATTCATACAACATAACATCACAATTTTATGCACAGAAAATTGAATGACGGAAAGCATAAGTAAAAACGAGAACTTATTGTTTAGACTGAGGCGCGTAGAACACTTTCCTTAAGACTTTAATGCCTCGACTATGTGCTCGCGGTATTGACATAAGTCTCCCAATATACAACAACCTCCTTTTCCTGATTGTAGCACTTCAATGCGGAAAAGACAGCGAACTGATTAGGCCTTGTTATCTCTTAACTTGAATGAATGCTGAAAATATTTTTGCCGAGTTTTGGCTTTGAAAAAATGAATTTTTATGTCTGCTTTCATTCATTATGCAGGATATTTATAGGCATAAAAATGGTAGAGTTGTATCCTTTGAGAGATGGAAGTTGGGAAGTTATCTATTGGTAGTTACCAACAGAATTTTCGAAAAGGAACTTGATGGCAATGACTGAACTGGTGCCATTTGAACGCAGGCGAAATGATGCTTCTGTTCAACATTTAATCGAGCTGAACTATTGCCAATTTGATTCAGAAATCCCTGTTGAGCTGACCCAAAAATATTAATACGAGCCTGAGCAGACCGAACGGATGGGTGCGCGTGTGGGGTTTTGAATCAACAAGCATCTACGTCTTTCCTCCTTCACAAAATTCTCTTGCCCCTTGGGGCTTACGTCTAAGTGCCACACTACTCCTTATGTAGTGATTCCACTTGAGTCTCATTACCTATGTGGGACAAATGAATACACATTATTCATTAACACCCCACACATTTTACTCTACATTTAAGCATTAATTTCTCATTCATCCAATATCGGAATCAAGTGATTTAAAAGCCTAGCTCCAACTACTATCTTAGTAGTTTCCAAACATGTTTTTAGCTCCT
This sequence comes from Gentiana macrophylla, assembly GCA_026214975.1. NCBI lineage: Eukaryota > Viridiplantae > Streptophyta > Magnoliopsida > Gentianales > Gentianaceae > Gentiana > Gentiana macrophylla. The sequence continues at coordinate 87,440,072 of CM047811.1, forward strand.
GCAAATTCATTCCGTAACTCATCGAAATCCGGGCCTGAAGTTTACTGTTTGTCACTTGCACTTAAACCCATTTCGGAGCTAGAACAACATAAAGTTCCAATAGTCTGTTCATCAAAGAACCAAGCACACCATGTTTTCCAAATATATCAAAGTATAGTCGCTAAACGTGTCAAATGAGCCTTCTCACACGCAGAGAAAAGGCACCCTAACAACGATCGAAAATCATGGCACAACTCCAAACCACCAGCAAGGATCGTATATTAGTAGGATTTTTTCGGATTTACTCTCACTTAGCTGTATATAGATCCGCCACTGTCACTTGTATCATTTCCCATGCAACAATAACAATACAAAATACTAGTACAACACATATATATATATATATATATATATATATATATATTAGTGAAATAGTTGTACCATACAATTTCAGTCCATTATACTATATATATCCAGTGGAGCAGAAAAGATGCGTTAGATGATTACTTATTTTATTATTGAGAGATGGGGAAGATGCCCTTTTGTCTTAACTATCCCACTCTGTGTCTTATCCAAAAAAATTAAAACAATATATATTGAGTATTGAATACCCTATCAACAACACCACCTCTTCAATTATGGCCATTGTTAATTAGTTGGTGTGCCTTTGGGACAAGAAGAAACTCACCGCCTTCCTCATAACTGTATTGCTTCTAGAATAACAATTTGCTCAATGATTAAAGGGCTTTTTTGCTGCCTTTACAATGAAAAAGTAAAAGGTTAGAACAAGACAAAGTCAAGTATAGGTGTGCAAAAATGCTACAGTTAAATCAGGGGTCAGTGAAGTCATATTCCAGGTGGCAGGTAAAGGGTCAATTTGACAAGGTCTAAATTCTAAAATACTGTTTTGAATAACAAATAAGTAAACACTTAATTGGGACCTGTTTAGCTAGATTTATTTAATTTAATATAATGAAATGATCATAATGCAATAAAATGGAGGGGAAATGAAAAAAAAAAAAAAAAACGGTGTTTGACATATGGTATATGAAATGGACAAAAATTACATATGTTAGACAAATCGTAAAGTATTTCGATTTTCAAGAAAATACACACGTGTCATTTTGCGAAAATCGAATATTATGTTTATTCTTTTATGGATTAAAGTTTTAAAATAAAAATAAAAAAGACGTAAAAGAAAATAAAGAGGAATTTTTTTTTTTTGTTGGCAAATAAAACTTCCAAGTTACAAGGGAGTTTTCAGAAAAGTTCAAACAGAAAAGCATGAGAGGGAATCCTCCAAAATTCTCACAAGGTTCTTGACGGATTTCATAATCTAGTATAGAAACGGAATCAGCGGGAGAAGAGCATCGTATTGGTACCAAAAAGTTGATGCTTTGAAAAGGTAATAGAAATGCCCAAGTTTGGAATCTTTAAGTTCTGAACCTTTTTTTTTTGTTGTTTTAAGTTGTTCGATTCCTAGAATAGTTTGTTTAGAAACCTTTGATCACAGTTAATTTAGGTTTAATTGTTGATCAACTATGTTTTGGGTGAGAAGGTCAATAGGCATTGAGCAACTGGTTAACCATGAGCCTCAAGTCATGTGCCACATCCTTGCTAAAAAAATAAGGAAGATTTGTGTGTAAGGGTTGAGTTTGAAGGTATATTTCTTGCTTGAGTTGGATGTCAATATACGTGTTATGATTGAACATGAGCTCAAAAATTAAAACAAGAAATGTTTCTGGCACAACAAAATTTACACAACAAAGTGTCACAACATTTACACCAATAATTTTTATATCACGACCCATATGAATTAATAACTCTTACATTATAATCAATGGTCCTATTGACGGACATAATACTAGGCCGTTGGGGCTGTTTTGAATTGAAATTGCTTGCTTTTGCTTTGTATCACAAGTAAGAGGGTATTCATATTGAACTCTTAGTGTTTTATAATGTTTGGTAATTGTATGATAGTGATCTAGTGTTGTTTTGCTGCAAATTCTGTGTTGTAATTGATGTTAAAGTGTTAGAAACCTGTTAGAAATCATAAAGTGCAGAAAAATCTGGTTTTGGGGCAGTTTCGACCTTTTGGCGCGAGCCAAAGGGCTTCAACGCATGCCAAGGGGAAACAATGAGTAGGCAGAATGATTTTAGGGCTTTTAGCGCACGCCGAATTGAAGCAAAAAGTACACAGATTGTTCAGACCGTTCAGAATGATTTGCAATGTCTTTGATGTGCTTCAACGCGCGCCAAAGAGCATGTTTTACAGTTTTAGGTTTCTAAGACCCCTAATTGAGTTTTGAATGATGTTTCTTGATCTAATAAACTTAAATAAACTTAACAAATCCATGATTAAGCTTCAAATGTGTTTAGTTCCGGCACCGAATGGATTCTTCCTAAGAGTTGAAGTTCGGGACGGTCGGAAGAGCATGAATGACCTTGTGCTTTGGTGGATTAGTATCCATCAATATCTGTGTATGTGAATGGATTTGTTATAGTCTAGTTGCCTAAGTGAGGGCGTAGAATGCCAAGTGATCTTTTGCCTTGAAAACACTCAGATGACTAGTTAATAATTAATAATTTACATTCTTGTGTAGTCAAAAGCATAAACATCAAGGATTCCTGGTATGGACACAAGACAATATCGTGATGTTTGGTGTGGTTAGATAAAGTGAATAACTCCGTGGGTTCCTAAGACCCTAAGTGTGGAGGGAATTCACCGAAAAAACACACTATCGGGACTAGCCCATGGCTACTACTGCAAGCCTTACTTGTAAGTTGCAACCGGATTCTTCTCGGTGAGCACCACCGTGCATAGTGCCCTTGAATACTTGATGTAACAAAGAAAAGCTAAGATAGAAATAATGTAAAATCCTCACGACATGTTGATGAGTGATGGCCAAATTATAGCAAACCAACTTTAACCGGCAGAGTACCGGGTCGGTTGTACTACAATGGCGAGCAATGTCGTATCCCATGAGGAATCGATCAAGTATCACAATCAATTTCGTATCTAGTTCAGGCTCACAAATATTGGTGGAAGTAATTTACTATAGCTAAGAAAATAAAAATGATGACTTTAAAATATCTGAATAAAGGAACAGCTAAATTATGGTCAAGAACACTACTCTTAACACCTTTACCGAATCACTAAGGATGAGATTAACCTAGCAACCATCCAATAGCTTCTAATGAATGTGTTGTGGGTGCAATCTCTAAACTGGTCCCTAGGCGCTAATACCACAACCTAGTTACCCTATATTCGGTTCAACAGTCCCTTCTATGGGATTTAATTGACCTAATATGATTAAGAACTATGAGATGCTCCACATCCACCGAGTTCACGGCTTAGCTAGAATAACCTTACCAAGGAACATGCTGCAAAAAACTCGACTAGTTCGTGTGTGGCAATACTAAAACTCTAGGTCACATACTACCTCGCAAAATACATTTATAAAGGTTGTGTGTATGATCAATTAATGGTTCATGACACCACTAAAGGCATTAAGTTCAAGTTTTAGAACACAAACATTCAAAAGATTTAACTTTTAAGACCTAATCATCCCTAGATTATCGTTTAGGCATCAATTTCATTATTCCATCACATAATCTAGCTATCAAAAATCTAGCTATGCATAATAACAAGAACGAAACAAGAAATCATAATTAATTGAGAAGAAAACATGATAAAAGATAAGAACAATAAATTACCAATAACGTAGAAGCAATCCCCCAATTGGTTTGTCAATCCAAAGTGAAGAAATTGTGAAAAGAAACAAATAATCGTAGTAATTTGATGCAAGAAATTTAACATAAATCTAGAGTTTTGGAGGAAGAAAAATCTAAAAAACTGAAAAGAAAATTATTGTATGAAGTTGTGGTGAAAATTTGACCTAATTTGGCTTTATATAAGCCAAATTCGACCCAAAATAGTGGAAAACTCGGAAATTCGCGACTGCTGACGTCATCCAGCGTATTGATGAAGTTATCGGCGCTGCCAACCAAGCATGTCTTCAGTAATTCGGTGATATCTTCGTGTGTAGAACTCCGATTTGCATGATTCAAGTTGCGTTGGAAAGCTTATTCAATTATTTACAACTTTGATGAAGACTATTTTTCATAAATCAACGATGCTCGATCCGTTTCAACTCTTTAACTTCGAGCATTTTTTAAAGAGTGGAAAACATTCTTCTTCACACCCTAGCTAAGAGTGATACTTTCTATTTTTTTCCGATTTTTCTTATTCTTTTCTTTTTCCCCAAACGTCTGAACTTGAATCTCGCGCCATTTCTTTATACGAACTTTGTTTTGAATGATTTTCATACCGTTGCGATCCTCGTCACGCCCTCTATCACGCTATATCTGTAACAAAATAAACCACATACCCAAGCATGAAAATTCCAATAAAACACATACAAACCACCCAAAAATGTCGAGATTTTTGACGTAAACGTCTTTCGTTTTGTGATTTGAATCGTGGTGAAACGTGCCTATAAATGCCACTTAACTACCCCAAAATCAAATTGAATAAGCTATAAATAGAGGTAAAATGCACACGAAATTCTAGCAAAGTTGACTCTCATCAACTACCCCCCACTTAGCGTTTGCTCGCCCTCGAGCTAATCAAGCGATTCAAAAATAAACCATGAGATCAACGTTGCGATCATACGGGAAACCAATATATTCAATGAGTAAAAACTAGTCAACAAGCGAATAAACACGAGCCAAAACATATCTTATCATGGAAACAAAATATGTGTGTATGCATATCTTCTCAATCATTCATCATACAGTCAACCGGCTTAGATTATATGCATGACTAATGGCGTTACACCATAGGTTTATACTTCATAATCCTCTCCACTAATCGAGGTCAAATCAAGGCTAACTAAGGTCAGGCAGGACTTGCACGGTTGTAAAGTTAGACTAGGGGCGAGGCTAAACGAAAGGATAAATGGAATATCAAAAGAGAAAAACGAGTGAGTCTAATCAAAACATCTTGAATTTAGCTCATACCTCACCTTCTTAGCTTGATTCAAGCAAGCATTCTCCTTCTTTATTCTCAAATCCAAACATAATTCTATGAAAACTCATCCCACCAACGTCTCCTTGGAAAAATTAATACATGGCCTTCATCAACCATTTTTTGACTCAACTTTATTCAAACTTTTTATTCAATTTTTGCTTCTTTTTATTGATTTTTTCCGACTTTTTTTTTGATACACCAAACACCAACACTTTTTGGTACCTCTTCTCATTCGTGATGCAAAAATACACCAACACCATCCATGAATACACATCTCCGCCACTACACTTGTGCTAGCAAGTGTGCCCAACATAAGATTAAAACTCACTCGTAGGGTTTCAAAGAAACGTAGACCACAAATAAAGGCTAAGGGTTGGTAATTATGGGCTAATCAACGAATGGCTAAGTTCGGGTGGGGGTCTAACCACCCTACAAAGGCTTAGAGGGGTTTCTATGGAAATTATGTAAAGGGTTCGCTATTTGGCTCTGGTCGGGTCAAAGAAATGCCAGGACCGTCATCCCTTAATATACCAAGATTTACCTTTCTATTTCACCTTGAAGTTAATGGTATAAGTTCTAGGTAATAGATTAATGTCTATGGCATCTATAATCATTCACTAACCAACCACAATTAATGAAAGCAAAGCTATTATATGCATAAGAATTCCATTTCCACAACAAGATGAAGGTTTGACTCGCATGCATTCAACTCATGACTAGTAATTAACCAAAGAATACCATGAATTCACAAATAATTCGCAACATCAAGTCATGAAATTTTTAAAATGACTCAATTTTCACTCAATTGGACCAAACTCTAAGCAAATAACTTATTCAATGAATAAAAATTAAAGCACATGGTCAAGTGAAGCTAAGTCTACCACCCTCACTTAAAACGGAACACCGTCCTCGGTGTGTGAGTGATAAAGTAAAGAAAGAAAGACTTAGCTGAACTAGCGAATGGGCGCAACTATGCCAGATGGATAACCGCCAATGAATCTCCCAGGGTACCTGTGTAATCACAATAAAACAACCAAGAAACCACTACAACGAAAGGCGGGAACCTTAAGCGTAGGTAAGCACAAATATGGAGATTTATAACATATAAAATATGGGTTATCATAAAGATGAAACAGAATTCGAGATGCGCGGTCAAATTTTTATCACACTTCTAAAAAACAAGCCTAAAAGCCTAAGAAAAAAATGTGGGTTGCCTCCCATAAGCGCTTTTGTTTATTGTCATTGGCTCGACTTATTAAGAAATTAAAAGAGAAACATAGAAATACGAGTGAAAAGAAAAACAACATACCTAAAACATTCTAAGTTTAAAGTCCTTAGCTCAACTTTCCACCTCCAATAATGCTAAGGATAGTTATACCAAAAGAGAGAAAACCGTTGCGTCTCCCTACATAAATCATAGGAATTGAGCACCCTCTCAAAATGGCAAAAGAAAGACAAGGGTCTCAATCCCCTCCACCAAGATTGGTTCAAGAAATTCATCGTGCAACACAATGAATTCACTTTCCCCGAAACAGAGCATATGCCAATTAGGAGTGATTCAAGCACCACGTAGTAACAAGTTGGCTCAACAAAAACATCAAAAGACTTAAAATGACTCACCTCCACCAATGTCTCAACAAGGCTCACTGAAGAAGGAATTGATAATTCAATGGGGACAGTATTCATACATTCTTCATGGCATTCCTCAGGAGTGATCACCTCAAGGAGAGACGGTGGAGATTGAAAACCTTCTTCTTCTTTAATGCTCCTCTCAAGCCTCCTCTTCTCAACCAACTGCCCTACCCGGCTTGCCGGATCAACCACCTCAGATTCCAAGCGGTGCTGGGAATCCTTCAATTGTTGTAGATCCTGACTAAGTAGCTCCAAAAAAATCTCGGTTGTGCTCTTCGGCGGTGGAGTTACCTGTGGTGGCTGAAAATATTATGGATAAGCATCGGGGTGCTGAAACTGATAACTTGGAGGACTCTCCCACTCGTTATCGTAGGGTGTTGTGTATGGGTTGAACTGATAATATGGTTGTGTTCCATAACCCATACCACAAAAATTAATCCTCCAAATGAGTAGGGGAAGTAGGGTGTTGTGTATGGGTTGAACTGATAATATGGTTGTGTTCCATAACCCATACCACAAAAATTAATCCTCCAAATGAGTAGGGGAAGTAGCCTCCTTGGCCATAAGGATCCATACTCTGCAATTCAAGGAAAAAACAAGAACACAATCAAGGTATCAAGTCACTACCACTACCGGAGTAGGTGGCGCGACTCTTAAACACAACATCAAAATAAAAAAATAAAAGAAAAAAGACCTAATCCTAAATACTCCTGTGATTTTTTGATATCAACCGATTCTCCGGCAACGGCGCCAGAAAACTTGATGGCCAAATTATAGCAAACCAACTTTAACCGGCAGAGTACCGGGTTGGTTGTACTACAACCGTGAGCAAGGTCGTATCCCACGAGGAATCGATCAAGTATCACAATCAATTTCATATCTAGTTCAGCTCACAAATATTGGTGGAAGTAATTTACTATAGCTAAGAAAATAAAAATGATGACTTTAAAATATCTGAATAAATGAACAACTAAATTATGGTCAAGAACACTACTCTTAACACCTTTACCGAATCACTAAGGATGAGCCTTAACCTAACAACCAACCAATAGCTTCTAATGAATATGTGGTAGGTGCAATCTCTTAAACTGGTCCCTAGCGCTAATACCACAACCTAGTTATCCTATATTCGGTTTAACGGTCCCCTCTATGGGATTTAATTGACTTAATATGATTAAGAACTATGAGATGCTCCACATCCACCGAGTTCACGGCTTAGCTAGAATAACATTACCAAGGAACAGGCTGCCAAAAACTCGACTAGTTTGTGCATGGCAATCCTAAAACTCTAGGTCACACACTACCTCGTAAAATACATTTATAAATGTTGTGTGTATGATCAATTAATGGTTAATGACACCACTAAAGGCATTAAGTTCAAGTATTAGAACACAAACATTCAAAGATTTAACTTTTAAGACCTACTCATCTCTAGATTATCGTTTAGGCATCAATTTTGTTATTCCATCATATAATATAGCTATAAAAAATCTAGCTACGCATAATAACAAGAGCGAAACAAGAAATCATAATTTATTGGGAAGAAAACATGATAAAAGATAAGAACAATAAATTACCAATAGCGTAGAAGCAATCCCTCAATTGGTTTGTCAATCCAAAATGAAGAAATCGCGAAAAGAAACTAATAATCGTAACAATTTGATGCAAGAAATTTAACCTAAATCTAGAGTTTTTGGGGAAGAAAAATCTAAAAAATTGAAAAGAAAATTATTGTATAAAGTTGTGGTGAAAATTTGACCAATTTGGCTTTTATATAGGCCAAATTCAACCCAAAATAGTGGAAAATTGGAAGTTCGCCTGACGTCATCCAGCGTATTGTTGACGTCATCGGCGTTGCCAGCCAAGCATGTCTTCAGTAATTCGGTGATATCTTTGTGTGTAGAACTCTGATTTGTAAGATTCAAGTTGCGTTGGAAAGCTTATTCAATTATCTACAAATTTGATGAAGAATACACTTTAATAAAATGCCTCTAAGGGATATTAAAAATCATATTAGGTGACAAGAGTATGAAAACATCAACGATGCTCGATCCGTTTCAATTCTTTAACTTCGAGCATTTTTTAAAGAGTGAAAAACAATATTCTTCATACCCTAGGTGTGATGCTTTTCTGTTTTTTTTCCCGATTTTTCTTAATCTTTTCTTTTTCCCCGAACGTCTAAACTTGAATCTCGCGCCATTTCTTTATATGAACTTTGTTTTGGACGATTTTCATACTGTTGCGATCCTCGTCACACCCTCTATCATGTTATATCTGTAACAAAATAAACCACATACCCAAGCGTGACAAATGCCAATAAAACACACATAAATCACCCAAAAATGTCGAGATTTTCGACGTAAACGTCTTTCGTCTCGTGATTCGAATCTTGGTGAAACGTGCCTATAAATACCCTTAACTACCCAAAAATCAAATCGAATAGGCTATAAATAGAGGTAAAATGCACACGAAATTATTGCAAAGTTGACTCACATCAATTAGCATGAAGTGAACTCTAGAGTTTAAGTCGTGTTCATAATAATAATCATTAATACTAAAACATTTTTCCTTTTATTATAAGGCATAATTGTTCAATAGCTTCTACCTTTTACTAAGTACGTTTGTACTTACCTCTTTTGCATGTTTGTTTGTTTGCATGTTTGTTTGTTTGCATGTTTGTACTTACCTCTTTTGCATGTTTGTTTGTTTGCTTTGTGTGAGAAGATTTAAAGGATTAGCCAGTTTGTGATGATGAATTTGAGGATGATGTTTGATCCTATGATGCCATGCTATGCATGAACTTTTATGCTTTCATATTAACTATGTTATACATTCTATTTCAAGACTTGTTGTACTTTTATTTTAAGACGTGTTGTAAGATAAGTACTTTTGGCTTGGTTTGTAAGAGACACCGTACAATGTGAGATATTTTGTTGTTGTAAGTTTATTCTTTTCCATATTTATACTTGGATGTCATTTATTCAAGCATTATTTATGATTTCACCCGAGTCTCTTTAGCTTCTATTTTGCTTAACTCGATGTTACAACGTAGAGGCTTACGTATAATGTTGAATTTATTTAATGTTATATGTGCCGAACGTTTTTTTTCGGATAAGGACTCGGTATCTGGGAACGGGCCGTTACACAAATACCATGATGGATAAAGTCATAAAGAGTATGAAATGTGGACTAGGGGATGGGTGAGGGTGAGGTGATAACACCCTGGGGTATGTATGGATTGGTGCTGATAGGGCGATGGTGGTGGTAGATGTAGTGTAAATAGAGGAAAGGGTAAGGGTAAGGTCGGGGTAAATTTATTATATTGAGGAGTTCATACTTGAATGGGACAGTGGGAGTAAAATTTTAATTTGAAGAACTTCAAGAACCACTTGATGACAATAGTTAGTTAATAGAACTGAAGCAAACACCAAATGTTGATAAGGTGAAAACCTCAGCTCAAAACACACATATACTTTGGAAGACCACTAAGGAACTCCGTGAACTTGAAAGGTACACTATTGTGTTCATCATGGAATATGAAGATCTCAAGACTTGTGAGGAAGTACTAATAAGGAATGACAAAGAGAAATGATTAGAAGACGTGAGATCTGGAATGGATTTCGAGAAAAACAACAAAGTTTGGAATGTATTTAATCCACCTGAGGTTTCGTTGTGGGCATAAACGGGTCTTTAAGAGAAACACCGACATTGAGAGTAATGTGAGTACCTATATGAAGAGAATAATTGCTAAAAGTTATAAGCAGCGGAAAGATTTTAACTATGATGAAACATTTTCTCCAATGGCTATGCTTAAATCTATTAGGATATTCTTGTTATTGTAGCATACCATGATTATGAGACTTGGTTGGTAGATGTCAAAACAAACTTCCTTAACATGAACTGTCTAAGGATATGTATGCGACACAACCAGAGGGTTTCACTACAGATGATGCACAAATGGTTTGTAAGCTATATATGTCTATTTTTGGACTCAATCAAGCTTCTCAAAGTTGGAATCTTTGCTTTAATGTCATGATCAATGAGTCTTCTTCTATAAAAAATAAAGACGAGCATAGGGTTTACAAGAAGGTTCATAGGAGTGCAGTCATGTTCCTTGTGCTATATGTCGACGACATATTTCTTATATTAGGAAGAATGACATCCAGATGTTATAGTTCGTGAAAGTCAGGTCATCTAAAAAATCCTCTATGAAAGACTTGGGCTAACCAACCAATATTCTGGGAATAAAGATCTATAGAGATAAAATAAATGATTTGCTTGCTTTATGACAATCCACCTATATAGATAAGATGTTAAAGGGTTTTAGCATGGATCAATTCAAGAGAGGGCTTTGCCTATGTCACATGGGATTTAAAAATATAAGGACATGATTCTTAATACAAGTTGGCACACAAGGAGGAAGACCCGTATGCATCAGCTATTAGGTCTATCATGTTTGTTATAGTATAAGGGCTGAAGGGAATGATGAGTGCAGTCTGCTGATGAACTCAGCAGATCACATGAAGACTCAACAGTCTGCTGAGTAGTTTAGTACGGAAAACGGTTATTCAGTTATAGTTTGTTGTAACCGTGTGTAACTTACTCTTAACTGATTCATGAGGTGTATGAAGCTATAAATACCTCATGATCGGCTGCATTGTAACTTAACGTGTTGATTTTAGTTCAATAATATTGATTCCGCGTTTTATTTACTTTCCATTTGTAATTCTACAAACTTCAACATTGTATCAAAGCATAAAATTGAGAATTTCTGAATGTTTTCCTGCGTTTTCTCTTGTTATTGAAGAATCTTGAGAGAATTCTTTGTCTTTTCTGTGATTTTAGTTTCTTGAGAGTAAATTGTGATCAGTTTCTGAGTTTTATGATCATTTCTTGATCGAGTTTTCACTCTGTTATTGATCTTTGATATATTCTGGAGTTCTTGATAGCCATGGTAGCTAAGAAACTAGAGTTAAGCCCTCTAGTCCTAATCGAATCCATCTTTGGTTCTTGTTCATCCATTGATGAATGACATCAATTACAACCCATGAAAGATTGATGACCAAAATAGTAACGACCAACCTTAACCGGCAGAGTACTAGGTCGGAAGCACTATAGTGGAGAGCAAGGTCGTATCCCTCGAGGAATCAATCGAGTACCAAAGCCGTTATCAAACTTAGTTTAGGTCAATCAACGGTTGTTCGTGTTTCTATTATACTACTACGATAATTAAACTAAAGATAATGAGATATAAAGAGAGAAACATAGCCAAACCATGATCCAATTGAATACTTTCAACCCTCTAATCGATTATTCGAGACTATATCAACCAACCAACCAACCTAATAACTATATCGACATCATTCATGGGTGCAAACTCCTAATGGGATACTAGACACCATACAACAACCTAGTATCCTTTGCCCGATTTAACAGTCCGCATTTATGGATTTAACTGACCGGAACAAGATCAAGAACTAGAGCCGCTCGATTCACACCGAAAAACTCATTACCTAATCGAATGTAAAAAAACTCAGTAAATTATAAGCAACGATCCTAAAACCCCTTTTCCCACACCCCTTCGCAACATACATTTATAAAAGTGGTGTGTGTGATCATGAATTAGGTGATCTTGATGTAAGTCAACCTGATGATATAATTTCCGATGATACACCCCTTTTTCTGGTGCAATTAGTGATATTTTGACATCAATTTGAGCAAATTTTATGATGATTGGTACCATTTTTTTTGTGTACATAGAATTTTCAGGAAAATTATATTTCTAGTTATATTTTATCAGTTATTAGCCGATTTTGTTATCAAGTTTACGCGTGGTATCTTTGTGTCTATTTTGCAGCATAGATATCACGGTCGGTAGCGTGGATTATGACCTTAAGGTGGCCGTTGACTTTTGATGATGATTTTGGAGCTTTGGCGAGGATTTCAACCCACGAGGACTATCGATACACATTGTAGGGTTCAATCCAAGCCAAGTGGAAGAATGAACTTTGATTATGGTGATCTCAGATACAAATGGCTCGCGCCATGTTGCGTTGACCCGCGTCAAGAAGCTGCTGAGCATTTAATGCGAATGTCATTCAACCAACTACTACTTATTGGTCTTGACTCACGCCAATCAGCCTTGACCTATGCCAGTAATGCATTATGAGCTTGACGCACGCCATATTGAGTTGACATGCGCCAATATTGCAGAGTCAGCAATGAATTAATCTCTTTTATTCTTCCATTCAAAATATTATCAAGACACACTTCATCTTCTTCAACTTTTCCATCTTGAAGGCAAAACTCCACCCCAGGCTCTTATAGCCAAATTTTAGTAGAAATTAACCATTGATTTTGATTGTAAAAGCTAAGGATTCTAGTTTAACTCTTTCAGTTGATTGAATTCAACACACTAGTGTTAGTTCATTGAAGCTTTTGGAAGTTGGATGATGAGCACCAACTTGAATTTGTACTCTTGATTTGGTAATCCTTAATCTTTATTTTCATTCAATCGTTCTTATGCTTATGAATATTAATCTTGAGATGTTGATATTTGTAGACATGAGTGGCTAGACTTTTCTAGCCAAGATTATGTGGTAGCTTTAGTTTATCCTCTTATGTTGATTGGAAATGATAGTTTATGTTTCTAGTTTTGATTGTTGTGAAGCTTTTCCTACTTGTGTTACATTGATTGCTTGCATTGAAGTAATTGCCAAGTGTTAGCATTTACACATTGACCGAGACCGAAATGAGATGTTAATCGTGAGAAGAAGGTAGGAGAACCGGAAGGTAAAATCGACCCTTCGTGGCATTCGATTTCTTATCCGGGGATAGTTGACATTGTCATTGCATTCACGTGCGTAGCATACCGAGTCATTAGGTTTAGGATACCTAAACCAAGGAGGAGGTAGAGAGCAATTCCGTACACTCGTTCGATAGGGAATTGCTTGTTTAAGAATGCACCGTTTCACACTTTTGAACACCAATGGTAGGAGGTAGGATATCATTCCCATGATACTACAAGAGGATGGCTAGGTTGCACGTTGTCTTGGCTAGTTTCTTTTGTCGTTTATCATCTTTATTATCATAAGCACATTATTTATGCATTTAATAACTCTCCTGCAAATTTGTGACCTAGATAGAATTAATATAAACTTTTTAGTGTGTGACCTCACAATTGAGCTTTCCCCATGGATTCGACATTGACTCACCAAACTAGACTACAGTCGACCCGGTACACTGCCGGTTAGATTGGACCTCTAGGATTTGGCCATCAGTGATCAATCTAATTCATGCATTAAGAACAAGTTTTAAGACATGAATTCGTCAAAACAACATCAATTAAGCACTACCCATTCCTAATTTCATCAATTAGAGGGTGATTTCTTCAATCTTCACATGACTTAGCTATGAAATGTTTATCTACTCATCATTAAACAAGAAATAACAAGAAAAGATGAAATTAAAGCCATAAACAAGAAAGAAACTGAAATTGATTACCAAAATTGCAGCAAAATCCGGATTACATCAAGTTTCAACACCACCCAATATCAATTGATGATGAAGAAGGCTCAAAATGACAAAATCCAAGAGTAGAGTAGAAATCTATGCTAGTTTATGCTAAATCTAAGTAATATCTAGTGTAGAAATGAATCTAAGGGTGAAGGAGAGGAATTTCAACCTAGGGATGAATTTGGGGATCAAGGAGTAAAGTATGAAGTGTACGAAGTAAAGGGGAAGTGTGTAAAAATATGTGCAAAAAGCTATATATAGGTGCCCAAAATCGTGCTTGAAAACGGTCTAATGTGCACACATTCAGTCTAATGTGCGCACACAATGCATCTTGTTTGTTGAATGTGTGCACATTAGACTGAATGTGTGCACACAATGCATCATGTTTGATGAATGTGTACACATTAGGCCTGATGTGCACACATTGGACGATCTTCTCAAAACTGGACATTATGTTCGGTGAATGTGCGCACATTGCCTCTGATGTGCACACATTGACTGTTGAGCTTCTAAATCTTCATTTTTTTCTTCAACTTTTCCTTCCCCAAGCCTCGGTTTCGTCTTTCTAAGCCTCATGCCTCAATTTTTGGGTTTATGAGTCACCTATATCCTGCACTTCATATGCCAAACAACATACCGAGCGTAATTCCGCAAGAAAGATAGGCCTCATAAATGGGTCAAAATACCGTAAAATTGTGAGGTTTTCCATATATTTGATGGTTTACCACAAAGTGAGTGCTCAATGTGTTTTTACTCTATAAATGGTCTATATCTACCCAAAATAAGCAAAAAGTGTCGTAAACGGGGGTTACAACATGCACCGAGGCATAGTAAAGTTGACACTCATCAAAGATGTCTATGGAAATAGTGTTAATCACCAAGAATAAAATTGGCTTCATAGACGGCACAATCAAAAAGCCAGAAGTAGATTCAGTACATTTCCATGCATGGAGACAGTGTGATACAATGGTGA
Organism: Gentiana macrophylla; assembly: GCA_026214975.1. Lineage (NCBI taxonomy): Eukaryota > Viridiplantae > Streptophyta > Magnoliopsida > Gentianales > Gentianaceae > Gentiana > Gentiana macrophylla. Next base: position 87,455,203 of record CM047811.1, read on the forward strand.
GATCATGGATCTTGAATTCAGTTGAGAACACTATTGCCAGAGTTTGATGTATTTCAAGAGTGCACATGCAGTTTGGAAAAATATTGCTGCTAGATTTTCTAATGTGGATGCCTTGAGGCTTTCAGATCTTCTTGAAGAGATGCATCTGTTGAAGCAAGGTACAAATTCTGTCAATCAATAAATTACAAAATTAATGGTTCAATGGGACGAAATCAAGACCATCAGGCCTATGCCAGTTTGTTCTTGTGATCCTCAAAGTCACTGCAATGCATTAGCACCCTAATGGATCGTATGGACGCTAAGCATGTCATGAAATTCCTTAAAGGTTTGAGGATGAATTTGAGCCAATAATTTCACAGGAAATCTTGATGGTACATTTTCCAGAAATCCTTAATGCCTTTGCAATGGCCATTAAGTTTGAAAGACAGAAGTTATATGTGGCTAACAAGGCCAAGAATCAAGATTCTATGGTTCTATTGTCTCAGAAGAATGGACAGGGCAAAATCAGTCAGTCAGCAGACCAAGTTCTGTGACTGCTGTAAATGCTAGGCCTAAGAATCCGAAGAAGGTACAGTGTAGTTTTTGTGGGTTCAATGGTCATATTGAAGAGACTTGTTACAAGAAACATGGCTATCCTCCTGGTTTCAAGTCAAAGAGAACCAATTTGGTAGAAAAAGAATAGTCAGCAGAAGAAGATAAGACCCGGAATAGGTCTGCTGGACAAGGGTATCCCAATCTTACTGCACAACAACTTGATAAGTTGATGGATCAGCTGAGTTTAGATCCTCCTAGACATGCAAGATTTGTTGTTGAAAAGCCTGCTGAGATTGTTACATATTACTCACTTGCTACAGGGACATGTGATCTAAATTTAGTAAGATCTATACAATGGATCTTGCATTCTAGTGCCACGGATCACAGTATATGATCATTAGATCTGTTAAGTAATCCCAAACCTTCATCTGGTATAAATATGGGATTACATAATGGAAATAATGTTTCTGTCACACATATTGGACAAGTAAGGGTAAACCCTCAGTTAGTCCTACATGATGTGTTTTGCATTCCTGGTTTTAAATACAATCTTTTATCCTTACCTTCTTTTATTGATCATACAAAAGGTGCAGTTGTTTTTTCTGATAACAAGTGTGTTTTGCAGGACAAGAACAAAAAAATGATTGGTCCATTTGAGTTACATATAGGACTTTATGTCATGGATCATCCAATCAGAATTACTAATGTTAATGCTGTAGAAAATAACACTTTGTCTGATAGACTAGATGATGCTCTTTTATGGCACTACACACTAGTACATTTGCCAGATAAGAGACTGCAGTTATTAGTTCACAGTCTGCTCATGTCCAATTTTGTGATCATGATCTTTGTTATGTTTGTCTTATGGAAAAATTAAAGAAAAATCATTTTCCATTAAGTACAACTGATGTAAATTATGTTTTTGATCTTCTTCATATGGACATTTGGGGTCCTTTGATACAACACATTATGAATGGACATCAATACTTTTTTACTGTTGTAAATAATTTTTCTAGTCTAGATTACTTGGGTTTTTCTTATGAGACATAAATCTAAAGCTTCTGATCTTGTTAAATCCTTTGTTAACTTTGTCTCTACTCAGTTTCATAAAATTATTAAAGTAACTAGGTCTGACAATGGAGCTGAGTTTCAGCTTACTGACTGTTATTCTCAACAAGGCATCATACATCATACATCATGTGTTAGCAAAACCTGAGCAGAATGGTATGTTGCTGGGGGTCTGAGGTTCTGGAGTAATTTACCTATTGAGTATTGGGGTTTTTGCCTTTTACATGCTGTAAAATTGATTAATACCACACCTACACCACTGCTGAAGGAAAGCACTCCATATGAAGTTCTTTATGGCACCAAACCATATTATTCTCGTGTTAAAGGTTTTTGGTTGCTTAGTCTTTTCTTGCATACTTCAGCAGTACATGACAAAATTTGATTCTAGATGTAGGATTTGTGTCTATCTTGGGAATTCAAACACCTCTAAGGGTGCTATTATGTTGGACATCACCAACAAGGATATCTTTGTTGCTATAAATACTCAATTTCATGAGACTTATTTTCCTCTATTTCGACATGTACTAGGCAAAGCTAGATATCTTACTGATATGCCAGTGCCATTACCAGTGATGAACAATTTTGATGATCTGCTGAATGAGTCAGCAGACCAGCCAGACACAGGGTCATCTACAACTGAGACATCTAATGAAGAGCATGCTCCTGTCAGCCAGGCACCTGTACCTACACAATTGAGGAGATTTACAAGGACAAGGAATTCACCAACCTTTTATCAAGGTGGTGCTCATATAAGTCAGACATACCCACATCTGTTGAGTGAGGTAATGAACCTAAAAAAACTTTCAGCAGAATATGTCAGATTCATTAATCCTATTGATGTTGTTAAAGAACCTAAAACTTACAATCAAGCTATCAAGCATGATGAGTGGAAAGAAGAAATGCAACAAGAGATTGCAGCTTTACAAAAAAAACTCACACCTGAGAAGTAGTTGATTTGCCTCCAGGAAAGAAGCCTATTGGATGCAAATGGGTGTATAGAATCAAGTACAATCGTGATGGTTTAGTGGAGAGATACAAAGCCAGATTAGTGGCAAAATGTTATACTCCAACATATAATGTTAGTCTACTGATGAACTCATCATACCACATGAAGACTCCGCAGTCTGCTGATTGGTTTAGTACAGAAAACAGTTATTCGGTTATAGTTTGTTGTAACCAAGGATGAAGCCAGGATTTTAATTTAAGGTGGGCTAATAGACTATATCTGGCTCGTCGGGTGGGCTGCATTAAGAAAATTTGATGGATCAAACTGGATTACATCGAATTTTTAGTGTAATATTTTTTTGTACGGGTGGGTTTAGCCCCCTAAACATACTACATACCTCCGTCCTTGGTTGTAACCGTTTGTAACTTACTCTTAACTGATTCATGAGGTGTATGAAGTTATAAATACCATATTATCAGCTGCATTGTAACATAACTTGTTGATTGTAGTTCAATATTATTGATTCCGCATTTTATTTACTTTATGTTGGTAATTCTGCATACATCAACAATGTATCCCATGTTGTCCACTAGATTCGATGTCTGATACCCTATGAGTGTCACGAGCCTTTATCAACAAACCCTGGTGAGGGTCATTCGGTTGTTGTCAAAAAATATCCTCAAGTATTTAAGATGGACTAAGGATATGCTCCTTGTTTATGGTAAGAGCATAAGTGTCTGTATAATAACAAAATACAATATATTTATTAAGTTTCATAATATGTGTGAAAAACAAAATATAGATAGGACTGATGTATTATTATCATTATCATTATTATTACATTTTTATTACTATTCTATTTATTTAATGAGCTATATAAAATAAGAGTATTTTTGTTTATATTTGATAGTTTAACATTACAAAATGAAGTTGTGTTTTTCTTTTTATTTTTAAAAAAGATTGTGGTTTTTGTTCTTTTGCCAATTGCGTCTAGCTTTAAAGGTTGTGGTATATTTGAATATTTTGGATTCATGAAAAATGAGAAACAAGTTGACCAATATACAATAGCTTGAGTCAACAAATATTGCATGTATCAACCATAATTATCAACGGTGTGAAATGGAGATAAATTATCATTTTATTTGCATATGTTTTACCCGCCCACTGTCTTATTTCTGCATCAAAAGCCATCTTTTACTACTTCTTTCACATTCTGGCAATAAGTAAAACGTGCATAAATTCCAAGGAATGGGAATATATTCTTGTGATTTTTCAACTAATTATTAAGCCGTAGACTTTTGTATTAGAACCTAAAATTAAGAAGGGAATTTTTTTTTTTTTTTTTTTTCTTTCAATCGTGTATCCGTTTAGTGCGGATACATTTTATTTTCACTTAAAAACACGGGTGTTTTAAAATGTAAATTATTTACACCGTCAACATCTGAAATAAACGTATCTACACGGCGTGGATACACAAAAAAAAAAAAAATTCCACGATAAGAAAACCCATGTACCAAAAAGCCAGAACAATTTTCATTCAACGTTGAAGGAGTCAAACACGCAAAAATAATTCTGCAGCCAAACATGATTAGCCGACTACTCAAGAATATGACAAAATATATATTCCACATATGCCAAATTTGGTCAATTATTTTCGGGAGTAAAAAAATATTTTTTCGGCTTTCACATAGTACTTTTGATTTAGAGATAGCGAAATAAATGCGATGTGTCCTAATATAATACCTAAAAATTGTACTACAACATATGATCGATGAAACATAAAATATTTAATGAGTATTATTAATCCCATTTTATTGACATCGTTTGACTTTTCAATTATTCCTCTTTGGGGTAATCACATTAAATGATCCAATATTATTATCTTTAGTTTTTTTAATTGTTGTTGGAGTATTTAATCACATGTTTTTATCAGAAAAATATTTAAAAAAAAAATTTTAAAAAATTTAACAATTAATAAAATTATGTTTGATAACTTATTTTGTGACATGACCAAAAAGAAATACTGACAAATAAAATGGGATCGAGATGAGTCATCTTTAATTACTTTAATTGACATCCGCCACCGCCAATTATTCCTCTTCGGGGTATTTGTCAAGGGATCATCTTTTCCCTTTTCTTTTAGGCGTTTCTTTTGAATGTGTGTATAAAAGATTATCCGGGCAGAAAATTAATCTACATATATCTAGTACTCTATTTTTCAGCAAATGTGTGCACTGTGATTTAAAACAAGAAATGTCTTCTACTTTATGCATTCCTTTTGGAAATGACAGTGGCAAATACTTGTTATTGGTAGATCGAAGTCTGAGATATTCTCGTATGTAAAAGATCGTGTTTACAAAAAATCAAAAGGATGGAAAGGAATAGCATTCGTCCGGGGTGGGTAAAGACCCTTATTAAACGTGTGATCCAATCCTTACCTCATTATGTGATATAATGTTTTGCAGTACCCAATTTTTTTTTGTTGAATTGGAAGTTATGGCTAGGCGGTTCTTTTGAGTGGTGAACATGCCAATCAAAACATCCATTGGCATGCTTGGTCGACGTGTTGCAAACGTAAGTCAGATAGTGGTCTTGGATTTCGCGATCTTGAATGTTTCAATCAAGCTCTTCTAGCTAAACAGGCATGGAGAATATCATCAAACTCATGGACTAGATTACTTTGAGACCTTCTTCAATGTTGCTAAAGCCTCTAAAACCAAAGTTATTTTGGAAATATGTCTCTCAAAATTGCACCATTCATCAAATTGACACATGTAATGCATTTCTCAACGGAACTCTCAATGAACAAGTGTTCATGGCTCAGCATGAAGGATATGTTGATCCATCCAAATCTAATCATGTTTGTAGTCTTAAGAAAGACGATTATGGTCTCAAACATGCACCTAGATTCTGGTTGAACTTAAATGTAGTTTCTTTGGCGGAAATTTGTTTAGTCTAAGGCTCACACATCATTGCTTATATTTCATCAGCAGTTTAAGTTGCTTCATTTACTAATATATGGTGACAATATACTAGTAACTAGGAAAGATAGTCAGCTCATTCAAAGTTCCGTTGTTTTTCTTAACTCCATATTTGCTCTAAAGGATCTTGGGTCCATCAGACATTTCCTTGTCATGAAAGACTTCAGAGATTGTACTGGTATCTATCTTCATCGGAGTATGTATGTCACTCAACTGCTCGCTTGAATCTTACAACTATTAAACCTTGTCCAACACCAATTGCTACTACTGCTAAGCTAGATTCTAAGCAATGAGAACCTAAGCATAACCCATCCCCTTATAGAAGTCTTATTAGTGCATTCCAATATCTAGCCTTTATAATAACAAACTTTTCCTTTGTTGTCATACTTTAAGTCAATTTACGCAAGCTCCAACCAACTTACACCGGAAAACACTTAAAAGAACATTAATGTATATTAAGGGCACCTTGCATCATGGTTTTTTAATTTAAACCTAAGTATGTTCTGTACATCTTAGCCTAATCAGATTCAGGCTAAGGATGTGATTTAATTGACAAACGTTATATTGTTGTGTATAGTGTATTTGGGTGGTCTCATGGTTTCATGGATTTCTGAGAAATAGCAAACAGTTGCCCATGCTAATACCAAGTCTAAATACAAGGCTCTTGCTAATGTTGGATCAGAGATTCAGTGAATTTCCTCTTTGCTAACTGAGCTTCACATGCCAATCATTCACACTCCTATTGCTTGGTGTGAAAATTTGAGATCCATTTCATTAGCCTATAATCCAACTTCTCACTCAAGAACAAAGCATGTTGAGATAGTTGTGCGCTACATCCGTGATCTTATGGCCTTAAAGAAGCTAATCATTCATTATGTCCATTTTGTTGATCAAACTACAGATGTCTTCACCAAAGTACTCTCTCTCTCACAATGGATTTCTTGTCTTAACAGACAAACTCAATATGGTAGATACAACATTTCGTTCTAATGGGAGGTCATAGTATAGTTACCTAATAGCTCAATGTTTTGTAGTAGAGTAAGAGTTCATATGAGTGTGTGTTGAGTAATGTTGTGTGATGTGGCATGATCCTAGACCTACATTTGTATTATGTGTTGTGTGGATGAGATTGACTCCACTAGATTAGATAAGGTTTGTTAGATTAGATTTTATCTACAAGAAACTAGATCCTTATATCTATGGCAAATGTAATCCTGCACTGATGTGAATGAATATTATCTTCTTCTAAAATTCAAGTTGGTAGCAGAGCAAGGTTAATAGTGTCCATAGCTCCACCATCTTCAGCTGTGACAGCCACCGCCACCACGCCGGCTGTGACATCCACCACGTCGGTTCCGGCTGCCGTTTTAGCACCGAATTCATCTGTTGCAATCAGCAGCTCAGTTGTTCCACCTTCAATTCCATGGCCCTCATCTTTATTTCCATCTTTTCCGTCCATGGCTAGCTCCGTCTACACTCCTGGAGCTTCAATTCCATTATTTCCCTCTGGTTTTTCTTCCCATTTTTCCACCTTTACGGTCACCGGATCTCCTGTGCATGTCAGCTCACCCAGCCTGATTCAGAACGTTCTGTCAATTGATTCCACCTCTATTCTTCGTTCTACCTGCACGGTTAAGATGAATCGAGAGAATTACTTACTCTTGAAGTATACTATCCTTCCAATTGTGAAACGATATCGACTCGATGGTTTTCTCTTTGGTACCACTCCAAGACCAACTCCCTTATTGGCTGATGGAGTGCAGTTTCCTGTCACCACTGCTACTGAACAATGGGATGCCACAGATTCACTGTTGATGGGTTGGCTTCTCAGTTCTATGACAGAACAGGCCCTTTCTGAGGTAATTGGATGTACCACTTCTTATGAGATTTGGAGTATCCTTGAAGCATTGTTTAATTCTCACTCAGAAGCTCGAATGTTGGAGTATAAGACTGCACTTACTAAAATAGAGAAGGGAAATAGGTCCATGGGTTACTACTTAGCCTTAATGAAATCATACTCTAATAAATTGATTGCAGCTGGTTACCCTATATCAAAATCTGAACTCATTTTAGCAGTTCTTGGTGGTTTAGATAGAGATTATAAGTCTGCCATAGTAAATATCACTGCTCGAGTAAGGTCTATGAGTTGGCAAGAGGTGCAATCACAATTATTGACTCATAAAAGGCTTGTGGCTCGGTTCAATCCTGGTGCATCAAATCCCTACTTGCATCTTGCTCAAACGTATTTCAGAGGTCCTAATTCATCTGATTCTAGAGCTCAGTTTCAGAACACCAACAGAGGCCGGGGAGGACACAGATGAGGAAGATCTAAAGGTGGAAAAGGAAGAGGCAGGTCAAATTCCAACAATAGAAGTGTGTGTCAGCTATGTGGCAAGAATGGTCACTGTACTTGAATGCTGGCACAGATTTGATGAAAACTTTACCGGTCCTGGGAGTAACAACAATAGTTCAAGACCTGTTTGCAATCAAGGCAATGCCAGACCAACAGCCTTTGTAGCCTCTCCACAAACAGTATCTGATTCCTCTTGGTATATGGATAGTGGTGCTACAAATCACATCATAGGGGACCTAAACAATTTGCATCTCAGTTCTAGGTACACAGGTTCTGACACACTTGGAGTTGGCAATGGTGAGCAGCTCAATATCCTTCATATAGGCCAATCTAAAATTCCTGTATCACACTCACCACACTCCTTAAAACTTCACTCTATGCTTCATGTACCTGCTATCACTAAAAATCTCCTTAGTGTATCCAAACTTGCTTGTGATAATGATGTTGTTATTGAGTTTACTGACTGTACTTGTGTTGTTAAGGCCAAGAACACAGGGATGCCTCTGTGGGTAGGAACAATGGAGGGTAGTCTATACAAGATGGGCAGGAAGGTTGAGAATGTCAGGAACTCCCCTCAATCCAATCAAATCCAAGTCAAGTCTCATTCTCTTTTTGTGGCTGAATCTAGTAGAGTTAAGCCTGTTCATGTCAATAGGGATCCTAATGTATGGCATAGGAGATTAGGCCATCCTTCCTGAAAAATTTTAAATCAAATTCTGCAACAATGTAATGTGTTCTTGGATGAGAAACTTGTGTTTTGTGAATCATGCCAATATGGCAAGTCTCATACTCTTCCCTATACATTGTCTGATTCTCATGCTGATTGTATTTTTGACTTGGTACATACTGATGTTTGGGGTCCCTCACCAGTCAAGTCCACTGGTGGATACTCATATTATGTGCATTTTGTGGATGATCACACTAGATATACTTGGTTGTTTCCCTTAAAACAAAATCTGAGGTGTATAATGTCATTAAACAGTTCCAAAATATGGTTGAGACACAGTACTCCACTAAAATTAAGTGTATTCAGTCAGACCGGGAGGGGGGAGAATACAGAAGCATTGAGTCCTATTTGAAAGAACAAGGCATTATTTTTAGGTACCCCTGCCCACATGCTCATGGCCAACATGGCAGGGCTGAAATGGAGCATAGACACATTGTAGAATTAGGCCTCACCCTCTTGGCTCAAGCCTCTATGCCCTTAAGTTTTTGGTGGCATAGTTTTCAGCAAGCTGTGATGATTATAAATTGTCTTCCTACATCTGTTTTGCACAACTTATCTCCCCATGAATGTCTGTATAAAACAAAGCCTGACTATAAAAGGTTCAAAGTGTTTGGTTGTGCCTACTATCCTCATCTTAGGCCCTTTCAAACAACTAAGTTTCAGTTTCATTCTAGTAGATGTGTGAATCTGGGAATCAGTCCTTGCCACAACGGATACTTGTATCTAGACATGAGTGGTAGAATTTATATCACAAGTGATGTAGTTTTTGATGAGTCCCCTTTTCCTTTTGCCATTGGCTTTACTCAGGGTCCTAATAGATCTGTCAATGTCTTGGATGAGTCTGCATGTGTGTTCTTGATTCCCTCACAATCAACAGACATTCCTGCCATTCATGATGCCCATGTGACTAGTACAGACACTCCAAGTGTTCAAGCAGGTACTCCTAATCCTGTTTCAGATCTTCATACACCACCTCTACATATTAATACCAGCTTGTCTTCATCTATCTCACCTTACTCACTCAATAACTCACCACATGATTCACCACAAGTATCTCCATCAGGTACTAATACATACTCCCCTGAATCCTGTCAGTATATGCCTAGTATTGAGTCTTATTCTGCTACACCACACTCACCTACACCACAACCTTCACCACAAGCTACACATACACCTCCACCAGATCCTAAGTACATCAATACTCACCCCATGGTTACTAGGGCCAAAATAGGGATCTTCAAACCTAAAGTTATTTCAGCTGTTGTTTCTACCACTGAACCTGCAAGTGTGGCAGAAGCTTTGACTAGTTCTGAGTGGAATGGTGCTATGGAGGAAGATATCAGGCACTTATGAAGAATAGGACATGAGAGATGGTCCCTCCTTCATCAAACTATACAGCTGTGGGTAGCAGATAGGTTTACAAACTCAAATTGAAGCCAGATAGATCTGTACTCAAGCACAAAGAAAGGTTAGTGGCTAAAGGATTCAGTCAAACCTATGGAGTGGACTTTACAGAAACTTTCAGTCCAGTGGCAAAGGCTCCAACAATCAGGATAGTTCTGTCTCTAGCAGTGACTTTCAATTGGCCTATCAATTAGGTTGACATCAATAATACCTTTCTAAATGGGCCCTTAAAAGAACCAGTTTACATGTCATAGCCTGAAGGGTATGTTGATCTTACTAGACCTCATTATGTTTGTAAATTGAAAATTGCATTGTATGGCCTGAAGCAAGCCCCAAGGGCTTGGTTTGAAGCTCTCAAGGCTCAACTGTTGATGTGGTCCTTCAAACAGTCTGTGTGTGACAATTCACTGTTTATTCTCAGTACTCCTAAGCATATTCTCATAGTGCCGGTTTATGTAGATGATATCCTAGTGACAGGGAGCTCTGCAACATTGATCAACAAGTTCATACATATGTTAGATTCCAAGTTTGCACTAAAGAATCTGGGGCCAGTTTCACATTTTTTGGGAATGCAGGTTTTCAGAGATTCATTAGGGTTGTATCTTACTCAGACTCAGTATGCTACCAACTTTTGTCCAGATTGGGATGTGACTCTCTCAAGCCCTGTCCAACTCCTATAGTACCTGGTAAGAAACTTGAGGAGGAACCAAGGGAAGTGTTCAGAAATGTGACCTTGTACATAAGTGCAATTGGTGGCCCTACAGTACTTAACCTGCACCAGACCAGATATCATCTTTGCTGTGAATTACTTGAGCCAGTTTATGCAGGCACCACATTTGGAACACTAGAAAGCAGTCAAAAGGCTTATGAGATATGTCATTGGAACTTTGAAACATGGCCTGCATTTCAAACCAGGTGCCTGCCTCACTCTTACTGGATTCTCTGATGCAGATTGGGGAGTTTCCACAGTGGACAGAAAATCAGTTGGAGGAAACTGTGTTTATCTTGGTGAGTCCTTAATATCTTGGAGTTCTAAGAAGCAAGGGGTTGTATCCAGATCCAGTTCTGAATCAAAATACAGAGCTTTAGTTGATCTAACAACTGAAATCAAGTGGATCATGCAGTTGCTGTATGAAATTCAAGTCAAAGTGCAGGGCATTCCAACAGTTTGGTGTGACAATACCAGTGCTTCCTACTTGGCTCAAAATCCTGTCTATCATGCCAGAACCAGGCACATAGAGATTGATGTGCATTTTGTGAGAAATGAAGTGCTGTCCAATAAGTTGAAAGTGTGTTACATTCCTTCTGCAGATCAGATAGCAGACAGTCTAACTAAACCTTTGGCACCATCACAGTTTCAGAATTTTAGGACCACACTCAATGTGGTCTCCCCACCATTGAGTTTGAGGGGGGTGTTGAGTAATGTTGTGTGATGTGGCATGATCCTAGACCTACATTTGTATTATGTGTTGTGTGGATGAGATTGACTCCACTAGATATGCTCTAGATAAGGTTTGTTAGATTAGATTTTATCTATAAGAAACTAGATCCTTATATCTATGGCAAATGTAATCCTGCACTGATGTGAATGAATATTATCTTCTTCTGAAATTCAAGTGTGTGACACTCTTGTATTGGGTATGTTATGTTCCAGTAGACTATATGTATAGGTGGTTGCTGAATGCAGAGGGAATATTTAGGCTGTCTTTCAGGACACCACAGTAAATCTATATGCGCACCACATCAATAAATAGACTTGTACTGGGTGTTCTTAACACCACAATAAATCTATCTCCGGCACCACAACAATGTTTATAAAAAAAACATGTACTGGGATGTTCTTAAAACAACGATGAATTTAATATGGTGTCCTTAAATGCATCAAATATTAATGTATGGCAACATGAATCTAATCCAAATCTATTTTGTCATCATCCTTTGTACTTTTCCAAAGTAATAAACAACCAAGTAAAGAAAAAATCATTTGCACATATCCAGATTCAACACTTGGACCAATCCGACTCGGTCAGCTCTCACGTTCTATTTCTCGTTTATATGTTCTTGTTTTACTTCCAACCGGTGTAAACACCAGTTTCTCCATGGAGAGCACTAAGGGGTCTTTTATTAATGTCTTTTTTTGATACTAATTAATATATATCAAAGATTTGATTTAAACCCGTTTGTAACAGAGTCTATGATGTTTTGTTAGAAAATCAAGGAATATATTTAGACAAATAAGTATATACTATACATTAAGTAAAACGAGTTAAAATTGTTGTTTACCTGTTGGAATCAGTCAACAAACTAATACTATATGCTGCCAACATTCTTACCAATACAAAGCAAATATTGTCGTGTTCGAATAAGCAAAGAGATTAAACGGTCCCAAATTCCGTGTGGGTCAATTATTACTTTGTAATAAACTATTAATAGTTGAATTATGCACAGAAACAATATATATATATATATATATATATATATATATATATATATATATATATATATATATATATATGATTGGGTATGGGGCTCCCACGTCATGGTTTCTTTAGGGAAAGTTGTGATTGTTACAACTTTAGCATGTGATTTCATCTTTTTGTTCCCTAGGTTGTAGTGGAGTCTACATATGATTTAAGCCTTTTACTTTTTGTGTGTGCAAAAGTTGCCAAACTATGAATGTTCCTCCACATTTGGTTGGAGCTTAATTAGTAGTTGTTGTTGTTGTTGTTGTTGGCATTCAAAAAGTTTTCCATAAAATTAAAAATTGATTCTTAGTGCTCCACTTTCTAATCAAATTAACTGCCAGGAAGAATCAAATGATAGTTTTTTAGTTTAAATAATAACATATAATGTTGAATAGTCTATTACTACTTGAGAAAATAGTTAATTTCTTGAGTATATCATTGTAATTGTAGGAATCTAGTTGGCTATAAAGACCCTTAAACAATAGATGAGATTAATGAAAATCATTCTTCTATTTACAATATTGAATAGTCTATTACTAGTTGAGAAAATAGTTAATATTGTAAATATAGGAATCTGGTTGTCTATATAAAGACCCTTATACAATCTATGAGATCAATGTAAATCATTTTTTCATTTAGATGAATTGTAATGACTTTAAAATAGAAGTCATTTAACACTCGATCAATGTATTTTGGATATAGTCTATATTTTATTATGCAGTAATAGCTTTAAAATGGATTTAATTTTTTTGACTATACCTAGATAGACATCTATAATCTAGACTCCCATCCAATTAAAACAAAAATATTTGAATGGTTAAATTTTTTAACAATGTTATAAAACTAATAACAAAAAAGAAAGATGAAATATAACGTATAAAGAAGAAGAGAATAGTTGTGTCTTATTTCACTGGCATCATTTGGTATATCTAGTAGAGATTACAATATGAACACGATATAATAGATAAACCTCAAAATATTGTAAATCAATTTGAATAATAGATAAACATATTTTTATTCTTTTATAACACTTCCCGTTGGATATCTATTATTCAACAAACAATAAATATGATATGTCTCATTAAAACCTTACTAAAAAAAAAAACCAGTGGAAAAAAATCTTAGTTAAGGAAAAAGAGTACATATTTATCTATGTTTATTTAATCCCCCTGATCCAAGCATCAATTAAGGTCTTTCAAACGTTGCATCACAATGCTCTTCACAAGTCTCTTAAATGTTGCAGTCGGCAATATCTTGGTAAATAAATCTGCCAGATTGTCGAATGATCGGATCTGTTGCACATCAATTTCCCCATTCTTTGGCAAGTCTATTATATGGCTATATTAACAATCTTCCTTATGTACGAATTCAAGTACTATGAACACATTTTTCTCCAGAATTGATGTAGGAATGATCTTAGTGAACAATTCTTCTAGATTGTTACTAGAACGTACTTTGTATGTTCGTCTCTTCTAGACTTCATGTAGATAATTGATTTTAAGGGCTAAATGCTGTCATGCCCACTACTCATTCGTGCAACACGTAGAACCCATTCATCACTATAATTATAAAAACAATAGGGAAAGTAATACAATCACTGTTTGCATGCATATATTCACACGTCGTAGTGCTATAAATTCATGGCATTAAGTTTGAGTTACTTATATATATTCCTTCCTCAATAGGACTATATTATAGCCATATTACATGCAACATGAATGTTAATAGCATTTTTAACTTAACAGTATGCATGTTGCGATTGTTATATTAATTCATTTCTTAAATCCACCAAGTATTTTCATATTAATGTCCAACGACCCATAAATATGCGGTCATGACATATGAAAACTCAAAGGTATTGCCAGATATATTAGTTAGCGGAACATGACAATGTCTATAATAGGATAATATATTTGATCATTAACAAACAAATATTTCCAATTCAAACTCAACCCCAATTGCTTATTTTATTTTTACCTAGTCTGAGTGTTTTTGACACTCTGCCAATGACTTAGGTACTGGATCCAGATATAATAATAGCAATCAAAGAGGCAAACATGCCGTCGACGACTATTATATTTTATTATAAATTTCTCCCATAAAATTCATTACTAATTCGATATTAGTATAAACCAATTCCTTATCAATGTATGGATTGATTGTTCCGCAACCCCAATATTTAATCATTTGATGCACGTGCGGTTTTATTTTTGGGGTTTTCGTCTTCAAAACGAATCTCTTTTAGAGATTTCATGAGTGACTGAATATGAATTCATTTTCCACGGATTTTTATCTTTTACACCAATCGGTCTTCTACGCTTCTGTCGTAGAGAAATATTATCAATAATACTTTTGGTGTATTTATAAATGATCACTCTTTTTATTCAATTAAGGCATCTGGCAAAGTATTTACTAAATACTACAAGTAAAATTATTTTCGCAGTTCAGTTAAACTAATGCGTGGAAGATCGTTTATGTTGTTAAAATTTCTCGGCATTCTTTTATTCTAACATGAGGTTTTCTTTCTCCCCCTAATGCCGAGAATTGATCTTCATCAATCATGTTGCTCCGAGATATACATTGATGCTCTTTTATTCGCTTAAAGCGATTTATACATTTAAAACATAGTGGTTTCATTAAATATCTCATTCATTGAGATTTTTGAAAACATTATCTCTCTTTGCACTTTATATACCACTATGTGATTTCAGATTCTTTAAGAATCATTCAAATTATACATCATATGTAGAGAAATCACTAGAATGAGATTGAACTTTTAGTTCATTTATCCATTTTGTCAGAAAAATATTTGATGTATTCAAATATGCATAAAATCTACCCTTCGTGGGTTTTATGTCAATGAATAATATATGAACTCATTGTTCATATATGTCAATGTTTGTCATGAGATATAATAGATTTTCCTCCCCTTAATCTCGGACAACACTATTTCACAATCAATATCTAGAAAATTTGCAATAACCCTTTACGGATTCAACATTTTAACTTGATATCCTCTTATGCGGATATCAACAAACTTCTTTAATATTTTTCGATTCGGGGACAAGTATTATGTCCTTTAGAGATATTTTAACAATTCTCACGATTATGGATACACCATATCCGGTTATAGCAATGTTCTTGAATAACCAACCAAATTCTGATTGGATCATAATATTCACATAAAAAATGGTCATAACCAATGAAACATGTTAAAATTCGTTCAAACAGTAACAATTCACAGACAAAACTTTAATAATTGCCAAAAAATGTGTCGAATTGCAGTGTCAAATCAATATTACAATTTATCTCCGAGATTAATAATATTTTTCATCCGATATGAGGCATTGTACCAGACATATATAGTAAAACCAAAGTAAAGGATTCACAAAGAAATAGTTTTCTGAAAAAAATGATGGCGAGAACTGAAGCGTAAAACCATTAAAAAAATCTCTCATATTGCTTATTAGGATGATTAAGACAAGCAAAGTTGAAATTAATAATAATATTGACAGTCAAACAACACATTGTATCACAATTTCTAAGACAAGCAATTCATACGGGTTCTATTGCTCGAACAACACAAGGAATCATTGATAACTGAAAAGTCAGTAAAAACCGTATATCAAGAGGCACTATGTCACCAAAAATGTGATCACTTGCATTATAAATGGCAGCAACTTTTCTCGACTAAATGCATGTTTCTATCATATATAATGATTAGATAAATAATGCATAACATAGAACTTAGTATTAAAGATTATTTGATCTAAATAATAATGCGTTCAACTTCTAAAAAATAACGAGTTCAAAATATTTCTAAGAAATAAGTAATAGTGATGCGATTTCGATGTAGGATCTAGGATTGAGATATTTGATGGATAGATAAGTCCTCAACACAACCACAACCTATGTGGAAGCACCTTGGAATAGTAAGCTCCTTGACACAATCACAACTTGTGTGAGAGCACATTGGAATCACCTCGACACTTAGAAAACTCGTTTCTAAGCACCTTGGTATATGGATACCCACAAGGGTTGCTTAGGCCCTTGATAATCCGGATTTAGAAACCTTTTTCCAGAGAATTTCAACACACACTTTTCCTAGGGAGAAAATATAAATTTTATATCATAACAATCTGATTTTCAAAGTACAAATACAAGGACTATTTATAGGAAAATAACTACATGAATAAATAAGATGAAAAGTCTTCTAAAAAACTCCAAGAAGGTGGCGCCAATAGTGTGGTGAGATGAGTTCAATGTAACTTCATTTAATGCTTCCAAAAATGCAATGTATCTCGAATTGTCCAAGGCCAATGTATCTAGTTTCTTCCAAGCTTGCTTCTTATCCAAAAATGGCGCCATGTTTACTAAATATTCAGCCAATATTTACTTAATAATAAGATGTAATATTATAAGTAATATTATTCTGATAGTCCGCAAGCATAAATGACGGACTTAATGACTTCAAAATCTTCTTCGTTCTTGGACTTGGATTCTTGCATTATTAAATGGACCAAATTACCCAAAGATGCGAGCCTCATTTTGCGTTGGAGTCGAGTTTCGGGACCAACTTGAAACGTCATAGGATCTTGTATAGAACTTGGTTCTAGATTCATATCAGACCCTCCCGGTTGCCAAGGATTCGTCCTCGAATCAGAAGGACATCATAAAGCTGATCACTTTGCATAAAGTCTAGAGAACCCACATAAAATGCCATTGTTATTCCGGGATCAAATATAATGCTAAGAGAGAACTTCAAATTATAGACATGGTGATATGGTGATCCATGCTTGACTAATGAAAAATCAGAAATAGCTCTCGGCTTGATGTAAATGTGGTTGAAGATCTTGAAATAAGCAATATAATCACCGTAAGTCGGATACTGTGAGGTCTCAGGATGCGCACAAAACGGATCAAAGAATGTATGCTCTGGTTTGCCATGAACATTATCAGTATCAACACAAATCAAAGGCAATATAGGGGTTGTATTGGAGGTATCCAACAACCTAATGTCCTCTTCATGAGGCCGAACATCATGTACCTTTTCATCCACAATTTCAGGCGCACCCATTTCCACTTCCTCACCAACAAATATGGGACTAATTTCTTCTGCCAACTCCACCTCACTCTCATTTTCCTCTTTGTATGTTTCCACAGATGCCTCGTGAGTTAAATCTCCCAAAAATATTTCCATAGGTTTTGGAGGACAAAAGATTTCACCCTCCACTTCCTTCTCTACTATCTTCTCCACGGTTTTAATATTTACCTTACCATCCTCAAGAAGCTCTTCAAGTACATTTTCAGGTTGATGCTTCAAGGTATGGCATTCTTCGGAGTAATGGCCTCTTCCTGTACATACAAGGCAATAGATATCTCGAGTTCGAATTGGCTTATGGTTAGATGATGGCTTTGTGAAAATAAGTCCAATCAGGGAAGTTCTCTTGTCAAACATTTCCTTCGTCTCTTTTTGAAACTGAAAGGTCGGATATTTTCTCCATAAAGTCTTCTTTACCCATTCACAATATTCTTCGGCCTCAGAATCCGTATAATTCCAAGGAATAAACATTGTTTATCCCTTTCTAATCTAATTCCAAATAAGATTTATTGCTGCAGTTTTTTTTTTCGAACTTATTTTTTCTTTTTGACTAAGAAGAAAAAAAAAGTTGGATATAATACCGTCAATCCGCCTTGTTCTCTGATACCAATTGATGCGATTTCGATGTAGGATCTAGGATTGAGATATTTGATGGATAGATAAGTCCTCAACACAACCACAACCTGTGTGGAAGCACCTTGGAATAGTAAGCTCCTTGACACAATCACAACCTGTGTGAGAGCACCTTGGAATCACCTCGACACTTAGAAAACCCGTCTCTAAGCACCTTGGTATATGGATACCCACAAGGGTTGCTTAGGCCCTTGATAATTCGGATTTAGAAACCTCTTTTCAGAGAATTTCAACACACACTTTTCCAAGTGAGAAAATATAAATTTTATATCATAACAATCTGATTTTCAAAGTACAAATACAAGGACTATTTATAGGAAATAAGTACATGAATTGTAGCATAAATAAGATGGAAAGTCTTCTCAAAAACTTCAAGAAGGTGACGCCAATATTGTGGTGAGATGAGTTCAATTTAACTTCATTTAATGCTTCCAAAAATGCAATGTATCTTGAATTGTCCAAGACCAATGTATCTAGTTTCTTCCAAGCTTGCTTCTTATCCAAAAATGGCACCATGTTTACTAAATATTCAGCCAATATTTACTTAATAATAAGATGTAATATTGTAAGTAATGTTATTCCGATAGTCCGCGAGCATAAATGACGGACTTAATGACTTCAAAACCTTCTTCATTCTTGGACTTGGATTCTTGCATTATTAAATGGACCAAATTACCCAAAGATGCGAGCCTCATTTTGCGTTGGAGTCGAGTTTCGGGACCAACTTGAAATGTCATAGGATCTTGTATAGAACTTGGTTCTAGATTCATATCAAATAGTCTATCAAATTCTAAAATATTTTAATAAATTAATATCATAGAAAGGAATTGTGTATTGAAGAAATCATCGCCGTTGGTTAGAAATTTGTATTAGTATAAATTGATGTCCTACAAATTGAGAATATCAATTGAAACTGTGTAAATCTACTCTTATGCAAAAGGTGTTTCAACTAAGATACTCACGAAAATTGGCATAAAAAAACACATTAAATTCAAACACATACAAAACTAAAATAATCATGAAAATATAACATGAAGAATAACCCTTATCAATAGTTTACGTAAAATGATTTAATAAAAGAAATTTTATCTTACCTAATATGTCAGGGAAAAATTTATATTCATACTCATAACCATCCATCATATATGAAAATCACCACTTTATTTACTGTTTGGTAAAAATTCAAAACTGCATTATAGATATAAAAGAAAAATAAACATTAAGCCAACCTAACAAATTACCCAACAATTTTAATCAATCACAATTTATAGTTGTGAACTCGGTCACATATCAAAATCAAATGATCATTGTAATTCTTATGATCAAGAAGATCCATAATTTATAGTTGTGAAATCGGTGACATATCAAAATCAACTGATCATTGTAATTCTTATTATCAAGAAAATTTGTCTGACATATTTGGCCTAGCCATAGACAACGTATTTATCTAGCCTATCTGGCCTTTTGAATGATGCAACATTTCTTCTATGATGCAACTATGATGCATTACTTTATCCGGCCGGCCTATTTGGCCTAGCCATAAGGCAATGTATTGGACCAATGTCCTTCAGTTTCACATCTGTAGCATTTGTCAAGAATTTTCTTTTCATTGTTATCATGTCCAAGTTCGGTGGATCACTTCGTTTCTTGCCATGAATGTCATTGTAATAGGTCACA
Source organism: Gentiana macrophylla (assembly GCA_026214975.1). Classification (NCBI taxonomy): domain Eukaryota; kingdom Viridiplantae; phylum Streptophyta; class Magnoliopsida; order Gentianales; family Gentianaceae; genus Gentiana; species Gentiana macrophylla. The sequence continues at coordinate 87,475,092 of CM047811.1, forward strand.
TATTTTCACGGCCAAAATTTGAATATTGTGTCACATTTATCATGGTCCGAATTCGGTGGATCACTTCGTTTCTTGCCATGAATGTCATTGTAATAGGTCACATATTTTCACGGCCAAAATTTGAAGATTGTGTCACATTTACTTCAGGGAATGGATGACGCACACAATTGGGTGGCACTCATGATTTTTCATTAACATCCCGCTTCATTAACATCCCGCTATTTTCTCGGCCAACAGTAGACATACGATGAGATCATAATATCTCATAAAAAGTTTTCCCTCGATATAACTGCTGCAGGAGCAAATTCGAGACATGAAAGGTGGAAAAAGTTTTTTTTTTCTAGCATGTCTTAATATGTCACTTTTTCACCACATAATTTAATTGGGATGTAATTATTAAAATGGCTAAATTATATTTAATGACAGGTTTATAATCCTGTAGTCACAGGTTTAGCCAATCATGTCTGCAACCTCATGTAGAATGTTTTTTTTTTTTTTTTCAAACGGTTCTACGGATCCACCATTTGTTTTTCAAATGGTTCCACAATTAATACGGATCCACAATTCATACAGATCTCTCACCGTTATTGTTCCACAATTTTTGCGGATCCATAATTTATACGGATCTTTCACCGTTATTTTGTTCCACAATTCATATGGATCCATAACTCATGTGGATCTTTCACCAATATTCATGTTTTAATCCCTCATCAAGATGATGGCGGAGAAATATCATGGCCTTTGTATTGTCTTGATTTATCTATCAAAACCGATAGGTTCCAAATGCATTTTAACGTTCATGGCACATGGTAAATAATTTATTCCCGATATGTTTAGGGGTATGAAATATTGTTTGATAATGTTAGACTAGCCATTAAAAAAAATTAGAAGAATGCAAAAAGAAATTTTTACCTCTTATAGGATTAATAATGGATTAATCCAATAAAACTTTACCTCTGGCTTGGAATACTCCATCAATAGATCTGGTTCTCTGCTTGGAATACTTCATCGGTTGATTTGGTTGTAATACTCCATTACTCCATCGGTAGATCTGGTTGGAATACTCCATTGGTAGAGTCTCGTGTTGATAACGTGATCATGGGGTAGCCTCCTGGACTTTATATTCATCATTTTTGAAAGCGGGGGGAAGGGATTTCTTTTATGTCAACGGATATAGTAGAGATTACAATATGAACACAATATAATAGATAAACCAGAAAATATTGTAAATTAATTTGAATAATACATAAACATATTTTTATTCTTTTATAACAAACAAGTCAATTTTAATAGGCTTTTTTTTGTTCACGTCACTTTTATCCTTTTTATTTTATTTTTTAGTTTAGATTTTGTTACAATATTTTGATTTTATTTTTTTGATTTATAATAAAGCTACTACGGGAATTGATTTGATTTAAACTATCATTCACAACTATTTAGTGGTTTCCACCATAAAATGGAATTGGGTTTAAAAGTGATGATCAATTGATCATGTATTGTTTATCCTAATAAGGCCAAATTAGGGATTAAGGTGGAAATATTTAAGAACACCTTTTATGCTTATCCTAATAAGGATATTTACCAACCCTTAAATATCTTAATACTAGCTTTTTACCCATGCGATGCACGGCGTAAGAGATTAAATATACGTGGATCTATAATATAGATTTACAGTTTTACACACATGAAAAGATGATAATTTATTATGAATTTTGTTAATAGCGAATCATAAATAAAACTTCAATGCAAATACGTGTGTTCCAATGTAATCAATAAAAGAAAATAAGATATCAATGAATTGTTAAGTTTCTCATAAGTATAAACTTGATGTTATATAACATTGGTCATACATTTTTACATAACTAATATAAAAGAAAAAATATGTGTCACAATAATGAAATAAGATGTGTTATTTTCTTTGCTGCAACTACCAAGCCATCCACACGCGAAATTTGTTGAAGAATTGAAAGTAAATAAAAAGATATAACGATATGAAAACAATAAAAATACATATTATTAAACTTATATATATTAAAATAAAATATTATCATAATCGAATACGGCTTAGTGATAGTCATTGCAATTCTTGGTGACAACCAGGGCTCGATTCTCATCACGTCGGCCCAGAATAATCATCATTTCTTCGTGCAATGCACGGAATACTAAATATATTTTTGCATTGATTAGCTGAACATGATATTCTTTTTGGTTTACAGATCATTCTTTTTGAAGATCTTTGAAATTCGCAAATTAGTTGCTAGCAATAAACCCGTGCATGCACGGGCGATGTGAATTAAATAAAACATACATACTAATAAAACAAAATAGTCAAAATCATAGATCAATCCCAATTCATAATCTAATTGCTTTTTTTTCACTCTATAAGAAATATGATTTCTGCAGGAAATTGATGTCAACAATAAAAATCCAACCAAACACAAAAATTAGCGAGGACAGGCAACATAAATGTGATGAAGTCAAACCAATGTACAGTAGAGGAATGAGTGAATACCATCAAAATATATGAGATAGGAAGATAAAAATATCAACCCTCACAAAAAATATCAAACCCCATCTAAGAACCTCTCACATGCACCAATAATAAATAAAAGGTAAAGCATTCATGTCCCTTGCAGTTGCATCCAATCATTGTACAGAAAATAAAGATAGCAAGGAATATCAATCAACATCTTTATTCCAACATCTCATCTCATCAGATTTTAAGTATCAGCCTTCCACTTTAAACAAACATCAAAATGCCAGCAAAAGAATACCAATAGGTGAATGATTCGTTTGAATAAGATCATCACCGTATTTTGTAAACGATTCTTGACACAAATATCCAAATGAAATATTAGACGCCCATCTTCTCCTGGCATGACACTTGATTTTATCACTGCAATCCTTCAAACCGCGGGCTTCTCCAATTCAAAAGTGACCTGAAAGTAGACAATTATCGCAAAAGAAACGTCTTAACAAAACAATTTTGTATCAAGTATTTTCATAGAGACAAACATGATTGTAATATCTTTCAAAGATCCAAATGAGCAACTGCCAAATCAAATCTCAATCCCGATTATAATTGGTCTTGGTCAAGAAAAAGCACGTGCTTATGAGTGAAATATAGCAATCTAACGCAAATTCGAAATAAGGAGGTAACTAACCTTGGCTACAGATTTCTTTCATTAATTAATAAATCTATCATTTTGGTTCAAGAAGGGGCTTCCACTTTCCTTAAAAAAGCACCATCTCTGCAAATAGACAGCATGTAATATGCAGGAACAGACTTGGAACAACCACCTCAATTGTCCTCTGAAAACACCAAATACTAAACAACATATGATTAATTTAATTTTTCATTAATCCTAATGAAGTTGACAAACACAATATCCTTGTTCATAATCTTGGATTTTAACCCAGAAAGGGCATCATGCATCACCACATTTGTACTCCCACATCCCCTCAACAATCAAGAATTAGAAAACATTCAGATTTTGCAAGGATGAAATGGAATGAAATAACATCATGACCTTATTTGTAGAATAACCCCAAAGGACAACACGGCACAATTATGTTCATAACAAATAATATGAGAAAGTCCGAGTTTGCACAGAGAAAACGAAAAGAAAAAGAGAAAGGTTAGTCCATCAACTAAAATATAACCGGGAAATTTAAGCCTCCAAAGCATATAAAAGAAACCGGATTAACTGTGACAACTAAACCATGAACTCGCAATCCATCACCTATGTTAATCGACAATTCCCAATCCATCACCTATGTGTTAATCGGCAACCACCAAGCCACTATTTGCCATAACCAGACCTCCATGTCAAAAAGTTCTTGCAAGAATAAGCAGTCATCAGGGAAATATGAAGAATAAGAGAAAAGGCTAACCTTCTTGTATTCACCCACCAAGTAAACAATAACTGTGCATTTTAAACCTTTAACGCTTAAAAAATAAAGGGACCAAACCCCCAACTCGAATTATATCAACCAATTGTTAATTGAAAACCACTCCATTAGCAAGAATCAGACATTTATTAAGAGATAATTGAAAAAAGTGAAGAACTTCGAGCATATATTTTATATTTTAGCCATGTTCTTTATGCAAATTTTGGCCTCCGTGGTTGTCCTTCTCATGCCTTCTTCCTAACTCATGCAACCACCACAATAACTCTTCAAAACACTTTATTATAATAATAATATAAAAAAAAAATTTAAGATTCAAGAAACATCAAGCCATATGCTTTAAAAATAAATAGCTGTATTGGGGTGGTTGTCGATAAAGTTTGTTGCAGATTCAACTTGCAGGCTACAATTGGGCTGGTTGAACAAAATTGATCTTTCATTTATGTCGAATAGACTTTCACAGGAAAAAAAAAAATCAACTGCTTTGAATTGGAGGGTAGTTTCATGAACTGAATTCCATGAACGTAGGGATTTGATGCGATCTTTTTCCGAAACAAAAAACTAAATTTTTATCTATAAAAAGAGAAAACCCATTACATGAATGTAGGGATTTGAACGTAGGTTTTTTTCTATGAGGATAAGCGTGTATTATTATGGTAGCCTTGAGCAGGTAGTTAAGATATGGAGGAGTCGTCGATTTTTTGTTGAGTCGTTGATTTTTTATTTTTTTTTTTTGGAAAAACTTAGATTATCAATAGTAGATATTATTTTGTTTTTACAGATGGGTGTTTTTGTTTTTTTGTGTGTTTTTTTTTTTTGGAGGCAGGTATAAATTGAGTTATTTTACGGGTTTGGGTTAAAATTATAGGTAATTGGGTTAAATCACTCTTTCAAATATATATAGATATAGATATAGATATAGATATAGATATAGATAATTAAAGGCTTTTCTTTTCTCAAGAATCATTTCTTTGAGCTTGACTAATGAGAAAAAATCAGGTTGAGAAAAAGACTTTTTTTTTCCTCGTAAACCAAACATGCTTAAGTCCGGAAAAAGAATGAAAATATTATCTCTCCTCACCTCTTTTCCCTATATGAGACATGCCCATTATATTACTAAGGTATTAGCAATAACACCTCAAATTTCGACGGGGGTCACCCTAAAAAATGCAAATTGACCCCATACTCCACGGGTAAAGTTAACAAAAATGATATTTAAAAAATAAACAGAACATGATTTAGTTGTAAATGTTTTGAATGTTTTAAAAAGACAGTTGGAACTTAAGTTAGAGTGTGGTGGTCGAACCCCGTAAAAGAATGAGACTTCTTTCAGTTGGAGTATGGAGGTTCAACCTCGTAAAAAGAGACTTATTTCAGTTTTTTGATATAATAACAAGTTCATGACTTTAAGTCAACATATATATATTTTTTCTAATATAATAACGAACTTATGACTCTGAATCAGTAAATTATCTGATTAATCCGTGATGAATCATAAGTTGAAGACGAACTTTGAACAAAAGTAGCACCATCCCTTTAAAACAAAGACAAACACAAAAACAAAAGAAAAATAAAACAAGAGTAGCTAGCACCTCTTTTTAGGGAACTTTTTCTTTTACATCCGGAATATACCCACATGATCATTTCAAAATATGAGTTGTCGCATCAACGTAGGAAAAGGGGAAAAAAAAAAATAGAGACAGATTCTAATTAACGAGATGAATAAAGGTCGTTCTACTGTAGGGACTTTCTAGTAGGGAACTACCTACGTGGTAGGATCTGGACCACACAGTTTCCTGAGGTGGAATACACTGCAGGTCTGCATGTATGTAAAGCTGTGTGGTCAGGATGTCACACGTAGAAAGATTCCACACTGAAAATCCAAAATAGAATTTTCCGATGAATAAATCGAAATTAACCGACCAAAGAATATGTGCTACCCTCAAAAAAAAAAAAAAAAAAAAAAAGAATATGGGTGGAAAATGCAAACAAATGTCACGTGGAAGAAGAATGAAACAACGTTGAATGATGAACTAAAAGAGCAACTCTGAAATTTATGGCTGACATATTATCTACTCCCTCTATTCTATATTATATGTCTCATTTGAAGAAAAAGTAACTTAATCTTTTTTAAATGAACATAATTAATGCGACATATAATAAGGAACAGAGAAAGTAATAAAATACTCCCTCCGTCATGCAATATAGGAGTTTTTGAAATTTACACACAGTTTAAGAAAAATTAATAAATGAGTTGTTTTTAAACTTTCAAGGTAAAATACTCTCTAGATTTATCAGACATTTAAAAAATGGTTGGATGTTACAATTATAATAATAGATAAAATGTTATAAAACTAAAAAGATTATGGAGGAAGAACAAGAGGAAATAAGAAAAGAAATTTGCTTTGTGCCTTATTCCAATGATATAAGGGGTATTTATAGTAGAATTCTGATGTGAACACAATAATCTGAATTAATCACAAATCTACTTAAATCAATCGAGAATAATAGATAATCCATCAATGATATTATTTCATAACACTCCCTCTGGATATCTATTATTTAAACATACAATGAGATATGATATCTTTCATTAAAACTTTACTACAGAAAACCCAGGTGGGAAAAAATCTTAGTTAAGAAAAAAAAGTACATATTTATCGATTGATTTACTCACTGAACCAAGCGTCAATTTCGATATTTCAATCTTTGCATCCCAATGCTTTCTTCAATAGTCTTTCAAATGTTGCGATCGTATTTATCTTGATAAATAATTATCGGTTGACCGGATCATTTGCACATCAATCTCCTCATTCTTTTGCAAATCATGAGTAAAGAATAACTTGGGTGAAATATGTTTTGTTAATCTCCATTAATATAGCCTCACTTCAATTGAGATATGCAAGATGCATTGTCTTCATGCAATTAAATAATTTCCATTCTCATACAGACAATGTCTCAATTAATTGTCTCGATCGTAGTTGCATGCATATATATATGTCATACTATTAACTTTGCTAGAAAAACCAGGTGGGAAAAAACTAGACAAGGTAAATAGTTCATGTCATATCTTTTTTATGTGTTGACCGATCGTCTCATTAAAAACCTTTAACTAAGAAAACCGCTTTGGGAAAAACTTGGTTAAAGGGAAAAAAAGTACAATCATTGGTTTTAAGACCAAATCCACACAAAAGTTTTGAAATTGTCGCTCTTCCCGGCGACAACAATCTTTCAAATGTATACATTCCATTATTATAAACACTTATTATCCAAAACCGATGTAGGAATAATCTTAGTGAACAAATCATGAGATTGTCACTTGAGCGTATTTTTGCATATCACTCTCTTTAGAGTTTATTGGATAGTCGAATGTAGGGGCTAATAAGCGTCATTCCCACTACTAACTTGTGCAACACATGCAACACAATCAACACTTTGTAATCGGCTGAAAATAATGGGGAAGTAATATAATCGAAATTTGCATGCATATATTTCACTATCATGCATCGTAATTCCTTAAAATTTATGACATTAACCATGCATTACTTACATATTCCTTTCTCAATAGGAATCTACTCAACCGGTCATACTACATTCAACATGAATGATAACGACCTTAACCATATGCATGTTGCGATTGTCATATTAATTCATTTCGAAATCCACCAAGGATTTTCATATCAATATTAATGTCTAACGACCCGTAAATATACCGTCATGACATAAAGTTCTTGCGCGAGATATATTAGTTAGCGGAACATTATATTATCTATAATGGGAGAATATATTTGATCATTAACAAACAAATATTTCCAATTCAAACTCAACCTCAATTGCTTATTTCATTTTTACCTAGTCCGAGTGTTTATGGCACTCTGCGAATGACAACAAATCTTTGGATCGAGATATAATAATAGCAATTAAAGAAGCAAAAATGTAAAATTACGACTATGATATTTTATTATAAATTTCTCCCATAAAATTCATTGCTAATTCAATATTAGTATAAACCAATTCCTTATCAATGTATGGATTGATTGTTCGCAACCCCAATATTTAATCATTTGATGCACGTGCTAATTTATTCGGGGTTTTTAAATCTTTCAGACGAATCTCTTTAAGAGTTTTCATGAGTGGATGAATATCAATAATAAATTGATCATTCTTCCATGATTTTTATCTTTAACACCGATCGGTCTTCTACGCTTACGGCGTAGAAATATCTTTAATCATCTTTGTTGGTGCATTTATAAATAATCACTCATTTAATTTCAATATAGGCATCGGCATATTACTTGTTAAATACTACAAGTAAGATTATTTTATGATTCGATTAAAGCGATCGTGGAAGATCGTTTATCTTGTTAAAATTTCTCGGCATTCTTTTATTCTAACATGAGATTTTCTTTATCTCCCCTAATGCCGAGAATCGATCTTCATCGAACATGTTGCACCGAGCTATACATTGATGCTCTTTTATTCGCTTCATGCGATTTACACATATAAAACATAGTGGTTTCAATTAAATATCTCATTCTATGAGATTTTGAAAGCAATATCTCTCTTGCGCTTCATGCGTTTAATATATCACTATGTGATTTTAGATTCTTCAAGAATCGTTCAAATTATTTTTCACGTCATATGTAGAAATCACTAGAGTGAGACATCGAACTTTTGGTTCATATTCTCCATTTTCTCGGAAAATATTCGATTTATGCAAAATGTGCATAAAATCTACCCTTTGTGGGTTTATGTCAATGAATAATATATGAACTCATGGTTCATATATGTCAATGTTTGTCATGAGATATAATTACTAATGGACATTCCTTCCCGTATTCTCGGACAACATTTTTAATTTTCACAATCGATATATAGAAAATTTGCAATAACCCGTGAAGGATTCAATTTTCAATATTAAATCCTCTTATGCGGGTATCAACAAACATTTTTCATGTTTTCAATCGAAGGATTTAAATAATCACTTACGGAGATTGATATTTCAATATCGATTCATCCATTGTCTCATTTTGATATGACCACAACAAGCGATATCTCGAAGAATAATATTATTTTGTCACGTTAAGCCGTGGAGCGGATTGATGCATCTTAGGTTTTAGTGTGGTCGCATCCACATCATTGAATGGACTTGTACTTGTATAACATGATGCATCTTATATAATCGACACATATATCATTGCATAAATTAATTATGCATATAATATTGGTCACACTCTTTCTAGGAATATACAAGTCTTGTCATTTATAACAAGTTTCTCTGTCTCAATATGATATCCATTTTCACAAATATATCCAATACTCGATAAAATTTCTTCGAGACACGGGAGATCAGAGTACTTTAATTCAAACGATTTTGTTTCAATATAGCACTGGCATGTTGCATTACCATTTGCATCTCTCATTAATTCTTTTGAGAACTTGTTTCTCAATATAATGTGCATGTCGCACTATCGATGAGGCAATTTAATTGCACTCATGTTCCGGCTCCATTTCTTCCTTCAGAACGAAATGAGCAATAATTTGTTCCAAAAGATGACAATTGTCACATAATATAAATGAATTACAATGATTAATCATTTCCAATAGAAAATTAAATTATTTATCAGTTCAAGCAAATCAAATTGATATTATAAATGCTAGTGGATCCGAGAGACAATTATCTAGTATTACAATTCGTGAATCAATCATTATAAATAATTTCACTCATAAATAAGGCATTATAATATGTTGTCATATTCATTCACAACTATCAACGAATTTTGAATTATAGATCAAATGCGCCTTACAATACTAGACCATATACATGGTATTCATTTTTCAAAAACCGCAGGTTGAATGTATCTTGTTTGTAATAAAGATATGTATAAATAATCACATTAATAATTATCACTATTCTTACAATAATCATAAAAAAATAAGATCTTTTCCTTTGAATAAACAAATATGATTTATTTATTAAATTTAATGCAAAATACGGTTGCCAAAAATAAAATGTATGCATCAATTACAATGATCATGCAAATTTTGTAAAGTTATGGTTAATATTATTCCAATTAACTAAATGATATGGCAATATCATGTTTTTTCATATAATGTCAATTTTATAGTCGGAAATACATTGATAAAACATAAAGTGATGTATAAAAGATATAAAAATTCCCACACCGTTGCAAAAATAATACATAGATAAGAAACCAATTTATTTATTCATTTACCACAAACGATGCTAAAATTTCAAATGAATCGTATAAAATAATTTCCTCAAAATTACAACCAATTATGGTACGTGGCTTGATCTTTTAAAGATCATTTCGTTTCTTATCATGCTTATTCTATCAATTGTTTGAAATATATTAGGATTGTATTAATAATGTTCTCGTCCACGACCATAACCAAATATTAATACACTGAGTCACATTCTTTATAAGGAATGAATGTCATAATTTGGTCTGGACTCACTATTCATATCAGTGATAAGTGGGTGTTTTCATATCCCACACATGGGAGACTTTTATTTATTTAATTATGACATAACCATCATAATCAACTTCGTATGAATCATACTAGTGCCACTTCAAGGGCATACTATTATGATAAAATATTATTTATCGATGATCATATAAATTTATTGATATATTCAGTAGATTTTATCTACGAATTTCGGATCATTTCGTGGAAACATTCTTTAATGGAGTTCAGGTCCTTAGTTATTTTTGTGAATAACATGTCCACGTTTTTGCTATGAATCTCAAGTTCACTTTTACGAGTATTTGGCATGTCAGACGTTCAAATATGTGAATTTCATATTCACTTTCGTCAACTAACGACATGCCCATTTTTGTGAATTTTATATTCACTTTTTCTTTTTCACATATCATATGGACTTCAAATCCATGTATATGCTCTTTTGATATATTGATCATCATTGGATGATGAGATATTTTTCAAAATTGTCTAGAAGACAAAATATTGTTGCCTTAGATATTGATCCTTCAAGGATTCATCTAACTGATCATGTAGATCACAATTTTAATATGATATTGACTTGATCCATCATTATATTAATTTAGTCAATATCACTAGCTTCCATAGAATATGGAATAATAGAAATATATAATATACAATACTAGATTTGTATGATACAATTGATTCTTATAAAAATAAGTTAAACAAATACAAAGATTACCTTATATGCAGCTTCATAATTTTTCTGATATAAGATTAAGTTGTCAATTTTTTTCAGACTGATCCGTATGCAAAACTTGAGCATCGACGACAATGATCCGCCACGCAAAGACTGAAATTTTCTTGTGATACAAAACTTCATTTTTAATTCATCTCTTTCACCGGGTTGCCATTCAGCCATGAATTGATCCCGGATCTGCCATGATTTCAATAGATTGATCCCGGATCTACCATGATTTCAATAGGTAGAGACTCGTGCTGATAACGTGTTATAAAACTAAAAAGATTATGGAGGAAGAACAAGAGGAAATAAGAAAAGAAATTTGCTTGTGTCTTATTCCAATGATATAAGGGGGTATTTATAGTAGAGATTACAATGTGAACACAATAATCTGAATTAATCACAAATCTACTTAAATCAATCAGAATAATAGATAATCCATCAATGATATTATTTCATAACATAAAAGCTTTTTTTTTTAAAGACTACTATTAATACAATAGTTATAAAGTAATGAAAGGTCGGTGAATTGATACTTAGACATAAATATAGAATAATGCAATAAATATTCTATTGATATTGTAAATGACTATTGTACAAGCAGAAGTCAAACAAACTTACATTTAGGACGGAGGGATTATACTGATAGTATTTCAAATAAGATAATCTAAGCTTTTTACTACCTCCGTCCCAATATAGAAGTCCGTTCTTTTTCACACATATTAAGAAATTTGGTTAAATTGGTTTTGTATCATTAATATTGATGCAAAAAGTCTAAAATGACCATCAAATGTTATTAATACAAAATAGTGAAAAACTGTGGGTATATAATAAATAAGTGGTAAAAGGAGAAAAATGTAATAAATCTTTCATTGGTTACCTAAATGTCCTTATATTATGGAACAAATCTAAAAAGCTAAATAAACTTACATTTTGGGTTGAGACGGAGGTAGTGCTTTTTAATGTTTGATCATATATATATATATATATATATATATATATATATATATATATATACACGCAACTCAATGTAAGAGCAAAAATAAAGAGAAAAAAATAAGTAAACTAGTGAATGGGCCGTTGTTTATTAGGTTAGAGGTTTTTTTTTTTCTGGTTGGTTAATGGTAGGTAGTCTACTAGACAAACTAATAGGGGTTTGAAAGAGTTAAGAGATAACTTATGGTATAATCAAACGAGAACAGACCATTTATAACTCGTTTAGTGCTATCAGGCCCGGAACACAGGCGTTACACTAACTGGAAACTATGAGTCAACAAAGATTGACCCTACTTCTTTCGTGAGGCGGTGTACAGCCTATGGTATTGGAGAAACCAAATTCGATCACCTACACATGCCTGGAGTGATTAATGTATATATAGTTAGTCAAGTTAGCTTTTCTATTTTTTTTTTTTTTTTTTTTTTTTTTTTGGTCTGCAACTCTTTGGGGCTGATCCCACATTTAGTTGAATAAAATGGCTCGTTCTAAACAAAAAAACAAACAGCAATCCATCTGCAAAAAATCCTATTTGCATAAGTAACAGTCCTCTCATGAAAAACGAGTCGCGGCGATCAACAACAACCCTTAATTGAAGCCCTCCTCCTGCATACATACATACATACATTCCACAATTTTCAGGGAGAGTAGTTTTCATGAAACCAACATTTAGACCCTGCAATAATAAGGGTAGTAGCAATATATATATATATACCTAAATAAAGCTCTAGGCCTGCTGCCATTATTCGAGATATGAATCCCATCAACGCCATCGGTAATGCATATTTTGCTGTTGTTACTTTCCGGCTCCAGTGATTGTACTACATCCTTTAGACCCTGTGTCGAAATGCAGCTGTTATTACATATTTTAGATTCTTCATTTATCATTAAAAAGGTGACGAAGAAAAAAAAGACAAGACACATACCATGATACTGGGAACTGAACTGCCCACAACATTGATCTCCGCCTGACAAAAATACATACAAATGCATAATGATTTCAGTATATATATATATATATATGTCTCTTTGTGTGTGTTTGTGTGCGTGTAAAGCGAGGAGGAAAAATCGACGAATTAATACCTGGATTCTTTCCGGCAATTTCATCTTTTTTCCGTGAACAAGACCGCACAGGTATAAAACACCGGCATTCGCAACATCCTGTATTCATTTTCAGAAACAAGTATATAGTGAAACATCAATTTGGGGAAAGGCGTGAATCGGAATTAGGCTCCGGTCCTAACTGCGATTCGAGTGAAAAGCTAAAAGAAGAAAAAAAAATCGAGGAAAATTGGACGTATCGAATAAGTTTCACTTACCTGCTTGTCATCCAACAAGTCCATCTTATCACCCTGCATTAATCCCAAAGCAAAAGGACCTTAAAAAACTTTTGCAACAATTTTTGACCAGGATTCAGCAGGAAAAAAAAACAGCACAAAAATGTATTCGATTTATTAACAAAGACGACGTACGTACCAAAGCATAAACTCTTTTCTCCATATCATCAAGGAAATACGTTATTTGTTCGATATCATCGCGCACATCAGTAATCTGCATCTCGCACCAGAGACAAGTCAAAACAGTGATCGAAGTTTTCACCAGAATTGAAAATTTTCACATTCCGATTTTCCAAACTTAATTTTGCAGTGTTCTATCTTTACTATACCCACAAGACCAACTAAATAAGACGCGTTTTGGTAGAACACCTAACAAAAATCATACATCGTGCTTGATTAGCTTCGAAAGTTCCACTTGTTCGTCTACTTTTCCATCCAAGTTCTCGATTCGGTTAGTCAAGTGCCTCTTAGTTGCCTGCCAACAAGTGTTACAACACAAGCCATGAGAAAGAAACCCTCGAGGCCGGCTAAATCGCTACTCGAGTCAAAAAATAGATCCAATAACTACTTGCGTCTTAACATAAAGTTATTTTAACATACACAAACTCAATCTGAATGTAATCGGGATTAACAAAGTATTTTGAGAAAAGTTCGATACACAAACAACATAATTATTAATCCATACTTACAGTAACAACTTCTGAGACATCCTCCAGATGTTTTGTCAAGTTTGCAACAACAGAGGTCATATTCTGCTTCGTAACATACATAAGATCTGAGAATGTAATACCCTATATAAATCCATCAACCCCCCAAAAAAAAAAAAAAATTAGAATATATAAATGGCAATAAATCAAAAAGAAGATAAAATTTCAAAGAGCCCTAATTATGTACCTTCCACTTCATGTATCCATAACCTAAGGCTCCTAGGGCAGCAGCTGGTATAACAAGAGATGATAAGCCTGTAGGAGAACTAAGTTAAGGAACGTCCTTCTAGCATGGTACAAAAGTTCATAGTTTCGAAAACAAAAGTTAAAACAGATCGAGAAGTCGGTTAAAACAATTAATCAGGCACTCGCAAGCCTTATTTACACAAGGTACGTAGGCGGCCTCTACTTGATACCAATATATATATAATAAGGAATGTAAACGCACCATTTTGTCCGGATCCTCCATTTAGGAAAGTAACCGGACAACATGACGCCTTCTTAACTTGCATAGACAACTTCTCAACTTCCATAGTCAAGCGACGAATCTGCAGAATATATAATAAATAGTCACAAATTAAAGCTGCCAGGCCACTTCTTTACATCACATAAAACCTTGGAATAATTAAAGCATGTCAATTCCAGAATATATAGCTGAATATATAGGTTAGTCGAAACTCGAAATGTCAAATTAATTAAGTGGTCATCTTCAAGAGAAAATGACAGATTAAAAATTGTCTACATCAATGAGATATATAAAAGAAATTAAACTTGAGTCTTCTTTAATTATTTCGAGACAAATTAAATGGTATACTTTCTTAATTGACAGATTAAAAATAGTCTTAGATGCAAGAATCACCTGAGCAGCAATAGGATCGGCATCGGTTTCTGATTCTCTGTCCTTCCCATCTCTTTTGAGTAAAGACTGCCAAAGAATACATTCAAAATTAAAACATGCACGTCCCATATCATTAACATGAGCAAATCATATATATTACTCCAAACAAGTTCCCATAATTCCATACAATTAATAAAGGGTAACAGAATAATTCCAAAAAAAAAAAATAAAGGGTAACAGAAACATAATTAAGTGCATATATATATTCAGCATGCATGACCTGCGCAGCACTGGCGGATCTGTGCATACTCATGTGGGACCCCATTGAGGTCCGAGGAAAAATTTTCAGTAATTTTGTTGTTAAAAAGCGTAGTTTTAGGCTCCAGTAATTATAACCCCACTGGAACAAATTTTTAGAAAAAAAATATAGTCATACGGTCCGATGACTCCACTCTAGATCCGCCATTGTCGCGCATAGTGAAAGGTAGACAAAGTACCTTGACGATACAGGGTTTCAGCCCTCCACGTGTCGTCTAACAGTTGGTCCCCGCAATACGAATAAGTATCAAAGCGCGCATGTCGATTCCCAGACTCAGGGCTACGAAGATCGACTTTTAAGCAGTGTAGGACGAGGGTCCCGGACTCGACCACCGTAAGTCGGTTAAGTCGGCGTAGAGGGCGAGTCGCACCACCACGAAGGTCCATTATCGCGATGATAAGCTTGGGCGAGGACAAGGCCCATGAAGGTTAAATATGACAATAACTTAGGCCGACCTAATAGTAGGGTTAGGCGTGCATCATCATTATAAATCTGTGTTTGTAATGAAGAAAAATCGCAATTGCGATAATCCCAAATGAGTTCTTAGAAAGACCCGAAAACTAAAAATCTACAAACACGTTCTTAAGGCATTGATAACGATAGTATTATGTAATAATATAATTAATTGATTGTCTATTGATAACGATTAATTTTATATAAGTTATGATTTCAAATACTTGTTATGTTCACGCCTTAAATTGTATTTCCTCTTACCTTTGAATATATAAGTAATATATATACTTCTTCGGTGCATTTCTTCTCTTGTTTGTATTTTCTTTCTTTATATTTACCTTTTATATTTTAAAGTTTCACAACAAAACTAAAGATGTGAACACATAGCAAAGGAATTTCAAATGAAAAATATATTATTATAAATATAGATGTACTAAATAAGCATAAAGAATCATTTTAAAAATAGAATAGATTACACATCAAAGTAGTTTCATGACGAAAAAAAGATAAAGAAGATATATAAACAAGAAATTTAATGGGAAAAGAAAAACTAATAACACTTAGTTACTTAGAGAATTCACATCAAATAATCATTTATCTCTAAAATAGGGATGTAAAATAATAATTATTATTAACTAAAAATTCTTCATCAGACAACCTATCCACTCCCTAAACCAGAGATGATGAATAGCGACTCCCTAGATGTATGGAGTTGCGATATTAATCCCTAAAAATATTTTATTGCTTCCCTCTCATCCCCTTCCTCCTTAAACTTGAAAAAAAAAAAAAAAAAAAAAAAAAAAAAAAAAAAAAAAACACAGCATTCTATCCCACCACGATTACTCTCGGCATCCTATAAATTACTCTTGGCAGCATGTTGAATATTTTTATTATTTTGAACAACATAACGTGTCGGTTAATGACGGCGCTTATTTGCGATCTGGCGTCATTTAAAGCGGCGTGGGTTTTCAATCCAAACGTCAGTGACACTGATTTTACAGTTATAAATGTGTCATTGGTGGAAAACGTCAGACTTGTGAGCAAAAAAAAACGTCAGTGGCTCTGACGCGTGTAACGTGGTGCAAAAAAGTGATTCTATGGTGTGGAAAAAGTAAATGAAAATAATATAAAAAGAAAGTTTCAATAGTAAATGGTGGTGCCAATAAAACTCGCCAAACAAAAAAATTGTTTTACTACTTTATATTAAGTTGTTTGTGGTTAAAGAATAAAGTATTTAAATGTTGTTGGGATAGAGACATGGTATCTTAAGTATGATGCCCTGATATAAGTTACGGTAAATAGAGATATTCATTGTTTTATAGTAATATTTTAGGTAAGAAAATAAGGGTAAGTCAGGGGAATGCTCTTACTATAAATTAAACTAGCTAGTTAATCATTTTAATTATCATAAAATAAAAATCAAATGTATAGATGTGGTGATGTGTAACAACCCAACCCGAAAGCTGAGTAACTACGGATGGAACTGCTCAGTCATGACTCGAGGGTTCAAGGATGTAGCCAAGTGAAGAGTTTAGGGGGGGCTAAGCCCTTGTTATTTTTTGTACATCAAAAAACCTATATAATGTCGTTATTTTTGGTACATCAAAAAAATCTATATAATTAATTCATTCAAACACAATCATTTATCTTAATACAACCACATGGGTGGATCCAGAAATTTGTTCAAGTAAGTCACCGGAACCTAAAACTATATTTTTTATTCAGAAATTTGTTTCAGTTGTCACCAGAGCCTAAAACTATATTTTGTTTTACCACAAAATAATATATTTAATAACATAATTATATCGTTATAATACAAAAAAATCTATTGGATCTCAGTGGGGTTACGTGACCCAACCCGTGTTGACATAGATCCGCCTCTTAGCCTAGCCAAAGATAAACTCTCCTGGCTCCGAAATCACGAGAGTTGTATTTTTTTTTTTTTTCTCAAATCATGAAGCCTCGTAGTTTAGAAAGAGTGCAGAAACTGAAAACGTTAAAACTTGGCTTTCAAGACAACACAAAACATTCATGTCATAAACTTCACAAACTTAACTACGAGTACATGCTTACTTAGATAAATTAAGTAATAGCATCCAGGTCACAACACAATAAAAATAAAGATACGTAAGTTCTCGAGACATACCAACTAATCCATAATACAACAACCATCAGGATCTAGATTTCGTCAGAATCTACCCTTTCGCCATGACGGATGACAAACACCACTCTGACACTCGAGAAAAGTCGCAATGCTAGGATGAGAACCGATAAGCTCTCATTCTAGCTCTGCATCTTCCTCTTACCAAGAAATAAAAGAAAAATGAAGTTGCTCTAATCAACTTTTGATAAAAACAGTGAAATGTTACATCGTTCTGAACTTATGCATTAGACCGATTTCAGGATGCATGGCAATTTTTTTATAGCAAAATTTTTACAAGCATACGTGACAAGGAAGAATAAGCTTTCTTGATTAGTTTAAATTGGATTTAATTGAATTTAATTTAATTTTTCCCCAAGGAAAGATAGCGTAGCGTGTGACCAGGAATTTATGTCCATTGCGCATTTTTATTTTATTGTTATTATTATTATTATTCAATTTTATTGTTATTGTATTATTATTAATCAATATGCGCATGATCTCACAATGGAAAAAAATACCTCCAATGTACTTGACAGGTTATGTGCATGCATCAAATCACACAAAACCATGTCTTTTCGTGTGTAGTTTACAAACAAAACAAAATCGTTTTGTTGCTTGTCTAAACAATTTCTAAAATAAATTCTGTTTGGACAAGCAAATTCTCCATATTCCCTTCAATTATACTAAAACAACTAATGTAGTATGGAAAATGTAAAATGATTACTCCCTTCGTTTTTTTTTAAATGTTACATTGATGCACAAGACGAGTTATATGATGTTAAAAGAGCCACTTTTGCATCTTCGCAGACTAGGTCAACAATGTAATCAGCTCGATAGGGAACATATGCGAACCAAATATGGCCATGAATGTTGAAGTCGAAACGGATATATTGTTTCATTGGTCTGATCTTGGTCATTTGGATCCAGAGGAGAAACATCAGCGAACGCTTTTGCAGATGTATGATTTTCGGGATCAACACACGTCTTAGTAAGGTTCGTGCTTGTCAAGAACTTGTTTTGATGGTAGGAAGAGAAAATAGAAACCTCAAATGGATCGATGCATAATTTTGAGTAATTGTTGGTATTTGTGATATCGAATTTGAGATCTCAAATCACAAGGTTGTTGGAAGTGTTTGTAGGACAGTAAATCAGGGAATCCATTTAATTACTCTTGAAGAGTGAGCAGCTGCAAATGCATTGGTTGGATTAAATATCGTAAAAATGTTTGTCCAGAAGGATAATATTTGTCCCAGAAGGAAAAGCCCAAGAAGGACATGGGAAGGAAAAGTCCCAGTAGGACATGAGATGATAAGTATCAAATTAATGACAATAACGCTATAAGTGTTAAAGAAGGCCAATTGGCTTGATAATTAAAATTCCTCAAAAGAGGTTATGAATTATTCATTTGCAGGAAATAGCAAATCAATTACCGGATGCATTTAATAACTCTAGCAGATTCACTAAATCATACATTGTAGCTGCGAATGTTCCAGCTCGTATATTAGTCCCGGAAGGACTTGAAAACGGTATTGCAAGTGAATCTAAACCACGCTTGAAGCGGGGTAGACCAGATGGTGCGAAAGATATAAATCCTCAAAAGAAAAGTGGACAAAATGATCAGATTGATCATGCCGATGATTCTAAAATTGATGACGAGCTCCATAAGAGCGATACAATTATAGATCCTGGGGAGTCTATAGAAACATCAATAAATTATGTAACTTTCGGGACAAAATGGAGAGGATGTAATCATCGATGATATCTTCTCATATAATGTTTGCACTTGAAATCATGGGAGAAAACGAGGACCATGAACCAACATGTATTGAAGATTGTCGAAATAGAAAAGAATGGCCAAGATGGCATAAAGCGATCCAAACAGAATCGAATTCACTGGCGAGACGTGAAGTTTTCGGACCTGTAGTTCGTACCCTTGGGGGGATAAAGCCAGTAGGATTCATATGGGTATCGTGCGTAAACAAAACGAGAAAAATGAGATTTTGAGATATAAAGCACGACTTGTTGTTTAAGGTTTTTCACAGAGGCCCGGTATCGATTACGAAGAAAATTATTTATAAGAACTCCGGAAGAGTGAGTATATGCTCGAGCAGAAAATAATATAGTCTATGAAGCTCTAGAAGAGCGATGACATACTCCAGATGAGTAATGAAATCATAAACCCTTGACGAGGTCAAGGCTAGAAAATGTCGACAAGTGTTGATAAATAATATGTGTGGAACAAATAATATGCAGTTATCATACATACATGAGGCGGGATAAAACGAACCTGAAGTTCATTCCCTCGTGTTATTTCTTTACGAGCCCCAAAGAAAATGTAATGATTCCTGAAGAATCTGAAATTGCATTGGTATATTGTTAGTTATGTTCAACGCTTAGAGCTTGAGAAACATATTAGTTCCAACAATTATAAATCTCATAGTGCTGAGATAAAGAATTAATGTTATCAGCATTTGAATTAATGAGATACGATAACGAATACAACACTTGGTTTTATGAACGAGGTTCATAAAAAGAGACAAGAATGTTTCGAAATGTCGAAATCTCCATAAGCGAATATAGTGCATGAAGCACATAAGATGCTAGAAGCGTGCCTGAAGCATATAAGACGCTTGAAGCGTGCCTGAAGCGTATAAGACGCTAGAAACGTGCCTGATGCATATGAAAGTGAAGAATATATATATAATGTGTGTGAAACACAAAATACATAGATTGTCCCAAAAATAGTGTAAATGGTTTTGATCTGAGAAAGTTTGGATTTGTAATTAAAATCCGGTAGAGTTACTAAACATGATAAAGTATGAGTATTTGACTTATACTATTAAGATCCATTAAATGCACATGCAAGGTGTCATTTTGGTTCTGAAGACCAATAATTGTACTCTTTTTCCCTTTAACAGGTTTTTTCCACTGGATTTTCTTAGTTAAAGGTTTTTAACGAGGCAATCAGTGCACAAGAGTGCATATGTCATCAATCTTTTCCCTTTGAATGGTTTTTTTTCCCACTGGGTTTTTCCAAGCAAGGTTTTTGATACATGCCATATATGTTATATACAACTCAGATCAAACGGAAAGCAAGTCGAGGA
Source organism: Gentiana macrophylla (assembly GCA_026214975.1). Lineage (NCBI taxonomy): Eukaryota > Viridiplantae > Streptophyta > Magnoliopsida > Gentianales > Gentianaceae > Gentiana > Gentiana macrophylla. The sequence continues at coordinate 87,496,103 of CM047811.1, forward strand.
CTTGTTGGTTACACAAATGATCGATGTTAATTGAACACCAACAAAGCAAGGCCTCAAATTGGTTGTTCATTCACCAATGATGGTACATCGATTTCATGACGCCGGACTTAGCGAATTTCAGTCACGACATCCTCAAATCATGATGAAACAACAGTTAAATGGTGGCTACGTAAAAGACGATCAGAGAAAACATATTCCACCAAATCTCCAGAAGATATTTGTTTACTAAAGTATTGACTACCGCTATGTTCGAGAGTTTTATCAAGAAGATCGGGACGCGCCAACTTAAAGATCTGAAGAGATGTTAATATCAGGGGGTGTATAACACAAATGAAAGTTGTACTCTTTTTCCTTCATTATGATTTTTTTTCCCACGGGGTTTTTTCATAATGAAGGTTTTAATGAGTCTGATTCTTTGTGAATAGGCATCCAAGGGGGGTGTTATAAATATACCCGTAATATGTGGATGTCTATTACATATAATATCTATCTCCTTCGCAAGGACGGAGCCAGGAATTTTTCGTCGGGTGGGCTGAGATTTTTTTTTTTCAATGTTATTTATACGGCATAATTTTCTGGAAAAATACTAAAATTTATTTATACTTTGTGATGTATTTATTTTTACTTCCCAAACTACAAACGTTAACTCCAGTGCCATTCATTGGATCTAGCGTTACTAACAAGTGACATTGACATTTCTAAAACTATAACGTCAGTGTCATTACTAACGCTGTTTTTTAAACGTCACATACCACTTACGTTATTTTCATTAAAAATAATCATTGTACTTGAAGTAATTTTTTGATTGTTTGGAATAATCGTGATGTCGAAAATAAAAGTGTGATGCCAATGGAATCATTTTTTTGTTGTAACATATACTTTTAGTGGCTCAGGTTAGGTGGGCTGTAAACTTAATTATCTAGTGGACTGATAAGTTGACGGGTGATGACGGTCAAATTATACCCGTAAAAGTCATCAACTTTGTCCTTAAATCGGGATTAATAATATATATTTTATGATAAATCACCTGTTTATATGGATTATTTAATGTTATGTGATTTATATTATGTAATTTGGTATTTATCCATTTATAAGGCATAATTTAGTATTTATCCGTTTATATTGTATATTTTGGTATTTATCCATTTTTATTTGAATATGATTTATTTTGGGATAAATATCTATTTTGCAGAATTTGGATAATTATGGAGTATAAATACAAAAAGGAGAATTTAATCTCAAGATAAATTCAAGATGCATTGAAGATAAATATCGGATAAGCACAAGAAGAGGAGTAAAGCATGACAAAAGCCGGCAAAACAATCAAATGTTGGCGCCGACATTAGGGACGAAATTGGGGGGGCGCATGACACTTTTTTTGAGATCGGCCGTGAGTTATCTCTTATTTGTTTTGACATTTTGAAGTATATCTCTTAATTAGCTTGAACACCTATAAATAGAGGCATATACCACACGCCATATGTACACCATAGAAATACATTATTTTCAATACTTTTATCAATATAGTTCGTTGTTTTCTTTATTTTATGTTCGTTCATTACGGAGTCGTTAGAATCTCCGGTTAGAGATAAATGTCGAGGAGTGGGAATCACGCTCGTCTTCGAGGTAATGTCTACTCAATCATGCGATCTTTATTCGTAGATCTAAGTTATTTCATTATGGAGTAGTCTTTTTGTGTATTGATTTCGTGATGTAGTTAATTAGCGAACCCATGTTTATGTAGATCTGAGACGTAAAAGACGTTTCACGAGCAAATCTGGTTCAGATCTGAGCTTGTTGGCAGCGAGCTTATGTCTCGTTGTTAGCAAGATCTGTGATGTTCTTGATTTGTCTGTGAACGGCTTTGACTACGTCAGGTTCTCTGCTTTGTAATTCAAACGAGTAATTAAACTTGATCAACTTAATTATTTGTCATCGTAATTTAACATGAGACCCAAAAAGTGATTGTTATTTAGGACAGAGATTGAATCGGTGTCTAAGAAGTACGCCTAATCATAGGAATGTTTTTTAGATGAGGTTACGGTTTATACCGGCATCCCTCGTTTCGTAATTGTGTCAGAAGTTATATGAGATGGAGACTAAAAAATGTGAAGTCACGTAATGGAGACACGATGATCTAGATGGCCTAACCGGAGCTAGATCTATTTTAGGGGATGACTCCCGTAGTCAGAATAATTAATCTTAAATGTCTTGTTTTGTCTCGTCGTCAATCTACATAGCATGGGGGAGTAATTACTACTAGCGTTATCAATACCGTTTGTCAATCATTTATAAAACCTATAAAAACGAGTGTCTTAGTGTCGTTGAGTCTTTTGTTGGTTTTGTGTTTCTATTGTGTCAATTTTATTTCTGCGTTATTTGTTGGTCGTAGACCGCCTTTAATTTACTTTTGGTCTGGTAAGTTATATTTCGTTTAAGCCGAGTCTCTGTGGGATCGACCTCGACTCTATCTAACTATACTGCGATTGAACCTAGTTCTCTTGCTAGTGTATTATTTAGGTATCGAGTATTTTTATTTTACTTGACCCGACATCAAGTTTTTGGCGCCGTTGCCAGGGACTCGTGTCATTAAATTAAATATAGCTTATTTTATTAAAAGTAAATTCGTAAATATTGTGAATAGAGTCTGTTTTAGTTTCATTTTTATTATCTAGTCTAGTTAAAGGCCTAGCCTTTATGGTTTTTAATTGTTTTATTGTTTTTTGTTATTTTATAGTACGCTACTCGGAAATCGAAGGAACCGCTTGAGCCATATAATCCTGAAATAGAGAAATTTGCAAGGCAAAATAGAAAGTTAGCTAGTGAACTGGCTAAGCAAGGAGAAGAGGATCCAAATCTTGAGGAAAGCGAGCACGAAACAGAAAAAGGACATACAACCGATCATTCTGAACATTCTGAATCTGAAGCAGAAATGGAAGGCATTCCGGTCAATCCGAACCAGTAATTAATCCTGAAGTTATTAATAATGCCAATAATGTTAATAATGCGAACAATCTTAATGCTAATAATAATGGAAACCAAGCTGCGAGGCGCACTTTGCAAAGTTATGCAACACCTACTATTGAGCAATTCATTCCCGCTATCGTAGCACCGCAAGATGCTGCGGAAGTCTATCACCCTAGGCCTAATGTAATTCAAATGGTGACCAACTATTCCACTTTTCATGGAGTCCAAACGAGGATCCTGGTGTTCATGTGACAAATTTCTTGGAAATCGTTTAGCTTTGTGAAACCGAATTAATCCCGGAGGTAACATTAAATCTTAAGCTTTTCCCTTTTACTTTGAAAGATAAAGCTAAGCAATGGCTTCTTTCTCTAGAGGCTGGATCTATCACTACTTGGGAGCAACTGTTGCAAAAATTCATGAATAAGTATTTTCCCTTAGGAAAAACTTTTAAGTTACGCCAAGATATCTTAGGATTTAAGCTACAACCTGGGGAGAGTTTTGATCAAGCTTGGGAGCGTTTTAAGGAAGCTATGAGGAAGTGTCCTCATCATGATATCTCTCTTTGGCTTTTAATGCAAACTTTTTATCATGGATTGTGAGAGACTGAGAAAATTAGAGTAGACGCCTCACAGCAATGGGCGTTTGTTCTTTTATCTCTGAGGAGGCACAAGGAAAGATGGAGCAAATAGCGATGAATAGTCAATGGGGAGGCAATGACATAGCTACTGTGAAGATGGCTGCTGACATATTTGAGGATAGTGCATCTACCAAAATCTTAGAGCAACTGTCTGTTATCAACAGTAAGGTAGATGGAGGATGGCAAGAGTAGAGAAAGGGACTGGAATCGAGGTAACCCCTCAAAGTGAGAATGCTGGTACTGAAGAAGCCAATTATATTGGGGGAGGATATAAGCCTAATCATAACCATCCTGGATTCCGATATAGTGACCCTAATGCAGGAGAAAGGCCTAAACCGCCTACCACTTATGTACCACAACAAACTAAAACTTTTGGTTGGGAAGCTGCCATAGAAAAGCTGAGTAATGTCGTTACTGACAATATGGGACAACTTTCAAAATCAATGGCTGATTTAGCCACTAACTTTAGCCAATATTGTCAGAAGACCGATGCTAAAGTGACCAATCAAGAAGCCATAGTCCAGAATCTCACTCACCAAATAGGACAGCTAGCTGAGCAAGTCTCAACTAGACCCTCCAGAGGATTGCCAAGCAACACCGATAAGAATCCTAAGGATTTGAACGCGCGATCATGACTAGAAGTGGGAAAGAAGTAACTCCACCATCCTTGAAAGAAAAAGAGAAAACAGAGGAGAGTAAGGATGGTGAGCCAAGCAAGGAAGGAAATGCCTCGGGAACTCCACCTGAGCAAGAAGCCTATAAGGAACCTGTTGGCCCTAGAGTTGAGCTTTATAATAACAAGTACCCTATTTTCCCTGATGTCGATCCTTCAACCTTACCTTATCCTCCACGCAAACCTAAGCCTAAGGTTGATGACAAGAGGTATAAGAAGTTCATTGATATCTTTAGAAAACTACACATCAATATACCTCTAGTTGAGGCACTTGTTGAGATGCCTGAGTACACCAAGTTCTTAAAAGAAGCTGTCTCTACTAAGAGGAAACTCCTAGATTTAGAGACCATTTGCCTAAATGAGGAGTGCTCAGCCATTCTTCAACATAAATTACCTGCAAAATGCAAGGATCCGGGAAGTTTTCTCATTCCCTGCACCATAGGTAACGTATGTTTGAACAAAGCTTTGTGTGATCTAGGAGTGAGCGTAAATCTGATGCCCCTATCCATTTTCCAAAAGCTAGGTATGAAAGACCTTAAGAAGACTTCAATTACTTTGCAATTAGCTGATCGTTCAGTTAAGGAACCTTGTGGAGTGGTTGAGGATGTGCTAGTAAGAGTTGAGAAATTTGTGTTTCCTGTCGACTTTGTTGTGCTGAATATGGAAGCTAACTACGAAGTGCCCCTAATCTTAGGAAGACCTTTTATGGCCACTAGTAGGACGCTTATCGATGTTTACAAAGGAGAGTTAGTGTTAAGAGTTAATGGGGATGAAATAGCATTCAACGTGCTTGACACTATGAAGACACCTGATGATGAAGAGGATGCATGTTTTATGTTGGATTCTATTGACAAGCTTGTCAATGACTTCCAACAATATGAGGATATTAAGGATTTCCTCGAGGCTACCTTGGAATTAGAGGATGAAGTGCCATATGAAAAGAGCGAGGAAGAAAGAGTGATATGGCCTGGATGTAGTAGAGGAACCCCTAGACATGTCGAGGAGATGAAGTCTACCGAGGTTGAAAAGTACTACCATAGACCAACATGGCATAAGTTCTTTGAACTTAAGCTAACCGGACAAAAGTTAAAGACCTCGTTATAAGAACCATCTACCAATCTGACGTTGAAGCCTCTGCCTGCACATTTGAAGTATGTATTTCTTCAAGATGAGACCTTGCCGCTTATCATTTCTTCTGCCTTGACTGAAATACAAGAAGAAAAGCTGATGAGAGTGCTAAGAGAGTATCGCGGAGCATTTGGATGGACTATAGCTGACATCAAAGGCATTAGCCCTAGTGTTTGCATGCATAAAATCTCCGTCGATCCTGCAAAGAAAGCGGTTGTACAACCCCAAAGAAGGTTGAATCCACAATTGAAGGACGTGGTTAGGGATGAAATTATTAAGATATTGGAAATGGGAATCATTTTCCCTATTTCTGATAGTGAATGGGTTAGTCCGATCCACGTAGTTCCGAAGAAAGGGGGTTTTACGGTACAAGCCAATGAGCTAAACGAGTTAATTCATGTTAGACTCATTACTGGTCATAGAGTGTGCATTGACTTTAGGAAACTGAATGATGCTACTCGTAAGGATCACTTCCCTCTTCCCTTCATTGATCAAATGCTCGAGAGACTGAGCGGACATGCATTTTATTGCTTTCTTGACGGTTACTCAGGATATTATCAAATTCATATCTCACCCGAGGATCGTGAAAAGACCACTTTTACATGTCCATATGGAACCTTTGCTTATAATAGAATGCCCTTTGGTTTGTGCAACGCACCAGCAACGTTTCAAAGATGCATGATTTCTCTGTTTGCTGATATGGTTGAAGATTTCCTAGAGATCTTTATGGATGATTTCTCCGTATTTGGAGATGATTTTGATTCATGTCTCACGCATCTAGCAAGAGTGTTGAAGAGATGCGAGGAGACGAATCTGGTACTTAACTGGGAGAAATGTCATATGATGGTTACTGAAGGTATAGTACTTGGCCACCGTATTTCAAAGAACGGTATAGAGGTGGATAGAGAAAAAGTAGAAGTGATTGAAAAACTGCCTCCACCAACCAATCTTAAGACATTGCGAGGTTTTCTTGGCCACGCAGGATTCTACCGCCGGTTTGTGAAGGACTTTTCCTTAATCTCTCGACCCCTTACCGAATTATTAGCCAAGGATGTGCCGTTTGTGTTTACTAGTGAGTGCATGAAAGCTTTCAATAAGTTAAAGAGCATGCTTATTACTGCACCCGTTCTGATTGCGCCTGATTGGAATCTACCTTTTGAGTTGATGTACGATGCAAGCGATACAGCTGTAGGTGCTGCCTTAGGACAAAGAAAAGACAAGATCTTTAGGCCCATCTACTATGCTAGTCAAACTTTAAATGCTGCTCAAAGGAACTATGCGACTACTGAGAAAGAATTTCTAGCTGTTATCTTTGCTTTCGACAAGTTTAGATCTTATCTAGTGAGATCTAAAGTCACTGTTTGGACTGACCATGCAGCTTTGAAGTATCTTTTAGCCAAACAAGATTCCAAGCAAAGGTTTTTGAGATGGATTCTACTATTGCAAGAGTTTGATGTAGAAATCCGTGATAAGAAAGGATCTGAGAATTTGGTTGCGGATCATCTTTCCCGTTTAAAAATAGAGGACAATGAGCCACTGACCGAGATTGGAGAAACATTTCCTGATGAACAATTATTCTCCATCACGGCCATACATGGAAATGATGATTGCGCTACAGTATCTTCACGTATTGAGGTTGTAAAGGAAAACAAACAACCATGGTTTAAAGACTTTGTGAATTATCTATCCGCGAAATACTTACCACCAAATCTCAACCCACAAGAAAGAAAGAAATTCTTTAAGGATCTTAGGCACTATTATTGGGAAGAGCCCTATTTGTTTAAGTTGGGATCCGACAATGTCTTTAGGAGATGTGTGCCGGAAGAGGAAATTTATGATATCCTTAGACATTGCCATGCTTATGAGGCCGGAGGACATTATGGAGGAGACAAGACTGCTGTGAAAGTTCTCCAATGTGGTTTTTACTGGCCTACCTTGTTCAAAGATGTGCATCAATATGCTAAATCTTGTCATTCTTGCCAGATGACGGGAAATATCTCGAGAAGGAATGAAATGCCAATGAAGACTATCCTAGAGGTGGAACTCTTTGATGTTTGGGGTATTGATTTTATGGGCCCTTCACTTCGTCTTTATCCAACCGCTATATCTTAGTTGCGGTCGACTACGTGTCCAAATGGGTAGAGGCCATTGCTTCACCTACTAACGATGCGAAAGTTGTACTGAAGTTCTTGAAGAAAAATATTTTTACGCGGCTCGGAACCCCTCGTGCCATTATTAGTGATAATGGAAGCCATTTTTGCAATAGGCCGTTTGAAAAATTGATGATTAACACGGGTTAGACACAAGTTAGCTATCGCTTATCACCTCAAACAAGTGGACAAGTTGAGGTTACAAATCGAGAAATAAAGCGCATTTTGAGAAAAGCATTATATACGACTAGAAAGGATTGGTCGTTACGATTAGATGATGCTTTATGGGCTTATAGGACTGCTTATAAGACGACTATTGGTATGTCCCCTTATAAGATTGTTTTTGGAAAAGCATGTCATCTACCGGTTGAACTTGAACACCGTGCCATGTGGGCTACGCGAATGTTGAATTTTGATGAGAGTTTAGCTGGAGAAAGAAGGTTGTTAGAGTTGACTCGCCTAGAGGAGTTTCGTCTGGAAGCTTATGTGAATGCTAAAATATTTAAGGAGCGCACGAAGAGATTTCATGATAAGAAGATATTGGACCGCACCTTTAAGGAAGGCGATCTAGTTCTTCTTTACAATTCGCGCTTGAGACTCTTTCCTGGCAAGTTAAAATCACGATGGTATGGCCCTTATAGAGTGAGTAAGGTTTTCCCTTCTGGAGCTGTTGAATTGTTGAACCTTAAGGACCAATCGAATTTTGTGGTTAATGGACACCGTGTGAAACATTACATGGGTCTTGGTCAAGGTAAGGAGGAGGAAGTCTTCACTCTTGAAGATCCCACTTATACTTAAACCATCGTTGAGTTGAGTCGAGCTGGCGACTATAAACTCAGAACTATTTCTTAAAAACTATCTTTTGTTTTTGTTTTGTTTGAATAAAGTAGCATGAGACTGTTAAGGTTTTTTTCATCTCGCCATGTTCCGATTCTAAGTTCGGAATAAACGAGGTTTTTTCCTTGATAGCGACATGTGAGTTTAGTGGTTTTAACTCTTTGGTTTTCCGTGTCATTGGTTGTATGAAATAAAGTGGCTTAAATTGTTTTTGGATATTCTATATCTAATTACTGCCACATTATTTTATAACTTCCATTGACATGTTATTAACGGTTTCGTGGAGTTTCTGTTTGGTTCGCTTAAACAGGGTTTTGTTTGCTTCTCCACGACGTGCTTGGTCTACAACTACATTCTGCATCTGCTTGAGAACCGTTTCCAGAGCTAAGTCTTTTTCTTAAAATCTCATTTTTCTTTGTCATTGGGGACAATGCCAAGTTTAAGTAGGGGGTAGGAGACTTAGCCATGATGTGATTAATTGAAAAAATTGAATGAAACGGTGAAAAATGTGAAAATTTTGAAAATTTTTGAACAAATGCCAAATTTATTATCTCGTACCCTTAGAATTGTGAGTTCCTATACATAGAATTTATAGGGAAGGAACCAAGTTGCATGATTACGTGATCACTTTATACTTATATGAATGTGAATTTAAGGATATTCATGTCAACTAGTGCAAGTAGTTATTTATTATTTGCTTACTCAATTTGAATCGATAAATTCCGCACAAACTATAATAACAGAGAAGAATTATGTGTACGTTGCGTAGATGATTGGTTATGCAGACCTAGAGTCGATATTTATCTGCAGATGTATTCTTATCTTCTAGCCATCAAAGCGGAGTAATAAGCTTGAGAATTATCTGTGTTGTAACGAAATGTTAGACACTGGGCTTGTAGTAACATTACCAAAGTAGCCCCGCGCTTGTGGTAATATTCATGCTTCCACTAATCCGTGAGAGAGGGATTCTTGCAATGCATAGTTTACTTTTAAAGCAAGTTTCTTTCTTGAGAGGTGTAAAGCTTGAAACAACGGAAATGCGAAAAATTCAAATTTTTAAGAGGCTTGAGTATTTTTCTCGGTCTCCAAGTCCAAAAACCTTATGGATGACGCTCTTGCTTATTGCACCATGTCTTTACCCATTGCGAGGCCTAAGAAGTGGGAATGTTGATGTTGGTAGGTTGAGACTTCGAAGTTGGCATAAACTTTAATCTTGCCACGAATAGATAAAACTAAAAGCACATGCACACATCACTTCGATTCATGACGAGTAGTGAATAATGGGTACCTTATGAGCATAAGTGGTATGAGTTGACTCGAGTTTCTTGTATAAGTATGATTTGACCACGGGAAAATGTGTCTTGGGGAATGACTTATTGATGCTTTGTTCGGGACGATCAAAGTCTAAGTGGGGGGTAGTTGATGACGGTCAAATTATACCCGTAAAAGTCATCAACTTTGTCCTTAAATCGGGATTAATAATATATATTTTATGATAAATCACCTGTTTATATGATTATTTAATGTTATGTGATTTATATTATATAATTTGGTATTTATCCATTTATAAGGCATAATTTAGTATTTATCCGTTTATATTGTATATTTTGGTATTTATCCATTTTTATTTGAATATGATTTATTTTGGGATAAATATCTATTTTGCAGAATTTGGATAATTATGGAGGATAAATACAAAAAGGAGAATTTAATCTCAAGATAAATTCAAGATGCATTGAAGATAAATATCGGATAAGCACAAGAAGAGGAGTAAAGCATGACAAAAGCCGGCAAACCAATCAAATGTTGGCGCCGACTTTAGGGACGAAATTAGGGGGGCGCATGACACTTTTTTTTAGATCGGCCGGGAGTTATCTCTTATTTGTTTTGACATTTTGAAGTATATCTCTTAATTAGCTTGAACACCTATAAATAGAGGCATATACCACACGCCATATGTACACCATAGAAATACATTATTTTCAATACTTTTATCAATATAGTTCGTTGTTTTCTTTATTTTATGTTCGTTCATTACGGAGTCGTTAGAATCTCCGGTTAGAGATCGTATCGAGGAGTGGGAATCACGCTCGTCTTCGAGGGTAATGTCTACTCAATCATGCAGTCTTTATTCGTAGATCTAATTTATTTCATTATGGAGTAGTCTTTTTGTGTATTGATTTCGTGATGTAGTTAATTAGCGAACCCATGTTTATGTAGATCTGAGACGTAAAAGACGTTTCACGAGCAAATCTGGTTCAGATCTGAGCTTGTTGGCAGCGAGCTTATGTCTCGTTGTTAGCAAGATCTGTGATGTTCTTGATTTGTCTGCGTGAGCGGCTTTGACTACGCCAGTTCTCTCGCTTTGTAATTCAAGCGAGTAATTAAACTTGATCAACTTAATTATTTGTCATCGTAATTTAACATGAGACCCAAAAAGTGATTGTTATTTAGGGAGAGATTGAATCGGTGTCTAAGAAGTACGCCTAATCATAGGAATGTTTTTAGATGAGGTTACGGTTTATACCGGCATCCCTAGTTTCGTAATTGTGTCAGAAGTTATATGAGATGGAGACTAAAAAATGTGAAGTCACGTAATGGAGACACGATGATCTAGATGGCCTAACCGGAGCTAGATCTATTTTAGGGGATGACTCCCGTAGTCAGAATAATTACTCTTAAATGTCTTGTTTTGTCTCGTCGTCAATCTACATAGCATGGGGGAGTAATTACTACTAGCGTTATCAATACCGTTTGTCAATCATTTATAAAACCTATAAAAACGAGTGTCTTAGTGTCGTTGAGTCTTTTGTTGGTTTTGTGTTTCTATTGTGTCAATTTTATTTCTGCGTTATTTGTTGGTCGTAGACCGCCTTTAATTTACTTTTGGTCTGGTAAGTTATATTTCGTTTAAGCCGAGTCTCTGTGGGATCGACCTCGACTCTATCTAACTATACTGTGATTGAACCTAGTTCTCTTGCTAGTGTATTATTTAGGTATCGAGTATTTTTATTTTACTTGACCCGACATCAACGGGCTGGATGTACATACTACATAGAAAAAATAAAACGGGCTGGGTGGGCTTAGCCCCCCTTAGCCCATAGTCTACCTCCGTCCTTGCTCCTTCGTGTCAAGCACTAGCCTGAAGGTAGTTTACGTAACGGATAAGTATCGACGGAGATATATGATGTATTCGACAGATGTATTCACACCATAAAGCCACGTGTAATACGTCGTGTCTTTATTAAACGGTATCACGTTAGGTCCGGAATAATTACCGTCGTCTTTTTCACGCGAAGCCTTTGGGGTGCATGCTTAAGATCACATGCCATCTCCCTTATCCCACTTGCTTTTAGCCGATTTTGTCTTGTATATATCTTCAATATACTCTGCATTCTATTATTTACGGATATTTGGTTGACAAAAGTTTTGTCGTTTTGTGCGATATTTCCCCCCCCCCCCTCCCCCCCCCCCACTGAGCAAAACGACGTCGTTTTAGGTCTATGTAGCCCAATGAAAGGTCTGTTCTTCCACTGGCCGGGTTTATCTTCGTGGCGTTTGTCTGGCTTGACATGGCTTCCACCACCGCCTTCTTATCGCAAAAAAATCCTTCCATTGCCTGTATGTATACACGTGCAGTGCCAGATGTGTCAACGTGGTGTATACGTGGGCGTCTCTTCCTTCTCTTCTCCACTACCGTCTCCACTACCGCAATTGGTGAGGGTTGTAAGATGGAAGTGGGGTTACGATGATGAAGGTGGGTTTCGTTTGCATTTTTGCGTTTACGCCATCGGCATCGTGAGCTTTTCCGGCCAAAGTGTTCTGCACCAGGTATTCTTCTTCTTTATTTGCTTTTCAATTGCAGGTTTCTTCAATCGGAGCTCTCCATCTGATTTTTGTGTTTAAATTTTTGGGTCCTTTTCAATTTTGTTTCCAGAAATTTTCGATTTTTGGGTGTTTTTCGATTTTCTTTCTTGAATTGTGGAGCTCTGTATCTGATTGTTCTGTTGAAATTTTTGGGTCCTTTTTGATTTTCTTTCCAGAAATCTTCTGTTTTTGGGTGTTTTCCGGTTTTCTTTCCTAAATTGTGGTTTGATCGGTACCTTAGAATCATATTTACTGTGTATGTTCTACCTGCTATTTGGTTACTGTTTTAGCTATATTTCTCCTATTTTTGGGCCCAATTTTTCTGGATTCTTGGGTCATCATATTCCATTACTATATGAAAATGAAACTTTTTCTATTTTTACGCTTTTGATTGGTAAATGTTGGTTGCATGTGCTCAGTGGTTTAATTTCTTCCTTTTTGATGTTGAATGTTGGTGCATGTGTGCTTGGTTTAATTTGCTTCGATGTTAGATGCTATTTGCAATGTCTCTCTTTTATTTGAGTCCCATTTTTTCTTTGAATGTTTCTTTCTTGTGTACTTTTGTATGATGTATTTTGATTGTTGATTGTTGATTGTTAATATTTTTCTAATCGAGTCTGCAGATTGCAAATTGTGGTGATAAAATGGAAGAGTTCTTGAAGAGATGTTACTATAATTGAGTCAATATGATTCAGAGGAGGACTTTACTGAATTGGACACCAAACTTAAAGGAAAAGAGGTGCAATTGTTTGTCTTTTTTTCTTTGAGTATTGATATCATTTTTCATGATGATTCATGATAACAATTATCTTGCTAATTGCCTCAAAATTCCGTATTAAAACACTTTCTTCCCTGGCCGATTTATTCAGGGTGTTGGTGTGGCGAATAGGTTGTTTTATTTATCGATACCTCTGAACATATTTGTGGATGTGGTTAAATCTGCAAGCAATAAAGCTTCTTCAGAAAGTGGATGGACAAGGGTTATAGTTGAAAAGCCATTTGGTCGTGATGCGAGTCGTCTCAGAGCTCATTCAATGCCCTAAGAATTACTAAGCGAGGACCGGATATTCGAGGTAGTGTAATGACTTTATTATGATTTTCAATCAGGGCTGAAATAAAGAGTAATTTTTGCACTTGTGATTTTTCAGAATTGACCATTACTTGGGAAAGGAGCTTGTTGAGAACCTATCGGTCTTTGCGTTTTTGAATCTTGTTTTTGAGCCATTATGGTCCAGAATTACATACAGACGTCGCGGTTTATATTCTCTGAAGATTTCGGCCTTTGAAGGGCGAGGAGAGGTGTGTTTAATCTTCCTATACTGCTTTTTTGTTAAGAACAAGACACCAAATTGATGTATTTACTTTTCCCGGATACTTCAATAACTATGGCATCATCAAGATATAATGCAAAACCATCTCCTTCAAAATCGGCATTGTTTGCAATGGAAACACCGGTTAGTTTAAATGCCGAGGACATTCGCAATGAGAGCCGTAGTAAAAACGTGGGATGCCTTGAAAAGAATTCAAAGATAGTAATGCATGTAGTAAGTAATTTAGTATTTGATATTTGTTAACGTAAAGGTTTTGCGATCCATGGCTCCAATACGGCTTGAAGACGTCGTTGTAGGTCAATACAAGGGCCACGGTAGGGGTGGTAAATCATATCCAGGTTACACAGATGATCCCATCGTGCCAAAAGACAGTATTACCCCTACATTTGCTGCTGCAACCTTGTTTATCAACAACGGTCGTTGGGACGGTGTTCCTTTTTCTAATGAAAGCAGGAAAGCCTCTGCATACAAGAAGGTAACACTACAATTTTGTGTCAAGCGATAGAGGATTTGATATATACATATATTACAACACTTTGGCTCGGCTATTATTAAGTGCAGAGTCGAGATCGAGGGTTCGATTCGAGACATGTTCCTGGGAACTTGTACAAAGAAGTTTGGGTGATTTGGACAAGGCTACGAATGAGCTCGTGTTGCGGTTGCAACCAGACGAAGCTATATACTTGAGAATTAACAATAAAGTTCCTGGACTTGGAATGAGGCTGGATCGTAGCAACCTTAATCTTCTATTCAGAGCTAGGTGAGTTAGTTAAGGGAGGAAAGGGAAAAAAGAAATTCTCTTTAACATCTGGGAAATTGGGGGTCCAATTCGAATTATTTTTCTCTTTCTTTTTTCAACAAAGAGGCCAAGTTAGCTTTATTTTTCGTGCTTATCCTAATTGTTGGTTTACTTTATGCATGGCGAAAGGGTGCATTGGAATGGTCTTAGTTCTAATGCAAAGACAGGGAGCGGGTTACCTACTCTTAACGGTCAAAGCGAGACTTTTTATTCTATATTTTGTAAGGATCAATTAGCAAAGTTTTTGGACGAGATATTGGGCCCTTATGGTATCTCGTACACATTCCGACCACAGAGACCAACATAAAATCTCCACGTATATATTTTCCCTCAGAAGAAAGCCATGCATTGAACGAACCAAAAGCATTTTCTTACGGTCAGCCATAAGATATCAACATGATTCAAATTTCAAAATATTAATGCAGCCTACGGGCCTCACCGTGCAGAGCACGGACAGTCTCCTAGTATATATTAGATATGCATTAGACAGATGAGTGAGTTGAGGAAGTCTTAATAAATATACTACCACCTTTCAAATATAGTTAAGTATATTTCCTGCTTCCTTTCCTTTGACGTAAATAAAATAGCAATCACTTTGAATACTCTCTTAAACATTATTGTATTTGTAATGCATGCTTGAATGAATGATTCTTCCACGCTTTTAGGTAGGTTGGGCAACTATCCTTATTGCCAGCCATTTCATTTAGGTCGTGAGAGGTATAAATTAAAAATGTTCCGTGGTGAATATAAAACGTATTTTAAAGGTGGGAGTCATTTGCATGTGACTCCAGATTTTATTACTTGGAAATCAGTTTACCTCGAAGCAAAATCCGACAAGAGGAAATATTTTAAGAGTAGTCTATCACAACAAAAATGATCAAATCAAAGTACACAACATATTTTTTGAATTAATAATTATGATGTGTGACTTATATATTGATTCAAATCAGTGACGAACCCAGAAAAAAATCTCATTGGACCCCCCTCCCCTTTTTCAAGCTGGGTCCGTCCCTGATTCAAATGGGTCTAAAAAAATCAATAATAAAAAAGATTGTTGTAATACTTTGATATGTATATTTTATTGTGGTACACACATTATCATATTTTAATAGATTGACTGCCATCTATGCAACAAGTAAATACCAAGTATAACGACTAACCTGATACACTTTGTCTGGAATGAGGTGCAAATCAACATTGGACTCCACAAAGACAACTCTCAGCCTTAGGTCTTGTTGTTGATACTTCATCCGTCCCAGAATACAAGGTCTTTTAGTTATTTTACATAGTTTAAGAAAATCTAATAAATGAGTTAATTTTTAATATTTCAATGTAAAATATTGTATTGTTTTCTGTGACTGAATAATAATATTGCATTATTTAGTGTAAAAGTGAAAACAATACATCTAATATTGTATTGGAATCTGAGAATGACTTATATTTTGGGACACCACAAAAAAGTTAAAAACACTTATATTGTGGGACAGAGGTAGATGATATTCACTCACAACACAAACACAACCATGATCAAGTCCTGTTATGCATCTTTAATATATGGACATTACAGAAGTAGAAAAGAGAAGCCACGGAAGCTACATTAGCTTTTGGGAGAGATTGTCCACACTTGAGGGCGAGTGTTGGGAGAGAACACTCTTGAAAATATATATAAGGAAATATAGTAGCATTTTTACTAACACAACACCTGCACGCTTTAAGTTAGAATCATAAGCCATTCTCACATCACCAAAGTCACCTAGAGTGTAAGATGTGACAAAATCTCTTCTTGAAGTAGCATGGACAGAAGCACCACTGTCAACAACCCAACTAATCATATCATCAGTAAAAATAACATCATCAACCTTTTGAAACACAAAAAAATCATCATAAGAAGCTGTATTAACTTTATCTTCCTTCTTATCATCATTTTTCTTCTCACAGTTTTCCTTTTTCTCCTATTTCAATTTAAAGCAAAATTTCTTGATGTGTCCATTTTTTCCACAGTGATTGCATTCAAAAATTTTGTACTTGCCCTTGGATTTGCTTCTACTCCGACCTCTATCATTAGGAGCTCTGTTTTGACTTCTCACCATTGACTCAGTAACCAAGACATCCGAATGTGAGGAAACACCGTGTGCCTTCTGTTAGTAATATCATCCGCAACGGAAGCGATTTAAGGATCTAGATCTATAATTTATACATAATAAAATAACTAGATCTACTCTACAAGGGGTTGTAGAACATACCTCTTGGATCTCAAAATCCAAGTAGAAGAACCGCAATAGGAAGAACAAAAGATGGTGTGAAGAGCACCACCATCTTCCGCACGTGTGATCCGAGCAACTCCCGGTGGAAGGAAATCCTCGTCTCAAATCCTCCCGATATACTACCCGGAAAACCTCCAAGATTTTCCCTCTTACCCTTGGCCGAAAATTTTGTCTCTCTCTAAATTATAGAGATAGTCGAAATTTTGTGTGTGTATGAATTGGGAAAAGCCTCTTTATATAGGAGAGCTCTTCTTGTCCTCCAAGGATTTTATTTTACAAATGAATAAATCCAATAAATAAAAGATAATCCTAGAATATTCTAGAACAAATCTAGAATAATAATTATCTTTATTTTTACCATAAAATATTTATCCAATAAATATTTTGTGCACATGTCTTATTAATCCACAAGAAAACTAATCACTTGTTCCCTAAGACACTCTTGCCCGAAAATTATTGTGACCTAGTCACTATGATTTTCGGCCATACACACCAAATTGGGCCAAGATTATGAAAAATGTCTTTTTCACATATTTAATTATTTAGCCCAACTAATTTAATAGTCCACCAAACAATTAATTCACATATCGTTTTAATTAAATTCAAATAAGAACTAAATTAATATTATTAGGATTCGACGTCCAAGAATAGCTATGCTATATTGGAGGCACGTCGGGGACCATGGACTAATAATCAGCGGCTCCGATAAATCAAATAAATAATTATCTTACGAACAGAATAATTATATTCGATAAATCAATCACAGGAATATGCCACCATAATCCCGTGACTGCACTCCTCCGATTATGAGATTATATTTATCTCCTCACGAGAATGATAATAAGCGTCCATTGATATAATCATTACATATGGATTAATCATCCATAGACTGTTCATTCTAAATCGGGAAGTTACCGTTAACCCTTTTTAGAACCTCTTATCCTTATATACCATTAACCCTCTAGTGATCAATTAATTCATACAACTCACTGGTAGCTAATCAGTGTAATATGAACTCGTGCGATCGATCAGTTTCCAGGTTTATCAAATTAGGGAACCGTCTATCTACTTCCATAAATGAAAAGAATGGATTCCGTATCTGTGATAACACAGACTACTCACTCAATCCAATACAATGCCAAGATGGGGTAATTCAGATCACAGACTCGGTGTAATCCTTAACCGTCAAGTCAAACCTCATCTCGATTCAAGCGGTTGGTCGTGATCACCTCAGATTAAGATATATCCATAAATATGATCATCGATTGATTCGATAAGACTTTCGATTACGGAATTATATCGTGAACTCTAATCAAATCGGTCCAGCCCTATATGATATATCTATCATATATAAATGCCCCACTATGTTCTCTTAACCGAAAGTCCAGATAAGACAATCACACATATTGTGTTCTGGGCGCATTAATAACACGTTAAAGGAGAGACCCGATACTCTCGATTAACTTCACTACGGGCTAATTGTATTTTAAGTACATCTTCATTAACTCAATCCTCCCGTGTATATCCCATACACTGAGTTAAGTGATTACATAAACGATATACTTAGGGTTTTCTGTAGTGTAAATACTATTGTCACATCGGTGAATATGAGAGTAATAAATATGAATAATAATATCATTTCATTTATTAAATAAAACAATTACAAAATTGTCTTTCGGGCATTACACCTAACACCTTCCTCATTGTCTCTTCTTCCAACACACTAGTTTTTGCAAGATCAGTTGTCATAGCACCATCTGGAGAAGAATTAGATAGAGATTTTCAAAAATTTCCCACGATTCTGGTAAAGAGCCAAGAAGCATTCATCCCTGCACTTCATCATCAAACTTAATACCCATAGCATTAAGTTGGTTCATAATGCCTGATTTTCGCGTATTACATCGATTATACTAGAAAGAGTACTAGGTCAAATTAGAGCATAGCAACGGAGAATCAAGATCGGTCCCACAAAGACAATGCAACTCAAGCATAAACGAATCTAACCTAATTGAGAAGACAAACATCGTCATTGACCAACAATAACAGGTAAACGAACATGGTATTCCTCATCCTTTCCCACCTATCTACTAACTTGGTGTAGTTAATCCTTATGTTTACTTCCCCACATAATTTCCCTAAATTAATCAAATGTTTTAATATAGTTTAGCTACAGGTACAATCTCACAACCCTATCTACTTCCATTGTAAGGACAAAGCAGACAATCTATATGCAACTAACCTCCTTCGTTGGTTGTATTAGTCCATACATAAAAGTTCTAAAGATGCCGGCACGAGACCGAAAACCTCCCTAAGCAACTATCGACAATGACTAGCACGTTCCTAGGGATCTATCAAGACTATGTCCTAACTAACACTTCACCTTGCAAGTCCTTCATGTTAATTTATGATATACGAATATTAGATTGACCAGACCTAATTAATCGTTTTAATTAATCATGTCGATCAACGTAGCGACGCTGAATCTCCAGATTATGGGTCCTAAAAATTGCCTCAATTAATCGGTATAGACCGCCGATTAATCGAGGGCGGTGGTTTCAATTCTTGAATCTACATTGCTTCGTATTGATTAATTCAAGTAAATTATGGGGGTGTTAAACATGCAGATTAACTATAACACGTAAACACAGGTAGATCTACCATAATAAAGACATAAAGGAACGTTCAAAGATTCATACCTTCGGTTATGGTGATCTAGCTTGATCTATTCAAGCTAGAGATGGCGTGTATGAAGAGGAAACCAGAATTAAATCACCAAAAGCTTGCTACCAACTTTATTTCATCAATAAAAGTGTATATTGTATAATAATATGAAAACTAATGGAGACATACATGATTACATTCTTTAGCATATAAATTCTGCGGCTTTATATAGATACAATAACCAACTTATGACTCAAATAAACCCTAACCGACCTAGTAGATGCGGCGAGACTTCGTTTCTTGTCCCCAAGACCTCGATAAGTCGGGCATGGGCTTCGATTAATCGGCCCAACTTTTCGGCCTTTTTTCTGGCAGATCTCTTCTTGAACTTTCTCCACTTGGCCCATTGTCTTCCTTTCAGCCCATATCCGTCCTTAGCTGCTCCAGATTTTGGCATATCCTGAATATTGTATAAAACAAGGCGAAACATTGCCAAATCTATGGGATAATAATGCAAATACAGAATCATGAACCTAGGAACATGCACTTAGTATTTAACACATATTCCATACGATAATGAGCCTATCTATCTCCTCTCGAGCACGATTTGGGGTAAATAAAGGTACATTTAATGATTGTATTTAGGGCTTTATCAACTACCCCCCACTTAGTTTTTGATCGTCCCGAACAAAAAGGCGGAAAAAACAAAATCCAGACCAATATACAAGTTAATTAAAAACAACAATGCCTCACATAGTCAAGATAACGATCATGTCAACTCATATCCATAAGTAACGCATTAAACAATATTCACGTCATGAACCAATGTGTGTGTGCAATAAATCCTCGATCTCTAGTAATGCAGATCGACTTCACATTACGTCAACCCGCAGTCGAACTAACCAGTTACGAATGTGCTTTTCACTTTACGTCATTTATTCTATTAATTGAATTTTTTACTTTTATTGCATTGGTCAAGTCAACTAGTCAAGGCGGATCAAGAACCGAGTATTACTCTTAGGCTCACGTTTATCGGTCTATTTTGTGCGAGGGTCGGGTAGATCGTCAAGCAGAAAATTGCAATGGTGGGTGCATGCCTAGCAAGAAACTGTCTCAAACCTAACACCGAACTTGCTACCCTCCTGTCGAAGAATTTCGCATCTCTTTTTGGGCAGATTTCGGGACACTCTCAAAAATCTATCTATCCTCATGGTCTCACTCTTGATTAACTACAGAATCCGTTTTTTTCTTTGCCCTTATAAGATCCACAACTAACCTCAATGACTATAGGTAGAACAAAATTCAAGAAAAAGCTAGGGTCAACTCTAGTCAAAGTAATGCACTATCTACTACACACCAAGGAAAGTGAGTTATACGAGCTTAAAATGGTGGTTCATAAACATAATATGTGCTTAATACGCCACTACTTCAGAAGTGGGCACGACTCTTACCTATGCATAGTGGAACAAAAGTGTAATTAATTAACTCGAAAAGGTCAAAGATGTTATCTTTTTTCAACATTTTGATAAAACGAATCAAAGTTTATGTGGTGAAAAGTCATCAAGAGAATCAATATAATCAAGCAATTAACGTAATATAATTCAAAAAAGCTAAGTGACGCTCCTACCCCCCGCTTAATTGAAGCATTGTCCCCAATGAGAAGATGAAAGATTAAAACAGGAAGGAACTTAGATTTGGTAAGTATGGACGGAGGTAGTAAACGGATTGTCATAATTGCAATGGGCTCAGAAGATAAATCCTCGGAAAGCTGAAATAGTTATCTCATACAAAACAAGAGACGAAACTCGGGTGACAATAACCGTATATAAAAGTGCAGTAAAAGAGAAATATAATAACTCCAAAACCAATTAAGCCGACAAAATTATTATATTATGAATAAAAGTCTGATACGGTACTACTAGATAGGAAATAGAACAAAATAAAAATAAAAATACTACAATGGAAAATAACAACAAGAAATAAGAAAGGAAACTTAGAATCTCCAAAGTCGAAGTCGTAATCCTCTTGTGGATCCGCATAATGCTCAAAATCAGGAGGTGGACTAGAACTAGATCACAGTGATGGTTGAAGTGGATGCTCTGTGTGATGTGGGCGACTCTCGGTGGTGGGGCGGGGCGTAAGGAGGAATGCCTAAAAATTCCATCATATAATCCATTTTGTGGTGTAAACCCGCAATTTCTCTCACATTCTCCTCTATCAGAGCTCTCTGCGATCGAGTTCCCCCATGAATCGGAGCACGCTCTCGCTCAGCTCTCTGACCGAATCTTCTAGGTTGTCGCAAGACTGACTGCGAACTTAACGTAGGCTCAGGCTCTTCCCAATCACCACTTACTAGATCCGGAACCTCATTCTCCAGAGTGAACATATCAATCATAGGGCCATACGGCAAAAGCTCTCGCTCTGATTCATCGGCAATGTCTTGAATACGGTTATTCATCAGGATGCCGA
This sequence comes from Gentiana macrophylla, assembly GCA_026214975.1. Lineage (NCBI taxonomy): Eukaryota > Viridiplantae > Streptophyta > Magnoliopsida > Gentianales > Gentianaceae > Gentiana > Gentiana macrophylla. The sequence goes on from CM047811.1 coordinate 87,517,886, forward strand.
TATTGATCGGAGATTCTTGTTCCAAGTAGAACATCAATTCTGCCCGCTTCGGTGTAACCGATGCCGTATGCTTGGTCGGAAGAAGGCGGGAACAGACGAATCTATTCAGCAGTTTCTTATCCCAAGCGAGTCATTCTCAAGGAATATTATTGGGGCTCCCAACGGATTGCACTTCCATACAACCCCAAAATACTCAGCTATCATCTGCATCCTTTTCAAATCATTTACATTTGTGGACGATGTGTACTCATCCGGACCTACTGGTGGATTGCGACCCCGTAGTATGCATTGATCCGTTCAATCGTAAAATCTACTTTCACTCCTCGGACCATAGCAAAAGTAGTTCCTGGGTTGTGTGCCAGATACGCGTAGAACTCTCGCACCACCGTAGCATTGAACCGACTTGGCACCTCGGCCATGTCCAGAATGTCATGGTGCTTCAAAACTTGTGGCAAAATTGTGCCACTATCCTCCAAATCGACACCACATTTGCGAGCAACTGGCCGTCCATTCCAATGACCTATGAATGACTCGTAAATATATAAAGAATCGAATTGATCAACCCCGTCAATCAAAGGGTTGGCATCTGCATAGACTGCCTGGTGACTGCTTGGACGGCGTACGGTTATGCTACGTTTAGGACCCATAAATGCTGATAAGAGAGACTGCTGGTCTTCTAAAAAGAAAATAACCCTCGATTAATCGGCAGAAAATCGGACCTAATTTTTCTAGTTTTTCTCCGGAACAGTGCTGCAGATGATGAAAGAAGATGAACATTAGCAATGGCAACGTCACGGCAGCACAGATCAATATCGGTGATTGGAAAAAGGATTTTATGAAGGTTTAAGTGGTGGAGATGGTAGAAGATGAAGTGAAAATGTCTTATAGTGGTGGTCTTGATGAATGCTTGATGGTGGTTGAGATTGGTGAAGAAGAAGAAAATAGATAGTTTGGTGTTGAAGATGAAGAAGAATGGTGATGTGTGTGTGTGTGTTTAAATAGGAGAAATTAGAGGGAGATGGAAGGATTTAGTGGGATAGTGGGTTAGAGGAGTAATGGTGGTGAAAATATTGGCGTGGTGATGGGATTGAGGAAGTGGAGTAATGGTGGAGTGTAGGAAATGAGGAAATATTGGAAAAGAGGGAAAGAGGGCTGACTGCTCTGATGTTGTCCTGCCCGATGCAACGCGTGCCTTTCACGTGTCATCGAATGGTCTGATTTGAAATCTGACACGCAGATCTGGATAAAACCTAGCTCGATTAATCGAGCAGGATGTCCGATTAATCGGGGCTGAAATTCCCCCAGGTTTTCTAATTTCATGTTCCTTATACTTTCACTGACTTCCTGCTCAATCATGACCTTTTAATCACTAGTCCTTTATTCATTCTTGTATTATTTCCGACTCAACCTAACCTACTTCACTTGAATCCATGCGAGTGAAAAATACCTTCCCAACATCCATAAATTTCAAACTTAAGGGTGTGGTAGGATGAAAAAAAAAGCTCATCATTTCATCCGGTTACTTTTATTGACTCTTATCATAAACAAAGGTTCAAGAGGTAGTTACGAGTTTATAGTCGCTTGATTCATTGTGTTCGGATCCTTATTCACTCGAGGGTCGGGGCTTTAACTCACCAAATTTGCACTCTTGATGTCTTAACCGTGATGCACTTCCTTCTTGTTCAATATGTATTCCTCCTTTGCTTTTAGGGAGAGAGAGAGACATTTTTCTTATTATCTAGGGGTGCTATCACTCGTTTTTCTGGCTAAATGCCTGAGCTCTCTTCACAGCACGTCTGGCTCTCTTGCTTTGTGCAATAGGTCTACCCTTACTTTGAGATTTAATCTTTACGTCCAAGGACTCCACATATTCCACTTTCAGCTATATTCCATCACTACGCATAACAGAAGGGCTTGCCTCCCTGAGCATCTTGTTAAGGGCCTTTTCTTCTTGTTCTCTAAGCAGTACCCTCATAAACTCGTGCTCACAGGTTTCTACAAGAACCTTGCGATACTTAGACCTCTCATCCTCTATCTCCTCAAATTTCACGTCTCCAGAACCATAGGTCATCATGCAGCATTCAGGCCTATTGTCTAAGGGTTCTAGGATCTTAATGGTTACAACATCATTGTTCGTCCTTAGAGTGATTTCCCCGTTATCGAAATCCATGATAGCTCGGCTTGTTTCTAAGATAGGTCGTCCTAATAAAACTGGGGCACTAGGGTCTTCCGGTACATCTAGAACTGTGAAATGAATAGGGAACGTGAATCCCCCTACCTTGATTTTGCAATTCCTTAGCAAACCGGCTGGCATATCTCGGGTACGATCGACAAAAGTCATCAACCGTGTTTGGTCCAAGGTTTCCTAAATCTTTACTTTTTGACAAAGTGAAAGAGGAATAATGTTGCAACTCGAACGAGTCAAGAGTCCTAATCCTATAGATACACCGTTGATCGATATCCGGAGTCGAAACGTCCCTGGGTTGGCTAACTTTCCTACGGCATCTGAGTCCGGGTAATCCTTAGGCTCAAAAAACATTGTGTCCAGGTCCTCTTCAGGATCATCGGAATCATAATTAGAAGATATATCAATTATCTCAATAGGGAACTCACCTGGATGATAAGTTTCGTACTCTTTTGGCTCTCTTCGGCTTCTTGTTTGAGTGCTTCCTTTTCCTCTTCCACTCATTTCTTATCTGCTTCATACTGCTCTATAACCTTTGAGCCTGGATACATAGAAATCGGTTTGATATTCAACACTTCACGAGGCATGGTGCTTGACTCGTTTTGCTTTTAAAAACCTTTTGAACAATCTTACGAAGTGTCTGTAATTCCTGCTAAAGAGACAAAAAAATGGGTTAGCAACTTCCGCATCAATTGGGTTTAGACCCAACTGTTTCAGACCTACTTACTAATAACTGACAGTGATATACACACAATAATTGGGACTGTCAGAATTCAATTTTATGGACCTCGATTAATCACGGGTAACCCCCAAAAAATCAGGCTCAGAATTTCTTATGTTGGCCTAAAACGATGCAGGTACGTCACAGGACGACTCAAGACTCAAAAATAAAAATTAAATAGTAAACAGAAACTTCTCAATTAGATTTAAATAAGTTTATTCTCGAAATTGGCATCGTCCCCGGAAACGGTGCCAAAAACTTGATCTTCGCGCATTACGTCGATTATACTAGCAAGAGTACTAGGTCAAATTATAACATAGCAACGGCGAGTCAAGGTCGATCCCACAGAGACAATGCAACTCAAGCATAAACGAATCTAACCTAATTGAGAAAACAAACATGGTCATTGACCAACAATAACATAGAAACGAACATGGTATTCCTCCTCCATCCCCACCTATCTACTAACTTGGTGTAGTTAATCCTTATGTTTACTTCCCCACATAATTTCCCTAAATCAATCAAGCGTTTTAATTCATTTTAGCTACGGGTGCAATCTCTTAACCTTATCTACTTCCATTGTAAGGACGTGAGACAATCTATACGCAACTAACCTCCTCGCCCGTTGGTTGTGTCCATACATAATAAGTTCTAGAGATGCGATGCGTGACCGAAAACTTCCCTAAGAAAGCTGTCAACAATCACTAGCACGTTCACTAGGGGTCCTTCAAGAGTATATGTCTAACTAACACTTCACCTTGCAAGTCCTTGTGTTAATTTACGATATATGAATATTAGATTGGCCAAACCTAATTAATCGTTTTAATTAATCATGTCGATCAACGTGGTTGCCGAATCTCAGATTAGGGGTCCTTAAAATTGCCTCGATTAATCGGTATAGACCACCGATTAATCGAAAGCGATAGTTTCTGATACGGAATCTACATTGCTTTGTATTGATTAATTCAAGTAAATTATGGGGTTGTTAAACATGCTTGATTAACTATAACATGTAAATACAAGTAGATCTACCATAATAAAGACATAAAGGAATGTTCAAAGCTTCATACATTTAGTTCTCGTGATCTAGCTTGATCTACTCAAGCTAGAGATTGCGTGGATGAAGAGGAAACCAATATTAAATTACCAAAAGCGTGCTACCAACTTTATTTCATCAATAAAAGTGTATATTGTATAATAATATGAAAACTAATGAAGACATACATGATTAAATTCTTTGGCATATAAATTATGCGGCTTTATATAGATACATTAACCGACTTATGACTCAAATAAACTCACAACCGACCTAGTAGATCGGCGGACTTGGTTTCTTGTCCTCCAAGACCTCGATAAGTCAGATGCAGGCCCGATAATCGGCCCAACTTTTCATCCTTTTTTTTTGGCAGATCTCTTCTTCAACTTTCTCCACTTGGCCCAATGTCCTTTCAGCCGATATCCGTCCTTAGCTACTCCAGATTCTGGCATATCCTGAAAAGTGTATACAACAAGGCGAAACAGTGCCAAATCTACGGGATAATAATGCAAATGTAGAATCGTGAACCTAGGAACATGCACTTAGTATTTAACACATATTCCATACGATAATGAGCCTATTTATCTCCCCTCGAGCACGATCCGGGGTAAATAAAGGTACATTTAATGGTAGTATTTAGGGCGTTATCAATACCCAAGAAAATATTCAGATGATCACCCATAGGAATTCCATCATAATAACTTAAATTCATCAATTTATACATCAAAAGCATCTTATTGTTTCCAGTTTTCCAGGCATACAAGTCTCCAAGCTTTTCCACAAAGATCTAGCATGTTTCTCCTCACTAATGTGATTTAAAACATTATCATCAACCCATTATCGAATATAACCACAAACTTGCCTATGCAACAAATTTCACTCTTCATCTATTTTATCTTAAGGTTTTTAGCTTTGAAGTGAAGGCGGTAATTCTACACCTCGGTATAAGGCAAGATTAGTAGTCAAAGATTTTGGTTAAAGAATGGGCATTGATTTTGGTGAGATTTTCTCTCTTGTTGTGATAATGTCTTCTATCCGGATATTATTGGCTTGAATGACTAGTCTTGATTTGGAGTTTGAAGCGAGATGGATGTTAAAACAACTAGTGTTCATGGTGATTCGGAAGAAGACATCTACATAGAGCTACCAAAGGGTTTTCAGGTGAAAGGAAAAGAGAATCTTGTGTGCAAGTTGAAGAAGAGTCTTTATGGTTTGGAGCAAGCTCCTAGACAGTGGTATAAGAAATTTGAGTGCGTCATGAGGATCGGGGCTACCGGAAGAAGACTACGCCGGATCATTGCATGTTTATTAGAAGATTCTCAAAGGGCGATTTTATCATTCTTATACTTTGTGTTGATGATATTTTGATTGTTGGTGAGGAATGCTTCAAGGATTGACATGTTGAAGCGGTGAGTTGAGCAAGTCTTTTTCCATGAAAGACTTGGGCCATGCAAAGGATATTTTAGGGATGCAGATTACTCGTGACAAAGAGGTCGGGAAAATTTATTTGTCACAAGAGAAGTACATAAATAAGGTGCTTCAAAGATTTAGCATGAGCGATGCTAAAGCAGTGTCTAGTCCACTTGCACTCATTTCAAGTTGAGTATCAAACAGTGTCCTTCTAGCGATGATGAAAAGGAAAAGATGCAGAAGGCCTTGTATGCTTCAGCGGTGGGTAGTTTGATGTATGCCATGGTATGTACTAGACCAGGCATAGCTTATGATGTTAGTAATGTCAGTTGTTTTCTTTCTAATCCTGGTAGAGAGCATTGTAATGCTGTGAAATGGATTTTGAGATATCTCAGGAGTACTACTGATTTATGTCTTACTTTTGGTGGTGAAAAACCTGCGTTGGTTGGTTTCACTGATTCTGATATGGCTGGAGATGTTGATGCTTACAAGTCTACTTCAGGATCTTTGGTTAAATTTGCAGGGGGAGCTGTGTAATGGCAATCGAGATTGAAAAAATGTGTTGCATTTTCAGCTACAGAAGCTGAGTATATTGCAGCAACTGAAGCGTGTAAAGAGTTGTTGTGGATGAAGAAATTTCTCCGAGAGCTTGGTTTGGAACAAGATCAATATGTGTTGCTTTGTGATAGCCTGAGTGCTATTCATCTTGGTAAGAATGCAGCTTTGCATTCTAGGACCAAATACATTGATGTTCGTTATCCTTTGGATTCTAGATGTGTTGGCGTTAAATTTTCTAGCACTTGAAAAAAGTGCACACGGATGATAATGGTGCGGATATGTTGACAAAAGTATTGACAATAGAGAAGCTTGACATATGTCGTTCTATTGTGGGAATGACAAATTCCTCCACAATGTCGTGATGAAGAGATTTGTTGGGTGGATCACTCCTTTGTGGAACCTAGAAATAATAGAAAAATAAATAAAAGAAAAAAATATGTCAAATATTATTTAATGGAATAAATTAGGTTAATTTTTTCCTAATATTCACAACAAAAGGGAGAAAATTTGCAGATTCTTTGGTGTTGCGTTAGGAACTTTCCGGCGATGATCGGGCATACATCTGAGACTCCGATTGGCATGAAATTAAGAGGGCTTGTTCGTCTCTCATTCTTCTTAAATCTGAGCGGTGGAATTTTGTTTCAGCGGTTCAATTTTTGGCATTCAACCGCCGATCTTTACGCTCGTTTTCGGTGATATTTTTCAACAACTTTTGTATTTTGAATTCTTAGTTGAGTTGGTTGATGTGTTTGGAATACTTTTATATCATTTTTCTTTGATTAGTGGAGATTTTGTGGGCGCCTGGGCGCCGTGGTTTCTTCTCTCACAACTATAGAGTTTTCGCGTTAAAATTGTGGTATTATTTTTTGTTGTGTATCGTTTCGCTTTATTTGTGATTTAAACCGTTGAAGGCGCCTCATTTAATTTCATTGTGTGTCATTAGGAAGACTTTGTGAATGTTTATGATACGTGTGGTATTGCGGTTGTTTGTTTTCCAACAGCTTTAACTTTTTCCTAAACGATATCTAAAGAACTAAGCCAATGTTAATAACAAATCCATAGAAATTATCTCAACAAAACACCATGCATGAATCCAGATCATTTGGATGCAGGTATTGCACGAATAGTATACCAAAATGATGAATATAAATCCATTAATATTTTTTCTATAATATAAAATCTTTTTTTTTTTTTTTTTTGAAGGAATCATTCAAAATAATTTTGGACCATTTATTGCGATTTTTTTCTTTTACCGCTAATCTATTACTATATAATTATCAATTTTTTATTACTTTTGAACTATTATATAGAGCTTAAGGCTATTTATTTGGTTCTGAAAGAAGCAATGAGTTTTAGGAATTCAGCGACTTGTGGTAGATAGCGACTGCTTGACATGTGTTTTGCGCATTTGAATGCCAGCGGAAGATACCACGGCTATATGGGCTCTTTACTTCAAGATTGTTTGGTGCTTTTACCTCATTTTGTTTCTGTTTCTTGTGCTTTTGTACGGCGTGTGAGAAATGTCGTGTATTTATTAGGTCGCATCTTTGTCGTTTTCTGCTCAAATATCTTGAGGCGTCTACATTTCACGATGACGTTTGGTACACTTGTTTGGCGGATGTTGATTAATATAAATTCTTGTTTCTTCAAAAGAAAAAAAAAACTATAGTATTAATGTATTCTATACTTTTATCAATATAATTAGGGGAAAATGCAATTTACATCCTCAAACTATATGTTGTGCAAAATTTATAATCTCAAACTTTTATTTGTTCTTTTTACAACCTAAACTATAATGTATGAGCAATTTACAACCTTCAACAAATAATCTCTCAAATCTTCAAACATGGGTAAATATGTCGATTCCTATCATTATCTTTTGTTCTTCTTACTTTATTTTCTTCCACCACCACTACCCTTTATCTTCCCCGGCCTTTCATTCATGCCATCCACTCAAATTCAGATTTTTGTCTTGAAAATTCAGATTAAAAATACTATAATAATCAATGAGTTATCAGTTGGTTATGCTGAGTGGGGCTCGGCTTAAGATTTTTTTTTAAAACAGCCTTAAGAAGAAATTGCTGAGGCTTTTCGAACTACGCCACCGGTAAATAAGGTCACCAATATTTGGTTGGGCTTATCTGTGTTAGGACGGAGGTACATATGAGTGCTACTGGTCTTAAATTTCATCCAGGACGAAAAATATTCATTTAAAAAATATCGTAGTTTAGTTCGATCCATAAAATCTCTTAATTCAATTTGCAGATGAGGCTCGATGAAGTCGAATATTTCAGCACTCAAACTTAAATCACGGCTCCGTCCAGTTATTATTAAGTTGGTTATAAAAAAGAAAAAACGAATAAGTTGAAAAAGTTTTGTTTATAGGTGGGATGCTTATGGCAAAGGTGCATCCATCCAAGTTTAGTGATCAACATATAGCAAGATGGAGGGTCTCGCGGAGGAGGATTAAACGGGTGGGGAAGAAGATCGGGGATGATGGAAAATGACAAATTTATCCTGAAAAATGTGTAAATTGAGCAAATTAACATTTTAAGGATTTAAATCAAGCGATTGTCACTTTAAGATTGTAAATTACTCATACATTATAGTTTAGGGTTGTACAAAGATCAAATAAAAGTTTAGGGTTGTAATTTTTGCTAAAGATATAGTTTAGGGTGTACATTGCATTTTCCCTTATAATTAATGATAATTAACACTTTATTAAATTATTTGAAAATTTTAAATGTTGTTATATTTTGAGACACAGAGAATATTTATTCAATTAGTTACACTTACACAACAAAATAGCCACAATGAATAATCCATAATGATCATAGAGTAACAATTTGCTGTGACATTTTATTATCGAAGATACACTTTTCTATATTTTATTCTTTCTAAAATGTTATAAAACATTCTACTCATTTCGTTTTTTTAACAGTCGGAAAGAGAAAAATCACAGAGATTAAGAAAAGTGATTAATGTGTCTAAAAAAATGTGTAAAATAACACAATTATCCTTCATTATTTGTGTATGAAAAAATGTATAAAATTTGAGTTATTGAAATAAATAGTAAAGGTAAAAAATAACAAACGCTGCAGTGGAAATTTAAATATGAGATAAATAAAAGCAAATTGAATTATAAAAATGACAGTTAAAACATAACGGAGAGTAGTATATTAGGAATTTTCTTCAAAAAAAAAAAGTATATTAGGAATGAATTAATTCTAGAACATACCAAAGAGAGAGTATATTAGGAATCAATTCTCATTTTCATTATTTTTTTCGCCGAAAGGACGAAGGCTTTATTAAAAAGCAGAAAAGAATTTACTGGCGTGAGCAGGCCGCCTACACAACACGGCCAAAGCCGTACTACAAACCAGCCTAATGCGGACCAAAACCACCCCTAAACAAACACAAACTAACAAACCATACAACACAACAAAGCCGAATAGTAGGCGGGTCGAGGCGAGCGAGCGAAGGAAATTTAATTTGAAATTTTCGAAAGAAGGCGCTCAAACGCATGGATCCTCTCGGCAACCTATTATTCGACAAACAAGGAACTAAAATAACAAACACAGAGAAAAACATACAAACTAGAACAGTATTAACATCAAAAGCGACAAAAAAGCGAGACCGATAACCAAAGGCGGACACAACAGGAAAACCACCGCCACCGACCCTTTGCCTCCGGGAGAGAGAAAGCCGTAGAGATGACTAACACCTCCGTCAAGAGAAGCGGCTACCGTAACCGCCAATTAAGATACCGGGCCTTAGCGGAATTATGAAAGCCACGTAGCGATGGATAGCACCACCCGCGCCGGTAATGGAAACGGTCATGCCGCTCACCCAAAAACCCGCCTCAGTGCCACCAACGACAAGATCGCGAGATCGAGAGCGAGAACCGCGGAGGCAGAACTCCTCCTGCTCGCGAGAAGCAGACCCAAAAAGAGGTGAAGACACCCAAACACGAGGCGATCTAACGTTGGTGAGCAAAAGTTCAGCGAGATCCTCGCTTCACTTCAAGCCCGGCTAGATCGGAAGGAGGCGCACCACGAGAGAAAGAGTGAGGGAGAAAGCGGGGAAAAGAAAGAAGAAATCTAACAAAATGCTACAAAGCCTCTCCTCCGGGGACGCCTTGGAGGCGGGACGAGCAAATTCAGGCGAGTTGTTGAAGGAGCTTTATCTTTCTATGACTAAAAGATGTTTGAGGAAGTTAAGCCGATGTCCTCTCATTTTCATTATATATATAAGTCATATAAGTGCATTTAGAAAAGGGGATTTATTTAAAGGGCTTGTACAAGAAGCGAGGTTTGCTTAAATGGCCTTTGACTAAAGAGAGGATAAAAAAGCGGTGAAAGTTCAAAAATACCTAAATTCAAACTCATTTCATTTTCCGCCCTTCCAAATTGATTTAAAGCACTCTCTCCTTCACATTTTTAAACAACCCATCTTCTTCCTCCACTCATTTTCTTCTCCACCATCTTCTTTTTCAACATATCTTCCAGTGGGTGGGGTTCATGGGGTTTAGAGGTTCATGGGGGTTCATGGCGGGTTTAGGGTGGGTTTTCCGGCTCTTTCCGGCGGAGTTTTGGGGGTTCGTGGCGGGTTTAAGGTGGGTTTTCGAGGCGGGTATTGGGGTTTCCGGTTCATGGGGGTTCATGGCGGGTTTAGGGTGGGTTTTTCGGCGGGTTTTGGGTTTTCCAGTGGGTTTTGAGGTTCATGGGGGTTTTAGGGTTTTAAGCGGGTTCATGGGGTTTCGGCGGGTTTTGGGTGGGTTTTCCGGAAGGTTTTGGGTTTTCCGGCCGGGTTTTGGGTTTAGGGGAAGGCATAAATGGAAAAAAAAATGAACCTATTTGGACAATTAAAATTGAAAGGAACCTATTTAAAAATTAAGTGCCTTTGACAAACCTCTTAAATGAAGGCCCTTTTAGAAAAAGTAGCACCATAAGCGAGAAAAGATAAGAAAAAAAGTAGAACCATAGTCAAAAATGTTTTCTGCCGGAACTATGTTTGAATTCCTTTCCCGGCAGTCTTCCTCACCTCATCTTCGCCGGAAGATTGCAAAAACTATAGATCTACTACTTACAGGTTGCATTTGAGCTGCGTGGAGTCTGGATTTTAAAGATACAAGTCGTTGCTGATCGGTTTTATTGGATTTTCGGACAACGTATCAGTTTCCAGCTACTATCTTACAGGCTACGGGATCTGACGGCGGATCTACGTGTATGATAGGGGGGTCCACGGACCCCGTTAAAAATAAAAATACTCTACATTTTACTATAGAAAAATATTTGGACCACGTGTGAAAAAAATTATTTAATGTGTTAAATATTTACGGATGCATAAAAAAATAATGCAGGTCCGCCACTAGGATCTGAGATCTGTGGTGGTTGAATTGAAGAATTAATTGGTGTGAAATCACGGATGTAACGCCCGTTCGGACACCGAGTCTTATCGGAATCGAAGCGTTAAGCGCATAATATTAAATAAATAATATTACGCGTAAGCCTCTACTACGTCGTATCAAATTAAAGCAAGCGGAAGCTAAAAGACTGGGTATTTTTTCAAACAACCAAGAATAGAAATACTAAAGGTAGAATAAAATGTCATAAGTATTACATCGGAAACCAAGCGAATCCAAAAGTCACGAATCTCAAAAAAAAGCTAAAGGAAACTACAAGTTCCAACAATACTCAGAAGCTGGGAAAATAAACATAAATAAAGAAGAATAAACAAGGTCTTCAACTCAAGGCGTCTCAAGCGTCGTCATCAAAGTCTCATAAAATCCTCACTAACTTGTTCGTCTTCTCTCCCCAAACACATAAATAAACATGCATTTGAGGTAAGTACATTTGTACAAAGTAAGAAGTAGAAGCTACAATTCAATTAAGGTTATTATCAAAGATATTATCTTAGTGAGACCGACTCGATTTAGGGTTCGCCGTGTCCATCAACACGTCATGACTAAGCGTTTCTAACTTAGCTTATCTTCGTTACATCACTACTCAAGGACCTTTGTGCATGGCGTTCATTGCTTTGAAGATATACTTGCTAACTAACGGTGATTAGCACCGATTAGCTCGGGGTCTCCCGGTATGCGTATCGTCCGATGAATTTCCTCCACTACCCTTGACCCGTTTAAGGCGGTAGCGTTGTTCACCTTTTTGAGCGTATCACATCGCCGATATGAAATAGTGCCTAACGAGAATAAATAGCGTTTTAGCTTTTATCTACACGTATGTAATTATTAATGTGAATTAACTAACCGCCTAAGTGTTTTGAGAATAAAACTCACCTTAACCACTATACTCCCTCACTTAGAGCGGCTAGACATCACATCTTAACAATTACACGGACATTGGTGAACACTAGTTCATCAAAGCACAAGCCACTTTCATGCCGCTTCCGGCGGATCGAACTTGACTCCCTTTAAGAGTACATTCGGTGTTTTAAGCTGAGCGAATCGGAAGTTCAATCAAAGCTTGTTCATATTTTAATTAATGTTAACATATCGAGATTAAAGGTTTAAAAGCGGTGAAAACATGATTATGAAGCCAAAAACCAAAGCGCGAAAGCGCTAAAGCAGTAAAAACAAGGTAAAAGCAGGCCAGGCGCCCGTTTGAAACCCTATGGGCGCCCGTCCGTAATCGAACGCCCGTCCACTAACCTCGGGCGCCCGTCCGTCAAAAGCAACTACATCACGAATCAAAAATCGACCTCGGACACCCGTGCGCCTATTGCAAGCGCCCGTGCAGGCTCTTTAGGGTCTCGGGCGCCCGTGCGCTATGTCAGGCGCCCGTCCGGCAGGTTTCTCCCAAAATGCTAAATCATCAAGACTCGATTCCAAAACCGGTTCGACTGGTGGCATCGAATTAAACACAAAAAACACATAACCACTTATCTAATCATACCATAGCATCTAGGATCATTGACCAACAAAGAGAACCCATCTTTCTTGCATCTAAACGTCTTAAAACATGATCTAAACTACAATAACATTAATTGAACCGTAGGAAGAGCCTCTTACCTTTCTAAGCAGCAAATTCCAAGTCCAAACTCAGAAAAACAGCAGCTAAAATCGTCCATTTTCTGCAGAAAACATGTGTGATAAATCCAAACTTAGATTAGATTCAGTCACACGCATCTAAACAACAAAAACTAGGAATTGATAACACCCCCAGACCCCGGGCCTGGTAGCACTAAATGAGTCATAAATGGTCGGTCAGCTGCTTGGACCGCCGTCCTCGCCAGTCTAAAAAAGGCTAACCGAGTTGACAAGACATTTATGTCTCACACTTATATGGGCGTGAGCATTCTCTTATTTTACCGATGTGGGACTTTACATTCCCCCGCTTATAAGGGGCCAGCGTCCTCGCCGGGGCGGCCGAGGCTATTCGGATCGTCCCTACCATAGGTAACTAGAGGCCATCCTTACACACGTCTTCTTGCATGCGGTGTAGCGCATAGTTCCGTCGATAGTCGGCTCGATACCGATGCAGCAGCGTCCCTGAACCCGGGCACAGTAGCGCTACATGAGTCATAAAGGTCTTGTCAACTTCGGGTTAGCCGCTTTTAGACCAGCGAGGGCGGTCTAAGCGATTGACGGACATTTATGACTCGTATAGCGCTACCAGGCCGGGGTCTAGGCGTTACAATGAACTTCAAATACCTTTTATGATTAAGTTGTCTATTTATATCATTATATGGCACTTCGGTCCATTTAGGACATTATCTTTAGATCATTAACAATCTGCGCGGAATAAACTCGTGTTTGTGTGTTAGTGTTAGGTCCCAAGCTTGTCTTGTTCCTTTTGTTTAGTATACGAAAAACAACACATTATATTCAAGCTTAATTCGTTGAATTGACAAACTATTCGTGTTCGTATGTTTGTGGTATTAAACAATTTTTAAAAACCGGGTGTCGGAAGGAAAAAGCGAAGTGGAAAATCGAGGTTGTGTCGGGCTGACACTTGAAAATCAGTCGTGCCTTTTCTAACATGGAAATAGGAGTAAGCGTAAGCTTTCTTACGTTTAAGCGTGAAATTCACATATCCGTCGACACAAACCATAGGGTATGGCGTAGGTTCATTACGTTTCAATGCAAGGAACCTACGTTTAAATGTAAGGTAATTCAATAAATTAGGAAGTTACAATAAATATGCATTTCTCTACGTTTAAATGTAGGTTAAAATGCATTTCTCTACGTTTAAACGTACTGTTTCTACGTTTAAATTGTTATTATCTACGTTTGGAAGTGGTAGATGACAATTAATGTTGTTGTAAGGTACTTGTTCAATATACACCACATTAACGGGCTATTTTTCTCATTCCTTCAGAGTCTTTCAAGTTAATATCAATTTTCTAACCACTTCTTCATCTTTCAAATCCATTTCTTCATCATTCAAGTGATCAAATGGGTAAGTTTTGCTATGTAATTTGTCTTAATTCAAGTGCTCAATGTGATTATGTTATTTATGCTAGTAATGATATGTACATAAGCGAAATGTGTGTTTTTAGTAAATTTGTTTATGTAATGTTTATACATCTAAGTAGTGTGTTTAAGTCTTTTCTTAGTGTTATTGTTTAGGGTTTAATTACTAGGGTTTAGTGTAAGTAATGATATGTATTTAACGAAATGTGTGTTTTAAGTAGTGATTATGTTATTTATATTGTTGTAATGACATGTATTTAACGAAATGTGTGTTTTAAGTAGGTTGTTTATGTAATGTTTATACATCTAAGTAGTGTGTTTAAGTCTTTGGTATTGTTCGATTGTAGTAAACTTTGGTATTGTTGATTTGGTATTGAAGTTTTGAGAAGTTGGGAAATTTGTTGTTGGTAGTAATAGAATTGTCCATATTGATGGTTTGATCGTGCATAAAGTCTTTGTTCCTACCAAAATGAGTGCGAAAATGGCTCTGTTTGAGACCATTGTTATTGGAAATATTGATCACACTTACACTTAAAATGAAATTGTTTTAAGTGTTAAAAGTCTTTGTTTCCTTGTTTGAAACATCTTAAAGGGAAAATAGTCTTTATTTCCTTGTTGAGAAAATATCATGATGCGAGAAATACATCCAAATTAATCATTCTTAGTGTTATTCTTTGGGGTTTAATTAGTAGGGTTAGTGTAAGTATGTTTTGTTTCTATTTGTGATAAATTTTCTTAGGTAGGGTTTTGAATTACTATATTGAATGTCTATAATGCATTTTAAGTTGTTATTTAAGTTGATATTGAATGAGTTAATAATGACTTGAATTGTTTTTTTAAGCGAGATAATCGCAACACTATGATGATTGTTCTCGTTCAACGGAGAATTTACGTCGATCCTCTCATAACCGGTGGAATCATGTAAATGGATCGATGTTCTCATTATTTGTCGAAATAACATAAGATTGAATCGTTGTTGGATAAATTGCATGTGAGGCTTGGTATTGATCGAGTCGATTCAAAGCTCGGCGTAAAAGCTTTGTTTACTTATGGTAGTGTGGGCAATATACCACGATGATATCTTAGGCGACGAGACACTAAATGGTTACATCGAAGCGACGTGAGCGGTGAAAATGTAATTTTTTTGTGTGAATGCCACACACGGTGAGGCAAACAATGAACCGATAATTGAGGATGATGGCATTGATTTAAATCAATATTGCAATGCCCGGATGATAACAATAATTCGGATTATAGTCTTGAAATTTCCCTTCTCCGGTACAAGAACTTGCTAGAGATCCAAATTTTAATCCGTTCGAACAGCGGTATGGATGTAGTGGGTTTGAAAACCATGTTTTACACAAAGGCTTGGTGAAGCCGGACCAACCGTTTGGTATCAACCGGTCAGACCAAGTCATAATCTTTCAAATCAACCTTCAAGTAGTCATGTTAGGTGTGGAAGTGGTTAGTGAATACTCTGCTCCGTTTGAATTCGGTCCTCCAGTTATAATGTTATAAATATCCAATCACACCAACCGTTTGATATCCTCACAACCAACCTTCAAGTAGTCGTGCTCCACCTATCCATGACCATATAATTTGTTTGGTGGATCGATCGATAGATTTTTAGCTTAACCCGTTTGCACCTCGTATTCAAACCCGATCAAAGCGGCGGGGATGACAACAATAATCGGGGTGCAAATGCTAGGGAAAGTGTCGAGAAGATTATTCATGGAGGATTCCCACATTTGAAGATGATGATTTACGAAGTGTTTATCCACGATGCGTTACATATGAATAGCGTGAACTAATTGTTCATTGGGAAGAAATATGATTGAAAGAAGATTTTAATTTTAAAAAAATCGTATGCGGTTGCAAATAATTTTGAGGATGAGCTTGGGTAGGTCGGACACGCGTTGCTTGTATTACACATGTCTTAACGATACATGCAAATGGCATGTAAGGCGAAAAGGGTGAATCTGAGATGGCTCCGCGTACATTTTCGATCACAGCGTTGAATGATGTGCATACTTGTTCCTCTCAGAATGCGGATAATGACAATCGACAAGCAACACCTATTGTTATTGCGAGTGTGTTAAGTCAGAAAATGGAAGAACTCGGCAATGAGTATAAACCCAGACATATTATGGAGGACATGCTCACAACTTACAGTGTACAGTTGACTTATGACCAAGCATACCGAGCTCACGAGATGATGAGAATGATGGTTAGAGGTTCACCGGCGGAGTGTTACAATGCAATACCCTCGTACTTGTGGATGGTGCGTGAGGCCAATGAAGGGACCTATGTTGACTTTCGACTTGATAATGCAGGAAGGTTGGTAGTTGTTTCATGTCTTTGAGAGCAAGTCATCGTGGGTTCAAGTATTGTCGACCTATTTTGTGTGTCGGGCACATTCGGATAAGCAACCTTTGAAACATACATATTGCAAAACTTTGGAGGAATACTTCCCTTTGCTCGTACATTTCAATGAATTGTGAAAACCCCACCTCTCAATGTTCCCTCAAATCCGATCCTTCTCATGTGAATTTCAAGAAGATCCCGGAGCTTGGTCTTTTCCTGTAAAATTCCATGTCAAAATTTCCTTTACTTTGTGAACATCAGAACCATGAGGTCAATCAAGCTGTTAACAAATAGCATTGTCTCAAAAAAATAGTAAATAGAATTTGCACGTGTGTGTGTATATATATATATATATATATATATATATATATATATATATATATATATATATATATATATCACATATACTATAGTAAATAGGATTTCTACATATGTGTTCACATATATATACTATAGTATATATATGTATAAAATCAATAAGTTGTTTCAAAAATGTTAAATAGGATTTATACATGTGTATACATGTGTGTGATATATATATATATATATATATATATATATATATATATATATATATATATATATATATATATATATATAATTTTTGGAATATCGTTGTTTTGTGTTGTATTGTGTTGTAACGTTAAAGGAGGTAAGAGAAGAATAAAAGCAGTGTTTTTACCAGCGTCATAGAATACTTGATGATGGCGAGGGAGAGGATGCCGGACGGGCAGCGAGCAGGCTTATCTTTTCAATCTAACGGTGCCTCACTTCCGGTGAGATTTACACTGTTTGTTGAGGGCGGAAAAGATGCTCTATTGGCGGACCTAATGAAATTTTCTACGAGCTACCTACCGGGGAGCCCTGATACAAGGCACAGGGATTAGGCATGACATGTGGATCTGAAAGAATCGAAAACACCCTAGGGAAAGCATGCAATTCTAAGAACCTCATGGTCGAGCGTGCCATGGAATTCGATTCGAGATATTTGTTCTTGTATGTTCAAAGCGATATTAATTTGTTACCGATAATTTCAAGGGATGTTCTTATAGTAATATAGCATACTTAGTTTCATTAGTATACTTTTTTTCATTAAGGCATAAGAAAAGTTAGTATCTCACTTAAGGCACTGTGAATATTTTCAATAACAATGGTCTACAAAAACATAGCCATTTTGATTACCATTTTGGGTAGAACGACACCTTATACGCGATCAAACCATCAACAATACCAACAACAAATTTCCCAACTTCTCAAACCAACAATACCGAACTACAATACCAAATCATACCATCACAAAATACGTAACAAAAACAAATACATTTGAATTGAAAATTTATCTTCCACTTACCACAACAACATAATCAACTTTTAACAAACAAATGGAATGGATTATTATCAACAATCAAGAATGAAAATGCAAAATAAACCACTGAAACCATGACTAAGTCTAAGTTTGTAGCCACAAATTGAATGTTTTATCAAATTATAATCAAAAATAACCTAAACCCTAATAACCTAAAGCTGTATAAAAAAAACTAAAGTGGAAATCTACATACAAAGCGGAGAAAAACAAAAAAATAAAAGCTGCGATTCTCTGCGTCTAAGCGTAGGGTCTCTACGTCAAGCGTATAAACCTTACGTTCGAGGCGTAGAGAAATGCGATCTCTACGTCAAGCGTAGAAAATCGTTCTTGAAAAAAAAACACCTTCTTCAACCCATAAAAGCGAAAAATCATGCTAAACCAACAAAATCAGGCTAAACAATATCAGGCCAACATAACAAAACCACTACAAACCACTAAAAAATGGGAAATACATATCAGATAAAGGGAAATAGAAACTACAGCCTAAAGCGTTGTAAATAGAAGATAATGGGAAATACATACATTTTACGTAATCGTTGATCCATTGAACTTGAGAGATTGTGGCAAATGTAAACTTTTCTTGCAAAATCGCCCGTTTAAGCGTAGAGCTGCACGATAATGAAGGGATATGAATGTTTGAACTAAGATAGAAGAGAGAGGCGATGTAATTCAAAGCTTTATCATTCGCTTACGTTTAAGCGTAAGGTTCGCTACGTTCAGCGTAAGGAACTACGATGTAGTGGCCTTTACCGAATCAAATGTGAATTTGAATTTCTTACATTTAAGCGTAAGCTTATCGATGAATTGATTTGCAGTCAAAAAAAAGCGTATGGCTGATTTTTTGATTTACGAGGAAAGAGTGTGTACGTTGGAACAAAAACTACTGAAATAAGATCAAAAGGGTATAAAAAAAAAAAAGAGTGGGCTTTTGTTTTGGATTTTAACAAAAAAATAATTTATTTAAAGGGTGATTTATTGGCTGCGGGGAGGGACAAGCGGAAAATATGGGGAAGTTATCGTGTGGTGAAGGAATATAAGGGTGAAGTAGCGGGAAGCGATCGAGCGCATGCGGTTTAAATCTGAAAATAAAGCGGTGTGGTGGGCTGCCGCGCGGTGTCTCCGCACCGTGTGGAGACACCACACAATAACTTTCGAAAATATGGTGCTATGTATTGAAGGCTGGATCCTCTGCTTGTAGGTTAAACGCGCTGAGTCTGTTAATGATAAAAGCGGCGTCGTTTGGCGATGAAGCTTGGCGTCGTTTTGGTCCTAGAACGGATACGGCGAAGCGGATACTGGCTTGGGCGGCGTCGTGTGGAAGCAAACAGCAGCCGTTTAGCGTCATGACATCTGTGGCGAGGGCAACTTTGCGGCAGAGGATCCCAATTCCTATGTATTATTGATAAGGATAATTTTGTCTTTTTAAAGGAGTTTGCTAGTTGCTTTGGCAGTAATTTATTTGCCCTGGAAAATACCAGGCACCGAAAG